>CM049386.1:15482890-16682890 GCA_026937815.1 Etheostoma perlongum | reverse complement strand
CCCAGAACATTAAAACCTGCCTGTGCCTCCTCTTTCACTCTCTGACTTGCTTCCTCACTCCTTCTGGGTGCATAGCAACAATACACTGGTGGAAGAAGGAAAGATTCGGAGAGAGATGGACAGAGAACAGGGATACAAAGTGGCGTGGTTGATGATTGAGGTGAGAGTGAGGGAGAAAGGCCACTGTGAAGCAGAGATGGGTTTATTTTTGCAACAAACTCTTCCTTATTGTTGCATCAAATGTGCCTTAAGCTGTGAAATCCTGCAGACAGCAATACAATAAATATGTTATGTGCTTTTTCCTCCCTTTCTCATTGAAAATTACAATGATACAAATAAATGAGAGTTCTTGCTGATTTATATTATTATATTTTCTTATCTAAAATCTATTTTCACATATTAGATGTTACTTAATTTTTTTTATACCCCAGTGAAGCCAAAGGAACTAGTTGAGATGGAGAGTTGTTGACCATTAATGAAATATTAAACAAAATAGCTTGATTTATTTCAGAACAGTAAAATAAACATACTCTAGGTAGCAAACTTTATCAGCAAGTGAATGGCTAGCTAAGTGCACTGAAACAATGAAATACAAAAATCCAATATGACCATCAACCTAATATGGAAAAAGGAAACTGTTAATTAAGAAGAATTAAGTTCCTTGTGTTTTTTTCCCTTTTGTTACAGTCGGAACAGGAAGTCACAGAAACACACACATTATGTTAGGTCCAATTTCTAACTTAAAATATTATCAGACTCATATTTCCGCTTGTACGCAGTTGTACTCCAGTTGGTTTTTATTAAGACAGAGAAGCCTGTTAAAATGCTCTAGATTCAATCTGTTGCTGATGTTAATAAACAACAGACTGTAGATGATTCGTAATCATAAAATGGATTTAGTCCCTCTGACTTCTACACGTCACCATCAGCCACACAACAGACGAATAACAATTAAAATCTCTCCATTTCAAAAACAATAAAAGTTTATATAAAATGTCATATTGTTGAGGCAATTCTGAACCAATCAGCTGTTGGATCTGAGATCCAGACGTTTCCCATCATGCCCTGTAGGGGTGGGAATTGATTTTTACCTCCAACCCGGTCTCACGGCAGTTCATGAAATGGTCGCGTTATCCCGCGGTCTCTGGGGGACGCAACGAGGACATGAAGCGCCACACGCCGGTCACAACAACGGGACGATTAGGAAAAGAATTGCAGCTATTAGAAAATTTATAGAAAATAAATTGGTTAGGAAAAGAACAACGGGGAATGGAACTTTTACGCGAGATACGATGCCTGTTCTTCTGGGTGAAAGTCCTTACGCGGATGTTTGGCTGTTCAATACTACTCTCTACCGTAATCATGCTGAAAGATGCTTCCCATTGAAATACATTAGTTTAACATTCATGCACACCACCACATAAATCAAGAAAATTGTGTCCCTGTACCCGGATCAATAAAATATCGTCACCATTTCACGAACTGCCATTAGATTGGGCTGGCAACTCACGATTCGATTCAAGTCTGATTCAGAAGCCAATGACTCAATTATAAACCAAATATTGATGCATCTCAATGCCACAATGGTTTTATGTACATTTCCATGTGTGATTTTCAAAAATATTCATATAAATCTTAGTTTGCTACTCAGAGTTGGCTAATCACTTCCAACACAAATCAACTAGACAAAGCTTAGATTTTGACAAATATTTGTCACAAGTTTTAATGATTTTTGTTTTTGTCTACTGAGGTTTTTATTTTGTAGTCATTCCATGCTAAAGCCTTAAACATGATTGTGAAAGTCACCTCATCTCACAGTAATCTTCCATGTCAGAGGCTCAGTCATGTTTAAAGGTGGATACTGGCTTCTTAGAACATGCAACATGAGGTGGTCAGATGTAATGTGGTAAAATAGATAAACAGCCTTTTTGTGTTTTGCCTGGTTATTTTATGTATGTCTTATTAGATCATGTGTATATATCCAAAACTTATTTATTTTCTTTACTTTTAGCCATTTTTGCGTGTTTTTTTCTGCACTCTTGCCTAAACTAAGTTTTGGCCATTATTCAAATCCTCTTTCAGTCACTCTGTTTTCTGATTTGTACTTGTCTGGGGACAGTAACTTTTAAATAAAAATTAACACATTTAATAATAAATTATTAACTTATCTGAATCATGCATCAAATTGTTCTATAGAGAATTGGGATGCATCTAAAAATCGATTATTTTTCCCACCTCTGATGCTGTGGGTCTTGCAGTTGGTGGAGAGCAACTGTGTCACCTGACTGTAAAACCTGCGGCCGCCCTGATCTCAAGGTTATTGTTGCCCACGTGAGCATGACATCAGAGCAAGTCTGGATCAAGTCAGCCACAAATCTAAGTGACATGCAATGGTGGCGATCGCCGGTGATCGATTCTGCGCAGGCCCGGCTCAGCTGGAACAAGCCTATTGTGAGAGGCTGGGCGTAGCCACTCTGCCTACGCTCACCTGCCAGTTTCATCAAGCAACTGCAAGCCCTCAGCACTGATTGCCATCTCCTCCTCCTGCTGCTCTAACCAGGTCGCAACCTCCACTCTTCACTAGTTTGTTGTAGTACCTACAGTGGTAAACTCTCTGCCTGTTCTTGACCCGTCTGCTTCCTGCTAGCTTACATTTTGCTCACTGCCTTTTTTGTTACCCGGCTTGTCTGACCATTCACTCACTTTTTGGGCGTTTTTAGTCCTGCCAAGCTCCACCTGCCCGTTTGACTCGTCCAGCCTTGTTCCTGAATATCTCAGCCTTCACTCAGATCTCCGCTCACTAACCGAGACTGCAGACAACCTGCTTCTTCTACGCCCTGCTTCGCCGTTGACCCCCATTTTTTTGCAGTTCAGCTTTTTTTGTTAATAAACCGTTGCCGTTGTCTGCCTAGTGGGTTAAGTTCTGTTCTCAAGCGTAAGCTTAACAAAAACATTACAGCAACATCTCTTTGCGCCAGACACATCTTTGCTGAAAGAGATGTAAGAATGATGGATTGCCGTAGCACTGCACCCCAAGCAGTTAGGGGTTCTGTGCCTTGCTCAAGGGCACCTCCATAGATACCAGTCCACACTCCATACCTGGTCCATCTGGGACTTTAACTGTCTGCCCTCCAGTTCCCAAGCTAAGTCCCTATGGAGTGAGCTATCAACCCCAATGAATTCCCACTATAATAGAACAATGATTTGCTAATTCCATCAGATCCTGCATATTGCTATCAAATTGTATGGTTTATCTAGGATATTAGATTTTTAAGATAACAAATTCAAGAATAGATGTGCATAAGGGATATTAAAGAGGGTGTATGTTGCTGACAATATACCGCTAACAAGTGATTCTGTGTTTCTGTAAAAAAAATAAAAATAAAAAAGAAATTTCTCGCTAAATTACTACATTTTCATCACTACAGTTGGCCAGATTATTTTACAAAAAGTAAACCAGTACAACATACTGCTTAAAGCCTACTGTATAGCCTCAGAAACCCCTAGCACACCACGAAGCTTTGCAGTCAGGACAATCAATCTGTTTTATGTTGAAAAAATATTAAATATGCTACAGAAAAGAAATGACACTGTGAGCACCCAAGCTCTTTCTGCAGATTCAAGTTTTTGAACCATAGTTTTTTTTCTGTCAGACAAATGCACTTTCTTTTTTTACACACACACACACACACACACACACACACACACACACACACACACACACACACACACACACACACACACACATACACACACACACACACACACACAACATGGCAGGAGAAACAGAAAGCAATTGAGAGCTGAGCCTAATGGCATAATTGCATAATTCCACGGAGGGACAAAATTCTAAAAAGTTTTTTTTAATCCATTCAACAAGTACATTTTACGGCAGAATATGCATCATTTAAGTGTCGCCAAGCATGAGTACAAGGCAGCACAGCCCCAATAACATCTACTCCTAAAGGCACAACCAGAGTGTGGGAGTGCAGGGGAGAAGTGAGACGGGAGAAGGGTGAATGAGAAATCTCTTGCCTACAGGATATTTTCTGCATGTTACATAAAAATGTTCAATTCCCTTCACAACAAATATTACTAGCAGCAAATAATATATCATTAGCTTGGGATTCTTGATTGAACAATGCATGTAGCACAAACATACTCCCCACAAAAGAACTACATATGTATAAAATTGCAGTTATTATTAGTGTACCTCCATCTTCCCCCTCCATTTTACAGCTTCCCCTTTAAAAGAAATTGTAATATGGGGGAAAACACCAAATGTAAGACCAACACAGCTTTGTGGGAAAGAATTGAGCATCCCTCTGCATTTTAATGGGATTATATGCATACAAATGCATGCAAGTGCAGTACACTAAACTTGCATTGCATTAATATAAATTATCTGCACCCATGTAAGGCTGAAATCCTCTTAAATGCTTGTGACAGAAAAGTGACATTGACATTACCTGTCATTTAACCAGCTGCCTATATTGGTCCCATCTCTAACGGCACACAATCATCACCAGCCTCCTTTTCATTCCCCCATGGCTAAACACCTAATTGTGCAAACACAACCTGTACCAGAGCATATGTTCTTGACTGGTTAGCCTACACACACACGCACCAGCTGAAGCCATAAGACCAACTGTGTAATTGTACGTGTGTAATTCCATCCTCACCAAGCTTGCACAATAGATGTAGTGATAGAGAGAACCCTAGAGAGATAAAAAAGGCAGGTAGAGTGGAAAAGATGGGTATAAGAAACACCGTCACCTCCCCTGTCTCTTGAGACAGACAGCCATACCTTGCGCCTGCGGTCCCTGGACCGATTCCTCTTTTTGATCTTTTCCTCCTCCTTCTCCCTCTGCTCCTGGGCGGCAGCCTCTGCGAGGTCCTTGGTCTTACGGAGTTGCTTGGCGGCTTGTGCCATGGTGCCGCTGCTACTGCTGCTACTGTTGCTGTTGCTGCTGTTCTAGTCGGCGTCACTCCTGCCCTCCTCCCGTTTGCACGACCACCACTCGTCCTGGTTTCCTCTTCCTGCGTCCCTCTGTCCCCCAAGCCCCGTCACATACTACCTCTTCTCTGGTGGCCACCACGATATTGGTGTGTATAAGGCAGCAAGCAGTGAGGACGTCTGTCCAGATATACGCGTTTGTAAATGGGTGATGTTGATGCTACAGCAGCCACAGGACAGCCTCCAGCAGCCACAAAGAAAGATGCTACAGCTAGTGGTGCTGATGCTGCTGCCTGTGCCGCGGCTGCTACTCATCCAGTCAGCTTTCACTGCGCTGAATTGCCTCCCCTCCCCCTTCTTTCTTTCCTACCTTCCTCCCTTCTCTCCTCTCTCCTCCCTCTGCTTGCACAGACCAGTCACGCAGTCCTGTGTTCAGCACGGTGGGGATCCTGCTGCAGAGCTCCCTCTTTTTATCTGTCAAATGTCCTGCTGTTCTGCCCCTTTTTTTCAGTTTTATTCTCTGTTAAACGCTTTTCTTTTACAATAGCTGTTGATGCGTCTTGCATAAGTGAGCTACCAAAGATGAGGGAGCCAAAGCTGAGGAATGCCTTCAAAATATCATTTTTTGCACATCTTCCCTCTCTCTGACCATGGCTTTTCCATGGCACCTCCCACCTGGAAACAGATGGAGAAAGAACAGTGTGAAGAGATGGAAGCTTGTAAACTAGAAATGGATCTTTCATTGGTTGTACAGAATCTGGGTGCTTGTTCTTCTGCAACGTGATTCTTTTCACAGCTGGGTCACTTCTTGACTATCCAAGGTTGATGTTAAGGTAGCAAGGAAACATGGTGCCATTAACATTAACTACACTAGACTACTATTATAGTGTCAGAAGCAGACGGGGGGGAAAAACATCAACAACATGAATGCTTCATAAAAACTGCATGTCCACTCCCTCCCTTTTCATTCCACCACTTTCCCTCTTTCCATCCCATCAGGAGGTTAGGCATGGCTCTTTGATGTTGCAATTCAGTAGCAGATGAGTAAAGAAAAGCATGCAAAAGATTTAAAGATGTGAAGGCAGAAAGACTGTGACTGGTCAATGTCTTGATGTCCATAAAATAAATCTAAATAAAAACCTATAATTTTATAAAAAATCTAATCAATATCTAAAATGATTCACTGTCTAACACAAAGTACCTCTGTGAAACTAAAACTATTGCAGAATGAAATATTATTTATCACTATCTATTATTTATAATATCATTATCTATCACTTTATATAATTTATTACTCCATGTTACTGGTTCCTATGAATTCAATTCCATTTTATTTATAGTATCAATTCATAACAAGAGTTAAGTCTATGAAGACTATAACATGTCATTCTGATAGTTTCCGTTTCAATGTACTAATTTAAAATGATATACTTTCTGTGAGAACAAATGACTCATTTCTTTCTTGTCATCTTAACGGTTACATTTTTATTCCAGTCATATGATATGTTTGTTCTTTGTAACCCACATTTCCGATTCAGAGAGGTTGCAGTGACATCAAACTCTCTCTCACTCCATCTTATTTATTCCTCCCCTGTGCACCTGCAACATCATCTTTCTGCATAATGATGTTGCAACAAAACATGCAGCATAGCCTTCAACAAAGAGACCATGTGACAAGAAAGGGGTGTGGTCGCATAGTCAACAAAAATAGGCTACTTCATATGTGTTTTTCTAAACACTTTTCCAGGATGATGGAAAATGTCATGAGGTCAAAAAAAGGTGGGAAGGAGAATTCCTAAGTTCCAACTGCCCTTACACTAGGCTACGCAATTATGGACTAATAAAAGCACATCTAACATACCCTGTGCCTTCTTACCGTGGTGTTTCATGCAGGCTATATGAATCTGGACAACGCAGTAAAAATATTACTTCATTGTCAAGGTTGGAATTGAAATGAAAAAAAGGGATTTATAGCTACCATAAAAACTGAAACGAAATGGTTGTCACATAGAGAATGGATGCTCACACTGCTGTCCCCTCATATTTATCCATGTGAATCCCAATTAGTACGACTGTAAGAAAATAATTGATACATTTATGCAAGACAGGCGTGTTGTTTGTTTTTTGTGAATAGCCAAATAGTGCATCGCTTTAAATGTTGCAGCCAATAAATTGTGGGACGGCATCATCTCCTTTCATTCCATAAAGCAGTGAAATCATAGTGTTCTGTACAATTGTGTGTTGGTGTCCAGGGATTTATTGAGTGGCAGCTTTAAATTTTGTTGCATCTGATGCTAATGGAACTATTAAGTTGGAGGTAATAAACTAAATAATGCTACAGCCTCCACTACACTCTAGATTTGTCAATGTAACCACAATGATTAGGCTATTCCACATAGAAATCACCCTTATTGTCCAGTTATTTATGAAAAAAGGTAGGACAAATTGCAACAAAGCAAACTTAAATGAGTTTTCCTCTTGTAGGATTAATAAAGTATACATTATTATTATTATTATTATTATTATTAATATTATTTGTATCCTCAATAAGTAAGGAAAAATAAGCTCCAAAGAATTCCATTTGGGAAAAGTTTTGGAAAAGACCCAAATATAGCCTATTGATACACCTATTCATTATTTTTCTCACGTAAATAGGGTAAACATTTTAACCTTTAGATATCACCATGAGAATTACTGAGTTGAATAATTCCATTAAGAATAACAAAAAATGTATTACAAGTTTTTTGAAATTGTTTGTTAACATGGGCAAACGGTGCATAATCTAATTAAGTATGTTCTAATTTGCATAAATACCACAAGAGATCTAAACATTGGGTATAGATAGATAGATAGATAGATAGATAGCCTTTATTATTAGACTCACGGTTCATAAAAAACAACAACAACAAAAAAAAGATACAGATACACAAGACAGACACCAAGTAAGCCAAGTGAAAATGTCTTGTTGAATCTTATATAACAGTAAAAGACTTCATGTTAAGTCATTTTAAACTTTCAAAACGTTCCCCTAATGGGTTTCTTTGGGGCTTTTTTCCTTACTCAAGACATATTGAGGATAAAAAAACAGTTGAGTTTGCTTCTGTTGCAATTTGTCCTAGGTTTACCCCCATTTTAGCTTCAAATGACTGGACTATTACATTTTATTTATAGTATCAAATAACAAGATTAGGCTACCAGTACCTCAAGACCCTTTACAGATAGAGTAGGTCTACAACAATTCCCAGATGCATGTGCACATTTAAAGTTAGTATGTGCACATTATAGACTAAATATGTGAAGGGCTTCAGTGCACAAGATTGATGCTCCCATAGCTTAGTTTATTCAGTAATATGTCAAATGATCTTTGGCAGGCACATTTTTTTTTATATGACCAATCACTTAGATACTTGAATGAATAAACCATGATAAATGTATGAATGTCTTTGTGCTGCCATTGTCATTAACTGAGCAGTTTCAAGAAGAGGGGTCACGTATCCCTGTTGTTTGCTAAATGCTGTTTAATTGTTGTGAAAATATGAACATTTCTCAACATAGCCATAACCAAAAAAGAGTCACTTTTAGGAATACTGACATGCTGCTTACTCTTGCCAACCAGTGATAGTGAATTAATTTTAATAGGCATTTTATTGTGAAAGAGTGTCCAGCCCACAATGTTGGCCAATGTTTTTGCATTCACGTCATGTGTTGGAAATACCATAGCACTGTTGTTGCAGTTTAGGTCCTACTGTACATAGGTGGTGCACCTTCATGTTGGGATGCACTATCTATCCTAAAAGCATAAATATATTCTTTATAGATGCTGCTTTCTTAACAAGACAGACAAAATGACATCTGAAACATGATACAGCCAATAGGAGGAGTAATGTATTGTATTTATTTAGTAGGTCTACAATTGGGCCCACATTAATGGAATTATGGTATGGCTGTGGCATTTAATGTATACATTAGCCATAAAAAAATGCAACTTAAAAAGGCTAGTAACGTTAATACTTAGCAGTAAGCCAACGAGAGCTCCCAAGCAGATAGCTTGCTTACTGAACGAGCTTGTACTCCTGTTGCTTATTTTAAGAGAAGTCCTCTTATGCAGACCTCGTTCCTAATGTACAGTGCTAGCTAACGGCTAGCTACACATAGCTAGCGCTAAAGTTGTTGGCTAACATGGCACAAACTTGTACTTGCTAAGTATTTAGGCTTAATGTTAGGCTATTAGCTAACAATTGGTTACAGCAGTTCCCAACATGTTACAAATGTTGGTGGTCCGTCAGTAACTGGTATTTCTGCTATTTTATAGCTTGTTTACAAAAAAAATAAAGCTAACAGTAAAAGTTAAGGAGCTTGCTATAACGTTTTAACCATAGACCGTATATTAACGGTCTATGGTTTTAACTTTACTGTCAAATAATGGCTGGACAATGCAAATAATTAATTAATAACGTGCTTACCATAAAATCCGTGCATACCGTTACTTATGAATGTGCTTTTATGTAGCATAGCTGTACGTTTAGGTTAATTCTGAGCCCTATCTACACCCTTCAACCCGCGAAGGTGCAGTTTGCTATCAACCTGTGCTCTGTGTGTGAAATTCAACCCCACACTACTCCACTGCATTACAGCACAGACCAGTAACGTTTTGGTATTACAATGGGTGGACAGACACATTGGACATGCACATAGTAGGTGGCAAAAGTATCACTTAAATCCATACATTTCAAAGAAATGCATTAATGAAATGAAATGAATTAATGCTACGTTTTAATGTGCACACATTGCTTGTATTTGATCATAAATAACAACAGGGAAGTATAAATCTGCAGTGATGATTTTAGTGGTGACGTCACATACTGTAAAAAGAAAAACAGAATAGTGATGAACAGTTGGAGCAGATGGTGCTGGGATCTATCATTGATGAAAACAATGACAATACTGGTTCTGGGTCAAATCTGATTCCGCCTGCTCCTCAGCCACACTGTGTCCTTGTTAATATGGACAATTATTAAGCAACAAACATGTTAAATTTTCTGTTACCTGAATCAAAACTATTTGAAGAGGTTTTGTAGTGAAATAAGGAAATTCCATCATGATATTTTTATTTGAAAATATCTGTAGTCTTTCACGTTGTTTTAGACTTAAGTATCAGTAGACTCATAATGGAATTAACCTAGATGTGGTTTATCTTAACAATATAACCACATCAATACTCCATAACAATCACCAAACAATAATAAAATAGAGAGCAATAGACTGCTGGGAACTGGAAGACTTGTCAAAAGGATCATTTCTTTTGTTTAAAAAAAAATGTCTGCTATATCAACCACTCTAATATCTTTGGACAGGGTGTTACATTTTTAATGAGCAAAATACAATACCATCCAATTTTCTCTTAAGTGCTTTTGGAAACATTTAGCTTGCTGTAGAAGATGGCCAAGGATGTTGCATAAGCATGACTAAACAATTTAACACTTAGTAAAATGACTGTAAAACAACACAATCAAAAAGAAAATGGGCAATATGGCTGTAGGAGTGAATTATGTGTAATAATCTCACTCTTTATTTTGAGTTGCAACAGTGAAGTCATGTTCAATCAGCATATGGTATAGCATGACAGTGTAATATTTAATGCCAGCATGTCACTCTACATTTCTGAGTAGATTAAACTGTTTCTCGCGGATGGTGATTCATGTTACAGTGCTGAGATTTACAAGTACATCACATGGTATTTAAAACCTCACACTGCACTGCAAACTCTTTGACCATCTCATGTCCAGTGTTATAGCACCACCATGTGGTAGCTGGTTGTTATTACAACTAATAGACATTTTTCTGAATCACCCTTGCTACACTATTGTTTTTTGAACATTTGAACATGGTTTCATGATATAATTGTGGTATGTTTTGCTTGAAAATTATTTTTTTTTTTATAAATGGTTAAGAAAAACAGAATGCTGTGTTATACTTATGCTCCTTGAAGGTGGTTTTCAGTCCCACTATTGAGTCATGGTAATTTGCCCTTCACAAGATAATAAAAAGAGATTACATTTGATGTCATATTACACTGATTCACATGCTTTCTATGTGATAATAAACATATGCCTATGTTAATGCTTATAAGTGTCCATAGCAGATTTGTTGTTTCATTACTTTCGCTACTCCAATTATTATTATGATTATTTACATATTTTTCACTTTTTATTCTTTGCATCGACAAACGTTTTTTTATTGTGATTGTAGCTAAACAGAAAATGTGTGATGTATAGAAATAAGTCTCTAGATAAAGGGGTGATTTCATTTTGTACACTATGACTCCACCATTGCTATATTCTTAATGATATCTAGTTTATTTATCATCATTCTTTTTTATATTTATCTTTCATGTGGTTAGATTTTTCTCTTTGTATATGCACTTCATTATTATGGTTGTTTTTGCACAAATATTTGATGTTAAGGATCTGTTCTTTAAATGTCCCTAAAATGCCCTACCAATTTGCAGTGTCACATGCCATCTGGCCTAATGCCAATGCAGACCTGCCACCAACTGGTCTCTGCCCTTGACAATGACTTGCACTTCCCTCAGCAAAAAAAAAAAAATAGCATTCTGAAACTCAGCCAATGCTGCTGTGTCCAGTATAAATCCTATAGACATCTCTGGAGTAAGAAGAGAGGTTGTGAGTGGTGTTACAAAGGACGTGTCTTTCTCTTCACCTTGATGTGATGTTCACCTACACTTCTCGGAATTGGCTCCATCAGATACGTGCGTCAAATAATGTATTAATGGTGTTCTTATTTGTATGTAGTGTAAGTGTAAGAGTGTGTTTGCTGGAGTGGTGGATATATTTCTTATACATTTTGAGACCTTAATAAAAACGTATACAAGCAATATAAGACTTTGATTGCAATCGCACCACTAACATCCATATCTAGTATCAATCTTTTAAAGATGTAAATATACGTATCTTTACATTTTGTAATATGTTAAGAGGGAGTTTTTCTGCTTCCTTTTTCTTATTGCTTCTCCAATTAAAAAAAGCAACTAATGCCACTTTTACCATCACTGCTGTAGTATCAGTACAAGCACACAACTCAACACTTACACTCTTGAAACTGTAGGTGACAGCAAAGTGTCAAATGAACCTACCACACAGGCCATTGTAGAGAAAGCATTTAGTAGATATAAGAGCATACTCTCTGAAATATCTAATCTAATATTGCTGTCAGGACCAAAATGTAATGCTTGTTCTCTTTATTGTTCTTTTTTTCCCCTCGTTCTCTGCCATGTCCAGGGTGTTTTCTTCTATCACTCATTTAAAACTGCAATGTAGCTATGCCAAAATATTGGGCCATCATTTGCATAACATAACATCAAATTAAGCAACCTCAGCCTAACAATAGGCCATGCTATAACCCTCTAAAGAACCGTACTGCTGGTTCTCTCAATGCAGGGTCAAAATGATATATTGCTATATAAGGGCGCCAATGCAGATAAACAGTGAAACAAAAAAGGCATTTTGGGTTTGCTCAGCACTTCAGTTACTGCACCAGTGGACATTGGGAAGGTGTGTGTTTCATTCTGAGGTATATTTACTACCATGGTTAATTGTGGTAAAGGGAAAAAATTGACAAATATAAAACATAAAAATAAAAAACTTCTTAATTGATTGTATAACAAGACGCTGAATTTGTGTCAGTGCTATGTTGAAATTTAGGGGTGATTTAAGACCATTGTGTTAAAATACAATGCTATCCGCAGTCTTCTTCAAACATGATAAGGTTGCATTTTTCAAGTACTACTTCTATAGTAGCAGGGATTTTTTACATGAATTTGTTGTGCAAATACTGTACATCTGCTGATGCCTATGGACACATCTTCAGTGAAGTTCCTGGAATCATCAAGTGTTTTGGGTCTCTTAACATCATACATCCTTTTCCAAGCGACCCAGTTGGGTCTGATCAGACCCCAGCTTGTGTCCAGATAGCTAGCTACACATGACTCCATGGCTCTCCTCTTTTTAGCCACATCCATCTTGAAGCCCTTTCTGCCACTATGGTGGTACTGTGTATGGCTCTCCTCTTCCTCTCTCTCGATACCTAATTGACTGAAGGCTCAGGATAAAGAATGGCCTGCGAATCCCCTGCACCCTGTCTCCACTGGGAGACCCCTCGCTTTCCATTCAGCCTGTTGACAGTCACTGAATAGTCCTGCATACTTGGTGAGCTTTAAAGTAATCTTCCCATGGGACTATTGGCTCCAGCAGCACAACTTGCTTGGTTATTTCAGACACAAGCACAATGTCAGGCCGCAGGTGGTCGCTGCAGTATGGCATGGAAACTTCAGCTGCCGTTTGAGGTCCACCAACAGCTGCCAGTCCCTCGCAGTTGTTAGGATGGCTGCCAGTGTTCCTTTGTCAGGTGTTGGTTGCCAAAGGCGATGGCCTGCTTTGTGGGTCAGAACCTTGCCTCTGCTTCCTGAACAGCTTCCTCTGCCCTCCACTACCTGCCAGTCCTCATTTGGATCCCTGCTTCAGCCACCTTCAGATCACTGGAATGCCTCTATTGTACCACTTCTCTAGATCGTGTTACCTTGAACTCCTCCTTCAAGGATTTGAAGGGCAGTTGCCGTTTGTTGTGGTGCCCATAGAGTGCAATGCTGCTCAGGCTCTTGGGCAGCCCCAGGGATCTCCTGATGTGGTTGCTGACCTTCCTCTCTAAGGTTTTGACCGTGGAGATTGGGACTGCATAGATGATGAGAGGCAACACGATTCTGGGGAGAATACCATGCTGATACATCCAGGCTTTGAACTTCCCAGGGAGGCCAGACTTTTAGCCATCCATCCAGTCCGTCACACATCAACTGGCTTCATTCAGAACTCAATGTAGTAGTGGCTCCTTCTGGAACATCCCTTATTAGCAGCTAACTACAGAAACAAGATAAGAAAATTAACTATTATTCTTCATCTGTAAGTAAATGATATAACTTACAGATTAGCATTCTTCTAACCTAATATTACAGTTAAGAAATTACAGTTAGGATAACACAGTTGGAATGGTTGTGGCCCCCGTAGAATCTACAGGCTTCCTGGGACTGGTACTGTGGTGACTGTATGATTTAGCAGACTTTGTGAGCATGTTCATGGCTAGAGGGAGAACAGTGACACAGAAAAAGGGCACCCTGTGATAATTCCGATCTCCACCTTGTGCCACCTTGATGGATTTGCCGAAAAGACCCTCATCCTGAAGTTACTGGGGTAATCAACGATTAGGTCTCGGATTGTGCTGGGGATGGGATTTTTGTTCAGTGTGTGCTGCACCAGCTTGAGTGGTATGGAGCCAATGCATTTGCCAGGTTGAGGCATAACACTGATAGGTTGCCCTTGTTCTCTCTGGCCTCCTTGATGAGCTGTGTCACTGCACCGGTGTGCTCCAGACAGCCTGGCATCCCTGCAATGTCACCCTTCTGGACTGATGTAGGTAGGTGCTCAGCTGCTTGGGGTATCCACACCCCTTCAGCCACTCTCCACAGTTCTGGGATCTTTTCCCTCCTCCAGAATATACACAGGAACTTCCACAGATGCAGCAGGCGCTTGGGACAGTTCTTGTACACTTTGATTGAGGTACTGCTTGGACCTGGAACTGAGCTTGCCCTTGCTTTGTGGACAACCTCTCTGACATCCTTTAGCTACAGCTCAGACATGTTAAACTACACGTCTGGTTCAGGTTCAATAAGGATGTTGCACTCTCCAAACTCTTGCTCTCTCTCAGGGTGCTATATGTCTTTTCCAGATATTGGTCCATGTTCTCCTGGCGAGCAGGCCAGATTCCTGCTACCCCAGCAGACAATGACTGTGGTCATGGTTTGCAGTCTTCTCTCGGCCTCTCCACCATTGTCTCCAGAATTTAGTTAACATCTTTGTCAAACTGCTTCCACAGTAAAGTCATATTGGCTGCAGGCCATTTGATTCGCCTCCCGTTGGACTTGGAAAGATCAGCTTGCAGCAGGCTAGTTATTCTAGTGCAATAAGGGCAAAGTGACATTGTATTCATTTATTTATTTCACTTATTTTGGAACATGTTGTTGGCTGTGGTTTGTTTTGCCCAGGTTGTTTAATTTAGTTTTGTTTCCCTGTCTTTTAACGCACTCTAAGCCGGGAATGACTGTAACTACACTGTATCTGCATTTTCTACCTATGTAGTTGTGACATCACAATGGTACGGAAGTCCAGTGGGCTCATTTTAAGGCACGGTTTCTGAACACGGGCTGTATGCATTTCTCTGTAGATTGAGTGTTTTGATACTTTCACAGTATGTACAAGGTCCACCAACCTCACCAGTGGAAATCTCACTGTTTACAATATAGGACCCTGTACAAGCTACATTAAAAACCTTTCCAACATATTCTTGGGATGATTCCTGCAAGTTTAAATGGATCATATCAATTACAATAGAGCAATGGATTCATGCTGCCATAAAGAAAAAAGTATTCAGCAAAAAGCTCAGAATCTCTGTGTCCTTTTTAAATCTCATGCTCTGCATGACTGCTCCTCCATTAGGAACCATTGATCATTGGAGCAGGGCATGCTAGACCCACTCTCTCTCATCAAAGTGCTTGGGGGTAAAAAGCCTTTGGCAGATGCTCAGAAATTATTTCAGAGTCACCCCTGTGGAAGCCAAGATGCCACAATACTGCAGACCAGCTTCCTGTCAAGGAGAAGAGTAATGCAAACTTTCTCTCTTTTCATCTGAAATGCTGATG
Organism: Etheostoma perlongum; assembly: GCA_026937815.1. NCBI lineage: Eukaryota > Metazoa > Chordata > Actinopteri > Perciformes > Percidae > Etheostoma > Etheostoma perlongum. The sequence goes on along the minus strand of CM049386.1, from coordinate 16,667,168 downwards.
AGGAGACGAGTGCACATGGCAATTCTGCATTGCTTATGATACAGTCTCGTTTTTCATTGTCAAAGCCCTTTCAGTAAGCGGCTGATGATGGTGCAGCTAACATATTTAGCAGCTTTTAAACATAGTTATTGGATTTATCTTAACACCTCTCAGCAGCATCCAAGCTTCTGTTAGGTTGTGGGTAAATATATGAGGCACGCTGAAAGATGTTAATTAACTACTAAAAATCACCACTGAAACCAGCGCCAGATTAGTTTGTCTCTTTCTACCCTGGAGCTGCAGCCTCACCTCCCTCATCCTGCCGGGAAATTCTGCGACCTCTGAGGCTTGGATTACCTGGCAGGTCCTGAGAGAGCAGCTTGAGTACACGCCTCGTGCTGCTCCTGATCAATTCTCATCGACTGTGCTTTTTTTTTTTTTTTACAAGAGTTACATTACAGTAAATGTTGTTGCTTTGCAGTGGTTCTGCAAACTGCAACGGCAAATACCTTGTTCTATAGATTAGGAGGTGCAGCTGACATGTAGAAATCTGATCCTCCTCAAATGGCTGCCCAAAGTATGACAAAGCAAGTGCCTTTTTTATTGCAGCTGTAATTGTTTGTCTATGTCATGCTGCAGCATGATGTGACTTGACATAATGTGATGGTAAAGGACAGGGCGTGATGGAATATGAGGGGATATAATGGGACATGATGTATATGACAGGATAGGGCAGGGTATGTCATGATTTAAGATCTTTATGTGATATTCTTAGGAAAGCACAACCAATGACATGGAACAGTTACACTTTATGTAACATGACTACTGACTTATATATTGTTACTCCCAACACCAGGTTGAAGATGTTCAATTGCATCAGCCGTGTGCTTCTTTTGCACATACTGTACATATGAATCTCTGAGGACACAATAAAACAGGAAACATCCAAAACTCCAAAGGGTACGTAGAAAATGTTATTTTTGTGACTTAAAGGTGTACAAAACTTAAATAGGGTTTACGTTCATTACTGAACTTATTTTGAACTTTCAACTAAATCTTTTGGTCAGTAGATAAAGACAGTGAGATGAGGCTGAAAAACTCAAAATGCAAATTCTACCTGAGGTAAGGGTTAGAGGAAATATAGGTAGAACATAACTTTCTGTCTACTTTATTCTAACATCAGTCACGTGTTCAAGGCAAAAAGTAAAATCTGGGGGCATGTATGTTCTCTATGAGACTAAGGCCTTCTGTACTCTATCATTAATCCCAGGAACATCTCCCAAACTATTCCTGGATCTATGTGAAGGCCTCATCCTTCTGCAATCCAAGCCTTGGGTCTCTTCACTTTCAATTACTCCCAAAAGCCCGGCACAAACTTACACGACACTGTTTGACCATCTCTTCTGGGATAACAGCACGTATAACTATAATACTTACAACTGTGTCATTACAGTTATTAAAGTCATTAAAGTCTCAGAGAAAAGCAAATCCCCAAACCACAGTTTACAGTTGGGGGGTCATCAGGTTTGCTAACAGTGGAGGGGAGGAAGGCAGAGGTAATATAACGGGAGATTTATGTCTGCTGCAGTGTTCCTTTTAAATAAACATAAACTGCTTGTCTTCTTTTTTCATCTTGTGTTCTGTGGATATATATTCATAAACTAATAAATAAAAAAAACAGTTTACAGCAAAGAGTGAGTCAGGAGGAGTTTTTCTGTTATAGGGCAGTGCAGTTTTGAACTTGTGAGTGGCACCAAAAACACTCCCTACTGTCCCTTTGCCGCCACTCTGCCTCACTGCAGAGAGTCAGAGGTAGAGAGACAGAGAGGCAAGGGTGTTCACAACTGGAGAAGGAGGGGGCAGAGTTTTTTTTGGAAACATAGAAGTGAGCTGCACTGCAGCAACTGGGCGTTGGCTCAGCCCGTAGAAGGCGGCAGAAAAAAGGCAGAAGAGAGGGGGGGAAACAGAATGAGAGGTGCGTCGGGAGTCTATTAGATGCGTTGTGGGGGAGTGCCTGGATAGCTCAGCTGGTAGAGCAGGTGCCCATATATGGAGGTTTACTCCTTGACGCGGTGGGTTTGAATCCGACCTGCATGTCGTTCCCCCTCTCCTTCCCCTTTTATGTCTTCAGCTGCCCTGTTGAATAAAGGCCTAAAAATGCCCAAAAAATAATCTCTAAAAAAAGATGTGTTGTGAGGAGGATAAGGTACAAATAAACTCAAAATGTCACTATGAGAGGAAGAATGAAATATATTTAGACAAAATATAGTCCAATATGTTGACAGAATGACTATGGTTTAGAGTTAGGGTTACGTTTGGGGTTATTAGTTCAATGGTGGAAAGTAATTAAGTTCTGGATTTAAGTACATACCTGACAGCTAAAGTCACTAGTTACTTAGATTTCCCATGCAAAACATAGAATCAGCTATTAAAATATGATATATAACAACATGCAACATTATATAATTATCAGTAATAATACTAATACACATAATAATATAATATATATAATATGATGGAAAGGTGCAATTTAGCATAAGGAACTTTTACTTTTGAGACTTTAAGTACATTTAGCTGATAATATATAGACCTAGTTTTATTTGAGTAAAAGTATCATTGTGTCTTTCACTTTAACAGAGTATGTTTATATTGTGGCATTTGCACTTTAACTTATGCAACGGAGTTATATTATTACCTGCAGTGGTTAGGCCTGCTTCTATGTGTTAGTATATCCTGAGGGTTTATGTTATTGGTTAAGGCTTACATTTGCTTAGATCTGTTCAAACTCACAACATGCATTTCAAATTCTTCTCAAGACCTTAAAGTTTTCAGACATATTGCCAGTGTGGGGAAAAAAACATAATTTGAAACAGAAAATAGATACATTTATTTTATGAAATTGTATCATCATTGCAGTTATACAGATACAGATTACTGTAGCATAGAAGCGGGAAAATGACTTAAGAGATAATATCAGAAAAAGGGAAAAATCTGACTGTGAAATACATTTTTGAACACAGTTGTGCGTTAAAGGAATCGCCAAATCTCTATTTGATGATTTTTTTCACTGTTGTTGTTCTTCTCTTCCTTCCAGTGTCTTTCAGTTCACATGTTGTGTCTCTGCATACTGTCATTTTAATTTGTAAAATCAATATGTTATAGGATATTTGGTTTGGGTTCTCTATATCATTAGTTAGTGCTTTATTAATGTTGCAAACATCTAAAACATCATTTTACACCTTGGTGTGGACATTTCAATAGTGAATAAGTCATGTACTGCTATGTCACTGGTTTCCCTATTTAACTTTTTGGAACAGTTCACCTATATCTGCTGTATTGGATTTCAGATATGAATTCTTCCTATGCTGCTTTAAGGATGCCCTAGTGCTGATCATCAACAGTGTATCCTGAATTTCCTTTCTTATTATACAATGTTAGTGTGAGTGTATTTGCTCATAAAAATGGACACATCCAGACAGCAGGTAATTTCATTTCAGCGGTCATGTTGTAATTTATTAAAGCCATAATGTGCAAGCAGCTCCCTTATCATCCAACCCACCAAGAACGGCAATATAATCTTTAATGCTGTAAGCATTTTTTTTAATAGCTGCCTGCCTCTCTGTCTCTCTTTTCCTCTTCCACTCTCTCAATCTTTTATTAATCCTTTTCTCCTCTTTTCTTTCTTCCTCCCTCCCTCTCCAAGCCATGCAGGGAAATGTGCAGGGAGGTTATTTGGTGCAGGAGACGGGGAGTAATTGATAAAGATGCCGCTTCGCTATCAGGAGAGCTGTGTTTGCTTTTCAAAGAAATGAGACAGAAACACAGGGAATTGCCATTGACAGGGATAAAAAGGCAACTAGAGACAGTGTCAAAGGAGGACATGAGGGTTTTTGTTTGTCATTTTTTGTGTGTGAGTGCTTTTTTGTCCCATTACTTTTTCTGACCAGACTCTATTACAGTTGTTGCTTATGTGAAGTCAGACATTTCTAGTCACCTAGCTGTTCTGTTCAACCATTCAACCATCTGTTATTTTATGTATGATGGCCTACACCTACTATGCTTTTCTTTTGTCCATTTCTCATGATTTGTAAGTCAGGGTTGTTACACTTTTCCAGGTTTTTGTGTTCTTCAGCAACATATAGTTTTTTAGGTAACAGTACAAACTTTGAATTTAAAAGGTTTCTCTCTCAATGACTGAGTTGAAACGCATCGTGTTGTCACGTAAGGGCTCTGTTCACGTTGCACAGAAATTTGAATTGCATTTTGTGTCTGTTAAGAGGCACAAAGGCACTCTTTAGAACATTCTCCCACAACTGGCAGTTTAGCTACCTGGGAGCTCTGGCCATTAGCTGCAGCAACTCCAGTTTGCTAGCATCGATTTTGGTCGTTTCTTTTCCTTTCAACAATACTCTGTGACATCTAGCAATCAAGATTCAGGTAGATTATATATTAGGCTGTATTAGTGTAAAAATATACAGTATACTACTTCCTCACTGTGTGCACCAATAGTTTTTGTGACTCTTGGTGATAGACCTTGTGATTGTTTTGTAGACCTAAATTGCATATCCTTGTAAGGCAAAGTAGAAAAAGTCAATTAACATTAGCATTAACAGCATCAGTCCTTGATTAAAACCTCGAAAACACCATGAAAATGATTACAACAGCACTGCAGGACTAACCCCACACAACAGTGATCCCAAACACTAGAAATCTGATACATACCATTTAATACACTTACTCAAGGTAAAGCAAATTTTTTCACTAGTACATCTTGTCTGTTATTTTGAAAATAATGGTAAAGCTGTACTTAAGACATACTTGCTCCAAAGAAAATAGAATTTTTAAATTCAAGAAACAAAAGTTATTTTATTTGTTTTCTGTGTGAACTATTTTGATGCAGTTGATTATGATTCAGAGTTTCCAGCACTGGGGCCTGACTGCGTCAGACCTAAAAGTTAAGATTGGACTAAAAATATAAGTCCCACAAATGTATATGCAACTACATACATACTAGAGCATACATGTGTGTATAGTGTACACTAGATGCACAAGCAGCTATGATTATGGGCACACACATACAAAAAAGACAGGTTGGAGGGACAAAAATAGCAAAGCTGCACGAAAGAAGAAAGAGTTTTGGGGCTTCTCGCTAGTCCTGCACAGGGGAACATATGCCACACCCTAAATGCAAAACACCCCACCCCCTCATCCCCCTCTTCCTCTTCAGAGGAAATGAGATATGCTGCTATAAGCAGGTCTCTCATGGCTGTAGAAGAAGCATTTTGGCACTCCAGGGACATCAGAATGACTCACGCAACCTGAGGGGGGAAACTGGGGATATTTCATCTCCGTCAGCCTTTGGTGTTTTAACTGTGCCTGCCTCTGTCTTCCTCATGTTCTCAAACAATGTGGGATGTCTCCCTGATATGTGTCTCTGATACTGCATCGCACGGTTTTCCTCTAAGAGTTTAGGTGGAGTTGTGAGAACTTCTTGGAATGCTGTTTCTGAAGTTTTTTGTTTTTTTTAATTAAATTAGTAGAATTGTAGTTGGCAAACCTTTTGAACTCTTTGCAAACATTCTGCCATCTTAGAGCTTTCAGTTTTGACTTTTCAAAGACATGGCTGCTATCCAGTTCATCTTAAGCCACTCGCTGAACTGCTGTGGGCCAAAAAAGAAAAAAAAAAGAAAAAATAATTACTAAATGGATCAGAAGTGAATCGAACAACATGCATACATGCTCTTCTAAAATGAAAATGCCCCTGGATTGAATTCTATTTATTTCACAATTATTATTTATAATTTGGATATTTTTGATTCTGTTAAAAACAATTTTGCAGGTAGTTCCAGTTGTCTCACAAACAGGATGGAGGAGTGTAAAAGTGAACGCTTGCTCTAATCTTTCCTGGGGTGCAGCAGTTTTCTGCAGCCTGTGTCAATTTCATGAAATATGCATAGTAAAGCTTAGTCGTTGCCATTGAGCTTCATGACCGTAACTGAAGAGACAGCTTACTCAACCGTGATACTACTCTTACTCTTTTCAGTATTACTGCCTTTCAGCACAGTTTGTAGTATAAAAAGGAAGGTTAGTGGTTTATAGAGAAAAAAACAGGGTCATGCTTTGAATTTCTTCTAATCATGGATTACCTATGAAGAAATTATCCCTATTGTTATACGCCAAACAAGGCCCATTAACCTACTGTACACGACTAACAACTAACATTAAAATGTGGTTAGGTTTTTATTATAGGAGTTCATGATATTAAGAGATATTTTCTGCCACTTGATCTGCCAAAAATGTAACTGTTTTAATCGAATGTGTCTGTACTTAATAGGTCATTACCAAGACAATACGTGGGGCGCCTGGGAAGCTCACCTGGTAGAGCGTGCGCCCCACGTACAGAGGCTCAGTCCTCGCCACAGCGACTGCAGGTTCAAAGGCCTAAAATGCCAAAAAACTAATCTAAAAAAGGGCATTACAGTACAGAATGCAAAAGGAAGGAATTGTTTTCACAACTGTATTTGTGAAAACAATTGACAACAATTTGGCTTGATAATTTTGAGGTGATAATGGAAACAGACTTCTTTCCCTTGTCTTTCTCATAACAAGTGACACTATACAAATATATATACAGTATATATACTAATCAGCCCTGTTCCGTTATTATAGGTCGGAGAACTGGTGCAGTAAGAAGCTTGGCTCATAAAGCTACAGTGTTTATAATCATAATACTTTGTTGTCCATGAACGTAAATCGTGCAAACACCTAATCACAGAGCCGTATACAGTATCATAAAAACTGCAGTTTATAATGTATAAGCCATTTAAGTGTACATATCACACTGTGAAATTGCACAATGGAAAGAAGCGTGGTTGTGCAAATAAGTAAAGGGGGAGACGAATGCAGGAGTTGCGTAGATTTTTTCAAAAAAATGGGAAGCGCATTTTTTAAAGCATTTAAGAGCTGAGCTGAGGCACAAAGCTGATGTAAGGTTCCAACAACTATGAGTCATCTCTCCATTAGGGAGGCAACCTCCCTCCATCCCCTCCTTCCATCAATCCACCAGCCCTCATTTGCTTTAATGCAACTCCACTCTGCATCTCATGATGCAGTAGTTTTTCTTCAATTGAGAGTGAGCACACAGGGTAACTATATTAAATTCTGCATTAACATTTTTCAGTAGAGCTGCAGGTATTAGGTATAAGTGAAAGGACAAATGTACATGCCATGAAAAAAATAATTGTATTTAATGAGGCACACCTATAGTTTCGGAGTGCAATTCACTCTGTTCACTTGTTTTATATGCAATGACAGAGCTGACACACAAACATGCACACGCAGACCTTTCTAGAGGCAGTCACACTAACGTGGGGGATTACATACTGTCTCAGAATTCTAAGTGGTACTTAGTAGGATTGGCTACAGGCGCCCCACGATGGTGCTGTGTTACTGAACTGTAAAATAATTGTACCCTCATTCACCTCCAGCCATTCTCTGAATCACAATTTAATCATAGCTTTTATCCCAGAGTCCAAAAAATGTTAAAGACCTTATTGATTTATTCATTTAGCCAGAAGAAATACTAACAGCACTTCAATAACTATAGTTAAACTTGTTGGAGATTTATTAGAGCTGCTGTAATCAATTCTTTTATATTAACAAGAGATGAAATAATGAGGTGTAATATGAAAGGTGTCCCTTGTGGTGATAAATGCAAAGAGAATTACCACACAACTCTACAGTTTACTGTTCTACAGAGCGTTTGAGCAACTTTGTGTTCATTGTTTTGGTTTTACAGCTGGCGACGTTAGTGGTTACCTCACACCACTCTAATCTGTATTAGCATGCAGACAGCTGTTTTTAGCAAAGAGCTCTAAAAACCAACCTGGACCTTTCCCTTAACTTAAGGTGCCGTGCTCATTTCAGAGAATTATTCCGTAGGCCCATCACTAACTTTTAAGAGCTTGTGTTAATTTCACAGAATTCTTCCGCGGGCCCATCACGGAATTTTCGGCAATTTTGCAAAACTGCCACCGATTTTGAGTAAAGGGGCCGTGTTCATTTCACAGAATTCGGTGAGATCAGGTTGCTAAAAACCCACTGCTCTGCACTTGCTAAGCACCAGGCGGCTAACTGATAAAGTTAGCAACTAGCTGGTGAACATAGAGTATTTAGCAGTCAAAGAGCCAGATATGTTTTGGTTGGTCTCGCACCTTACTCCACAGCGCTGTGTAGTAAGAGACCAAAACAGAGCTTAGAGGAGAGTGTTGGATTCATTAGGCGGTCTTGGAGATTCGAATATCCAGCGTGCACCAGACATAGGCCTAACCCTAACCAAATGGTTTTAGTTCCCTAAACCTAACCAGACATTAGCCATGGTGGTTGCTGAACAGAAAACTGTCTTACAGAGTGTCTTGTTAGCTGAGTAGTTACAGCGCATCCCAAATATCGGTAACATCCTGGGCTCATTTACAGCTGTGGTCCCTTTCTTGCATGTCCTCTGTCCCTCCTTCTATTTTCCGGTATGCCTCTGCACTGTCATCTGTCCAATAAAGTCAAAAAAGTCAAAGTGTCAGTCTTATAACTCGTTTAGGAGGTTTGGCGACAAATGTTGATTAGATAGGAGGACTTGTGGAGGGCAACAGTGAGACAGGATAGGCCGAGACCATCACCTTCACTTCTATTCATGCTACAGCAACAGATAGATTTGTAAGGAGTTCTAAATGAATAGATAGCATTCCTAGTGCGTGTGTGCGTGAGCGAGCACGCACGCACACACACCATTCTCCTTCTCTCTGCCTCTCTTTTCCTTGCTCTATCCCCTCCCGCCTCTTGCTCTCCCTCACTCATTCAGCTGTATCATGATTCTGCAGCTCAACCTCTGCAGCATGACTCCGCTTTCCTCTCTGCGTCTCTGTCTGCCTCTCCAGCAGCTCATTGACAAGCCTAAGAGAAATACTGGAATGGCTTAAAATAGCTGGAGGCAGACACACACACACACACACACACACACACACACACACACACACACACACACACACACACACACGTCCCATGGTGTGTTTTACCACACATGTACAAACAACACACCACACTTTCACATTAAGTGGTATTATTTGTAGCACAGACAACTTCATTCTTCCTTGATGCAGCCATTAGGGTTTTTAAAGATGCCCTTACACATAAATTAAGACAGTATATATAATATATATAATAATGTATACTAAACAACATACAGCTGTATGGAATTAAGTTAATTTCCATTATCACCACATAAACAACATTTTTACTCAGTCTCCTGCAGATATTAGAGCAGCTGCTGTCACGACTCAAAGAAAACAAACTCAAAGTCAAAACTGTTTTCCACTGATTTATGGGCATGCAGGCACAAAAGAGTAATAAAAAGATACAAAATAGAAATTATTTTAAAAACCTGTGGTTTCAAGGTTGCTAGGTACCAACCTGCCGCAAACTATCTTGCATTGAAGTTACTGTGTCACTTTTTAAAAGCAAAACATTGTTGAAGCAGAGTATCTGAGCAATTTACATTTAACAATTCTGTTATTAAACCTGTCAATTTCTGACCTATTTTTCGCTCCCTTCTATTGGTGCTGTGTGATTGACTGACAAGTGCACTGAGGTTGCTTCTTTTTCATCGTTCCGTTATATGGACGTTGGCAACCAGCCTTAAGGTCCATTAGTGCCACTTAGACTGAGATCCCTGATCTGTTAGGTGTCTTTTAAGGAATCCCATTGAAAAAAAACCTGTTGTGAAAGACCGAGAAAAGTGAAAAAATATATACACATAAATACATATATAAACACACACTCACAACTGCTGAGTCATATCAGTAGGATTCAGGTGAATCATCCAAGTCGAACAAATACAACCTTAACAGTTTGAAGTTTCTTTCTCCCTCACAATGATTTCAAGTCAATATTCTGTTTACACTTTGCACTGACAATATTCTCCAAAACAATACAATTAATTTACTGCATTAGGTGGACAATGGCCCACTGGCTTGTTTGTATATTCTCCCAAGTCATTTGGATATGTGGCTGCACAACTGTCAGTTAAACAGACAATGACGAGAAATGTAATTCGTAAGTTAATAAGTTCTTCTAATTCTTGGTTTCTTCACATCTGGCGCATAAGAAAATACGCATTGAGGTTATTGCCTGAAGAACGAATACTGAAGAGATGATTCACGGAGGGCATAGCATTAAAATGTCTAATAAATGATGGAGGAGGATAGGGACATAAAAAGAGACACAGTCAATCTGCTTGTGTGTAGGTGGAGACAGCATAGGAGGGAGGAGGGTTGCAGAGAAGAAGCGTGATAGGAGACTCTGCAGCTTAAAAACATGATGTCAGACCACTGAAGATGGTCCAGGATTTTGGAGATAGATACAGTAGACAGAGTTCTGGAAATGAACACTGCTAGAGATAGATACAGTAGGCAGTTATCTCTAGTATCTGTAGATACAGTAGACAGATCTATCTCTAGTATCTGTAGATACAGTAGACAGAGCTCTGGAAATGAACACTGTTCACTAACATGCACAATGTTGTTTAAATAACACATTTGCTTTGCTGAATGCCTTGAACAGTGAGAAAAGGATAGATGGATGGGTCATTTACTTCAATAGATAAAGCAAAATGAGTCACAGACCTGACAGCTTCAGCACTGTCAAACACAGAAATTCATCTCAGCAGGTTAGTTGGCATTTACAAAGTCTCTTCTTGATGACAGGATCATATGCAAGACTTGGGTAGTACCAGGACCAAAAGGTCCTTAAGGCCGACCCATGTGCTCACTGAATTCCTTCTTTGTATACAAAGACTTGTCGGGCCATTGAGTTAGTGTTTTCAGAAAACAACCCTCTTAAATGATGAACACCGTCTGATTTTTTTAACAGAGAGTAACAAACCAGACACTGATGAAATAATTACATAGGGGTCTCACAGTGCTCACCCTCAGTGGGGTAATTCAGTTTGCTCTGCTCGGCTTCCGCTGATCGTTCACTTCCTCCTCCAGATGAGAAAAGCTGCTGACTTCAGCTTTAGATATGTTAAGACTCATCGTGTGGCAAGACCTTGTCAGCATGTGTGAGAAATCAAGAGTAAAAGACACAGATGCAAGGTAACACTTTTTAATAAGGTACATACTGTAGCATTATCGGGAAACAAATGAGGAACTAACTGCTAGTGAACCATTAGTTTAGTAAGTAACTCATAATCAAATTTTATAGAATAGCTAATGATTAGTTCATGAATAATTCATTGAGGAACATGTGTGGAACCACTTGATAATTGATGAATTGTTAATAAGTACATCATCATTCCTAATGGAGGACTATATAGTAGATAATGATGACTAAAGAACAGACTGGGAGATCCTACATTAATGAATCGTTAAGTATTGTACAGTTCATGAACATCTGTGAACAGACCACACCACTTTATCATGAGTCATTCCTAATTGACCTGCTGGGCCACACAGAACTAGCAATGACTTTTTATTGATTAATTACTTAAACATTAGTTACTGTTTTCTTTGTGCCCCCAAGTAAATTGATCCAATATTCTCTATACAAAGTGAAAATAATGAAACATATCATCATCTTTAAAGGTCCCATGACATGGTGCTCTTTGGATGCTTTTATATAGACCTTAGTGGTCCCCTAATACCATATCTGAAGTCTCTTTCCCAAAATTCTAAATTGTGCAGAATTACAGCCACTAGAGCCAGTCCCACAATAAGCTTTCCTTAGTATGTGCCATTTCTGAGTCTGTAGCTTTTGAGAAGGAGAGGAGGGGGCAAAGTGGAGGTTGGGGGTGTGGCCTAGACCAACTGCAACTTTGCTTGTTTGAAAGCCATGATGTCTCTCTCATGGGTGGGCCAAATTCTCTGGGCGGGCAAAGCAGAGAAAGGGGAGGTGACCTTGCCCCTTACGACCTCATAAGGAGCAAGATTCCAGATCGGCCCATCTGAGCTTTCATTTTCTCAAAGGCAGAGCAGGATACCCAGGGCTCGGTTTACACCTATCACCATTTCTATCCACTGGGGGACCATAAGCAGGCTGGGGGAACTCATAGTAGTGATAAATAATGGGAAATTTTCATGCCATGGGACCTTTAAGACACACCTTTATTTTGAAATTCCCCACTTTATATGTATTCTTCTTTTTTATTAAAAGAGTAGTTTGTTTTTAATTTAAATATCTAGAAGAGCTTAGTAATTAAATTGTGAAACCATATTTTAGTTAAGTTGTAAATATATAACTGATTGTGTTAAATGGACTCATGTATGGTCTTGAATTGGAATCAAACGAAAACGCATTGCGGCAGACTTTGTGATATCAGTAAATATTGTATTGTTGTCTTAAGAATCTATATAATAGCATATTTTGATAAAACGTGTGATTTACACCACTATTACTAAGTAGTTCCTCATTACCTCATTATCTCATGACTACTTAGCCTTTTTGTGTTCCTTGTGCTGTCCCTCATTATTATCCACTATATATTCCTCCATTATGAATTATTAGGGAAGTATGTATTAATGATTCATCAATTATCAAGTCGTTCCTGATTTGTTTCTCACTCATTTCTTAATAGAATAACCATTCCAACCACCTCTATAACATTTGATTAGGAGTTGCTCATTAACTAATGGTTCAGTAACAGATGGTTCCTCCTTCAATCTATGCTGAATTGTACTAATCGTACAGTGTTACCATGTATTATGTATTATGTACTATGTACTATGTACTATGTACTATGTGATCTTCCTTTTGTTCTGAGTGACCCTGAAGAAAAGCAACGGCTTCCTGCAGCAGCGCGATGCATGATCTTCCCCTCAGGCATCAGGTCGCTTTATTTGCAAAGCACTACATGTGTTGGTACATATTGACATATTGACTTATTTATAGCACACTACATGCTGACACACATGGTTCAGGGACAACAGGGGCTTACAGAGCGAGGAAGAGGATGCCACCCATAAACATGCAAAAGGTGGCGAAAAGTGCTTTACAGTTAACAGTCCAAATGCACTGAAGATATGACAAAGCATTGTTGCTATACTGTTAAAGTATTTCTACCACACAGAGGGAAACAAGAGTAAAATGGTTGTTTTTAAAACACTCTCCACTCAAGCAGAGTTGAGTTAGGTATACTATCAACCCTAACCTTAACCCTAAATGATTTTGTCACTTTCATATTTGAATACCTCAATTAATTAAGGACTCATATTCAATTTCACCTTACTTTACTTTCACATTGTAGTAAAAGAAACCCTTATCCCAAATATAATTGTTGAAGGATTCAATGTCTCAATGACTTGTGGCATCATTAAAATTTGTTGCAAAATACTGATAAAACCCTAGTCTATATCAATGACCTTCCACTTCCAGGATTGCTCCGGTGCTGCCGAAATTCCGCCATACTTTCCTTTTACGGCCAGATGTCCGTTACCTTGTACTTTCTTTGCGATTTACGAGGACTATGGTTAACTGCTCCTCAGATCTCTGCAGGGTAAATCCAGACCACTAGCTAGACTATCTGTCCAATCTGAGTACTCTGAACTTGTGAACATACATGTTCCACCAAAACAACTTCCTTCCCGAGGCTATTTTGCTCCACCTGGTGCTTAGCACCGCCCATAACTATTGTGATTGATTTAAAGACATGCTAATAAACCAGAGCTAGTTTTTCTCCCATTCCGGAATAGTGTGTGGACCAGCCAGACCCTCCTCCGCAGCACTGTGAAGGAAGGTCTGGTAAAGCGAGACTACCCTAACTCTAACCTTAAATATGGACAATAAAACCCTAATGAAAATCTCGTACTTAGGCTGCTGTATACTGTACTTAGAGAGTGTTACTGTATTCACAAATGAAGTTCAAGGCTATGCTCTACTGCTACAGTATAGCTGCTGTGTGATCAGAGAGAACTAGAACACATAAAGCTCTCAGAGTAACTGATGGTGATGTGAGGTGAGAGTAAATATTATCATAATACATTCATGAATATCAGGCTGGACAATAAATCATGTATCTGTAGCACCAAATGCTGCATTACGTGCAAACAAAATGGATCACTGGAATATATATAAGGTTTAGAGGAATATAAAGTGTGTGTGTGTGTGTGTGTGTGTGTGTGTGTGTAGATGTGGGTGTGTGTGGATGTGGGTGTGAGTGTGGGTGTTTTAAAATTGTTTTGCACTCAGGGAGACAACAGATTTATAACACGCTCCCCACTTTGTCATATAATTTGTTGCGTGACTTTATTAAAAGGAGGCAGATTGAAACTAATGTTGACATTTTATTTGAAAGTTTGATGTTTCCCTTGCTGTGGAGGTACTGACGGAAAAAGATAACTACTTGTTCAGTTTTCAAAACTCTACATGTATGTGGGTCTTGTTTTTCCAGGTATTCACATTATTAAGTTGTGCACATGAATAATGCTTGAGTGTCCAAAGTACTAGCTCCTGAGGACAAATTATCTAAACTTAAATGTCTCAAATCAGCAAGGCTCCACACAAGTCTAATCTGTTTTGACTTATTTTTGTGTGTCTCATAATGTGTGTGTAACAGAAGTTCTTGGGCTTTGCCATCCATCCTCCCTGTGTGAGGAGAAAGTGGAACAGTATTATTTCTGTGAGCCGTCCACAGAGAATCACCTACGAGAAAAGACGCTGCATCTGCCCAATCCACACAGAGGGAAAGTGAGGGAGAGAGCTACTGATGCATTGCAGATAAACTGCAGATCATAACCCCTCCCTTTCTTTTTTCCTGTGCACCCCCCTCCCAACCCACACACCCACACTCCTGATGCTCTTTTTTTTTGCCATGCCACTACTGATGACATCATCACCTCCCACCAACATCACCCCATACAGTAATCTACAGCCTGTCCCACCCTGCTTACCTCATCTGATCCTCCTCACTTTACAACTCTCACCCATCCATCTCAACAGCCAGCAGAGATTTGACCTATGCAGAATGCTGCAGTCTCAAGTCTTAATTTCCATTACAAATGCTGGATGGTTTAATGTTTGCCACAAGTATTCTTCTGCCAACAATCTCTTTGTTACATAAATTCGGACACATTTTCTATGTTTTTTTTTTTGTACTTAAAATGTGAATTATTTGCGCATTCTGTCTAAGAAATCCATGAGACCAACATTCAAAAAGCGCAAACTATTAAGTTTTATGAACCTATAGTGCTACAGGTTCTCTTTGACTACAAACGTAGATTCCATAAATGAAGAGTCCCTTAGATTCTTTACTTAAGTAAAACATGTCACAAAACATACTTGCTTTATAAGAAGTAAAATTACTATTTTTGCAAAGCTGCCCTATTCAATGAGTTATACTATTATATTCATTACATTATTTGATTTTACTGTTGTAGTTGGTTGGGGTGGGGCTTATTTAAACTATTTTCTACTCCCTTTAGATTATAACATATCATCTTTTAAAGGCTAAGCCTGATCAAATGTTTTGAATGTAAAATTACTTCATCTGCAAAGTCACTAGTAACTATAGCTGTCTGATAATAGTGGAGTGAAAAGTACAACCATTTAATCAAATGGAAATATTACAGAAGTCTTGCAGATAACTTTATACATATTTTCACACAAATTTCAGCCAGACATATTTCGAATCTTTGGAAATTTTGGGAACTCAAGTAGGATTCAAAACTAAAGTTCTGTGAATTTTAACAATGTTTGGCTGCACCGCATCATAGTGACTCACAGTCATAATGACTCACTCAGGTCAGTGAGGTTTAAACTATGATAGGAGGAATCAATCTCATCAGTAGAGTATGCCTACAGTCCTAGAAGGGTGATATTTATATGTACATAGACAATATCATGTTTAGGTTCAGTGTCATGTCCTTAATAATATTTTTCTCTCAAAGTGCTCATATTATGCTCATTTTCAGGTTCATAATTGTATTTAGAGGTTGTAGCAGAATAGGTTTGTTTTGTTTCATTTTCAAAAAGCCTCATATTTTTGATGTACTGCACATTGCTGCAGCTCCTCTTTTCACCCTGCGTGTTGAGCTCTCCGTTTTAGCTACAGAGTGAGGCATCTCACTTTTGTTCAGTCTGAGCCTAGGTAAGGACTACTAGCCAGTCAGAAGCAGAGTATGAGAGTGTGCCACGCTAGCAGCTAGGCGAGCATTATAACGTGTGTTACAAAGTGACGCATGTTTGTCTCTGAAGTAAAGACGGGACTACAACAGAGCTGTTTGGAGCAGTTTGTGAACAGTGTTTGCTGTTGGAGGGTAAGTCCCTTTGGGGTGGACTTTAGGCTTCTTCACTTTGTAAACCAAGAACGTGCACCCAAAAGATATATAGCACAATAAAGGAAAGGGAAGAGGCAAAAAGCATAACATGACCACTTTAACACAAAAGAAAACCAGCGTAGATTTTTTTGGCCAACATGTGCATCAGCAGAGCTTTGAAAAGCACTGGGAAATAAAATGTTAATCAACATACAACGGACCTCAAACGGGAGCTGAACATGCAATAATCTAAGTCCTTCAATGTCAAGGACCTGAAAATTCAACATTGAGTGCACAAACACATGGGCTCAATGATGCAAATGGGAAAACGTATGGGATGTAGTAAACCCTTGCAAACACATTTTATTAACATGGTAATGAAAAGTTATTTTACAGTACATTTAATGTCAACGTTATGCTATCATTCTGTAAAACATCATTATTGACACACAATGCCTCAGGTGTAATGGTGCATCAGAACATAGCTACGTCCTTGGTGACCAACGTGTTTAGGTACTGTATCCTGTGAAGTATGTCTCCGTGACAACTGCTTGTGCTTTACTAAAGGTATGTGATGCAAGACGCGGCAGATGGATGCTGGTGTTGCAGAGGGCGGAAAAGGAATAAAGTTATTTCGGTGAACAAGAAGAGACAACCGCTATTGTGACTTGAAGCCAGACAGAGTGACATATGGAGAGGCAAAGAGGAGGTGGGGAGAAGGACACAGGGAGGGAGGCAGGAAGTCAGGGGGGAGCTGGGAATAGATGGAAAGCATAGGACATGATAGCAAAAAAGATAAGGACTTATTAGAAAGAAATTAAATATAAAGTAAACAAAGTTAATAAATAAGTAAACCTGAGTGAAAAGGATTAAGAAATAAAAGACAGGATGCTGATAAAGAGGAAGACAACCCAACAGATAACAACAGCAGCAGAGATGAAGAGGGCAAAGAAGACACTGTTTCAACTGCTGTCTCGAGCAGCTCAGTATTTATGGCTGTGTATGTGACAAGTCATTCTGTCTCGCCACCGGCATTGGCAACTGTCCTCTATGTCTTCTTTAAGTGGCTGACTGCACACACACACACACACACACACACACACACAAGCTAGTGTCATGTAATAATTTAATTGTATACTAATTTATACTGTTTGTTGATCCACAGTGGGGAAATTACAATTTACACTCTGTTTTGTTAGTAATCACTACACACAGGCCTATAATAGACAAACATGCTCAGGACCTATTCATGCACAAATGTCAGATTGAGTGAGCTGCTAGTGCTGGACCAGCACCCTGAGCGGTTGGGGGGGGGGGGGTACGATGCCTTGATCAAGAGCATCTGGCAGTGCCCAGGAGGTGAAGTCCGATTGGTTCTTCCAGTTCCCAACTCAACTCCCTACAGACTGAGCTACTGCCACCCCCAAATATATACTATACATAGGCTATTGCTAAAGGCATTAATAGAAGAATGCTCATTATTTACATGTCGTTTTGGGAGTCATTGGCAATCAACCTATTCTGTTGTTTAGGTATGTGGGCGTGTTGTCCAGTTGAGATGTTCAAGGATCAAATGTGGGTGTAGTGTTTGGGTGTCCACACATGGGTATGTCTATAGTGTGTTGTGTATAATAAAAAAATAAAAGCTTCTAACTTTTGTTTACAATCATCAATATACTGCTGCTGTACAGAAAACAACATAGTTTACTTTTCAACTAAAGTTACACAGGCCATGACATGGATTTATCTCCTGGAGTCACACAGTGGTGGGCTGAGCATCATCAACGTAACTCTTAATTAAGGTTCCCACATTTGCTTCTCACTCTATCTTAATGTCATTGTTCCTCTCCACCAACATTCTCCGTTCATCCTCATGAATATATTAGGGACAGATGTGCAACAGGCAGCCATGTTAGTTGTATGACACATCACAGCAGCTGCAGAGGAATAATTCATATGCTTTACTAAAGTTGCAGAAGCGCACTACTCTATTACAAGGTTCTGCCTTCAAAGCTTTAATTGAGCAAACGTGAAAACAAAATATGCTTACACTAACTTAAAGTAACATCACTGTTTGAGAAACGTTACAGTTCGCTGACTTTGTGTATTTTCTTCAGGTGCTACAGTTAACTTCATGTACATTTGGAATTTACCATTATAACCTAGTTGTCACTTTTGGCTGCTGGTTAGCAAAAGTTACAAAGTCTCGCTTTAAAAGGAAGAAATGCTATTGAGGTCCTTATAGCTACCTTAGCTGCCTGTCATTCCCCCTCTGTCTCCGCCTTTCCTGTCTTCAAGGAAGACTGTTCGGCTGTTCAATTTAATAAAAGGCCTAAAAAAAGAAATTATAATAAAAAAGAATATATAATAATATAATAATAATAACATTTTGTAGGGACTTGACCTGAAATTCTACAGCCCTTCTCCTACTGACTGTTGATAATCAAAGGATGGAATATATGTGTCATATGCTTTATTATCCTTCTATTCTAAGACCATTCTGTCTGATAACTCTCATGTTTTGTTTTCACAGTTTGAGCTGTTGAATTCAGGAAAGAGGTACAGGGTTCCTTTGTGTAAATATAACAGATATAAGCACTCATTTGTCCCTATTGCAGTAAAGCTCATTAATGAACAGAGATGAATGTATGACTATGATTATTTTTATGTATATCTGTGACTGTGATGGATGAATGAAATTGGTTTTGTTTTGAAGTATGGCTTTTATCTTATTTAGTATAAGACATCGTATATCTGCAAATTTGCACAGGCCCTCGAGTAGCCCATATATGTTTGCTGTATGTTGTCCTTTAATTGTTTTTAACCCTGTGCTTGTCGTTATGTCTGTAACTTTTGCAGCTAAGTAAGTTGCTCAGTGTCCAAAGCAAATTTCTCCTTAGGGAGACCAATAAAAAGTACTTTGAATTTGACTTTATTAACAAACACTGAACTGACTACATGTGCCACTCAACAGTATATCAGCTGAACTAAAAAGGGCACGCTGTCCATTTATTTTCTGTATCAGCACATAACATATCCCTGCCCTCTGACACCTAAAGATGCCCGTAGCGTGACCTCACTCAAAGGGGAATGCATTCTCTGTGGACTGGTCCCTGCAGGTGAACAGCTGTGACACCCTGGGATGATGTTTGCTTTAATTATATAGCCTGTTTCTTCTGCAGTGCCATTTGAAAAATCTCCAACCCTTCTGCAGTGCGCAGGAGCCCAGAACTGATGTCGATTGACTCCCCTATTTGTGCCCAACCCACACATCGCTCAATCTGCCGTGTACATCACACCACCGGCGACCTCGTAGGGCATCCAAAAGCACCTCGAAGTCCTGAGTGAACTGCCCAACAATGAAATATGGGGGCCTGTAAACTCACAGAGTAATGGTCAAGGACACTGTAACATCAGCATGTGAGGAGAATTATGGGTTTGGCTGCTGGAGTCTAAGCATTTACAATACATATTATTGCTTAAAATATGCAGACATGCACACACACGAGGAGAAAGTCATTGTGACCGTCTCTCTCTCTCCCTCCCTTTCTCTCTAGCTCTCCTTCTATTTCTCTCCTCTCTCTCTGCCTTTATGTCTCTGGAGCAATCTAAAATTGGCCAGGGTCGATGCATTAGCTCTGCTTGACTAAAGCTTGCAGTGGAAAGGCAATAAGGGGGACAAGAAAATGTAGACAGGTGATTAATGGGAAATGTCTAAGTCGGTGTTGAAAAACAGAACGGGTTCTCTACTCACATGCTGCAACCAAAACACGCAGGCTTTTAAAAAGGTGATACCTTAACTTGTACCATACTTGAATATTTTATTTTTCAGGAATTTAGATCAGAGTGAGAGAATTGCCACTTAACTAAGTGTGTGTATCTTGAGCACCTGTTGAGAAGTGTTGTGATAATTTTGACAGAATTAAACACATAATGCAGTAATGCAGCTGATAGTGTTTTTTGCTGCATTGCCTCCTACGATTGGTAATCGTTTCCACATTGACCAGAGTGACATGAGATTAGAGTGAACCACCAAGATTGATGGGAGATCAATAATCTATTGGTCAGGTGAGGTCAAGCTGCCAGATTGCAAGCCCGCACTGACACTTCACTATTCAGGGTAAACGTCTCAGCAAATGGATCCCATAAATCCCACGTGGCTTTGCACCTACAAAAGTGATGATCCTACAGAAAGCTGGAAGGAAAGTGTGTACATCTGTGTCTGTGTGGTTTACAAATGTTAACACTATACAGTAAAGCTATGCAGGACTGTACAATAAGTACATGTGCTCCACTATACAAGGGAATATATAAGAAAATGTCCCAGTATTACAACTCTCTGCAAGAAAAGGCATCAACATGTACACTGTACAAATTACTCTCTTAATAGTTTTGCTGTCTGACCTTTTAATGTTTCACAGATGTTAAACAAAAATGAATTTAATCAAATTA
This sequence comes from Etheostoma perlongum, assembly GCA_026937815.1. NCBI lineage: Eukaryota > Metazoa > Chordata > Actinopteri > Perciformes > Percidae > Etheostoma > Etheostoma perlongum. The sequence goes on along the minus strand of CM049386.1, from coordinate 16,646,439 downwards.
GTTTCTAAACATGAATTTATCATTTATAGATTGGAGTTAGATTAAACAGAAATACATTCAGCATTTCTCTTTCGTTACTTTGAATCTAACAGGACAAATGAGGAAATATATGAGTACATACACATTTCTATTCATATGAAATTATACCCACTCCACAATCACCACACACTCATGTATTGTAGTGGAGACGACTAGGGGACACACATAAACAAGCTGAGGAGGATCACTTGGTGTAATCTTGTGAGAAGTTCAAGAGACAAGGCAAGTTTGGCTTCACAGTCCGCAGATCTGGTCTCAGCTGAAAGCTGGAGTGGTGTGGTCGTTCAAGGTCATGAATTCATAGTTCACTTTAATAAACTGTACAAAAGAAAGAAAGAAAGAATTAAAGAAGGAAAGAAAAGGTTTTTCAGCTGAGGAAATGACTGCTCTTTTGGTGGTCGCTGTCCATGGTGCTGAAATGACAGGGCCATTTCAGCAAGTGATTGTCAAGTTAAAATTCATATTTCAATCTTAAATTACTTAGATAGATACTATCTAAATGGGATACCCACGTGGCACATGTAGCCCACGTGGATCAGACGGAACGGGACCGCGGATCATTAGCAGACTGCCTGAGGGGGATGGGCCCTCCCTCCCCCCCTCCCTCCCTTCCGTCAATGGACGAAACAAAACTGCTTGGACTTAACTCGTTATCAACAGAGCCTCAGATATAAAAGGAGCAGCCAGAGGAGCTGTCAGTCGCTGTGAATGCCATACACCCAACTCCTGCACACACACATACACACACACACACACCCACACCCACACATACATATAACACACATACACACTCGGCCCGCGACTTTTCCCCCTGCATTCCTGCTCACATCCCAGGTAGTCTGACCGGATGAGCTACCCGGTGGAAACGGTAGGGAGCCCCTTCAGGAGAACTATGGATACTAGGACGACCGGCTACGGCTATAGCCGCTCCGGTGGAACCCCCTCCAGCGGCTTTCGCTCCCAGTCTTGGTCCCGGGCAAGCCCCGGCTCCACCATGACAACGTCCTACAAGAGGAGCGTGAATATGCCGGTATCCCGAGCTTACGGCTCAACGGTGCTCAGCTCCGCCGACAGTGTTGATTATAGTCAAACCTCTATCCTGAACGGAGACTACAAGCGATCTAGCGAGAAAGAGCAACTTCAAGGGCTCAACGACCGTTTTGCTGTTTACATTGACAAGGTGCACTACCTGGAGCAGCAGAACACGCAGATCGAGTCGGAGATCCAGTCACTGCGGCAGAAGCAGGTGTCGCGCTCCCAGCTGGGCGACGTCTACGACCAGGAGCTGCAGGAGCTTCGCTCCATGCTGGAGCAGATCCACCATGACAAGGCGCAAATCCAGCTCGACACCGACCATATCGACGAGGACATCCAGCGGCTGAGGGACCGCTTGGACGAAGAGGCTCGCATCCGGGAGGAGACAGAGGCCATAGTCCGCGTCCTGAGGAAGGAAACCGGGGACTCGAAGTTGGTGAAGTCTGAGTTGGATAAGAAAGTTCAGTCGCTGCAGGATGAGATCGCCTATATTCGCAACAACCACGAGGAAGAAGTGAGCGAGCTCATCGCCCAGATCCAGGAGTCTCAGGTGACCATTAAGAGGCAAGACCTCCAGAAGACGGACATCACCGAGGCTCTCCGGGAGATTCGCTCCGAGCTGGAGGGACACTCGAACCAGAACCTGCAGCAGGTGGAGAACTGGTTCATGTGCCGCTACACTAAGCTCACCGAAGCTGCGGAGCAGAACAAGGACGCCATAAAGTCCGCCCGTGATGAGATATCCGACTACCGCCGCCAGCTGCAGTCCAAGACGGTGGAGTTAGAGTCCGTCCGCGGGACAAGAGACTCGCTGGAGAGGCAGCTGAATGACATCGAGGACCGCCACAACAGCGATCTGTCCAGCCTGCAGGTAGGAACCAGCTCGGGCAGCCCAGAGCCGGGCGGACACGGATAGTAGGATACACTTTACAATTGTAGATGCCACTTTATTTTTTGTTTAAAACTTCATATTTGGAGTTTAGTTTCTATCATAATGATGGATAGATTAGGTAAAAACACTACATATTTCATATTTTTTTATACTTTTGTGACGCATTTACTATATGAGGGATTTAACAGTAGAAAACGTACTTAATAACATTAAAACGGATCATATTTTCTTGTCTATATTATAGTTAAGGGCCTGCGTTGAAACATTTTCTGCTGCATAATGATTGCTATGAGCAGGAAATGGTTAAAGAAGGGTGACACTGCAGCAGACTCTCCTACCCCCCCTCCCCCTCTCTGTATTGCTGAGTCAGAGGCGATGCCTTCATTGGCTTTGTCCTTAGGCCTACATCACACCACTGAGATTTTGGGGCGGGGGTGGGGGTGTGTATTGTCAAGTGTGGAGCCTGTCCTTGAAAAAGAGGCATTCATCTTCTCTAGAATATACTGTATTGCGTCAAATTATATTAAAACAACAGCCTTTGGTGCACAAAGTCTATGAAGTTAATACAAATGTGCACAGAGAACAAAAGCGGTTTCATTTAAAGATCAATTTGAAAAAGGTTTTGGAAGTCTTTGTACAATTGCCGTCACTGTTCTTGGTAATCCATGAACAGAGCTGCATACATTTATCTGCAAAAGAGAAGAAAGTTTTGCTCTGCACGTCGTTTTGTTGTAGTTAATTAGCCTTGCATTGTGTCTGCTCTGTTTTTCCTCAGGAGACAATTCACCAGATGGATAATGAGCTCAAGAGCACCAAATGGGAGATGGCTCGTCACCTGCGCGAGTACCAGGACCTGCTCAATGTCAAGATGGCCTTGGACATTGAGATTGCTGCATACAGGTATACAGTGGTGGAATGTAGAATAGATGCACTTAAGTACTGCACTTAAGTACAATGTGGAAGTACTTGTACTTCCCTTGAGTATTTCCATTTTAAGTAACATTATACTTCTACTCCAGTACATTTAAAGAGAACATATTAACTTTTAACTCCACTACATTATTTGATAACTTTTTTTAAAGATATTTTTTTGTGCATTTTTAGGCCTTAATTGACAGGACAGCTGAATAAATGAAAGGGGAGAAAGAGGCGAATGACATGCAGCAAAGGGCCACATGTTAGAGTCGAACCCGGGCCCGCTGCGTTGAGGAGTAAACCTCTATCTATGGGCGCCCACTCCCCCAACTGAGCTAACCGGGTGCCCATTTATTTAATAACTTAACTGACTTTGCAGATTCAGATCCTTAAAACAAAATACAAAGACATGATGATGTATTATATATCAAGCTACACAGCAGTATATAAAGTTATTAAAATAAACTCTAACATTATAACTTGAGTCCATTAATGCATCATAATTACAATCCAATAATATAATTTCTATTTTTCTGAAATGGGCGAATTCTGCATTATGAGTACTTTTTGGTAGTTTAAGTAATTGCGATGCTAACACTTTTGTATTTTTACTTTAGTGCAGTTTAGAATGCAGTTATTTTACACTGTAGTTATGCTTCTTTTACTTAAATAATAGATCTGAGTACTTCCTCCTCCACCATTTGAAAATTAGCAATAACATTTACAGTCATTTCACAAAAATGTGTCTTTTCTGTAACAAATGTGATTATTAAATGCATAATGTATAAATTTTTTTCTGCCCAGGAAACTCCTGGAGGGTGAGGAGACCCACTTCAGCACTTTCCCTTATCGCCAGGCTGTCACCCCCACCAGAATCTCTAAATCAGAGCTTCCCAAGTTTAAGGTGCAGCACAAGTTTGTGGAGGAGATCATTGAGGAGACGAGGGTGGAAGACGAAAAGTCTGAAATGGACCAGGCCTTGGCAGATATAGCACAAGAGCTGTCTGCCACACTCGGAGGGGGAGGAGATGAGGAAGAGGAGGACCAGGGGGAAGAGGGAGGAGAGGGAGAGGAAGCAGAGGAAGCAGAGGAAGAGGGAGAAGAGGGTGAGGAAGAGGAAGTTGTAGCCGCCACTGAAGCCAAAGTTAGCTCTAGTGCACCCGCTAAAGAGGAAGAGGAGGCTGAGGAAGATGTAAAAGGTGGCGATGAGGAAGAAGAGGGGGAGGGAGAAGGCGGTGAAGAAGGAGAGAAGGAAGAAGAAGGTGAGGGAGAGGATAAGGAAAAGGGGGATGATGCAGAGGAAGGTGAGGGAGGAGAAGAGGGAGAAGAGGAAGTTGAGGAGACAGTATTGTGCTCCAAAGCACCAGAGTCTAAAGCCACTCCTGACAAAGAGAAGGCCGTAGACAAAGAAGGAGAAGAGGAAGCTGGTGCCGAAGAGGAGGGCGGCGATCAGGATGAAGATGCAGGCAGTGAGACAGCATCCAAAAACGGAGATGAGAAAGAGGAAAATGGGCATGCTGACAAAGGCAAAAAGGATGAGAGGGAAAAAGATGAGAAGAAGGTAAAAGATGAAAAAGCGGACGACAAATCAGAAGAAGCTGTAGCCAAGACAGAAGCTCCGAAAACAGAGGCTGCAAAGCCCGAGGCAAAGAAGGAGGAAGCTGCCAAAACTGAGGCATCAAAACCTGATTCTCCAAAGCCTGACTCTCTAAAATCTGAATCTCCCAAGCCTGCATCTCCGAAGTCTGAGTCCCCCAAAGTAGGCTCACCAAAGTCAGAATCCCCAAAACCTAGCTCCCCAAAACCTGAGTCCCCTAAGTCAGAATCCCCAAAATCTGAATCTCCAAGAGCTGAATCCCCAAAGACAGAGACCGCCAAGCCTGAGGCCCCTAAAGCTGCTGAAGAGAAATCAGAGAAAAAGAGCGACTCAACAGATAAAAAGGTAGAAAAGAAGGATGTTGCCATGAACGGCGATTTAGACAAGAGCAGCCCAGAAGAGAAAGAGAAGAAGGACGAGGAGAAAGAAGTCGTCGTGATCACTAACGGCGTGGACGAGAGCCCGTCCAAGGAAGATGGCAGCCAAAAAGTGGTGATCACCAAAACCGTGGAGACAATCACAACCGGAGAGGACGGATCCAAGCATGTGACCAAATCTGTCACTGTGACCGAGACGATGAAGGAGGAGGTGGAAGAGGTGATGCAGGTCTCCACCAAGAAAACAGAGAAGCACTCCACCGAGTCCATCAAGCAGGTGACCGAGGCCGAATGAGGAGACTCCCAATGGCTGATCTGGCAGATAGGACACGAAGACAAGCAATCAACCCACAACTAACATAACAAAGAAAATCATACAGCTAGAGCGATGTAATAAAGAAAACCACTCTCATACAAAACAAATCATACAGAGAAGCCAACATTTAAATGCTACAAATTTCAAAAATGCATGTTGAGGGACAGCTTTAAAGAGGCTTTGCTACAAACGTGTCAGGAGCAAGCGACTGAGACATTTTATCCTCTTTTTCTTTCTTTCTGCAGTTCACAGGTGAGCTCATGGGAGGGAGGGAGGGGGAAGGAGGGAAGGAGGGAGGGAGGGAGGGGGGTCTTTGCATGTTAGCTCAGGAGAGGGGAGTACTTTCCTTTCTTATCTGAATGTATGGTAGAAATACACTGTAAAAAGAGTAAATATGTTAAAGGAATATATGTAATGTGGGTGGGAGAGTAAGATAAATATTATTAAGGTTGAGAGTTTTTTGAGTTGAGTTGAAGGGGATGAGGTAGGAGGGTCCTCTACACAGACATGTGCTTTACTGAAGACGCCTTACTTGACATGTGAAGATACCAACTGAGCCAAAAAGAAACTACCAAGAAATACACAACATACAGAGAAGAAAGAAACAGGGAGTGATATGACCACATACATCCAGTAACTTTAGCAGTTAAAGCTTAACAAACCTGAAGAAACTACTAGCCTTAAACATGCTTTTTATCAGTGTCTGTTATGTTTACCTGAGTGCAACTGAAAAGAAAAAAAACTGTAAATGCGCTGATTTATGCATTCTTGCATAGGATGGACTTGAATTAAATTACAGAAATAAATGAGGTGCTACTGTTTGCAATCCCATGACTTTACTCATCATGAACGATTTCCCAGCAGCATTTGCTCAATAAATGTCATAATGAAGTAAAAAAGAAATATTGTGTCATGTCAATTTGTATTGCAACCAGTGTCAGAATTTAAGGGGGATAAAGGGCAAAAATGTACCAATATCCTTATCCTACAGGGCATTATTTTATTTCCATTTATTAAATTTCCATTTATTTTTGGTGTCGCCAACACTTTGTAAATACACCAATTTGTTTTTAATTGTTTTTACAAGTTACTTTTTGAAATTGTATATATACCTACTTATATCAACACTTAGAAAGTTATAATATCTTATTATCCCATGTGATTTAATGTGGTCAACTAATCTAACTAATACTCATTCAAATTGTTTATTATTACAGCTACCAATCTGTGGAGATAGTATTAATGAATATTAAAAAAATATTAAAAGTTTTTTTTCAGCCCTTCCCTCAAATTACCATTTTTTATGTCACACAAAGTTCTAGTCGCCACATAAATGTTGCTGTATTACGAGTTATGATTAACATTTAGACCAATGTTGTTTTATAATCAAAAGTAGCTCTTAAATATTGACAAATTCGCCAATAATGGTATTTAAAAAAACGATGTTATCAATCAAGAATGTAAACTATGTTATCTAATTTAATTTAAAAAGTTATTGGGTTTCCTTTAATTAATTCCATTAAAGCTTTTCAGGATATGGTTAGTGGATATTTCATTTTGGAGTGTGATAAGATTTGACTGACATTGTTGAAAGGATGGGCAAGATATATTTCTTGGCTTATGGATAAATCGCTGAAAGATATTTCTTCCGCTTTAGATTGGATGTGCTAAACTAGGTTGCCGAGGTTTTAACTAGTGGCTTTATTTTATTCTTTTGTCAACAGCAACATATGGCAGATGTTATTGCTGAGAGACTGTGTGCAAAGAAATATCAAACAGTATCTAATGATTTACACAATTAGTTTTTTAAACCCACCATCAGGGTTGTATGCAGGCACCATACCTTATGCAGGGAGCTTGCTGCTGCTGCAGACTGTCTACACCTGACGTCTTCTACCCAGGGGAGTAAAATAGAGTCAAAGTGGCTGCTCGGGGATGCCAGGTGTCAGAGGATCATGTTCATCAGGGTGTGACTATGGTCTCTTATCACATAAGAAAATATCACGGATGTACTTGTTAAACAGAGTATAAAGTCTTACTATACGTTTTTCAGTTTATTGCTAAAAAAGGGTTATGGGTCATCTTGTATCCAGACAATGCGTTTTATATTTCACGTGTAAATGGCGTGATAAAACAGAACACCCTTGAGGTAACCATTATCATCATCATCATTAGTTTGTTACTGTAACAAATTTTTCGGAAATTCTAACAAGGGGGATTTGGCATGTCCCATCATGTCGCCTACTGACTACATGTACTGTTTTAACTGCTGTCTCGAGCAGCTCAGTATTTATGGCTGTGTATGTGACAAGTCATTCTGTCTCGCCACCAGCATTGGCCCCAAAACTGTCCCTCTGAGGCTGACTGCGCGCACACACACACACACACACACACACACACACACACACACACACACACACACACACACACACACACACACACAAAAGCTGCAAATAGTAGCAAAACCCCTAGGGTTGGTTTTAGCTAATGTTGGTGGCTAATGTTAGCTAATATTTGCAAACTTGTCTTTGACTTCACAACAAATGTGCTAATGAGTCCTAGTTGCACACAGCAGTTGCTAACACTAACGTAGGCTAGCCACCATACCATAAGTGGCCCTGCTGTTACAGCAAATCCCTAGATATGATAGTAAGGGTATATATTATATATTTACAAGATAATTCAGTCAAACCTGATCACTCAGACATGATACACATATTTCCATTGCGAATAAACGTACACAAATACCCTTGGAAATTATAGAAAAATGATAACTCCAGAATTTATCTGAACATTCTTCACGTTAATATGTTTTCTTCAGTTTCAGTAATCCAGTCAGTGACATTTGTCATTACAAGCATGGGTAGATTGCAGACCAAAACTGCTAACTAATTCGTCATTTTTAATGGTGCCGATTTGCCCAAACTGTAAGGGGCTCGATCACATCCACTCCACTACATGGCAACGTTATACTTCCTGTTTACATCCACCAAAGCACTATGGCAGCAGCAATTCCAAAACATAGATCAATGCTTAGCATGGGTCTTAAATGTGCCAAGCACCCCTAATCTGAAAGAGAGATGTGCAGGGAACCCCCCAACATATTGTATATAATTTAGTTAATATATAATGTATGTAAAACTGGGCCTGCAATAATGTGTAGGGCTGCCTAAAGCCTGTAGGCCAACACATACCGTTTCATGGTTCCTTACATTACTTCTATTTACATATCCATATATAATCTAAAGTTTACCTGTGTCTGTGGATGGGGGGCAGCTAAACCTTAGAGGCCAGTAAGCCTATCATCAATGTCATTGAGGTTGTGTGTGTTTTTTTTCTAAACAGGCTGAATTACCTTTTCTAATAATATGTTGGACCCAGATCTCTGGCTTATAGAAATACAGGAAGGAAGACAAAATATAATAGTAGGCTTAGGAGTGACAAAAAATATATAGGCTATTAACGTCTATATATATATATATAGATGTTAATAGCCTATACATTTTTTTCATTTATACAGAACAACAATGTTTACAAAGCCCCCACCTACTTGTCAGGTGTTAAAAGTTACATTGGGACTTGTTTGCTGCTTTTCCAGGGTCAAAATCAATGACACACTTGGCTTTAAGAGGTGTTTATTTAATCACCAAAAACTCCCACGCTCACTTTTGCATTCAGAAGTTACACATATTACACTCATCAGAAAGTGTGCAACCAGACCTTCATGGACTGATCTGGATTTTGGCAAGCAGTTAACCTTGATTTGTTGCTTTAAATGGCTATTGGACTGTTTACTGAGCACCACAAGCAGATTCAAGAGGATGGCATAGATGTCTCTACAGGTTATCGAGCTAATAGATGGTCTTAACAGAAGTCGGCTGGGGCTAGTTACTTTTACCCTTTGTGCTTTTTTTCTTCTGCAGCTTCAGGTTTGATTGCTTTTCCTTCCTCTTTCTCCTTTTTGGCGTCAGCTTTGTCATCTGTTTTCGGAGGAATTTTTTCATCTTTGTCGTCAGCTTTGTCGTTGGCTTTGTCGCCGGCTTTGTCGTTGGCTTTCTCGTCGGCTTTGTCATCTTTTTTGGCATCTGCTTTGTCTTCTTTCTCTTCACCTTTTTTTGCTTCTTCTTTCTCCTCTTTTTCTTCTTTTTTGGCATCCTCATTGTTGTCATCACCTCCTACTGTTTTTACCTCCTCTTGTGCTTCCTCCGTAACCTTGTCTTCCTCTGCTTCTCCTTCATCCTCTTTCTCCCCTTCATCTTCAGTGGCCTCTGTCACCTCTTCCGTTTGCTCCTCCCCATCACCACCTGTATCAATAGACGAGAATTGTATTATTATTTGTCATCATGACGTTAATTATTGAAGTTGAACTGAGCCATTTCAGAATAAACTTTAAAAAAATGCACTAACCTTCTTCTCCCTCTTTAGCCTCTTCATCTCCCTTAGCCTCTTCTTCATCTTCTTTCTCTTTATCGCCCTCCTCCTCTACATCCTCTTCATCCTCCTTCTCCTCTTCCCCCTTTGTCTCCTCAGTTTCCTGTCCTTCCTCCTCTTCCTTCTCCTCCTCCTCCTCCTCCTTCACTACCACCTCGGCCTCCTCCTCTTCCCCGGGGGGGCTGGCTTCTGCTTGCTGGGCGTGGCTGGCAGAGATGATCCCCTCGGTGGTGCTGAAGCTGGAGCTGAGCAGGCGTGATGTCATCAGGTAGGAGGAGCCAGAGCTCATGCTGGAGAGGATGGGCCGGGCGAAGCAGGGTGCGGAGAAACTGTGGCTGTACATAGAGGACACACTCCCAGGCCCTCCTACACTAAAGCGAGACTCCTCCCCTTCCAGCAGCTTCCTGTAGGGGTTGGTGAAAAGACAGGAAATGAGTATTTCAAATGGGAACTCAGTTAGTGGGCCTTTTATTAACACTCAATACTACGATGTATGATATAAATTGTGGAAAGTGAACATTGATTCTAATAAATCTCTGATTAGGGCTTAATCCCAGAATATGTTTACCAAAAAATTGTCTTGCTATTTTTTACTTTTTTATACTAAGAGCCTAAACATCAATATAAATCATTTAGACATTTAGTTTGCCATACAATTTGCAAACAAATATACATAAAAACAAACATGAGAAATACTATAGCTTTGTTTGAATATGCTAATGCGCTTTGACGAACACGCAGGTATGTTTTACTTAAATGTTAACAAATATTTTCACCTTAAATGACCTTGTGAATAACCTCTGAATCTATCTAAAAGGTGTGTCTCGCCATAATCATTTTTGCACCACGTTAACATGCTAAAATCATCACTGTCATCTCTTTGTTTGTCATTGATTCTTTTCCTTTCCAGAAAGGATTTCTCAGCTTCACTGCTACTACTCACCTGTATGCAGCAATCTCGATGTCCAGAGCCATCTTGACATTCAGAAGGTCCTGGTACTCTTTCAGGTAACGTGCCATTTCCTGTTTGGTGCCCCTTAGCTCACTCTCCAGCTCTGCAATGGTGTCCTAAATAGAAGAAGTGAAGACAAAAGGACATATATCATGAAATAAAATGAAACACTTAGGGATGAATACCACCCCATAATCAAAAAATCTGAATAATTAATAACACATGAGGATAGATACACCAAAAAACTCTACTGACGTGCATAGAATCTATCTCAGCGTTCTGCTTGTCCTCGATCTCATGTAGCTGTTTCTGCAGGGACTCATTGAGGCCTCTGCATGCATCGATCTCCAGCAGGCGAGCCTGGAGCTGGCGTCGGTACTCTCCTGCTTCGTCCTTGGAGCTTCTCATGGCGTCACTGTGCTGGGCCACAGTTTCAGTCATGGTGCCCACCTTCACTCTGAACCACTCCTCTGCTGTCTGCATGTTTCGTGCTGCCAGCCTTTCATACTGGGACCGGATGTCCCTGAGAGCCCCAGAGAGGTCTGGGGCTGCCGCCTCAGACTCTACCGCCACCTGGACACCCAGCTGGACCTGGGCCTGAAGCTCAACCACTTCGCCTTCATGAATCCTCTTGAGGAAGGCCAGCTCCTCCAGTAGATTTTCGACGCTCTTCTCCAGCTCAGCCTTAGCTAAAGCAGCCTGGTCGGCCCCACGACGGGCGTCCATCAGCTGGCCCTCGACCTCTTCACGAGCCAGCACCTCCTCCTCATATCGACTCTGCAAGGCACTCAGGGTTTGTTCCAACCGCTCTCTCTGTCCCAGCACAGCCTGTTGTTCGGCTCTGGCCTCGTCCACGGCGGCTCTCAGGGACCGGGCCTCTTGCTCATACAGCGCTCTCAGGCGGGATGGCTCATTGTGCTTCTGCCTCAGCAGCAGCAGCTCTGCCTCCAGAGCACGGTTCTGCTGCTCCAGCTCACGCACTCTCTCAATGAAGCCAGCAAAGCGGTCGTTGAGGTCCTGCAGCTGGCTGCGCTCTTGTGTGCGTACGGTGCGGAAATCAGAGCTGATCTGGGCGGCCTGGCTAAGCTCCAGCTCCAGGGAAGAGGCTTGTGAGGAGGAGGAGAGCAGCACCCGGCCAGGAGAGGAGTACTTGACACGGGAGGACATCGGGGAAGCATGGGAGGAGTAGACAGAGTGGGTCCTCCCTCTGGTTACCGCGACACGAGGGGGAGCCTCGACATACCAGCGTCTGTATGGCGAGGCGGAATAGTAGGGGTCATATCCGATGCTACTCATGGCTCAATGGTGGGAGGACAGGCTGCTCTCCCTCTCCTCTTTGTGTATGTGTATGTGTGTGTGTGGAAGTGTATGAAGGGCTCAGGTTTAAGCCTCTACTGCTCGCTGCTGCAGCAGCCTGGGCTTTTATAGCAGGACAGTGAGCTCTGACGCAAGCGCTTTCCCCAAACTCTGACAATGCAGGCTCGATAGGCTTTCACTGCAACGGCAAAGAAATGAGACAAATAGGATCCATGGGAATGAGTGTAGGAGGGAACTGAGTTAAAGATAGAAAGAAGAAAAGACAGCAGGGAAGAGGTTGCAAAATTACAAGCTGCTTCTGTTTGTCATAACAGTAGAGTTTATCCAAGCTAAACAAAATCACTTTTAATAAAAACAGATTAATCACAGTGTGCTTTACAGTTATACAGCAAATACCTGTGATACATTTTGTGTGGCGTTTTCATATAGCAAAAATATGCCAAAACATACTTGTTGTGCTAATCTCACCGCAGATGAGAGGGGAGGGGTGTCCTGATTTAACAGCCGTGACACAGCATCTCTCCTTCTGGTGGAGAGCTGAACTACAGCCTACAACCTCAAAAGACCTTACAATGATAATATCCCAAACAGAAGGTTAGAGGTCACATGTTATTTTCAAATTTCTTGAGCTATCAATAAGATTGGCTGATTGCACAAGCATTGGTTAATTAGCAGTGTACATGTTATATCAGTTTTTTTCCTTTTAGTCTTATATTTACTATAAAATCTCCTCTTCGTTCTTGTCCTTTTCTGATTCTGCTAAAGGACTTCATGCAAATCTGACACCATATATTTTCTGAATCGGTGCATCTTGGAATCTGGCAATAATTTTGGGGAGAAAGCATAAACTAATCAAAACATAAACATTAGATTTTTTTTTATCAGTGAAATAAAAGCCTTCTTTGCCTTTGGTAATACGCTTTTCAGGTTATTCTTTCAATTCTAGAAAAGACAAATAGTGCAGCACAGATACATTGGCAGGTCAATAACACCCAGCTGCTGACATGGATTTCCTTTTCTTGTGAGACTGTGTGTGTGTGTGTGTGTGTGTGTGTGTGTGTGTGTGTGTGTGTGCGTGCGTCTGTGCAGGTATGCAGTGGCTGAGTGAAAGTGGGGAAATTAATCTTGCTTTTGATATCCATGCATAAATGAAGTGTATTGCAGTGCTTTGCAACAATATCTGCCAATGTGTGTGTTTTCTTCTGTGTACTTTTGTGTGTGTGTGTCTGTGTGTGTGTTTGTGCATGTGCTTGATCCATAGTGTGAATTCTCCAGTAATTTGCCTATGCAGCAAAGCCCCCCCCCCAGTACTTGCAGACAGTGCTGTGCCTAAACAGAAGTGAGGCAGGTAGTGAGAGGTGGGGGACTTCAGTGGGAGCTGCATGGACTCTGCTGCAAGCTGAGTCATCGTAACAGTTGTGATCACACAAACTCCCCTGTGTACACTCTTTCCCACCCTAACAGCAGTCTGACGATCTGCACCAGGGCGATTTTTGTCCGACAAGATGCTTACAGGACCTGTGGGGAAATAAAAGACAGAAAGTAGACCATTAATTTTTCTTTGCGTACAATTTAACTCACTCATAGTGCCAATTTCTAGATTGTTACTTGTTCTCCTTGTGAAGCTGATTAACAAAACATAAAAGCTCAGCCTTAGCCTAAGTATCAAAAGATTACTTTTAAAATTCCCAGTAATTTCAGGCATCAAAGCTTAACTGATAACAGCATCACACACTTTGTAAAACAGCAACCCTATAGTGCACAACATCCATATTCCAAACCTTCCAACCTTAATATACTGTACAATTCAATTTTTTTTCTATTGCTGTCATGTACATGCACAGCCCCTATTACATGTCTTAACACAAATAAGTCCCCCACAAAAGAGCATACCACTGAGTTACAGGCGGCGCAGAAAGCATGGCATTCTATTCCACTGACGACAGCCAGATTTATGTGCCCCTTAAAAAAGAGCAACTCTCTCAGACCACTGCTCAAATGCCTTGATGACATAAAGGCCTGGATGGCTTCTAACTTTTTAAGTTTTAATGAAACAAAAATGGAAGTGATGGTTTTTGATGTCCCCACTGGGACCCCCTCTTGTCGACCTGGGTCCCTTGGCTCAATATGTCAAGCCAATTGTTACCAATTTAGGGGTTAAGATTGACTCTGATTTTAAGCTTGGCAAACAGACTGGGACAGTGGTTAAAGCAGGCTTTGTCTACAGCAGCTAGCCAAAATAAAGCTGGTTTTACACAGCACTTTGAGACACTACTCCATGCCTTTGTGACCACTCGGTTGGATTACTGTAACGCCCTATATGTAGGCATCAGTGCCTCATGTGTTGCTCGTCTCTAAAATATGAGCACATTAGCTTCACTCCACTTACTTGTGTTTAAATCCCTAAATAGTCTTGCCCCATCCTACCTGTCCGAGCTGCTTCACCCCTACGCACCGACCCACTCACTCAGGTCAGCTGAACAACTGTGCATGTGTCCCTAAAATTAAGTGGAAACTTAAAGGGGATCATGCCTTTGCTGTGGCAGCTCCAAAAATATGGAATGGGCTACCTGTGCCTATTAGACAGGCTTTCTCACTGTCTAATTTTAAATCTCTTCTTAAAACCCACCTTTTTTTCCTTGGTCTTTCCCAACTGAGGGTGAAATGTTTATGCAATTTTTTTTTTACTGTGATACGATTTCATGTTTTAAATGTGTTTAATGACTTTTAGATAGATAGATCGGATAAATAAACAGACAGACAACACACAACAACACAACCACTAAACCAACAACAACACACAAAACCAACCATCTCTATGTCATAAAATATGAAGTGCCATTAGCACCAGCGAGTGCCATTAGCTCTAATTTTAGTTTGTTCTGTACAGCACCTTGTGCAAAGTTGGTTGCTTTTAAAGTGCTTTATAAATAAAAACAAATTTGATTGATTGATTCTTGGTGGTAATAGTGGTCACATTAAATAGAGATTTATTATTAGTATTTATTGAGAATTTATAGGTGAATTATTACTACCCTCTTTTGGCCTCTAGGGGCACTTTTAATAACAAGCTGAAAGATATACAGGTCACCACCCTAAATAACATTGCCTGCTTGATCATTTATCAAACATAAGAACAAGATTAGCTTTAATTCAATTTCTTTGGTGTTAGATTTCCTGCAAAAAGTACATCAGCTGGAGATCCCAAACTCTGATTTAACAGTTTGACAGAATGAGCTCAAATTATTACTTATTTCTGAACAGCTAATAAAAACAAGTCGAATGTTCCCACTCCTCCTCTGGTCTCCACCAACTCCTAAAACGTTGCGTACGGTCAACAAAAGTCACCCTGTAACTTAATCTGCCTTGGCAGGTAGCGTTAAACTGGTGTATCAGATCTTTTTGGGTCGGAAAATGGGTTGAACACTACATGTGCTGTTAATATCAATTCACCATAGAGACCCAGCCACAAAAAGGCACATCCAGTGTTTTTCCTGCAGCACCATCCTTGTTAGTTCCTACTTTGTACAATACAGTAACCTAACCCCTTATCATGATCACACGATCAGGTTGGCATTACGCCCAGATTTCCATTAATGTTATATTTTTGGACTATTGTATTTCTCTTTTTCTATATATTGATCATAATTTGATTTGGAGTGGCGGGAGACATTGACTTTGCCTGACAGCTTTGGCTCTGTGGCTTAGTTTCCAAGCTCCATCAGCACTTTTATCTCTGTCCTGTTAGTCTGAGTGCTTCCCAACATTCACTTTCATGAAGGATATTTCGGAATATTTGCCTTTGATCATTTGTCTCAGTGTCGAATAATATTTCAAGCACGGGAGGAACACAAGACATTTCTCGACTAAAGACTCAGAATAAGTTGAATCTTTAAGTATAATACAATTCTGTAGAGAATCTGAGACGGGGCAATTTCCTGTCAGAGAGCAGCACTTTGATCTTTTGGTTTGCAGTCAGACCCATGCTTGTAGTAAGTAAGTAAGTAAGTAAACTTTATTTATATAGCACCTTTCACAGACTGGAAGGGTCACAAAGTGCTTTGCGGTAAAAAACAAATCAAACAGCAACACATAAAATACCAAGCCATATTGCTAGTTAAAAGCTTGTCTAAAAAGATGTACAGCATATACAGCTGTTAGGACATATAATGTGGTATATTATGTACTGTACATCTAACAACTATGGGATAAAATGCCTTTTGGGATAAAATGCCAGGCTTCCTCAGTCTTACTTGATACAGTATGACATGTTGCATGTAAAAATTATACTAGAGCAACTCCTAGAGGTGTTGGCCTGTAATAGCAATTTATAAATTCCTCTGCTTGTTTAAGATTTAACATATATACTGTGTGATGATTTGCTAAGATATGATAATGTTTCAGGTTGGACCAGGTTAAGCCCTTAAGATGAGTCAGAATGTAGTTAAAGATTTTTGGGGAGGCTTTTTTTCTTTAAACTGCCAAACCTTTGTACACTACTTTTATAGTTTTTGCTGTGTCTGCATCTTTAGCCTGATCTGGACTCCTCCATTGTATAAACAAAACTTATTATTGATGTAAGAGTAGTAGCAGAAGGGGTGGTTGTCAGTTAGTTGCATTATTTGAGTTGCTGGAATTGGCAGCTACATGTACAGTAAGACAAAGGACATGAGTGCATGCTGTAATCCAGCTGTGTTTTGGCAACATGTGCACCACAGTGTTGAAGCTTAGTGGACCTGTATGAGCCTATTTGTCATTATTATACACAAAAAATGCCCTGTAAACAGATGTAATATTTACTAAACATATGAATACTTCACCGTGCAATGAGCTGCCAGTTTCTTAGTGATGAAACTGTTCATCTCAGAGTGAGGTGCCTTTCTGCAGCCAACTCTGATCTTTACACTTTTCTTCCACAGATCTCTGTTTAAAGATCATGTTGCTATTTTTGCTTAATATCTGACCTCTGGCCTTCCACCGCATTTCCCAACATCCCAGCAGAGGTCTGGTTCTATTGGCTGGGCTTATATGTCTATCAGAGCATGAATGCCTCTCACAGGCGGAAAGGAACGGAGGCCTGTCTGCTATGCACTGCCACTATCCCTGATGCTATAAAAAGAGTGGTATGCTGGCTTGGGCTCACTGTTGGTCAGACAGTGTGTGTGTGTGTGCGCGCACAACTTAGAAGGGCTGAGGGAACTGTGTTTGGTTTAAGTTAAACTCAGGAGACACACTGCAAACATGGCTGCTACCCATCGTTTGGTTATTGTCCGTCACGGTGAGAGCGCCTGGAACCAAGAGAACCGCTTCTGCGGCTGGTTCGATGCTGACCTCAGTGAGAAGGGTGTGGAGGAGGCCAAGCGTGGAGCCCTGGCTATCAAAGACGCAGGCCTCAAGTTTGATGTGTGCTATACCTCCGTGCTAAAACGTGCTGTCAAGACCCTGTGGACCATCATGGAAGGCACAGACCAGATGTGGCTGCCTGTGATTCGTACCTGGCGTCTGAATGAGCGTCACTACGGAGGCCTTACTGGTCTGAACAAGGCTGAGACGGCTGAAAAGCACGGCGAGGAGCAGGTGAAGATCTGGCGCCGCTCCTTTGACATTCCACCTCCACCCATGGACAAGGACCATCCTTACAACAAAGTCATCAGCGAGGTGAGACAACTGACACTAAGGGAGGAAAGTGTTAAATAATTTAGAATAAGCAGCAATACATTAATGTGATTTCCCTCACTAATCAGAGGAATTTCATGAAGCAGTGCTCATGTGTAAAGTGCTCTTATGTTATGTAACTGCTGTCAATTGTTATGGAAGTAAACTACTTTTTTTCTACTTCCAGTCCCGGCGCTACAAGAACCTGAAGCCCGGTGAGCTTCCCACATGTGAGTCACTGAAGGACACCATTGCCCGCGCCCTGCCTTTCTGGAACGATGTCATCGCACCTGAAATCAAGGCAGGAAAGAACGTTATCATCGCTGCCCACGGCAACAGTCTACGGGGCATTGTCAAACACTTAGAGGGTGAGCATTACAGTTTGTAGGTGGACAGAGCTTAAAAAAAATTAAAAAAGTTCTGCAGTGAAGTAGAAATGAATATTGACATAAAATCTAACACCACAAAATAGCAAAGAATACTTCTGTTTGAAAATAGCTTTCATTTAATAGGTCAATGCCCAAATAATTACACTTGTCTTTACACACACACACACACACACACACAGAGTTGTAGATTACAGAACTTAAAAATAGCATGTAGAGACAGCTCAGGGACAGGGTCATGAGCTGGGTTTCCATTACAGTCACGACCTTTATGTAGAAAGGTTGTACTTTTTTCAAGGAGTGGACAGACATGGATAAGAGATGGCTAGAGAGCCTAAAGGGCAATAGTAAATGTCAGATAGGTGTGGGGGGTATCAAGGATGACAGAAAGAAGTAGATCAAGTTTCTTAGATCATATATTACAGATCGGCAATGGCTGTAATTAAAATAAACTTCCTGTCTGCCTAGTTTAGACCCAGACAGCCTTTTATTGGATCAATTACATTCCCTCAGTTGTTTGCTATTCCCATGTCTACCCATCCGGTCTGTCTGCCAATCTCCCCAGGTATGTCTGATGCAGCCATCATGGAGCTGAACCTGCCCACAGGCATCCCAATTGTGTACGAGTTGGATGCAAACCTGAAGCCTGTAAAGCCCATGGCTTTCCTCGGTGATGAGGAAACCGTGAAGAAGGCCATGGAGGCTGTGGCTGCCCAGGGCAAAGCCAAGAAGTAAGCCTGTTCTGGAGGCTGTGAGGAGGCAGAAAAAGAGACTATTCCCCTTTGTCCTTCAACCTTTCCTGTTATGCATTTGTTCAACCGTGTAGTCCATTCCATCAGGAGAAATGTTTAAAGATGGGCCATTTTCAGCACAGTAGCTCTGTTTGTTTAAATGACAGAGATGACCTGTCAATCAATGCAGACAGCTGGGCCCCACCATTTATGCAGGCATCCACACATCACTCACCCCTTTTAAATTGTAGCCAAGCACGACGTTGTGGGCCTCACCACCCTGGCCCAACCAATAAAGAAACCTTGTTTTTATGTATGCCTGTGTCTGTTTAATTTCTCTCCTTACCCTATATCACTTTCCCCTTTTTCTTACTCCAAATGACATGGTCATCCTGATCTATTATTCCTCTTCAGTTTCCTATTTGGAAATCAGTAGTTTCAGCAAAGTGCACGGCTGCTGTGAAATCGTATCCAGTAGGTAGAGAGGAGGAGGAGGGGAGGGGAGGAGGGGGAAAGAGACAGAGAAACAAGTCAATGGG
The DNA here is from genome assembly GCA_026937815.1 of Etheostoma perlongum. NCBI lineage: Eukaryota > Metazoa > Chordata > Actinopteri > Perciformes > Percidae > Etheostoma > Etheostoma perlongum. The sequence goes on along the minus strand of CM049386.1, from coordinate 16,627,257 downwards.
TTCATTCTGGCAGCATTCCCATGATGCAGGAAAGAGCTTGTCTGAGGTTTTGCCTATCCTCCTCTCCAGTCAGATCCCAGAAACAAGCAGGTGAAGAACAATTTCAAGCAATTGACCATTATACATAAATTACAGACAGGTAACAAATTAAAAGAAAACACTGAATATGTAACAAATACATATGCTTCCATACAAGTGACCTTTTCCTGGCATTGTTGAGTAGTTTCTTTATTCCATGATGAAACATTTATATCCTGTTAGGAGTGGTCTCTTTCAGGACGATAATTCCTCCATCAGGGTTGCTAGGTGGAAGGAATATGACAAGTATATCTAATGTTACAGAGCACTCTCCACCACCAAAACACTGAATGAGATATTATTTTTGAAGATAAATGAACTCCAGTAGTTCCAGAAACTTAAAACTCTATCTATATGCCATCGAGAACTGAAGCTCGTCTTTCATTTGTGGGGGCCAAACTTCATTATGTAAGTCAACATGAAAGACCTTTTAGAACTCCATTCCATAAATTTTAAATACTTTTTGTCAGGCACTTTTAGGATTCTGACAATAGCTTTTGTACATCACACAAACTGATTGAATCCAGTATGTGTGCTGACAGCAATCCTTTTCCTTCTTTTATTCACATCATAATAAGGCAACAGTAATAAATCATGAATAGCATTCAACACATTTTTATTTTATTTTAGGATTGGCAGTCTTACAGTTTATACATTAAAAAAAATTCTTTGAGTATTAAACAACCAGGACTACAAAGGGCAGGGAAGGTAAATGAGCCTGGTTCAGAGTTCTAACTAATGTTGTCCTGCCACCTACTGGCCACTAAGGGGAACGCCAGCTAACTGTAAGTGAGTGAATTAATGACCAAATCAATCCAGAAAATGAAATGTAGCTTGGGTTAGTGTGTTAAAATATTTATTATTGCCATGTCTGAAACCTAGGTCTTAGGATTTGGAGTCTGAAAACATTGACTGACCAGGTGAAATTCAGATTTTTGTCCTTTTGACAGTTTGCAGGTAGTCTCAGAACCTGGCCTGTACATAGCATCTTGTCACTTTCATTTAAAAGGTGATTATTAAAGCAGTTTAAATTCACCAAGTTAAAAATAACAGTGTCCTCATTATCCTAGAAGGTGTTTGAGGCGGCAGACAGGCACTGTACCATAAATCAGATGAAAAGTGTGTTCCATCGGTGACAGGCTTTGATGTAGTTCAGGATGTTTGGTGCAATCAATGTTCAAACAGGCTCAGGAGCTCAGTCATGGTTTACGTCTGAGGTGTTTTAATCAGCAGCAGTTTTAGCAGGGGTTTTTCTCTTGAAATGCTTGAAGAAGCTCGGGAGAGATGCTATCTTCGTTGGGTTCTTCTTGTACGCGAGTGCTTCACAGGTTTCTGCTTTGGATATGTCTACATACTCTGCAGCACTAGTTACATTCTTTTCTATGTTGTTGATCAATTCCCCCTGATAGAAGAGAGACATAACACAGGTTGTGGGTCCCTTGACATCAGTACATTCTTTTGTTTCACTTGTCATTAACATTTCCAAAATGAGGCAGCCATTTTACCTGAGTCTCCAACAGCAAGGCAGTGTCAGCAAATATGTCGTGCAGCTGTTTGATGCAGGACTCAAGGCAGATGATGTCCTGATGACGAGATTCAATCTCACTCAGAGCCTGGCTGGAAATTTGAGCGTCAGAGTTGATCTGTGGTAAAAAATGTACACCAGTTGATTTTATAATCATAATCCTATTAGCTTCACATTACATTATAACTGCATATCTAAGTTGATCAACAACAAAAACAAAACTACATTAGATATTACCAACTATTGCATCATTTTCATGGCCCAGAACTAAAGGCTATTCCACTAACATCAGATATGAAGATGGTAAGATTATCACGGTGCAGCATCTCCTCCAACTCTTCATCTGTAGTCACTGCATCCACTGAAATAGAGACAAAACTGATGGGTTAACATTACTTTTCAGCAATTGTACAATTGGTTTCAGAGGTTGCACACCTCTGGAGCAACTAGGGGTTAAATGTCTTGCTCTGGGACACATTGGTTGATGTAACACAGTGGGAATCAAACCCGGATTACCACACCACACTGCACCAAAGACGTGTCAAATCCACTGCGCCATCACCACCCATTCATCACAGGATGGCGCAATTACACCTTTGCTCTCTATTGCTATGCCAATTTCTTTCTGTCTAGAAACACCTGTAATAATTCTACTGGCATGGTAGGATCCTGGTGTATGATATGAAGCTATTTACACAACAATGAGCGGAGTGTGGGAGGAACAAGTGTTCATGTTTTGGCAACTCACCAATCTCCAGCTGTCTCTGAATGTGTGCTTTGCATTTCTCTCTGAAGGAGATTTGAGCCTTATGGTAGCCCCTCATGACTTCAGCAAAGCACAGAGTCAGGTGTGAGTGCTGGTGAAATCAGACATTGAAATCAGATTATTGAACAAGAAATGAAAATGAATTCATTTAAATATAAATCACTTGCAAACAGACCATTATCAGAAGGGATTTTGGCAGGTGCGTAAAGATTTAGGCTTCTTTGTAATAAACTCAGAGTTAACCATCTTTATGTATCTGGCTTTGTATAGGAAATAAAAGTACTGCCAGACCTGGTTCTTTTGAATACGCTGAATTACTGAGGCCCTTTTATTGTTGTCATCCACATCCAAGTTCTTCTGCATTGCTGAAAGAACCCATGAGACGGATGCAATATGAAATCCAGCACGGAACCAATTCAAAACTTAAATTCAAACACTATTCACAACTCTGTGCATGCAGTCATGTAAAACATGTTGGTTAAATTAGAGATTGTCTGACACAAACTGTAATAATATTCCTGCAACTAATTAATGTCAGGCAGTGTCTTTTATTGATGACAAGTAGAGTGAAGTACAGTAGCCTTCCTTTTCTAACCATTTGCAAGTCAAATCCTGTGGTACAGGCTATACAGTCCCAGAATTTAAGGAAGCGCGATTTGCTGCACAGATCCTCCTCTGTCTCAAACAATGATGGTACACAGACACATGTTCATTACTCTACATGTTGAAAAAATGCACTGTACATACTGTGTTAAGTCTTAAGTCACTACATTATGAGTCAAATCAATATATACTGTATAAAAGCACAATCTGCAAGAATAAAAACAAAACACAAATCTCCACTCACATTTCAACTTGTCTCGGACCAAGTTGGCGTTCTTCTTGGTCTCATTGTTCAGCAGCTCCAGCTCATCTTTGTTTTCTGAGAACACCATAAGAACAGCAGGAAGAAGGAACGATTTCAACATTTAATGTTGTGTATTTCATGCAGTAAAATCAGGGATGTTGTGGAAGAGGACTATGCATTTTCCAATATTTGGATTAATGGCAGCTTTGTCAACCTGCCCTTATCATTTCACCTTAAAAAAATGTCAGATCACCTCATTTAAGTAGAATTGAGCTAATCAAAACGCAATCAACATTTGTCAATAACATGGAGTGTGGAGAGCACCTGCAGCCACATATTGGATATGGTTTTATTTTCACTTACTGTTGATATGAAATTGTTATTAGCATTGTGTAGGAGCATGTGTCTGCATGCATATTCTGTAGCTATGTCTTCCAAACACTAATCTCTTTCTATATTATAATCATTACCCCTTCTACAGACAGGCACAGATGTGTTTGTCAAAGTGTTTTTATTTCTGTTGCTCTGTTTGTCCTTTCAATGTTGTGCGCCCTGAAGGAGGGGATAGACATCTGAGAGCATCAGCACAACCGTAAAGGCATCAAGTTTCTATTTGTCTACAGTTTAAAAAAACGTGTTTAGCTCATGGGAACATTACCAACCAGATATCCACATTTCACTATGACGATGGTGCTCTGTACTTACTCCTGTCTGGGTTTGGAGTGGAAAGGATGGCGCCATATCTGTTCTGCACCTCTTCTGCTTGGCAGGAGGTTTTTTCAATGAGGCTTTTCACCTCCCCCACCTATACACACAAACACTTACTTTAGGCTAGTGGATATGTCAACACAAACAGACACAAGATGTGCGAAATTTACCGTTTTAAAAATCTCCTCCATGTTGACTGTGCTCTCCGTTGTATCTGTCATGTCATCCTGCTGTTCAAAAAAGAATGCATTAGGCTACTTAAAATGGACACCTGTTGCTCCAGATACACAGACCTTTGACCGTTGTCTACATGTATATGGACAACTTAAAAAATGAAATAAATTACGCTGACTGTCATAAACAACACTACGTTAGCCATTTTTGTTTCTGCTCAGTCGAAGTCATGTCTTTTAACTGTCCCAAACTGGCGTTGAATACTCGCTTAAGTAGCCTACAGCTGCAACGCGCTCTACATTGTCATAACGACAAAGACCAACGACAGTATTTCTGTTACTTTTGGTATTCACGTCAACACTCGACCTCTACCTGCAGTGTGTCCTCCTGTGGGCTTGCTGAGCTGAGCGCACCTGTGAAAGAAAGAGCGCGAGCACGCACGCGCGTAACCGTCGAAACTAGCAAACAAAGAGTAATTTCCACCCACCACCTGTGTGTTTAAGCTAAAGCTACAGAGAGCAGGTAGAACGGGTAAAACACATATTCTTCGGATAATAAATTAAGCTGTTGAGGCGTTGCTGTGTTTAATGTGTATGAAAGATAAACTACCGTGGGTCAAATGTGATACGTGAGCGTCACCCCAGGCTGGCGCTAATCTACGTTTACACTGCGAAGAGGATCCGATATCACTCACTACTCTACTCGCTGGGAACCACAAATTGTTAGCTGGGAAGGGGAGTTGAATGTAGAGCACTATATAGCTAATAGTGAGTGATTTCGGACACAGCCAGAGGCTATTCTTTCTTTCCCCTCAGATGTTAGTATTACCCAAAATGCTCTTGGTCTCTGCTTAATGTTGTTAATGCTGGCTTGCTGGCCTGGGACATTTAAATAGTGTAGCCATAATGCTAGTATGAAGGTTCTTCTTTTTTTAAATTATCAATATTACTAGTAGGCTTTGGAAAGCCTTGAAATTTTATTTCCGTAGGCAATTGTCCCTCGGAAATAGAGATATGTTTAATTAAACTAAATCAGAAAACTCAAAGGGGTATGTGATGTTTTCCCCAAGGGTCCATTGTTTTCATGATATATTTTTTGACTATATTCAGTATCAGCCCATTGTATTAAGTGTATGTCTTCAGTGCCTTACAAACTTCAGACAACAATGGCCTCAGGCTCTCCCCTAAGTAGGCCTACATGACAGCATGATGCCCCAGTACCAAACCAAGCAGCAGGATCAGCTCTAAGTTGTACATGCTTTTGTTGACACTGGAGCAGACATTTCCGTTATCAGTGAGGATTTTAGGATGTCTACACATGCTCTACACAAAAAGCCCATTGAAAAACAGTTTGTTCCTCTCACTGGTGTCACAGGTAACCCTCTGGACTCTTTTGGCTCAATTACAGTCAATTTAAGTATTGCTCACAAGCCGATGACACATGCTCTTCAAGTTGTCAGAAACTGTACTAAACCGCTGATTTTGGGTTGGGATTTTCTGGTTGCTAATAGCATTATTGTAAATACCAGAAACATGGCTCTCATAGTAGATGACAAAGTTGTACCACTGGTTAGCCCACACCAATATGTCCCTAAATTAACGGATGTCACAGTATCTTCTACAGTTACACTCCCAGCCATGTCGGAGATGGTTATCTTGGCTAAGTTAGATGTACCGCTTAAGGGACTGACACCTCATGACTATGTAGGTGTATTTGAACCACACTACACTAATCAGTCAATGGTTGGTTTTGCATGGACAGTGACAAAAGCTGAACAAGGTTCCCTCTACCTGAAAGTAGCTAATCCTTCCAGTGAGGAAGTTATGTTACATGGTGGCACTCAAATAGGCACTTTTCATGCCACCTCGGACGGCGGCAAAGACGAATACACAGTAATGGAAAGCTCTGTCTGTAATGTCAACATCCAGAAACGTGCACTCTCCAAGCAACCTGTACTGCCTGATATTTCACACCCTGATCTCACAAGTGCACAACATGACAGATTGAAAGACACTTTAAACTCATTCTCAGACGTCTTCAGTCAGCAACCGTTTGACTTTGGGAGGACAGACCTAGTCACACAAAATCACAACTACTTGTGACACTCCCATCTCACAAAGAGCCTACCGCACCTCTCCTTCAATGAAAGCAGAGATCCGCCGTCAGGTGGAAGAGCTTAAAGCTCAGGATCTGATTGAAGACAGTACAAGCCCCTGGGCCAGCCCAGTGGTCATGGTGAAAAAGAAAGATGGCACATACAGATTTTGTGTTGATTTCCGAAAACTGTACTCTGTCACCGTCACAGATGCACATCCTCTCCCAAGGGTCGATGATAGTCTGGATGCACTGTCCGGCTTGCAGTTTTTCTCCACCATGGACATGTCAAGTGGATACTGGCAAGTTGAAATGCATTACAGAGACAGGCCCAAAACGACATTTACAACAGGTGACGGTCTCTACCAATTCAAAGTAATGCCCATGGGTCTGAAAAACTCCCCACCAACTTTTCAAAGACTTATGGAGCTTGTTTTGAGAGGTCTACACTGGACAACATGTGTCATTTATCTTGATGACATCATCTGTATGGGACGGGACTTTGACGATCATATTCAGAACCTGACAGACATTCTCACCAGATTCAGACAAGCAGGTTTGAAACTAAATCCTAGGAAATGTGAATTTTGCAAGTCTGCAGTCAAGTATATGGGACATGTTGTGTCACGAGATGGACTTACACTGGATCCAGTCAACAGCCACCATGTAGGTGAGTGGCCTGTCCCAAGATCACCCACAGAGGTACGAGCATTTCTGGGATTGTGCTCATATTATAGATGTTTTGTACGCAAGTATTCATTCATTGCTTATCCTCTTCACAGACTCACGCAAAAGCATGTGCCATTTGATTGGACCGAGGAGTGCTCAACTGCTTTTCAGGCATTAAAGGATGCACTCACATCCCCTCCAATAATGGCATTTCCCAACTTTCATCAGCCATTTATTCTCAGTACAGATGCATCTAACTATGCAGTGGGTGCAGTGCTCTCACAGGTTCAGAATGGGAATGAACGGGTTATAGTATATGCAAGTCATGTTTTGACCCGCACAGAGAAAAAATGGTCCACATATGACAAAGAACTGTGGGCCATTGTCTGGTCTGTTAGACACTTTAGACACTACTTGAGCTGTAATCCATTTACAATCATCACAGATCACCGTCCCCTCCTTCCTCTACGGAAATTGGATGTCACACATGACCCCACAGGACGACGAGGTCGTTGGGCTTTGGAGTTGGATCCGTATCAGTGGACTATACTACACAAGGAAGGAAAGAAACACACTAATGCTGACGCTATGTCACAGATTCCCCTCTCACAGGACCCAGTGATCTCAAAGGACACAGAAACTCCTCAGGAACACCACTCCTCTCCTGTCAAACTGGACACTTCTACTCCACAGTTGGACAATCTACCAGTACAGCCTTCTTCTATGATCAGCACCACGGATCAGGTTTGCTGTGCGGAACTAGATTCTACTGTTGTTCAGACAACCAATGTAGGTGTGGAATTGTTACAACACACACTTTCTGGTCAAGGTAATGACATTGTAGCTGATCCACTGTCTGACCCCATTCTCTCAGAAGTGTACAAATGGGTACAGCAACACAAACGTCCTTATCTTAGACAGGTAAAAGGTAAAATCCAAAGAAAACTCTGGTGGCAATTCCCTAAACTTGTACTGTGTTGTGACATGCTCTGTCGTAAAGCTCACATTGCACCAGGACAGCCAGTTGTGTATCAAGTGCTGATTCCCACCACACTTATTACAGAGACAATGAACATTCTTCATGGAACACCCTGCTCTGGTCATTATAGCGCTGATCGCACATACAAAAAAGCTCTAACCATGTGCTATTGGCCGACCATGAGGTTGGATATAGATGATTTTTGTGATAGGTGTCACACATGTGAAGCATACAGAACACCTGTCCCACGACACAGAGCTCCACTGCAATCTATACAAGCAGAAAGACCTTTCCAGTTTGTATGTACCGATATTACTGAACTTCCACTCACTTCCCGGGGACATAAGTATACGTGCTTGTAGTGCAAGATCATTTTACGAAGAATGTTAATGCGTTTCCTATGTCAGATCAGAAAGCAACTACAGTAGCACAATTACTTTGTGAAAGATACATTCCTGAACATGGTGTCCCAGAAGAGAGCAGAGACTAAAACGTGAGTACTACTTCAATAAACATGTAAAGTTCAAACCTTACCAATGTGGAGATCTAGTATGGATGGACGATCCCACTACACAGAGAAAGAAACTTGAGCTTAACTGGACCGGACCTTTCCAAGTCATCTCATCGGATGACAAGGGAGTTGTATACAAACTCTTGGATTTGGAACATTCTCAGGATAGACCAAAAGTGGTTCACTATGATCGATTAAAGCCTTATCGGTCTAGTTTGGAAACATCTTTGCTGCCAGTGAAACAACTTGTACCTCAGCAGCATATGAACATTCTCCCTAGGTACACATCGTTGTCGGGTTCGCTCCCCATGTACTCTGTACCACTTGACCCTGGACAGGCTTCTGCTCCTGCTTGCCCCACTGTTCCCCTGCTGCAGAGACCGTCAGGACGGGTCTCACAAGTCCAGCCACAAGAGAACCAACAACCTTCTGCTGCTGACACATTGCCTGTTGGGACATGTTCTGGTGGCCCTCCCACCACTCGTTCAGGGCGGGTTGTTTGGAGACCACAGCGGCTTGTGCTGTGAGCAATCCCCTCCCAATTATACCTGAAAAGGGACTGTTTGTGAAAACTTACTGCCATTTTTGTTGATTTAGTTTTTTTCATAGTGTTTAAACAAAACAAAAACAAAAGGAAAAAAAAAAAAAAGATATTGTATGGTGTTGAGTTGTGACACTCAATATACAGTGTATGGGTTTATAGTTTTCTTATATGGGTTATTTCACTGGTTGGAAGTTGACCTAGTAAAGTATTTTGGTAAAATCAGTACTACCTATAAAATATCCTAGTCAATCTATAGCAGGATAACTACCATGGTTTTCACCACGCATGTTATTGTTATTGCAATATTTCTAGTATTTGTAAAGTGTTGATTTCTGGTTAATGTTTAAGTTGTAAGATGAGATTTATTGAAATGGGGACATTTCATTTGAAGAAAGGGAAGCATGTAAGATGAGATTTATTTTGTGAATATTTAGAGTTACTGAAATAAGTAATGTTTCCATCATTTGTGGTTTCATAGTGTATTCTGTTCCTTCATTTAACCAGGGAGCTATTTAACATGTTGTAGACCTACCCTGCCTGTAATTCACTTAACAGGTTGGCGGAGGGATATTGAGGAGATGCTGAGGCATGTATGTTATGAGTGCTAAGCTGTTCTACACCGAAAGAAGTGTGATTAAAGAAATGGACCAAGTTACCGTCGAAGCTGTCTCCGTGCTCTTACTCTATCCACGCCCCCGAAAGTACTAGCATGTAATCACGACTAGTTAATAGTTAACGCAAACATTCACTAGCATTACACTAATAACACTGACTATTGTTAACACATGGTCTATAAATCATTGGCATAATAAATTGCAATATTACAATAAGTATATCACAGCTTTAAATTAACAAAAAAACAATATCTTTGAATATGATAATCACATGAATTCAGTTTGGAAATGCACAGCTGTGAATGGATTGGTTTCAATGGTCAACTTGAAACATTGTCTGTTTAAAACTTTCTCTGTCTCTTCTTTACAAATCACAACATCTGCCACTTCTACAGAGAAATAAATAACAGATCCCGCAGAGACCTGCAGCCTGTCCTTGAGTGACACACACAGTGAGAAACGTCCATCTCCAATCAGAAGTTTTTTTTTTATAAATTATGCACTGAGTGCTCATATGGACTTAACATATTCTACCATCATTTTGCCAGAAGCAAAGTAGGCCTTGACTAGAATATATATATTTCTAAGAGATATTTTACAGATGAATATTTGAGTGTTTAATTTTCAAAACAAAAGCCACAATCAAATTTTCAACTCAATGATTATATACAGATGTTGAACGTTTTTTCCTCAAGGCAGATGGTTACAGTTATCAAGGTGTGGCAGCAGGATATTGGCTCACTAACTGACATCCTGCTGCCAAACAGCTGTTCATTTGTCATCCTGTAAATCCATCCTGCAAATATATAAGATTGGTGTAAAACGACACCAGATATAAAGAAAGTGATGGGATTTCAATAAACAGCTAAACATACCAGGACACATGTAGTAATGCTAGTTATATTATATCATCATTTTACAGTTTCATTGAATCTTGTTTAATTGCCAATTTGATAGATAGGTAGATAGATAGATATATAGAAAGATATTTATTGATCCCAAAAAATGGGAAATGATGGTGTTACAGCAGCAAACATACATCAGTCACACAGAATATTAATATAAATGAAATACTATTACTATACTAGCATTTAAAACATTTAAATTGGACTAAATATACTAAAATCAGGTCGTAGCTATGCAGTTCATGTGCACAGTAGAAAATATATAGAAATTCTGCCCTTCACTTTTCATCACCATTTGATCTTTAAGTGCAAAATGTTATAGCTCTCTGAGGAGCGGTCAGAGCAGATTTCTGTCTTTTAAACTTCAGCAGGATGAAGAGATGCCCTCACAGGGGCGCGAACACAGGACTTCAACATGAAAAACAACCGTGCACCTAAATGCTGCCCTCCAGACTACAGTTTTATACATGCAGCCGAGAGGCCTGGAAACATTTATTGTCGTAGACTCTCTTGCATTTAATATATTTTTGATGTGAATTCAATCTTTGCATTTCATTAATTTGATGCATTTCTTTCTTCCCACCACTAGAGGTAGCTTCAAGATTAGAATCTGAAAATAGTGCTTTTTCTCTCACCCGACTAAGTATCTCAGCATAATTCATTTTAGTTAGACTAGTTTTTTTTTCCTGAGAAATACACATTTAGCAATCAGAAATATTTTGTGCAATTTCAGCAGGTCAGAGAAAGAGGATCAGCAAATCAGGATATGATTTACTCTGATTTCTGAGTCAGCAAAGGAAATCATATAGATTTTTTGTCATGGTGATGCTGAATATAAACACATATTACTAAGCTTTTTAACCCTTTGCGAATATATACAGTATATATATACAGTATATATAGTATATATATATATATATATATATATATATATATATATATATATATATATATATATATACACACATAGAAATTCCCATTGCACTCCATTGTAGACAGAATGCCAGCTGAGATCAGTTGCATTGTTTTTTTAACCAGGGCAGCCGTTTTCAGATTACATTATGTGCTTACATAATAGTAAAATGGTTCTCCAATGTTTTTCTACTTTTTTATTTTTAAATGATAGATTAGTACACAGAATGTGCCTTTGGAACATTGGATGAATGGTTGCTGATAATGGGCAATGTAGATATTGCATTAAAGATCAGCCCCCCCACCCAAATTAGCAGGTATTCTGTCTATAATGGAGTGGTATGGAAATGTATAAGTGACCCCAAACTTTTGACCGGTAGTGTATATATATATATATATATATATATATATATATATATAGACTCACTTGTAAAGTTTGTTCCTGCTAAATGTATCCTATAAATATGTATAAGTGCGATAGCCACTATACACATTCTCTTACAATCACCTGCACCTGCACTGCCTGCAGGTCCCTGCTTAGGTAATTCTTTTGTTTTGGCTGGTGTCCTGAGTCCAGGCAACAATGAGCTGCTAATTACTAATTAGCAGTCTGTTCAGTCCACACCAAAGCTAAAACAGATGTACCAGCCAAATATCTCTCTGCCAGCCATCTTGTCCCAGCCTCTACACCCAAGACAATATGCCTCTGTGGGATAACAGTGACAGAGCTGAACATGCCATTGTAATGCGTGGGGTTGGACAATCTCTAGTCTTGTCACTCTCCATTGGCTCAGTCAGCGGAGTTGTTATCCGGAATAGCAGAGGCTGAGGAGGGCAGATGACTTTCTCAACAAGAGGACTGAAGCTAAGATAAAAAGCTTATTTACTCCCAGGGAATAATCAGTAATGAATCTAATGCCTTGGCATCTCCTCAATTTAAGAACTGAAGTATGATTTTGATTGATTTATATCAAGAAAAACAGTTAAGTCTGGTGGTGATAAAGGACACAAGCAGCAATAAATAAAAGAAAATGTCTCACTTCATTTTAACCCACCTTGTGCCTTTGTAAGCAGTAAAACACATGATAACACACTATAGTAATATGTAAATATAAGGACATTTTTATTGCTTAACAATAGTTTCTATAAAACTACTCTATAATTGCTCCTATTAAGCCTCTAAAACTGATTTATTGTATGAATATAGATATGTTATACTGCGCTATCAAGCAACATCATGACAAATATATTCTAAAATATATATAAATATCCTCATATTCGCTTACATGTACATTATAGTTTGTAGTGTACTATAGACTATATAGTTTTTAGACAATGCTTATGCATGGTAAATGGGGAAAATAAAATGTTACCAATAAAAATAAACAAAGAAAACTTTATGCTTTTATTAACAATAACTGACTAAATCTGACCGCTGAACCTGGCCACGCTCTTACTTGTTACAATTTTCAATATAAGTCAATAATACTAGCTACTAGCTGGCAGGCTCAGCAGTGCAGCGATTTTGCATATTGTACGACAAGGAGTAGACAGGCAGGCAGCTGGGGAGCGATTTTGCTCCCTCATTGACGATGAGTCCCCGGTAAAGTAGCAAGAGGGTGAGGAAGTCCATCTTCGATGTGTATTAGGTCACCTGTGTAATCTTGTCAAAGCAGAGAGGACTGGAAATAAAATACATGAATAAGTATTAAAATATTGTAATTGTAACAATGGACAATTTATGGGATAACACATGAAGTCAAGGTGGGGAGGTTGTAACATCTGAAATAGTTTAGTGTTTACAGCAGGCCCACAAAGGATTTGAAGACACGCACACACACACACGCATCACTTAATATCTTCACACCTCTGCTGACCTGCCACCTCCTGTATTTTTAAATGAGAAATTTCATCATCTATTAAAATGACATTGCAAGACATATGTGGTGATTTTGGCCATGGCAGGAGTTAACTGTGGGATGAATGTGAGCCGCTGCACACAAACCAGCTAATTTACCAGGTAGGCAGGGGTAGAGGTTTACACACAGTGCAATATAGCTTAATTGTGTTTTCACTTTCATGATTAAAAGCGGGCTCTGATAATGTTGTAATGCTCAGTCAGTGAAGTACAGAATGATTCACAACAAATCCAATAGCGCAACCTCCACCAAGGCTTTACTGTAAATAGAGAAGTCCATAAAATCAATATCATATATCAGGGATGTCCAGAGCATTTCAGAGTTGCTTAAAATAAGGTGGTGTTTATGTTTTGTCCACTTTATCTCTTGTCTACTTCTGCCTCTGTTATTGACTTCCTCTATTTCCCAAAATGACGTCCAACATCTCACAGAGAACTCGCCCAGATCAAGGAGCGACAGTTACCAGTTGAAAGAAAGCATGTCATGGATGCATGGTCCACAATATGACCTTTTTAGTTGAGCTGTGATGCATTGTGGATGTAGGATTGGATCCTTTATGATGGATTTCTTTCATTGTGAGCCTTAAATGTCAGAGGAAACAAGAAATTAATAAACAATGCTTTTACTGATCTCAACAGGTAAAAAGAAAATACATAAGAGAAAGTGCAATAAAATAAGGCAATTTGTTGTGTGGTGTTTTTTGCCTGAATATGCCCAAGAATTAAGGAAAGAATCCAGTACCTATATTCTATAATCAATCAGGTAGTAACAAAATGAAAAAATACAACTTCTAAAAGGCACAGTTAAGTAACACGGAATTCCTGTTGTATTACACTTTGCGTAACTTTTTACCTTAAAAGAACGGCTTCAAAATCATATTGATGCTCCACTGACTTGTAAACAGAACAGTGCGCAATCACGGAAGGCTTGTATCATGTCGATACACCGACAGTGTTGTTGCCCTAATGGGGGCGGCAGAAACTACACACTATAGCCTTAAGTCTTCACAGTGAAGCTGCGAGGTTCACACACCCTGAACACAACCAGCCAATTATTCAGGTTACCAGTGGCAAGTAGCTATAAGCTAAGAAGACACCACAATTTAGTTACTAGTTACTAAGTGATGAATTACCAACTTGGCCAGTTATTTAACCCCCCATTGTCAATACATTTCCCTCCATGCTTTGCTGTCCAGTCATCAAACTGAATATTGCCCAAAAGCAGAGTAGGCCTTTAAGTTTGATTGAAACTCCATTCTCCACTTCATGCTACGTTGGACAGTATGCTACATTTAACTACACGTCCATTATCACTTGATGGTTTAAACAAAACTCTTTGATTGCCATTAATGCTCAACAGATCTACCCTTGGGAGTCCTTCAGTGGCGCACAACACTGTTTATTAACTTCTCTGTCACTCTTGTAATTGTGTGTTTTCTGTTTTAAATTGTGAGTACGGCGGGCACAAAATCACTGACATGTGTAAGATTGAGGTTGCAAAGACACAAGAAGACAAACACTTACGGTCTGAAGTTGTTGTTTGGTAAATGAAAAAAAAGTTTATATAATAATAATAATATAACTTTATTCAGGACACAAATTTAAGGTTTGTGCAAAAACAAGCCTGAGCTGCTGATCGCATTGCTCGTCACCAAGGACCGCACAATCTTCTCGTCCAAGTTCGCCTTCATGCCCACCACTGCTCTGGTGTCCTACGTGCCCAAGAAGAACAGGAACATGGTGCTGCTGCACACAGAGGACGCGCGCGGGTCAGCGCCTGCAGGCAAGCCAAACCAAGGGTGGCGTGGACAACCTGGACAAGCTCGTGGGCACCTACAGCTGCCGCAGGAAGACGGCCCGCGAAACTAAAGTGAACTGAAAGAAACAAAAATGTACCTTGAATCTATTCAGAATAAAAACCCTTTGGGATACTTGTGCTGTGTGAGATGCGAGTAGAAAATATATACAATTGAAGCAAAATTATACACATGAGGGTCCCGGGGACCCGGAGCACAATGCGAGCGTAGTAGAAAAGTAAATAAACTAAACAAGTCCCTGTGACACGAAGGACAATACAAGGGTTAAAGTGCCCATATTTTTTTTCTCCTGCTATTTTACAAGTACGCCCTTGTTTAGAAGAAGTCTCCCAACTAATCCTGTCTTGTACTGACCAAAGTTGGAGAAAGAGTTATCTAGCTGATGTGATCTTACCTAGCTACTGAGCATGTGCGACTCCCAACAAAGATAGTATAGAAGTGAGATGTCTCACTCTGTAGCTAAAAGAAATGAGTTGTCTCACTCTGTAGCTAAAACAGAGACCTAAACACACAGGGTGAACACAGAATCTGCAGCAATGTGTAGCACAATCAAAATATGGTGTTTTTTTGAAAATTAAACCATATAAACCTATTCTGGTACAACCTCAAAATACAATTATGAATCTGAAAATGAGCATAAAATGGGCGCTTTAAAATTAGCAGAACACATGCCAAATTTACGTGCAAGCACATTAGCTTGAGCATACATCTTGCGACAATGTCTGTTGATGTCCTTATCATCTGATAAATCATTAACAATATTAATCTCATCACACACTTTAAGGGTAGTACCAGATAAAAAGAAATCAAAAAATACTAATTTCCTGTCTTCTTTACTTCTAACAATCCTAATATTGCTCCTATTTGTATGTTCAAATAACAGTGACTCTAGTATAAACTCAAACCGCTCTCTATTTACTTTAGGCCCAATCACCTCATCCAGTGAAACATTACTTCCAACAACTTTGAGACTTCTGTGTACCTAAAAATTGCTCTTACCTAAACTGAAAATAAATCACTGCTTCTCCTTAACTAAGGTCATTAACATAAAACACAGCACAGCCTACTCAGCTTAAAAATGAAATTAGTCTACGGTCCTACTTACTTACTCCACATAAAATTTCTGACGTAAGGTACAGTAACTTCCTGCACTAACCAGCAACCCAAGAAATATGCACTGCGAAGGCTGAGGTCTAGTCATTGGTCATTTCCTGTTAAGGGAGATATACAGTCTAGATTACAAAACCAAGGCCTCCTTACAAGGTCTCTGTGTTCGCTCTATCACAATGTGATGTGAATTTCAAATGAGTCTGGCTACAAGTTAAACGATTAAATCTACACTGCGATGCTGTGTATGGATAAATAAATCAGTAAAATAAAATGCTGGAGGGCATGGACAGATTTCAAAAGCCTTTCTGTTTACCTGTCAGTTATTGGTTTTCTGCTTTCATTTCATTTGCTCACACTTGTTTTTCTCAATTTGATGTGATTTTTATAAATACTCCCTCAATCTAAAAACGTATAAACGTGAATAGATAATTAAAATAATTGTTAGTTGCATGCCAACCTTGATACCAGTTTCATATATCTGACATAATTGATTGAAATACAGTACATAGGCTCCTTCACCGCTACCACTCCTATTATATATAATATTATTATAATATATATATACACTCACCGGCCACTTTATTAGGTACACCTGTCCAACTGCTCGTTAACACTTAATTTCTAAGCAGCCAATCACATGGCGGCAACTCAGTGCATTTAGGCATGTAGACATGTTCAAGACAATCTCCTGCAGTTCAAACCGAGCATTAGTATGGGGAAGAAAGGTGATTTGAGTGACTTTGAACGTGGCATGATTGTTGGTGCCAGAAGGGCTGGTCTGAGTATTTCAGAAACTGCTAATCTACTGGGATTTTCACGCACAACCATCTCTAGGGTTTACAGAGAATGGTCCGAAAAAGAAAAAACATCCAGTGAGCGGCAGTTCTGTGGGCGGAAATGCCTTGTTGATGCCAGAGGTCAGAGGAGAATGGCCAGACTGGTTCGAGCTGATAGAAGGGCAACAGTGACTCAAATTACCACCCGTTACAACCAAGGTGGGCAGAAGAGCATCTCTGAACACACAGTACGTCGAACTTTGAGGCAGATGGGCTACAGCAGCAGAAGACCACACCGGGTGCCACTCCTTTCAGCTAAGAACAGGAAACTGAGGCTACAATTTGCACAAGCTCATCGAAATTGGACAATAGAAGATTGGAAAAACGTTGCCTGGTCTGATGAGTCTCGATTTCTGCTGCAACATTCGGATGGTAGGGTCAGAATTTGGCGTCTACAACATGAAAGCATGGATCCATCCTGCCTTGTATCAACGGTTCAGGCTGGTGGTGGTGGTGTCATGGTGTGGGGAATATTTTCTTGGCACTCTTTGGGCCCCTTGGTACCAATTGACCATCGTTGCAACGCCACAGCCTACCTGAGTATTGTTGCTGACCATGTCCATCCCTTTATGACCACAATGTACCCAACTTCTGATGGCTACTTTCAGCAGGATAATGCGCCATGTCATAAAGCTGGAATCATCTCAGACTGGTTTCTTGAACATGACAATGAGTTCGCTGTACTCAAATGGCCTCCACAGTCACCAGATCTCAATCCAATAGAGCATCTTTGGGATGTGGTGGAACGGGAGATTCGCATCATGGATGTGCAGCCGACAAATCTGCGGCAACTGTGTGATGCCATCATGTCAATATGGACCAAACTCCCTGAGGAATGCTTCCAGCACCTTGTTGAATCTATGCCACGAAGAATTGAGGCAGTTCTGAAGGCAAAAGGGGGTCCAACCCGTTACTAGCATGGGGTACCTAATAAAGTGGCCGGTGAGTGTATATATATATATATATATATATATATATATATATATATATATATATATATATATATATAATAATAATATATAATAATGCTGTTGAAGTTGCACATATCAATATTCTGTATTGCATGTTTGCTCCCTTTGGCTTTGTTACGGAAAGCATTTTCTGTCAGGCAATCTGGCACCCCCCAGTTTCATCGCCCTTTATAACAAGCTGCCAGCCCCATTTATGTAAATGGTTCATGATTTCCTCTTCAGCAAAAAAAAAAAAGAACCAGACATTTTTTTGTGCTTTCATTTTGCTTTCAGAGTGACAGTGAAGGGACACTCCAGAATAGCTTTCCTTCGATCTGAGCTCACCATGAATACAACCCATAATTTATCAGAATGCATTGTAGTTAAAGGCTTCAAATTACAAATAGCGGCAGAACAGAACCTGGAGACGGATGAAGCTATGAACCAAGAATTATTTTACATCACAAAGCTACAAAGGAATGTGCTTTGTCTCTTGTGCTATTGCAAGTTTGATTTCAATTACATAAAAAAACGTACAAATGCATGAATTGGTATAAATATACAGCATATGTACATATATTTTCCTTTCAGAGACTTAAAAAAGGAAATATACTGTAATATACTGTAATAATTGCTTACATTGCCGCTGCATGTCTACCAAATAAAGTCTCCTATCTGTGTATGCATAGTCATAAAGCATGACTGATCTTTTTTTTAGTCACTCTAGGAGAAACTGACAGCTTTTAAAGCACTGTTTCTCCCTTTCAGCTGAGGCAAATGATTAGAGTAAGCCGTAAACTGCAGCTCTAGGCTCCTCTGGTATCCAAGACTGACTGACATTGACAAGGCGGGTTCGCAGCAGGTGAACCTCATCGACTCCTGGAAAGCATCACTGATCCCAGCTATGACAGCGCTGGAAAGAGAGTAAAAAATACTGGAAATGGACACATGAACAAAGTCCCTTTTTCCTGTTTGTATATAAGTCAATGAACACAAATACAGATTTAAATGAAAGTGTGTTTTCATTTGATATTGACCAGTAGTTCACTGGCATGAATAGATATTCAGATCAGACCAAACAGTCGTGGGAGGAATTCAACTCTAGATGGCAGTCTTGTGTGACAAGTCTCCACTGTAAAACAATTCTCATCCAGCAAGGGAGGCAAAGCTGACGTTTAACTGCCACTAATTACTGTAATTGTAATTGGTTACTTTCATTATGTGGCGCTGATTGAAACGTAGTTCACCTCCCTCTGAAACCCCATCAGGCTTTATTTTTATTCAGGCTCCGAACCACTCCCAGAGCATTCTGTGGAATGTTAAACAAGCAGGATCAGTTCAGTCTCAGTGCAGTCTGGCGAGGTGGTAGATGTGTCTTGGCCAACTGTCACAGGTAGTAATCTTGGCACAAAAGTACACCTTAAGTGATGCTTTAATGACCTGGGAGGGATGAGGACCTGATTTTGGTTTCCATCCATCTGCTTCCATTCCATCCATCTGTTCTGTATGTGTCATCTGTGAGCACACAAATGGTTTTAGCGCCTATGTTATACAATGTACAGTAGGCCACATTAAAGATTATGGTTACCGATTGATACAGAATTTTGGAAGCTAATTATAGTGATATTTCGATTTGAGAATTTTAAAAATATAACAAAATATCAACTTTTCTTTTACATAATCACATAACATGTAATGAACATTAAATCTATAGTTTTGAAAAATTGTGACCATTATATGTACTCATTTTGGTCTTGTGCATTTTACAATTGCACTAGACCAACTTACATCATTGCTAACAGTTGTATGAGATTGTACCTAGCTCAATGCTTACTTCAGCATGGTAACATGCTAACAACGACAATGCTAATCTGCTAATGTCAGGCAGGTATAATAATTACCATGTTCACCATCTTAGTTTAGCACCTTAGCATGCTACATTTCCCACTTAGCACCAAACACAAAGTACAGCTGAGGCTGTATTTGGTCACACCAGAAGTATTGGACATATTCAAATTTATAATAAATACAAAGGCGGGGGATCACAAAAGCTTTTACAATGAATTCTGAGTGGGACGTGACTGTACCAAATTTCACTGCAATCATTTCAATAGTTGTCAAGACATTTCAAAGTATTTATTATATAATATTTGCTGATATGTCTGCCCAGATTGTACGTCTATTAATCACCCTTTATTCCTGCACCATTATCACTTATATGTTTTATAATTTCTGTTGGTCCTAACACCTGTCTCACATATTTTATTCATTTTGCCTGTGGCAAAAGGACAGAGGTAAACAGAAACATAAAATGGAAAAAAGGTATTAATTTAGGGGACAAAGAGATAGACAGACCGAGCATGCAGAAGAATCTTGCTGACATCTCTCATCACTTTCCCACCCACTGGTGGCAGCCTTGCACACCTCCCATGTCTTATGGAGATGCAGGTCCTGCGTTTGTCATTCGTCACCACACACTTCACCACACACTTCCTCTTGATAAATGGTAAGGGCAGGAAGGAGGGAAAGCTAGTATAAAGTAGAATAATACTCATTGTCTTCTATTCACCCAAACATACAGTTCTTATAGGGAACAGAATATAAATAAATTAAAATACTGGAGCAATTTCCTTGTTACCAAAGAGAAATGTTTTGGGAAGTTTGAAGAATACAATTTAAAGAATATTAGTCTCTGAGAACTTTGGAACAGGACATACCTAGGAGGCCAACACCGTAATACAAATATCAGAGGCCACGGTTCTGTTTTATTTATGTGAGCTTAGTCTATATCGACGATGTTTCATTTCTGGGATTGTTCCGGTGCCGAGAAATGTTCCGCCGGTGGTTTCTCATTTTTGGCTGGATGTCCCGTTACCTTCCTCTTTCTTAGTGTTGGCATTCTAAACTCCGGTCGATTTCTGAGGACTATGGCTACCTGCTCCTCAGATCTCTGCAGGGTAAATCCAGACAGCTAGACTGTCGAATCTACTTTTCTCTTGCAAGACTAAAACAACTTTTGAACGTACACATGTTCCACCAAAACAAGTTCCTTCCCGTCACAGTTGCTTAGCGGCGCCCTAAGAGGATTGTGATTGGTTTAAATAAATGCCAATGAACCAGAGCACTTTTACAGTCTCACTTAACAGAAAGAGCCATTCCACTGTCCATGCCTAATGGTCTGGAGCTGTTTACCAGCCTACGAACAGAGACAAATGTGTACAATATGCTAATTAAGTGATGCTTTCCTCTACATTAAAATAATGAGTAAACACAATTTGAATGGCGACTCCTTGGCCGCTGACCACATTCTAATCCATAACAATACCATTATCCAGTTCATCCCAGTGTACAGTTGAGAGAAACTTTAACTTGCATTCATGTATGTTCTAGATCAGCAGGCTAATGTCTATTTTTAGGGATTTGTGAACTGAACAAGTGCATTAAGGAAAAACAAAATCAAAACAAAGGAAAATCATACTTATTCTTTCCTATAAACAACTGACGCAGGCTTTTTATCTATAGGTTTTACATAGTGAATTTGGTGTTAATATAATTTAAGTTGAAATAGGATTTATTTTCATTTTATCATCATTTTACCCTGAGGACTCAGTGAGACGGAATGACGTGGAATAAAGTTGCACATGCAGATTGTCCAGACAGTGACAGAGATTACAACCAACTCAATGTGAGTGCACAACCCATCAGAAAAGCAATTCCGTGGTGAAGCAACAACAAACAATGAATTCAAACGGTATTAGGAGCCTAGATTCAAAACTTTAAAGCTATTTAAAGCCAGGAATTATCTTTGTCAGATGTCATTAGATTTCAAACTGATAGATCAACACCTTTGTGACACACAATCAAAATTGTAAGGATAAGGATAAGGCAATCACAAACTGACACATAGACACATATAAGTGTATATCTGCACCAACAAAGGTTGCGGGGAAGAATTTAAAAAAGAGAAGCTACAAGCTAAAGAAAAAAATGCTAAGTCGATGTTTTAGTTTTGTAATTCCATATGTTCTCATTCTCACCTTCAAACTATTTTAATGAAATCAAACAATTTTCACCAGGACAGCAAATTGTGGTTCAACATTAAACATAAAACGTTCATTCTAGTACTCCAATGCAAATGTTGCTTTGCTTTTGTTCTTCTGGCATATAGAGGGGCTTCAGGAAGCAATCACACTGGACTTCAGATGGAAGAGAAAACTTTGTTTTTGATGGAAAGGCTAAACATCAAACCTGTAATATTAAGGGAAAGTAAAGTAGAATTTAAGCCAGTGAGACTCTTTGCTGACTTCAGAGCAAACCAACTCTGTGGAGTGACAATACTTTGAACATGTTTAATCTAATTTGCCTGTAGTCTCTCTCTCACTCTCTCTGAGTCAGAGAAAGTGTCACCAGAATTCAAATAAAAGAAGAAAAGGTTAACTCTGTCTTGGTGAATAAGCTTCCAGGGAGTGTGTTTACCCAGCCGGAAATTAGGCATGTGGCACAAGCACACACACATTGATGTAACTGAGTCCGTTTTTACCCCTGTGGTGCCAGTATATACACTATGGCTTAAATGTATTATGAGTAAACTGTCAAGGATAGAAAATCATGCATAAAAAGGATTTAAAGGGGTTCATATTTGATAAAAAGGATTAAATACTGGATCCCGGTTGTACAGTGTGTGTGCAGTCAGAGTGCAATCAACAAAATAACATACAAAGTCAAGATGATGCCATATGATATTTCTCCCATTGGAGGGCACTTTTTTTTCTTTTTACACACACTTGTTTGTACAGATGGTTGTGATAATTCGTCGTACCCATGATGCTCTGCTTGCCAAGACGTTGTTCTGTATATTCCCTGAGTAAGTCAAAATGAGCACCAACACTATTACCCATAACCTACGGCCTCTCAACAGAGCGAGACAGACGAGGGGGCACACAAGGGGAGAAACTAGCAGAGGCTATTATTAGAGCACTGAAGGGAGACGTCAGTCAGTAGCACAAACATTTATTGAAAGATTATACAGTATGCCTGAGTACGCACATGTACAGTCCCAGCCAGCCAGCCAGCCAGCCACCGTATCACTCAAGAGGATAGAGCCTGACAAGCATATCCTTAGCCTCTTAACTCTCCAGGAATCTGTTAATAGGTGGAAATGAAAACTTGATTAGAAAATAACTAATCCAAACTTGTTCAAATTGTTTTACACACTAGAGATATCAAAAGGGAGAATAAAAATTTGCAGCCTCTCTGCTTGCCAGTACATCTCTGTTGAGTCATGTTTGTGTCACACAATTGTGTGAGGTCCTTTGTTACCAGCAAAACAACGCATTTCCACTGTTACAAAAACTTAAGTTCCATGGGATGGTTTCTTCAATAATTTATTAAAAATCAAACCAGTATTTCTGAACGAAAATAAAAAATTAAAAAGCACAACTCTCCTCCGGCAGGTCACATCAGGGATTCTCTTTCTTTGTCCTCCTTTTTCCTCTCTCTGCACCTGTTTTGCATCCACCTTTAACACAGCTGCTTCTCATTATCTATCCTAATTCCCAGTCCGACAAACAATTCGAAAAACACAATGAGAACAATTTAAAATTGCAAATGAGAACTTTTTAAAACATTCCACAAAACCATGCAAATAATAACTGTTAAAACATGCAAAACATCTACTAATAAAACCAAGTGAAAGATCAAACTGGACAATTAACCAAAACATGCAACTTTGGGAACAAAATGAAAAGTTGACTACAGTTTTGACATTTGTCCTTTCCAATCCAGGCTCAGAGGGGCTCCTTCTTCATCTTACCAGCCCCTTGGGTGCCACCAAACGTTGGTGGGTACTTATGGTGCCATCATGATAAACATAGCCACCTTCTGGCATTTGCTTCTTGCAGCTGTAATTTTTGAACAAGCTCTGTTCAGTCTCTGTCAGGATACAGGAAAATCCTGCTTAGAGGTGAGAGTAGAGTGGATGTCAAAAATGCCACACGTACTGTATGCCTAACCCTGTGGAGGCAGGTCTGGCTATGCGTGACTTTGCCGTTGATATTGCCCTTGGCCCAATGAACTGAGAGTTTCCAGGACAGCGATACCAGGCAAGCGTTTGCGTGTGTAAATGCATTAACAGGTAGACGCATGTGTGTATGTGGTCGCAGCTTTTGCAAATGTGATTGTTTAATTATCTCTCTTCAAGCCTTGCTTTGAAATGTTCCCTGGACATAAGCAGAAGAGATAGATGAAAAATGTGGATAGGAATGATAGTTTTACTGGAACACCAGTCAAAACAAAAGACATCTGTTGCTGTGTTTGACATGGGTCAGCCTCCACTTGAAGCTGAACCTCCTCTATTGGAACCTTTCATTCAAGATCAGTGGAGGGGGCTTCTCAAAATCCTCAGCCTTCAAATCACTGGAGTAGATAAACCAAGAAGATTCTTTCTTTTATTGGCCTGATGTACAACTCTCTGGCCAACAGAGGCATGAGGCCTGAGGTTAAGGAGACACAGAGGGCTGAAGAGAAATCAATATGAAGACAGCCTTCACCTCCCAACTTACAGGCCAGCAATTTAGAACAAAATAGGGGGGGGTCATATCATCAAATCTAGGCGCCATCTGCAATTTTGGACTTCGAATTTGACTCTTTTAAGTATTCCACATCTAAATATTTTTTCATGTAGGGATCTGGAGACTTTTGCATGCTTTTGTCTTATCATATCATATCATATCTTGAACTTCGGAACTCTCTTAACATGGGAGTCGGCTCTGACATTGACCTGAAAAATACAGCCACCAGTATCTTGCCCAACACCCCGACAAGACCAATTGGCGGGGATGGTGTACATACGGAGACACAATGGTAAGGGCCAATCACGTTTAACCATGTAACCAGCTATTCTAAATATCTCATGTTACTTTATTGTGTGGACAGTTAAGTTGATTTAATATTGTATGTGGCTTTTTTTTGCGGGATGCAAATGTTCCACTTAAACAAGTTCCTTCCTGAGACCATTTTGCAGAACCATCGTCTCTCCGTCTTGAGCTTAGCGTGCCCAAGACAATTGTGATTGGTTAAAAGAGATGCAAACAACCCAGAACCTTTTTTTTCTCCTATCCTAGAACGTATATGTAATGTAGCCACACCTTACTCCTCAGCGCTGTGGAGATAGGTCTGGCAATGCGAGACTGGGGAAGAAAGAACGCCCAAGAGAGGAAATACGGTAATTAAATAGTGAACAAATAAATACAGACATGTAAAGGAGAGAGATGCAACACATAACACAAAACAAACAGTGATAGATGCAAAATAAATATTGTTATTGTATATATTATTGTATTATCTTTTTCCTAATACAGCTCTGATAATCTGATAATTAAGAGTGGCTGAGCCTTCATTAGCAGCTTAATGGGTTGAATGATTTTGATCCAGATAATCATTATAATAATAATATAGGTTGGGCAATATGGTTAAAATCAATATCATAATATGATTATGTTTGTCCCACCCCCCCAATTATTTCATAAAATGGCAAATGTGTACCACTGACTATTTATATACTATATGTAAAATTAAACTTCAATAACTAATTTGTTAGTTTTTAATTAATATCAGCTATTTGAACAACATCCTTCCATCCATCCATCTTCGTCCGCTTATCTGGTGTCGGGTTGCGGGGGCAGCAGCTCCAGCAGGGGACCCTAATCTTCCCTTTCCCGAGCTACATTAATCAGCTCCGACTGGGGCATCCCAAGGCGTTCCCAGGCCAGGGTGGAGATATAATCTCTCCACCCAGTCCTGGGTCTTCCTCGAGACCTCCTCCCAGCTGGACGAAGGAGCAGCGGCTCTACTCCGATCTCCTCACGGATGACTGAGCTTCTCACCCTATCTCTAAGGGAGACGCCAGCCCCCCTCCTGAGGAAACCCATTTCGGCCGCTTGTATCCTGAGCAACATGATTTTATTAAATAATAACACAATGTGATCATATTGACACAACAGGATCCCAGTTAAACTTTTCATTTTCTAAAATTAATACCAAACCAGCCCTACTATGTGTATGGATATAACACAAGGTGATTTTAGAGGTGTGGTTATTGCATACAAAGTCAAGTTGAAATTGTCTCAAGAACATTTTGCACATATTTCAGAGGTTCTCTTTATGTTCATAAACATAAAGAGAGGAGAGGGAAAAGGAGACACACTGGAACAAAATAACAAGAGTTCTGAGGTCTAAGCCCAAACAACTCTCACACACAGGATCCATGAACACACACATCTGTACAGTTGGTAGCTATTTATTAATGTCAGTGACAGCAGCCCTGCAGTACAGCACCACCCCCTCTCTCTCACACACACATAGTCATTTCAACAAACACACGCACACACACACACACACAAACACACACACACACACACAAGTAGCATATTGTAAATTGTGAGACTGTAAACTGGAAGGATTCCTGGGTATTTCAAGTTAATACCTAGTTAAGACTGTTTCTTTCATCCCAAATGTCAATGTTTTTAAAGCCTCCACTAGTCTGTGGTGAAAATGGACAGACAGACAGATACACTTCCCAGGGCTCTGCAGAGATAAGGTTGGCACACAGGACTTTTGCTGCACTTAGAATGCAACTCTGCTGTTCTCCCATATGGGAAAAAAAATCACCATCATCAGCTGTTTTTTAGTTTCACAGCGCTAGCAAATTGAAAAATATTTTCTTTTTTAAAAGCAGTGATGTCACAGTCATACATCAACACAGCCGGTATTACATATTTCATGATGGTGACTGATTACTCATTGCACAATAAGATATGCTAATGTTTTAATAGTGAGCAGTTTGCTGAGTATCGGTATCATATTTTGGGTTGCTGTTGCCAATGGAGGAGTTGTGTTGGAGCGGCTGTCACATTCATCTCATTTATGCAGTCTCACACACTGTACCCTTGTGAACCCATGGAGCCATTCTCTTCATGAGAAACAGTCCACAAAGACTCAGTCTGCCAGTCTAGAGGTTGCACATTTGGATGCAGCTGTTGCTCTTTGGAGTAGTAGAAGTTTTTTCAATTAGGAAAGCCATCATACGGCACTTTAGTGGTTAATGAGTGTGATAGGTTAAATACAATAGATAATGAGGCTAAACTGTAGTCTTTGTTATCTTACATCTGCCACATTTTTTAAGCCAAACTTCTGATTGTAATTTATCAGTGGTGCAAGAAATACTCTGTTATACTTCCGTAAAAGTACCACAAACTAGAAATACTCCATTACATAAAGCCATGGATTAAAAATGTTACGTAAATGTTACATTAAGTAAAAGTACGGAAGTAATGTCAGCAAAATGTACGTAACGTTTTAAAGTACTTATTAGACAGAATGGCTCCTTCAAAAGTTATTGTAGAATTTTATATTATTCAGTTTTTATAACTAACAAATATAGCATTGGTTCAATCAGGAAGATTACCATTTTGCATATTTAAGCTGTAGTCTAGTTCTCATACATTCTGCCATTCACATAATAAACATTTATTTTCTTCAATCACTTGTCTCTCTTGATTAAAACGTATGTACGAGCATTTTAATATCGTAGTTTGTCAATGTGGAGCCAAAGTTATATACTTTGTATACTACTGAATAGATAGCAATATATTACTGTATCATATCAAATATGCATATTATGATTTTTTATATAAAAACTAACAGTTACTGTATCAAATAAATTTAATTTATAATAATTTGTAAAAGTTCAAGATTTGCCTCTGAGATGTAATGGAGTAGAAGTATGAAGTAAGTAAGAGTAAAATTATACTTAAGTACAGTACTTGAGTACATGTACTTAACTACTTCCACCACGGATTACTATATTTAGCCTTTTACTAGCTATTTGGAAAATAAATCTTATAAAATCTTATTTTAAGATTGTGTGAATGAATAAAAGTTAACTATATGTTCCCTTCCCAAGACTGAATGGAAGCACTTACTGTAAGAACAACATTGTAAAATATGTTTCTACCTTATATGAGAAGACATTAACTGACACTTGGATTATTTTGTGCTACTGTATTGAGTTGCTGTTTAGTAGTCTTCCATGTGGGAAATGCTATTGTGAAAGTTTTGCTTTAATTGCCCTGAGCGTTCTCAGTAAGGCGGGAGAAGGAGAGTGGGTGGTGCCCACTTGCCATATTTCTGCCGGTATCACTCTAAAAGTTTCATTGAAGCCAGAAACGATAATCAGCTCACAGTCCATGTTTTTTTGAGGCTGAGTGCACATTTCTTTCTGGTTGCTTCCTCTGCTGAGCAGTGGAGTTGCCAAACCACATCGTAATTGAAAAGGTATAAGGCTCTGTAGAAATGCAGCATCCTTATCCCAGAAACCAGCATTTTTTTTGAGCTGGTGCAGAGATGGAAAAAAAATATCTTTGAAGGTGAAGCTGTCATCTTATTTCAGATCTACCTTTTCAACAAAGTGTACGGCAAAATCCAAGGGTCAACACCTTTCAATCTGGAAGCTGAAGGGAGAAACCTACGTGATAGTGATATCTTTAAGCTGTGGTTGTGATGACCTCAGTGCATTGGCCCCACACAGGGCTTATGGAGTCAATTTGCATCTGCTTGACAAGTGATGCAAACCACCATCAACCCTCAGGCGTGGCCTGTGTTGGCCTTTTTAAAGTAGCTTTTTAAAGGCTAGTTCTACCTCCACTCTCTCCATTTTATCTCTTTAATTTCATGAAATGCTCAAGCCCATTCACAGCAACACATCTTCGCCTCAGTTCCCACCACCTTCAGTTAATCTGCATCTTTTGGTTTGAGTTTGTATGCCACCTTTGAAGTGTAGCTTCCATTCAGTCTGAGCAATCTCTGGTTCTTTTTAGCATAAATGTCCATTGGGAATAGGAAATTACAGTGAGGAAAATAAGTATTTGAACACCCTGCTATTTTGCAAGTTCTCCCACTTAGAAATCATGGAGGGGTCTGAAATTGTCATCGTAGGTGCATGTCCACTGTGAGAGACATAATCTAAAAAAAAAAGTGTGATATTTTATGACTATTTATTTGTATGATACAGCTGCAAATAAGTATTTGAACACCTGAGAAAACCAATGTTAATATTTGGTACAGCAGCCTTTGTTTGCAGTTCCAGAGGTCAAACGTTTCCTGTAGTTTTTCACCAGGTTTGACTCACTGCAGAAGGGATTTTGGCCCACTCCTCCACACAGATCTTCTCTAGATCAGTCAGGTTTCTGGGCTGTCGCTGAGAAACACGGAGTTTGAGCTCCCTCCAAAGATTCTCTATTGGGTTTAGGTCTGGAGACTGGCTAGGCCACGCCAGAACTTTGATATGCTTCTTACAGAGCCACTCCTTGGTTCTCCTGACTGTGTGCTTCGGGTCAGTGTCATGATGTCATAATTTAGTGTAACTGTAGGGTCAAATTGGTAGAAGGATTTAGTCTGGTTACTTATGCAATAATTTCCTACAAACTAAGGAGTAGAGTTGAGCTGTAAACAGAACAGTGTGGCACCACTTACTTACAGTGAGTAAATGGCCATTGGATAGTGCAGACACATGTGACAATTATTAACTAGTAAGAGGTCAAAGTAATTTTACTATAATTATTAGTGACATCCCAATCAGCTTTTTTTGACATCATACAATGTCATCATATTAACACAATTATTCCACTTAAACATTTAATTTTATTAAATCAATCCCCATCCAGCCCAACTGTGTGTTAGGATATAACACAAGATGAATTCTAGAGGTGTGGTTATTGCATACAAAGTCAAGTTGAAAATGTTTCAAAAACATTGTGCATACAGTACTTCAGAGGAGCCGATCCAATTTGTTTCATATTGAATATTTGTCAAGTCCCAATTAAATAGTTGTTCAGATAATAGAGCTGCACACCATTTTTTTAATTTATAAAAAAAAGGTAGGTAAACAAAGTAGACCTAACTTACTGTACATATATATATATATATATATATATATATATATATATATATATATATATATATATATATATATATATATATATATATATATATATTCAACTCAACACATTTGACTTAGTGTAGCAAATGAACAGTTCTTTAGGATTCCACCCCCAACTAAAAATTAAACAGTCTAAAGTTCCCCGCTGGACAACAAACTAAACTAAATGACCCCTCTCGCGCTTATTAGTCAATGTTTTATTTTCTTCTCGTGTTTACCGAGGTCAGCTCTATTGAATAACAGCCTGAAAGCGTGGGCTGTGTCTCATTCTGCATAATAATAAACTTGAACTTGATACACTTCCATCAGTACACAGCTAATGTGCATTGACCACTTACTGCCATAGTGCCCACTTCCGATGGTTACTATTGTCCCAAAAGGAACACTTATATTAAAACCCTAACCAGAAATGATGAGGCAAAAATATATTAAACTGACATTTGTTGATTAAAAAAAAATATATATATATATATATAAATAAAAATAAAAATAAAATGTTTTAACACATTTTGGTGGACTTTTTTCGTAAAATATGAGATTGTGTTCCGAACAAGCCACCATCTGGCCGCAATTATGCTCGGTTGTGAAATCCAGGAGAAGACAAACCCCCTTGCATTTGTCCAATCAGCTGACTGTCGACATCCCTGGTCCCTCCCCTTTCAACTTTGTAGTCAAGATGGCGCAGGTTGTTACTGAACGGCACTGGAGATTGAACCCAAATGCTGAGAGAGCAAGCAAAGTATGTTGAGCTTGATAATTTATTAAACAAAAAAACAAAAAAATTACAAACCAACAACAAACGTCCTGAAAGCAGCAAGCAAAATCCAAAATTAAGGAACTGGCACAGTTCCAAAGAACGCAATAACCGGAATACAAAACAACAGGGTAGACAACACACTTTGACACGGAATACCACAATAGTACAGCAATGATCTGACAACAGACAAGGGGACCACAAAGACTAAATACAGAGGTAACAAGAGGCAGGTAACACAAGGGCTGGGAAACAGGTGGTAAACATCAGACTGAAGGGCTGAAAACTAAGGCAGGAAGGAAAACTAAACAAGACAGCACAGAAAACAAGACTGTCACAATAAAATAGAAAACAGAACATATACAAGACAAAACCAAAAATAACACAATCACAAGACATGACAGAAAACCAAGCTAAAAAATCAAGACAGGAAAACAGACTACTACAATAAGACAAGACAAAACACCCAAACCATAACAGGTTTAGTGCATGGAGTGTCCGTTGTTCCACATTGAACTTTTTGACCGTTTTTAGGGGCTCATCCAAGGACTTTCAGTGCACTGACTTTGTGAGTTATCTACAGTATATACTTAAAACTAAGTGTTTGAAGTGTGCAAGTAAGTGGTTTGAGACACAGCAATGTTTCCTGGTGGAATCCGATTTGATACTGTTATCGGGCTCAGGACATTTTCAATTATTATATTATTATAATTTGTTGTTTTGTTGGCGAAGGTACAATTATGTCAGTTCATTGCAAAAAGTTTTTGTTGACATGATGTCACACTTGAGTGACTTTAGGTGTGTGTCTCTTTGTTTACGTGGAAGTGCATGTTTGGGTGAATCCCAATATGTGTTTGTGTGAGAGTGTTCTTATATGATTAATGGATTAGAAATGGTTAGAGACGGTGCTGTCATGTTAGATTATATGGAGTAACAAGCTTCACTGCTTTATCCCATAGATCATATCAGAACAAACCCCTCACAATTTTCTGCTTCAGCGCATGTGCTTCTCAACTGTGTGGGGATGTGATGTGTGTAAGTGTGTGTGAACATGTGTGTCTGGTGAGTATGGTTCATAGGCTACCATAACTAATGTCGTCGTTACCAGACCACTTTCAGGATGGTGTTGAAGTGCCTGAAAAGCCTTTAGTGTTGAGGGAAAAATGTAAGAGATAATAGCTGACAATTTGTACATCCCATGATTCCATGAATATGGAGCCATATTATAATCCCGCTAATACCATGCCCACTTGCCAACATGGATCTCATAGTCTTTGGAAATGCTCCTCGTTTATACATAAAATAAATAATCTGTATTTGATTTGATACATTCTTATTGTCACATGGTCTCAGAATGACAAGAAACCTTAAAATACAAAGGCATAATTCGTGGTTTGACTAACTGACCCTTCAAGAGTGAATGTACTGACTTCATACTGTATGAAGAAGCACATGAGCCATATGTTGAACACAGTAATCTTTGTCAAAGTTTTCAACCACAAGTAAAACAGAACATTTATCTTTACCTGGGTGGTCATGCTTTTGGGTCCAAACCTGGTTTTATTGAGCCATCCTTGCTGTATGATGTAGTTATATGTTTTCGTCCTTCTCCATAGATGAACATGTCCTTGATCCATTCATCACCAACACAGTAATGGTTTAGGAATACTTTGAGCACATGAGGCAGGCCTACTAGCTATTGATATGCTGGACGTTGGTCTCTAATGTGCTGGTGGACATAGAATAGACACCACTGCCAATTATCTGCTGACCAAAGTATTTTATGAGTATCAATGAAAGCAATATGCAAACTATGAAAAAAAATCCAAACCATAGCTGTGTTTTAAATCGTTCCCTATCACAGATTTAATTCACTATAAAATACCAAAAAGAGAACGGTTTTCGAACACTGCTCTTGCTTTTTTCTTTTTCTCTGCAGCTGCTGCTGTTGTCTTCTGATAACTTACAGTATTTATTAAAGGAGATGTTATGATGTTATGATGGTTATGTTATGATCTCTGTTTTATTGTTTAACTAAATGATAGTTTGGCACATTCAATCATTCATTTGTTTGATACACTTACTCAGTGCTCGTCTGGGACCATATTCACCTACAAATAACATATTTTGTTGCTTTATCCAAGCTAGTGGCAGCATGTAAAGGCTGAACAGGTGAGACCCCAGTAGATAATTGGGGAACTCTGCATGCCATTTTTGTATGGTCAGATGTGTAAATGCACATTAACACAAAGTTGTCCCTGTCCTCAAAATAGGATCATAACCCATGTAGCACTAAACCAGAAACTGTCTTTTAAGCCATGCTAATGGCATGATGGCTGTCGTAATGACAATATCACTCAGTCTACAATTATGGTTTCATATTGAAATACCTCCAATGCTGGATGGATTTCCATGACATTGTGTACAGACATTCATGTTCCCCAGAGGATGAATTATGCTAAATTTGATGGTAGCCGATTTTTTTCCTAGCACCATCATCGGGTTGACATTTTAGTTTATTAAATAAATAAATAAATATCTTTATATTGGAATTTAGAGAAGAAAATGTATGTAATCTACACTGAACTATGATATCAATTTAAAATATACTATAGGTAATACTTCATATTTAATAACAGTCCATCATGTCATGTACATGAATTTGGTCATACAGTAAGGTCTCATTGATTTATTTCCTGCCTGACATGGTTGAAAGCAAACACAAGGCCCTTTGCTGATTGATAGAAAGAAATACAATAAATGGACAGAGGGGGATCCCCAGGAGACAAAGAAATTCTTGTTGACGTTCAAGTTGACAGGCACATAAGCTGAAAGCTATATGAGATAAACCAGTATATAGGTGCTTTTCAAATCATTTACCATCTAAGTGTGTTGACAAGAATTTCTACATCTGAGTATGGAGCATTGCAAGTACAGAGGAGAACTGACAGCGACAATGATAGGCGACACTAAACACTCACCACACACACCTGTCACACACAGTGAACCAGGGCTGACAGCTGTTCCATTATTGGTAAAAAAGTAGCAGAGAGAAAAGAAAGATGGAGGGAAAAAAGAGTGTGACAGAGAGAAAGAGAGTGAAGGTGAGAAAGGGTTGTAAACACTGAGTAAACAC
Source organism: Etheostoma perlongum (assembly GCA_026937815.1). Classification (NCBI taxonomy): domain Eukaryota; kingdom Metazoa; phylum Chordata; class Actinopteri; order Perciformes; family Percidae; genus Etheostoma; species Etheostoma perlongum. The sequence goes on along the minus strand of CM049386.1, from coordinate 16,593,415 downwards.
TTGCCTTCTGTGAAATGGAAAGCAGAGAGCAGCTCCAACTGTTGCATTAGTGACCCCATGAGAGTGGCATCAGAGACACATACAGGTGATTGTACTTTCAGCAAACAAACACTTTAGCATCCAGCAAGGTCACCTATCCACACTCAGTATTGAGCTTTTGTTTTTTTTCAGGAGAGACACATTCTCTGTTGTTTATTAAAGCTCAATCAATATGGTTTCTCCGTAGAAATATCAACTGAAGTTTTTGTCACGTCAATATGTGGATATGATGGCATTTTCAGAACTAGACTGAATGCTTTATACTGTGTGTGTTTGTGTGTGTTTGTGTGTGTGTGTGTGTTTGTGTGTTTGTGCGTATCTTACATTAGTAGCAGACATGGAGGCAGCATAGCAATTAACGCAATCCTGAACACTAAGTAGACAGGAAGAGGACAATGCCACAGTGTCCAACCCCGCCACAGGATGTCTCATTATCTACTTATTTTGTCAGTAGGGCTGCTGGTGGGGGTGTTGTTGAGGACTGGGAGGAGGGCGGGTGGAGAGACAGGAAGCAAGAGTAAGAGAGAAAGATGCATTGAGGATCCAAAAAAGGTACATTACAATAACTGATGATGAGAGTGGCCTGGATGAAGACATATAACCCTATGTGCAGAGAGAAATAAATAAGAAACAAACATGTGAACATAAAGTTAAGCAGAGAGAGGGCTGAAGAAAGGATGTATAAATAGACACATTAAGACAAATTGCAGCACAGTTCTGTTGCTTAGAGGGAAAAGAGTAAAGCAATGCAATCGATAGTTCTCCCTTCTCCTCGTCTATCTCCATCCTAGACTGGAGACAGAGGGTTCCAAAAAATAACAAGTAAATAGTATTAGTATTGGAAGCCAGGCCAGTGGAGGGACGTTTGGACATCCATCATGGCTGCAGAATCTTGCATAATACATATGTTCAGTTCTGTAAAAAGTAGGCTAGTTTCTTTTTAATTATTTATGAAAAACAAATTGGCAAGTGATTTAGTATCGGTGTGTCTCTTGTGAGTTCCCCAGCCATAGGAAGGGCTGGGGAACTAGACAAGAGTGGCCAACAAAAGAGCTCTCCACAGATAATATATTACATTCTGTTTTGTTAGTAATCATCACACACACACTCTCTCCAGGTAGGGGGGGAGCTCAAGAGCACCTGGCAGTACCCAGGAGGTGAAGTGATAATCAGGGACTGAACCGGCAACCCTCCAGTTCCTAACCCAACTCCCTACAGACTGAGCTACTTCCACCTCAACTAATGCTGGTGTACAATATGTCTACCAACGTATGGTTCTAATACACGAAATGTAGTGTTTTTGAACTTAAATGAAACTACACCAGATGTTTTCAAATAATGAAATAAAATAAATAATAATAATGATAAATGAATATGGTTCCCTACACATTATTGTTGCTACTGCTTTTGTTAGTAGTGATTTAACTAGATTGATAGCAGGCTTCTCTTCTATCCCTCTCTGATGGTTGTCCACTACCCACCTTCATCAGCTCAGCACAAACCTGCAGGCCTATAAATAAGCATCAACAACAGTGATCTAAAACCAGCTGTTCACATTCTGGAGAGCGATGACAGAGTGGGAACTCTCCATGTCTGTGTCTGCCCCTGCCTTCTCTCCTCCCTCCCTTTGTTTTGTGTCTTCTCTCTTCCTATCAATAACTGTCAGTCTAACTCTGTTATTTTTCCATGCAGATAAAGATGAAGTAAAACTGATGCACAGAATGACAAAAAGGGTGGATGTGGGGAAAAGTGGCGGTGGCGTGCAAAGACTCTGAAACATGCAGGAGCAACACTTACTTAAGAGGGACTCTGTTTAAAATTCTAAATGCTACGTGCGTTTTTCGTCCACCTGTTTTTAATGCACATTTTCAATTTAGGCGTAGAAATATCTGAGTGGAAATGGTGAAAATGCGGAAACAACACCCTCAAAATATTGCAAAAACGTTTTTGCACTGGCTTAGCTGAAATGGAAAAGTTGGTGTACCAATAAAAGCACAATGCGACAAAGTGCAATGGAAACAGAATTAATCATGATGTACATATGTACAAGCGCCGCTAAAGAAACCAAATGAAACTGAAGGCAGATGAAAATATCAGATCTGTGTGGAGATTGTAATGTTCCTCAAATACATGAAAGAAATATAAATGGCATATTTCCATCAGGTTTTCAATCAACTATGTTGTCTTAAGAAACGCTTGAAAATACAGGCTTTTTGGTCTAAATGTTATACCCAAATTGAAAGTGATACGGCTCCCATTTGGCCCTCTGGGATGTGCCTGATATCATTGGAAAGCATGATATAAGAGCAAAGTATCAGTGTGATTCTAGGCCTTACTGACACGGGGTTACAGAGTTTAGAATGGAGGTTTTTTATTTCTGTCCAAGTCAAGCATCTGTAAAATGATTTGAATACACAGCTGTAAACACATCTGGTGAGATACAGACAACATAATATCATAGCCACATGTCTCAGCCTACTACAGAAAAAAATCCAGAAGCCAAAAGACTCAAAAATGGATTTTATATGAATTTATTTTTACAGATATGTCTGTGTGTTTTTCTTATTTCCTTTTGAAAAGTGCAAAGAAAAAAGCCAAAAAAGTGCAAAAAACAAAACTTCTCAAATACAAAAACACACCCACATCAATCACACACATACTTGAAATGACTATACACATAAATATATAGAAGTATGTAGGTAATTATAAATTGTTCAGGATGTGAAAAGCAATAAATAAGGCCCTATTTTGCTTTGACACAGCTACAGCCATCACAGGGTTAACATTTCATTGTCAAGTATGGTGTCTATGGATTCATCTTCTTATTGGCTAAAAAGGTAGGAGGGTCTCGTAACATCTAGTTGTAACTGGATCTCGAAAATGTCAATCTCCCGCACGTACATCTAACATCGGGTCAGTGATTTGATTGGCTTTCACCAGTTCATGTGAGGGCTCGTTCGAATCCTTAGACTTCAGAGAATTCAGTGGTATTCAATGGAGACACGATCAAAACCCGGAAATGAAAAAACGGTTTAACTTTATTCCGTTGAAACTCAGCCAGAAACTACAAGATTGTGAGGCGAGCAGCTCGTTTTGGATAAAAAGGCTTGGATATACTATTTCCTTGGATTGTTGGCGAGGCATGAAACACATATTTGACGATCTTACACCGCTGTGAATAAAAGCACAAGAAAAAGATATGAATGCACACTCGACTCTAGACACTAGCGGAGCAGTAGCCCTACATTTCTGTATTTCTTTATTTTCTTTAACAGTTGTTTAACTGCTATAAATCATCTTATGCTTTGATGTGTGGGCTTAACCGAATCATGAGATGCTAAACTGTCAAATGGTGTGCTGCATGAGCGTGTTATTTGAAGATTTAATGCTTTAAAGTTAAAAACATTTATGAGTGGAGTAAACAGCGACTCCACAGCGACGGAAGTGTGCCGTCCACGGCACGGTGCAGGTGAAGAGGTCGAACATTCCAGCAATACACTGTTAATGCTTTAAAGTATTTCTTAAGGAAAATATAATCAACAAGGGGAATCAAAAGACCATGTCCAGTTTCAATCTGGAACAGCCCTTGTTGAAATGCAGACATTCCTCATCTTATTGAGAATAAATAACTGAGCCAGAAGAATAACTAGCAGGTATATACAGAGACCAGGCTGACTGCATCACTGATGGAAGACAGGCTGTCATTTTTAGTTTGTTTATCATCATCATGTGAATTGACAGGGCCCTGACATCGTTTTGTTCCTCTTCTCTCTCCCTAACATGGACAGATTTGCTGAATGTTTGCAGGCAGGTTGTGTTACTTCAGTCTACTTCTTGTGTACTTTGAAGTTGCAATGGAGATTCATGAGCTGCTGCATTTCCGTGAAGAGCTATGGATGACGCTATATTGAATCTCTTGAAAACTGCCTTTCAAGTTATGTTAGGTTAAATACAGAAAAATGTGTCTTTCTATTTTTATTCACCTGTTAAAGAGAATAGAAAGGTGGTGGACAAACTATCACAGTTAATGTTCATTTCTGTAGAATGGCAGCCTCCAAGCATCCAGCAATGGCAGTGTATATAGTCCAAGTGAAAACAGTGTGTGTGTGTGTGTGTGTGCGTGTATGTAATGATGCAATTTAGCTGGCAAATGCTTTAATATAACTATCAAAGTCTCTTAACATCCTTGAAAATGACAAGAGTGGTTTGAATGGCATTGATGTGATGAGCCCAACATACATTCTATGTAATGCAGCTTAAAAAAAAGTAATTACTTCATGAGAGATTGCGGAAAGTAAAACCCACACAAATGTAGTGAGTGTTCCTAGAGGTCAAATTTTATTTCAACCTCCGCATCAGTGGGCTGCCTTTATAATTTTACTACTGCTCTCTCTCATTCTGTCCATTTCCTTTTTATTACAGTGAAAAAGTTGCCCTTTCACCAGGCAAGCCGGAATCTCTTTTCTGAAGTTGATCTCTAAAGTTACCATAGTAACTTAAAGGACTGCAACTTTGAATAGATTATAGTTTATCATAGTTTTACAACATAAACTCTATAAATCAGCGTTGTGCTATCAGCCTGAATTAGAGCATTTATCATCATTTGGGATGGGAAGGCTGTGAGCAGAGGTTTTTTTTCTGCAAAGAGGAATCTTTGGCGCCAAAGAGATTTTAGCCAGTGCCAAAGGAAAATCAACAGCACCAAAATAATAAGAATTTATTTATAATAGCAATTCAAATCCTCTCCCCCTAATGTGTTTGATAGCAATTTATCAAATAACTGTTGAACAAGCAGAACATAATGCAACGTCTTTGACTTCCAGCAGTCAAGTCCCCTCTTATCTACAGCCGTTATATTTTACACCTGCAGGTGCTGATAAGACAGCGAAGCCACGTTGTTTGACTGGACCTGAATGCTTCGCTGTAAAGCTAGCGCTAATGGGATCTCAGTTTTACCTTCCAGAGTCAGCCTGTCCAGCTCTTTGGGTTGTTTCGTGCGTTGGCCGCCTCTTCCTCTGGCATCTCTACATAGCTAGCGTAACAGCCTTGGGTGGCCTGCCTTCCCGCTCCCAACCCCACACCCATGGACATAATTTATGGTAGGGACAGTGAGGATATGTCCCTACCACTTATCTGATTACCTAAAATTGTTCACACCACTAATTTAACATTAATTGCATATGAGCCTCCAGGTATTTTGATTTGTAAAAGGTATGGACTGCAGTGTTTCGTCTTTCCTCTGACCTGTGTGCTCCCCACTCAAAAGCTTGGGGAGGCAGCTCTGAGCTGCACTTAATCCGAGGTGGTGACATCACCATTTGTGTGCAAAATAAGCCACACGATGGAGGGATGTATGCCTGATTGGAAGTGTTTTCAGTTAGTTCTGTTATTTTATCTCTGATAATGATCAGCGCACAGCCGCTTACACTTGGTCTCATCCAGAGAGAGTCCCAAACGGGGCTCTGTGTCAGTCAGATGGTCTGAAGGGGATACCACCATATCAGCCGAGCAATAACGTCATGCACCATGACAGACCATTTGTTCTTAAAACTACAATGACTTTATTCTAATTAAATTACTTTATTCTCATGTTTTCAATGTGCAGAAAGTTTTGAGCATGAGCTGAAATCCTGATAAACACTCACAAGCTTTTACAAACCAGGGGATTATAAATAAATAAAATGATGTGAACCGGTGCCACATGCACATTTAAAGAAGTTACTTCCTCAAACAAAGGACACAAAAGAGGACATGTGTGCTGACTCAGCAGAGATAACATAGCCTAAATATCACAATGCCTGAGGGCCTTACTGCATTCTATTCTATTATATTTATATATTTTGAATTGTCTGTCACCTGAAATTTGTGTTTTCCTTTACACAAATGAAGACATTTCCACCATAAATTGGGGCGTACGAATTTGAAATGTTGGACTCTCAATATTTACCCTCAAAGGCATATTCTCAGCTGGGATTGGCAACAATAAGTGAGTTTTAATAATACAGCAAAGACTCAGCCATTTATTTGTCAAAACCACAGAAGAGCAATTGTTTACAGTTTACAGCACAACCAAACAATCAAATGTTGTTTTGATATACAGTAGAGGTTAAAAATAATTGCAACGGAAATCTGATTTCATGCTGCACATGGTGTGAGTAGTTTTCCACACAGCAGAGCACAGTAGAAGCTTGTCCCTTTGCTATGAGAGGGGTACAGCCTGTTGCCTGTAGCTCTTCATCAAACATCTCACCATGGCTCCTTTACTCTCTGGTAAAAATAGAAAATGACTCACTCAAGAAAGAAAGCCAAACATGATCGTTTTTGTAGGCACATTCTTGATGATTCACTCACTGCTGTGACCAATTGTGTTCCCTGTATCTGCATCCAAGTAAAAGTCACCCTGCGTTGGCAGTTGAATGCTTTCACAGGTAATGTGATTCAGCGATAGCAGGATGATTCCTTTGCTTTAGCTGCGACCCTGACTCTGCAAAGAGAGTGAACAGTAAACAGTGAGGCAGTTATCAATTGCATAAAATTGCATGAATGCATAATTTTCCTGGGAATCTCTCATATGTAGGTAGGCAATTTGAATCCAGCATGAGAATTATAGAATTATGATAAATAATGCATTCAATGATAATTGCAAAACATTACATCTTAATGATTAGAAGTTTAAGTTTAGGCAACTAAAACACTTGCCTAATGTTAGAGAATGATCATGGTTAGCATTGCATGTGTTCTAGTACTAGCACAGGGTCCAGTTGTAAAGGGTTCTGCATGTGGCATCTGTATGTGACGTGCAGGTAACCTTGCCCCACCAAACATGGACACGCACGCACACACACATACATACATACATACAGACAGATAGATATGTCTTGCTTTATTAGATAGATTTAGAAAAGAGTCCAACATCATGGACATTGGACATTAGAGTGCGGGTACTCAAACTCGCCCGACGGAACCCGACGGGCCGGGTTTGGACAGATATTTTGAAATGATGTTTGGGTTTGGGTCAGGCTCGGTCACATCAGCGTGATAAGGCATTTGTTGTAAAATGGTGCTGTGGCTCCTTTTTAAGGGAGGTGTGTGTGTGTGTGTGTGTGTGTGTGTGTGTGTGTGTGTGTGTGTGTAATATGGGCAGAAGAGAGAGAGGAAGGAAACGTGTAGATGCGACCGGAGCAGAGTTGGTGGCATACGTTTAAATTTTGTACACCGTGTGTGCAGTGCCCAAAATAAACCCCAGCCTGAAAACCAAGTTCATTCATTTGCTCACCAGTATCGAGATTTTAACCCTGTCCGTATTTACTTTATTACGTCAGCCCTGGAGGTAAGAATTTCTGACCTTGGTCAGAAACGAAGAATCAAGAAAGGTTAACAGGTTGAATGAAACAGCGTATTAACGTGTGCTTGTTGCCCCGTGTGCGCTGATCCGCTAATCTGTTAACATTTCCAAATGCTTTCCTACAGTATTGCTTAATAAAAGCAGGCTTTCCAAATAAACAAACGTGCTTGTGTCATTAGTATGAGGAAAAAATTAGATTGAAATTGTGTTGGGCTCGAGTTGGTTTTAGACATAAATATCTTAATGCCTGTCGGCGTTAGCAATGACGGGCATTTCCTTACACATTGTTAGCAATGTGTAAGGAAATCGGCAAGGGGAAGAAAAATATTGAGCGCCACTTTCCTGTAGAACCTGATCTCACAGAATTCCATGAAATGTACATGGCCCCTTAACTCAAAATCTGTGACAGTTTCACAGAATCACTAGAAAATCTATGATGGGCCCACAGAAGACTTCCATGAAATCAACATGGATAGCCAAAAAGTCTGTGTTGGGCCCATGGAAGAATTCTGTGAAATAAACACGGACGCTTAAGTTAATGAAAAGGTCATGGGTGGGCTTATGGTTCCGTGACACGCAGGAAAAACTGTATGGATGGGTTTAGGAAAAGAAGAAAGCGACTTAAGGAAACCTTACACGCGGGACACAATGCCCGGTCTCCTGAGTGAAAGTCCTGTGTTGTTTGACCCATCCACCACCCCAACCAACCTTCTTACGCGGATTTTCAGGCTTTCATACTACTCAGGAGTAGCTCCTAATGTTATGCCATCTTCTCATTAACTTTACATTGGCATTTTTATACTTTTCACACATTCCATGACACCACAAAGTAATGCAGTGTTAACAGTTCATGATCATTTCACAGAATTCTGTGAGTCCAGGCTGTTCCTGTAAGATCACTTTATTTTTACTCCTTCAAATTCAGTCTTTGGGATGAGTGTGAATTTTGCACTCAAGTTGAATGCACAGTTTAAGTGGCTGTGCCTGCGGGTCTCGGGTCTTGCAAGATGCATGTTCAACATTGGATGTAATCCTGCTAACGTTTGCACGCTTAGTGTTCTGTCTGGACTTTAATTATTGACAATACGTCACAATACTATACTGAGGACATCTCAGGTGTCAATCTCAGTAACTAATGAACAAGTTCAGGAGGCTGGTATGTACAGGAGTTGGATGTAAAGCATGCCATAAACCATCTGTGAATTTACTTTCCCAATGGATTATTTAAAGAACCCATGCACATAAGTCATCACAATTAACATCTGCTAGTCCTGGAGTACTCTGAGCAGTGCTAATTTGTATTCTCTCTCTCTCTCACACACACATCCGTGTCACCAAGCGTTCTCCTGCTCATGATCCGGGAGAAAGATGATATTTCAAGCTATTGTCACAGTTACACAAAAGTTAGTCTTCCTCCAACACCTTAAGTTTCTCCACTGCAAAATTTCTGATGAGTAACTGTTTATAGAAAGCTCATTTATCATTTTCAAAGACATTATTAACCGCTCCTTCTAAAGTTTGAGTCTTTGAGACCAGATACTTGATGACTGGACATTTGTAAAAAAAAAAAAAAAAAAAAAAATCAACCATGGTGTTATTTGTCTAGATGCAGCACACGAATCCCGGGCTACTGGATCAAAGTCTTGTGTTTGTCTGACTCATCCAACACCCTTCTTAAGTGGATTTTGGTGCTCTTATACTTCATCCACTTCTTGCTTTGTTCCTGTCAAAACTCTCCAGCAACTAGAGGACGCCGCCACTATAAATGTAAATATGAGTCATATTTGCTGCTCAAACAAACATTTAGGTTTTTGGAACTTCTGTGCAACAGTGAAAGTCAAATATCCTGCTTTGGAATATTAGAATAATGGAACAGGGTATACAATGTGAAATAAATCATACCAACCTCCAAATGTACAATTAACAACATAAGATGTCTATTAATGCATTGTGGTGTCTGTCTCTCATTGTAGTCTTCCTTTGAGGCTTTAAAAAAACAGCCATTTCCTTCTTCCCTGCAACAGGGGAAGGTGGCTGTGACTTGATTTCATTTTGGACTTCTGATGGCAGCTAATTATATCTTGTGGAAAATGTGCAGTAATGCCCTTTTTATTTATTGCTAATAGCCAAGGGCAACTTATTAGCCTAGCCTATATATTAAAAATCATGACCAGATGGCTTTCAAGTTTTTTTTCCTGTTGCTGCCGTAACATATGATATAAGTCAAAACGTTTGTAATTAATCAACAATTCTGCCTAAAGGTGTTAATCAGAGGGAAATCTCTATGCATAATATTCAAGTCTGTTGCAAAAATATCATTTTTTTTCTAAGAGGAAAAAAGAGATAAGACTCTAAAACTTTAGAACAATTCATTGCATACAGTGACAATTTGCATACCCAATCCTCCCAAGCCTCATATTAAATCACAAATTCATGTAGATTTATTTTTCTGTGCTCAAATTATGCTTTTTGGCTTTTTCCCTTTCCTTTGTTGTGTTGTTAATTTTGGTGCGTGCATGTAATAGGTTTACAAAGTGAAAAAGCCCAAAATCCACCCCAAAGGGACTCACCATCTCCAACAGAAAGCACTGTTCACAAATTGCTCCAAACAGCTCTGTTGTAGTCCAGCCTTCACTTCTGTGACAAAGAGAGTTACTTTGTAACACATGTTATAATGCTTGTGTGGCACGCCCTCATACTCTGCTTCTGACTGGCTAGTAGTGCATACCTATGGCAATGTGCAGTACGACACAAATATGGTGTATTTTTAATTAAATGTAAATGTAATGTAAACCTATTCTGATATAACCTTTAAATACAATTATATGAGCATAATATGAGCACTTAATTTAAAAAAAAAAAAAAAAAAAAAAAATCAATTTTGCATGCAGTGCTTATTGTGTTTGCATTGTCATCAGATGAGTAGTATGCAGACAGCATTAGGATAAGGTGACCAGATTTCTCAGACACAATCCGGGGACATTTTCAGCTCAGAAGCGTATATACCTCCAAAACAGGTCATGTTTTTAATTTTTGTAAAACTTAAAACGGGACACTAGACCTAGAGCTGAGTATTGGATACAATATAAACTATTGAGGAAATATTTTCCTTTGACATTGATGCAGTATGAAACGAGATCGCTGCAGTCGGCAGCAGAGAAACAAGCAACAATGGAAGTTAATAAGATAATTGTCCAGCTTGTATTTATGTTCATAAAGTGCTCGTTTTGCCGCTGACAGACTCAGATTAATATTCTAAGTGTCTGATAACATAATGGAAAGGATTTCTAAGGAGGCTGACCTTTCTGTTAAAGATTAAGATCCTTTTTTAAAACATAAAAGTCCGCGAAATTGTGTTCGCTAAACCCACCAGACTCCATGTAAATAATCAGTGATTTTAGCATCGTAAAATACGACTTACTAAAACATCTCTGAACTCTGAGCAGCGCTGCACGATCAGCTCCATTTGGTCACAGTTTTCTTTCTTTCATTCCAATTTTGGGTCTGTCAGTCACAGTGAAAACCGGGGACATTTCCGGGGACAGATCCAGCCGGGGACAGGTCACCAAAATCGGGGACTGTCCCCGGAAACCAGGGACATCTGGTCACCCAACATTAGGAGCTTATGCTAACGCAGCCAGGTAAAATATGCTCACTCCAAAACTGGGCTGCTGACGGTTTGCCATCAGGAATATCACATGTACTGCAGCTGGCACTTACCCAGTCGGGCAGGAGAATGCTGCTCACTGTGAATGGAATGGAATGGACTGTAATGGTTTTAGTTTGAATGAAAAACAGCAAAATTGCATCTATTCTCTATCCTGTTATGAGGAGCTGGAGCTGATCCCAGCAGTGCTCTGTGTGAAAGGCAGATGGACAGGCTACTAACCTGTGGACTCTTTTATTTTAATGCATCAAATTTAAAACCTGGTAAAAACATGAATACTGAAAAATGTATTCCAAAAAATGAAACAAATGAGTGAATTAACAGTAGGTCATGTCAGGCAGCAAAACCTAAAGCTAACAGTGGGAAAGGTTCTCCCATTCAAAGCCTTCATTGTTACTTAAGTTCCAGATAGGAACTTTCTTCAAGTTTGTTTGTACCAGATAGAGACAGAGAATTGATGCGACAAAGCATCAATTGTCTTCAAAAACAATTTTCTTTTTAAACAGATAGAAGTCAGATGTGAACTTTTTGGAGGGCTCTTAAAGTTACATTACACAGAGCAGAGGATGATCATGTCCAAAACCAGAGGGTCAGTGTTCTTGTTATTCCTCTGTGCCCTGCTTGTAACTTTATCTTCCAACAATCTCAACAATATCAACACTGGCATCCCTCTTTTATTCACTCGGCGCTGTATTTGCTAACCTTTGGATAGTACACTGAAAGAGCTTTTAACTTATCAACATACCATTCTTTGAGACCATCTTGGGATTTTAGTAAAGTTCTCAAAGTGTAAAATAATGACATGGTAATCCCGTGAATTGCTGTTTCAAAGTGTTCTTTTATTAATATCTTTGTTGTTCCTTAACATAGCACAGGAGTCTCCTGGACAATGTAACAATACTTTAGGTTTATGTTATGAACACTAGCTTTAAGTAAATCAACTTTCTGAGAAATGTTTTGTTTTTTCCTCCAGTTTGGCACTGCGAATAACTTTAATACCCACTATAATACCCATCAGCCTTTCTTGTTACAATGGAGAAATAGCCAGCCAGAGGCATTAGTCAGAGTTGCGGCTGGGATGAAAGCATGGTGTCATAGTTACCAAATTCATCAAAAATGGTCCCCAAATTCAGAACCTACTGTGACCCACTACAGCATTACAGAATTTGAGTGTTGGATCAGGGGTGTGATTCTTCTGGATAGCTCAGGAAATCTGTCTTTTCTGACCTGAAAATGAGGAACTCGTATTTTTAAACATAATGACTGCTGTCAACATTTTTTTGTGCCACTGATTCATGTCTTCTCGTCACTCTGCAAGTAGTCCATTCATAGGTCACGATGGAACTTCATTCAAAGCAGAGCTCCACCAAAGAGCCTGCAATCGCTGAGGAAGGTTATCTGATATGTTCTAAGAATTTTGAACGTGTGGGGGCAAACTATTTCTTTCTTAGCGGAAGCCGACAACGGGACAATACTTTTAATTTTATTTCATGTTGGCAATGCAAGCTGGAGTGACGAAGCAGATGACGTTGAGAAGTTGCAGTGAGGAATATTTCAGGAGCACCATTTAGGAGCAGTGCAGAGAGCTAGTGGCCCACACTAACTTTAGCTGTAAGGGTTAGCTATTTGCTTGATTGATACTTAATTTGTAAAGTACCTGGTAAATAAAGTTGTCAGATTAATGTAGGGGAGTAAAACGTACAATATTTCTATCTGAAATGTAGTGGAGTAGAAGTAGAAAGTGGTATGACAAAAAAAAATCAAGGAAAGTACAAGAACCTCTAATTTGTACTTTAGTACATCTCTTTAGTTATATTCTACCACTGCCAATCAGTGGTTTATTGACCAGCTGCTTGGTGACCAGATGACTTGTAACTTCCTGTCGGTTTTAATGCAGGGGTGGGCCTACAGTACTTGGCCTTTATACCCTGACATTACTTACTGGACAATATACCATAGTCTTACATAAATAAAAGGATTTTTCAAAAGTTTTTTTAATATTTCCCCAACAGTACAAAGAAGCTTTGTGAATGTATCCCCTTGGCTTCAGAACACATTGTACATACAGTAAAAAATGGTGATAAAATAATGTGCTGGGCTCGGTGTTGAGCTTTCTTTTTCTTCCTTTTGAAAGTTTAAGTGATCCCTCAAAGTCCCCTTAACTCAGAACTTATCTGTGGTCTTTTTCTCCAGCTCTTATCTCTTTCTCTTTCTCAATCTCTCTCTTACTATATTGTATTCCCTTCCTCCAGTGGCAGCAAAGATCCCATAAGCAGACTGCTGGAGATGAGGAGGTCTTGTGCAGTAATCGCCTATTACAAGTCATTTCTCATAAACACTGTCACTGGTTCCCCCCCAGTCCTGTCACTCAGTCACTCTGTGAATGAAGCCACATAATCAACTGCAAATGGCCTATTCTATCATTCTACAGTGACACACGCACACACACACGCACCATGAGGTTTAAGTAAAATATCTTTAACGATTGGGTGAATTGTTGTAACATTGGGTTCAGACGTGTATGTCCCTCTCAGGATGATTTGCAAGAACTTTGATTCCCTGCCTTTTATTCATGTAGACATATAATTAGGGTTAGCATGCTAGCACTCAGCGAAGTTAGGTAGGTAAACATTACACCTGGTAAACATTAGCTTGTAGAATGGTCATTGTGCATGCTTGGTCATTGACGCTAGCATGTACCTTGAAGCATCACCGCACCTTAGTGCAGCCTCACGAAGGCACTAGCATGACTGTAAACTCTCATATTTGATAAACAGTAATAAACCCCAATTGATCAGGACAAAATTGTTCTGTTGAAAATTCAAGCAAACTATCCATGAGAGGCTTCAAAATAGCTGAAAGAAAACCTCTCCTCTATCTCATTTTGGGTGAAGGGAAATAGAAAATAAATTTACACACATTGTTTTTGAATGAGTGCTGTTATATTGGCATACAATTTAAACTTTAATCTAATTTTAAGATATTATGAACTGAGGAAATATACATCATTAACCCCCTCACATTAATCTTTTTCTTTATCAATTATGCAGTTCTTCCCCTGAGTAAAACAAGAAACACAATATGTATAGGCCTACGTCTTTGCATTTCTCAGTCTTTCCCTCTCTCTGTCTTAATTTCTCTTCATCTCTTTTTCCCACCTCCATCAACGATTCCTTTTGTTATTCTCCTAATTTCTGTATTTCATTTGCACTCCCTTCTTCCCTACCACCGATGCAGTTTAAATGTAATTTAATTCTCACAAGCAGACAGCTTATATTCATTTTCAGATATTTACTGTAGTTGACATCTATCCTCCGGTTTAAATAACATCTCCACTGACTATTTCATAAGTAATAAAATAGTTTTTACATTTAAAGAAAACTTTTAATGAATAAATTACAGTAACTGCAGTTATTTCCCCTGGTAATTTGGATTGTTTACAGGGTTTGAGGTTGTCAAACTGTGATGCCAACACAAGATGAAACACACAACAGAGACAAATACACTATCAGAACAAAAACACCACGGGAAAAATAGGCATTGTGCTGGCTTGAGCAGTACACCACATCTGGATTGAATTTGTTTAATCAAGATATTACTAACTATAAATAGTACACAGAATGCTTATTTATTGATTAGATATATTTCATCTTAATATTAGATATTTTTTAAATGCACTTGGACAATGTGGACACTTGGACAGTGCCAGACCACATAGCTACTATAATTTTCAAAGAGCCAATAATTAAATTTTAATTGCGATCACGATTTTGACTCCCCACGATCAAATTTTTGATTGAGCGATATTTTAAATGCGTCATTCCGTTAATATAATGCTTTGTTTTTTGTTTTTTTACATGCATTACATGACCCATTTCTTCTGTAAAGCCGTGGCTGTGTTTGTATCTCTCTTACTCATCCCCGCCCCCATTAACTCACACACGACTCCCAGCAACATGGAGAGACACAGCGGAGATGGCACTGGATCACACTTCTGGATTTTGTCCAATGCTTTAATTATTATTAACACAGCTGTATATTGTTAAGCATGAGAGGCAAACCTGCATTTGTACCATTGTTTCCGCTGGTAACTCTGCTATCGCGGCCGCCACGGCGAAAAACCGAGCAGAATTATTGAATTCAACTGACTTCAGTTGGTAGAGTAATAGCGTGTGAGACGTAGCCTGCTGGATCTGGGCAAATAATCATAATAATTAATTGTGATCTTAATATTGATCAAAATAATTCGTGATTATCATTTTGGCTATAATCGTGCAGCCCTACGAGCCACTCCTCAGTGCAAACATTTGTGTCTAGCAAAGGGGATTAGCTTGTGTTATGTCTTGCGTGTACAATAGATTATTCTGTGTGCAGACTGCTGCCAAAAATCAGCATGAATGTGACGCTCCGGAATTGAACATCAGCGTAATGAATACTCATGTAAATGTGACCTCTACTTGATCAGTACACAACATAGTTCATGATCACAGACTTGGGGATTACTTATGTTAGAGCAGCAAGACAAACAAGGAAATTACATCAGAGAAATGCCAACATAGACATACAAATAGCATGTTATTATTTGCCCCAGTGTCCATTGGATTCAGACTCAATAAGACTTGTCTGCCTCATTGTAATATTGGCACACATCTATCTTAATACTGTCAAAGATACAGCCTGTATGAATTATGATCACGTGTCGGCCTATCTACAAAATGAGGTTTCAGTGCCATATTTTAGGATAAAAAAGACTGACAGCAAACAGTGTTGGAGCAGTTCTGCTGATGTTTTAACCTTAGTTTAAAACAGAAAGGAACCGAAACACAGGAGTGCCATTAAGGTAAAGTTTAATGTTGGTGGACTCTTCTTGTGGTTGTCAAACAAAGTGTGGATCCAGAAACATTCAAGCTTGAATTTATGGATTCAGGAGTTAGACTCTGGTTGCCTTTATGACAAAGGGTACTGTCAATCAATGATGTCACAAAACTGCTGGCCTGTTCCTTATATTTATACCATTTAAAAGACCTTGGTGTCATGGCACAGCTTTGTCTTTATTGCCTAATTTCGGCTTGTCAGTCGTGACACTCTTTGTCATTCCAGATTGTGTCATACCCGTCCTATCCAGCAGTTGTCCCAGGTCTTTGCACCTTTCCTCAGTCACCTGTAGGATCATCAGCACCTGTCTGCACACCTGCCCCTTCATTCCCCCTAATCAGCCACTCCCTATGTACACCTGCCCTCTAGCATCACTCTAGTTGGGAGATTGGGAACTATTTGAGGGCTTATGGTAGATTTTTATTGAGCCTTTTGTGTAACATTTTTGAACCCATAATACATACTTTAAACCCATATCAGCAGGATGACATCATTTGTAAGTGCCTCCCAAAACTGTCAAAACTGGTGAAAAATAAAGCTGTGACGTTATGGTTAAGGTTCGGTTAGGTTTAGGCACATAAAACACTTGGTTAGGTTTTGGAAGGGTTTGGGTTAAAATGAGTACTTTGTTAAAGTTAGTGACTGTTTGTCGTCCTGGTTACAATAACCAACATGTGGTTAAGTGATGGGAACCATATGTGATCATGCTTTAATGGTCCCATGACATGAAAATGTTACGAGTTTTTAACATTTATATGAGTTGCCCCAGCCTGCTTATGGTCCCCCAGTGGCTAGAAATGGCAATAGGTGTAAACCGAGCCCTGGGTATCCTGCTCTGCCTTTGAGGAAATGAAAGCTCAGATGGGCTGTTCTGGTATCTTGCTCCTTATGAGGTCATAAGGAGCAAAGTTACCTCCCCTTTCTCTACTTTGCCCACCCAGTGAATTTGGCCCACCCATGAGAGAGAAACATCATGGCTTTAAAACGAGCAAAGTGGCAGTTGGTCAAGGCAAGATATCTATGACTTTGATTGTACTAGTCAAAACTTAAAAGATTTAAAAAATCTTTTTTTTTTAATTTAAAATTTGGCAATATTGACCAGTAACAATTGTATTGTAGATATCTGGAATGTTCATTCCAGATGGGAAGAATGAAGTTGTGGATATCTGAATTTGAAAGCCCCGTACACATGAATGGGAAACGTGATGTCATTTGTGCTAGTAAGAATTACGTTGTGTATATCTGAAATGACAATTGTAGATAGGAAGAATGTCATTGTGGATATCTGAATTTTTCAATTTGACTAGGAAGATTTAAATTATGGATATCTGCAATAAATATCCAGTCTAGATATTAAATGTTAATGTTAAATATTAAATCCACAATCTGAAGAAAAATGTAAAGAAAGCCTATAACCAGGCACTGACAAAGACAGATACACAGAAAGTGGCAATGCCATTACTGCATATTAATAATGTTTGTGAAGGAAGTGGACTAATGAGGAATTTGAAAACTGACAAATGCTACCAAGATTTTATGACTGTCCCACTTAATTGTTTGATTAGTGTGTGTGTGTGTGTGTTCAGGAGGTCATGCACCCTAACATGTAGAAATTGAGATGGGTGGCAGAATTAAAACACTGAAGTGCCTTACTTTTATTTCAGTTTCCTTTTAATTTTCATTTATAGCTAAAGATTATCTTTTCAATTGTTTTATATGTAACTCTTTAGGAACTGTTTCCACACAATTTACAGACTTAAAGCTTAATAATTAAGATGTTCACAACATTATCTTAGTACAGAGGGAAACGGGGAGATCAGCAGAGAATGAGACAGGTTAGGAGAGCAAGAGATGAAAATGTAGAGAAAAAAAGAGCCAAAATAAAACTGTGTTCAGATCAACTGGGACGTGGGTTAAACATGCGTCAGTGGTCGATCAGATTGGGGTTAGAAACAGGTCAGACACTATTTGGCATCGGTCAAGCGGCATTTATGGGGATGGGAATTTAATTTATAGTTATTGACGTTTAAACAACATTAAACAGCTCATCTAAGAAAAAAGGGAGAGATCAAGAAAGACAGAGTACACCGAGCGAGTCGGAGCTGAAACTGAGTTTACTTACTCAATGAACTTTTAATTGTTTGTCATCACATAATTTTTAAATGGAGCCAATGTGAATGGTAACGACTTAAACTGTCCATCATTCAAAAAAACATTGCCATTGAACATAATCTGGGCAGAAATTATATTTCCTACAAAATGTATTTGGCAAGACGAAATGAGTAGTATATGTAACATATTTTCTGGGAAACAGTATTGCAACAGGACATACACAATATGTGTGTGCACAAGACTCAAAACAATACTGCATACCGGACACACCAATTACACTAAAACTCATCTCAGAAAAGTCTGCAGTTGAGAATTTGCAACAGAACACATCCTGAAGCTACAGTTCTGTGAAGCTCTTGTTAGCGAGATCTGTCGGCCAGAATAAGTCTTACAATGGTCAGTCTCTTCTAATAGCTACATGACATATAAAGTGCATCTCTGGACACACACACACACTCTATCCTGCCTAGTGTCAACATTGCAGGCTGGCGGTAAGTAATAAGTTGGCGGTAGGGAAGCCAGTGATTTCTTGGCAGGCCTTTTTTTCTTCTTCTACCAGACAAGCATCATCTGAAAGCAAGTGTATTGAACATAATTCCTGACAACGTTCATCCCCCCTACCACCGAGCAGAGTCTTAGAACATGACGTTAATACAGGGCCTAGATCTCAACAGGATAGAGCATGTTTGGGATAAAGTGGAAAAGTGTGAACTGTGTGATACCTACATGAACCAAGATCTCCCACCGAGGATTTCTGGAACCCTTTTTAAATCAATTGTACACAGCAAAAATGGACCATACTGTATGGTACTTCAACTTCATCTGCTTCTTCTTCCCACCGTAACAAGCAACCATTATACCTGTCTGCATGTCTTTCACCCTTTGTTGTTCAATTGCTTAATGTTTTTCTGGCTTTCTGAATGGATGCTCTAATAAAGAGGAGCTGAGTAATATCAAGTAAAAGCTAAACAACTGTATTTAGCTTGTCAAGTACATGTGTTGGGACAGTAGAATTGCCTACAAGACAAGCAGGGGAATGATGATAGCAAGCTACATACAAAGTGAAAAGAAGAAACAATCTTTACACAAAAAAACAACATTAAAAGTGTTTGGATTTTAAAAATACTTTTTTTCAAGTCTCACAGAAAGCAAATGATTCTTTCACCGTCTCATCTGACAACCAACTGACATGGAACAGTTTTATGTCTTTCTCAAGTCTGTCTGGTTCATGTCTCCGCTGCAGCATTAGATCTTTGAAATGAAGCTCAGATGTCAGAAATGTAAGGGGAAATTGTGGCTGAATTATTTAAATCTTGCATACTACATAACCTTACGCTATGATGTCAGCTTGCTTTATTTACTGTATTTAAGTGTGTTTTTCTAGGCAGGTATGTTGCTCATACTGTAGTGGGTCAAATCTTCTCATTTAGTCAAGCCAACAGTGCTCTCTTAGAGTAATTGACGCTCGCTTACCCAGTAACAGTTCTGCCAGTTATGGTGACTAAGCAATGCGTAGCAACAGAGGACTTTTGCATCACAGGGGCAGTTACATCTGGCCAGTACTAATGACAATGCTGTTTTAGTTAGATATACAGCATACTTATAGAAGACCGAATTTTACGTCATATGATGTAGAAGAAGCTTTTTGAGCCTTCATCCTACTGATTTAGATACTTTTTTTTTAATTTGAAAAAACCTGCAAAACTGCTAAATTGTGCTCTCCTCAATCACTTGCTTCTCAAAACCATTGTGAACACATCTTCTTAAACCACTAGTATGCATGCTCAACATGGGAGACAAGACACCACTGAGATCACAATCTCTTGATGTGTAACTTTAATGAATCAACCTTCCTCATATACTGTATATAACTATATAAAAGACAACTGAATTGAATATGCATCTAAATCTGCTGTTTAAAAAAAAGTTAAATTTCTTATAGTTTTCATTGAAGTGTCACTACTAAGTATTTTACACAAACAAAATCAACAACAGTTGAAGACTTATGCATTCCAGACAAAGAAGCACAAGAACAAAGTTCAAAGAACATTCAGAAAGCCTACGGAAAGGAAAACACCTTTACAAGAGCAAGGTTTAAAAAAAAAAAATCTCTTCTGCTTGTTATGTATAGGGGTTGCTTTAACCAACAATATTACTTTTCCTTATCTTCTTCTTTATGGGTGTTTTTCACAAGAGACATTTTGATGTCACAGTAGGAAAAAAATTACACAATGGCTCACTGTCATGCATTGCTGAAACACTTAAATAGAATGAAGCCAGGCACCCAGGTAGCTCGGTTGGTGGAGCGGGTGCCCATGTCTGGGGGGTTTGCTCCTCTAAAAAAAAAACAGAAGAAAAAAAACAGAATGGAGCCATTGTTAACATTATAAGTAACACCTGTACCTTTGCTTTTAAAAACTTCAAAGTGTCTGCGGTGAAAAATGCCTAGTTGGCACACCGTTACTGCTGGTAACCTGGATACAAAGAATACAGTCCGCCAAGTAATGTGCTGTATGATGAGGTCCCGGAGGCTGCTGTCGTGCTTCTATCATGACAGCCATTCATCTTTCAAATCCTAAAGTCTTTAAATGTTTCTCAATGTATTCTTCATTTTAACTGGATATCTGTGGATATAAAATTATTCTATTCAGACATTCCAATTAAAAGACCAACACAGGTGTAACCGCAGACATTTTGACTTGTTATAGCAGGGTAAGCATGATGGACTCTTCAAAAGAGGTAATTATCTTCACTCAAGTTTCTGCGGGGGGGAAAGTCACCGGACAACACAATCTTCTGAACATAGCGATACTGAGAAATACAGATGCTGCCGGTGTTATGGACTTGGGATTTTCACAATGGCTAAACAGGCCTTTGTGCCTGTAAATGTGTGTTTGTGTGTATGAGACAGATAGCTTACATGTGCTGCTTTTTAATAAAGTTTTGTGATAGATGCTTCTGTCATTTGGCTGTTGCTAGGACTGCAACTTTTCTGTTTGTAATTTGTGGTAGCTCACTTACCCTCCTACGTTGTTAGGAACATTGACTGAAAAAAAGTGTGTCACAGTGTGCAGTGCTCCTGTTTGCATTTCCAAAGATTTAAATACACTGCAATCAAAAGCAAATTATAGTCCGCTCTCTAGCTCCAATAATAAGAGCTGTGTCTTTAAAAAAAAAATGCATCTGTGACAACAGAATTAAGTCCTAAATCAGGCACAGCCGCTATGTAGCCAGAGGGCAGAACTGTTGAAAAATGAATATACATGTGAAGCACATGTTTTTCTACGTGTTGTCACCAGTAACACTTAAGTAACACAACTTAACACAACTTCAGGAGTATACTCCTAGGAGTACTCCTGTTTGTTGAGCACAAAACGTGGTTGGAAAAATTTTCTCTTTCTGGACCATTTATCACGTATTAGCTGTCAAATACAGTGTGCTTGATCATCACTGTTAGTCTTGTTTTCTCTGTGTCAATGAAAAACGGAAAATGCACACCTTCATTCCAGGTGATTAATTCTGCCATTGCTGCTTATGCTAGGCTCAGCATTTGCTGACTGATTGACTCCCTGTAGGCAGTAGTGATTACAGTATTTCCACTGTTTCCTCACTCTATCATATGTTCACACTCTAAATGGTTTATCATAGCAAGACAAACACATGTGTAAATAAATGGTACCTATGTGGACAAAGACAAAGTTGTAGGAGTGGTTGGTCCAACAATGATCACCTTGTTTGCCTTCTATAACAGTTTTACTTAGTTTTCTATTAAGTAATATGCAAACATTTGAAAGAGTGAGAGGATCAGATATAGTTATTTAGTTAGTTATTTTACTCTCAACCTCCCCTTTTTATTTTGTCTCTGTGTGTTCAGGTATACAGCACGGGGGCAAAACATGACTTATTTGCTCAAGTTGAAAAATGTTTAACTTGTGTTTCACCTAAGTTCACACTGACTTGAGTGAACCTTCTTTTGTTTGCAACTAAACATTGACTTTGTATGCACTTCTAGCAGCTCCAGAATGCACTTAGTCTACAGTCTGAACCATAGTTCATAAAAATCATGGACAGAGCTTCTGGGGCTGAAAAGTGAAGCCAATGCGGAAGTGCCTTGAACCTGCATTCTATCTAATTTCCAGCTCGGGGCAACTTCACTCGTTGCAAAACAAGTCTGATTGTATAGAAGTCTATGAGAATGACCCTACTTCTCACTTGATTTATTGCCTAGTAACTGCCGTACATGCAGATTAATAGCGCCAATACCTGGAGATCCGCAATACCTACCTAAATCCGCTGGATCACTTGTTTCAGAAACTCAACTCTCAGCAACTCTCCCTATATAGCGTGTAGCTTAGCGCAGCATCATTGCAACCATAGACAACAATCTGGTATAGATGGGTCATCCTCCTTAGCTCCATCCCTCTCATCCAAAAACTGTGAAGTCCGCTTTAAAAAACAAAGAATGGTGATGGCCAAACTATTGAGGCTTCAAAACAGTATTGTGCACAAACCAATAGGAGATGTCACTGCTGCTACCATTATTTTTAATCTATGGTCTATAGCAGTGCCCTGCTACACCATGACCTACTACAACTACTATTTCTAGTCATAGTTCTATTATCTTTATTGGGACTATAATTGCCATTGTTGATCACACCGCCAACCGACAACGTCAGAGATTGTCTATCATGAACCTGGGTCTGTCCGAGGTTTCTTCCTAAATGGAAGTTTTCCTCAACACCTGAGATTTCTGCCTAAAAGAACGTTTTTCCTCGCCACTGTCACACTAAATGCTTGGCCTTGGAGAAATTACTGGACTTGTTGGGTCTTTGTAAATTATAGAGTGTGGTCTAGACCTACTTTATTTGTAAAGTGTCTTGAGATGATTTGGTACTATAAATAAAATTGAATTGGTCCGAACACAACTTAACACTGCCAGACAAAACATGAACAAGGTTCAGTCAGAAAAATCAAGTACATTGCTCCAATATAGTCAGCTGCAGTGAACCAGTCATCATTTTTCATACTCTGACATTCCATTTAAATTACACACAACTGCTCTCAAGAAAGCTGTGTACCATTTCATCCACCCCCTCGGCTTCACCTGTTTAGATCTGCTTTCATGTGCTGAATGTACACACTTCTAAATAAGATATACATATGCAGCAACAGTCTGTGAACGCAGTCAAAAAACCTGTCATGATCATCAATCAGCCTGTTCAGTTATGCATATGCACTACAAGGCCAAAAGTAAGTGGACAGGGGCCTGTTAACATCAGGAATGGGTTTTTTTCTGTTTCAACACAACAGCTTAAAGAGTGATCCATGAAAATGGTTTACTGTGTTTGGTGGGGAAGATCTGACCTACCTCCCATCAAACACCTTAAAGAACAACTACTGCCAGCTCGGCCTTATCACCTCAACATCAGAGCAAAGGGTCAAAAATTTTGCGAAAACCTTCTTACTCAACTCAAAAATGATATAGCAGTATTCTAATACCCAATGTTTCAGATATAACAACAAAACAAGTGATTGTTGAACATCACGTTTAACAAATACTTGTTATATGGCTTTCATAGTCCAGTTTGTCATGTATGTTCTGATTTTCTCTCCCTTTCCTCCCACCTCTATCTGTATTGTAATAACTGTTATGGAAAACAGAGCGTCCTCAACCAGAAAACGGCTGACAGCAAAGGTTGACTGTGCAAGCAGCCTAAAATGTCTCATATTTACGTTTGCTGTAGGAGGCAACCTCGGGCTGTAGTAATTATTGCAGAAGTAAATCAGGAAGTAAGGTGACCAAGTGTAACAGGCTGTGGTGGATATTCAAACAAAAATACCACTTTCACACAGGGGTCAATGATAATATTGGTTTATTCAAGGATTGGATGGAAGAATAATTTACAAAAACAAATCCGAAAGTCATGTTCATCTGTGGTGATTTTAGCATTGATTTGCTAAATCCAAATAAGCACAATGCTTTTTTTGACATTTATGAAATTGTGTGTAGGACGGGCGTACACTGATTCCTGCGCAAAGTTTCGGCATTTATTAATTTGAACGTGAGTGTAGGCCGGCGGAAAAAATCTCATGTCTGGTCTGACCTTGTGACCTTGTGTACGCAAGTTCCTAGTTTTCCTACAACCTAATACCAGTTTTTAGGCTGCCAAATAGGACACACATTACTGCAAATTAAACAATATATTAGGACGTGATATTTTAAATTACGATAGTTTCCAGCCGCTGCATTTATCAATGTACGATCATTCGTACGCTCTGATCGGTGTGATACGAACGTTTCATGAATACCAGATGAAGCCTTCGCTCATATCTGCGCTGGTTTCTATGTTAGGTTGATAAATGAGGGCCAATATAACAGAAAACTTTATCAGTACAGTGTATAGTCTGGGCTTTTTCCCCAAAATTACAACACAGAAATATAGCGATAGACAATGGATTTCAAAAGGATTACAAAATGCCTATAACAAAACATTACAATTACAAAACACTTTATAGAGAATTCATTAAACACAGAACTAAAGAAGCAGAAATAAATATAAAAAATATAAAAATGAGCTGATTATGAGAACTTGTAAGAGAGAATACTATAGTAAACTATTAGATAATAATAATAATAATAATAATAATATGAGGGGTATATGGAATATACTAAATAGTATTATAAGAAAGGGAACAAGACAGATAAGTTATCCTCGGTATTTCACAAAATGTTAATAATATAGGTGTAGTGGTAAATCATTTTAATAAATATTTTGCAAATGTTGGACCAGATTTAGCTGGAAAAATTTCTATTCCACAGATAATTGGTAACAGATATAATCTTATTGAAAGAAATCAATGCTCAATGTTTGTCAAAGCAGTAGAAGAAAAAGAAATAATATACATTGTTAAAAAATCCAAAACTAAAGCATCCACTGATTGTAATAGAATAGATAGTAAGATAGTAAAAATGCAATTGAAGGGATATCAAAACCATTAACTCACATTTTTAATTTGTTCTTCCAAACTGGTAAATTTCCAACTCAAATTAAAACAGCAAAATTCGTTCTGTTGTCCTCTTGGTCAGATGATACAGGCAGGATTGTGATCTCCACAACAGAGTTTGGGGCCAGGAAAATTGCATTTGTGTCAGCTTATGTGCCTAATGCTTTTGATGGCAATTTCTATAATGTAGGTAGGTAGACATAAGTCCTTTTCCAGGATACATTTTTTTCCTATGTATTGAGGCCCCTCCTCACCTGGTGTAATCCAGATACATCTGTTTGCTGGCGTACCTTAGAAGATGTCATGACAGAGCCTTGGTCACTCCATGACGTTCTTTTTGCCAATGTTTCTAACAAACAGTGCCAACTACACTTTGGCCCCATTATCTCACATCTTATCAAGACTTGGAGATTAGCTGAAACATACATCCGTGTAGCTTGTAACTGGCACACTTTTTCCCCTATATTCAATAATACAGCATTTCTGATTCGTGGGAGGCCAGTAACAGCCCCACAATGGGAACAAAGGGGAACAAACGCATTTGATCTACCATGTTCCTCCTTTTTCTATTACCTGTAGTTAAGGTCGGCACTCAAGGCACACGGTGTGGCACACATGTAGAGGTTTGGGGAAACACATTTAAAATGATTGAAATCTTTAATTATACTTAAAAAAAGAGCAATAAGAATATTTCATAACAGTGGATATTTAGAACACACCATTTCATTATTTTTACAGTCTAAAGCATTACAATTACTTGACCTAGTTGAACTTCAAACAGCTTTAATTATGTTCAAGGCAAGAAACAATTTATTGCCTGGCAACATACAGAAAAGATTTTCTGACTTAAGGGGAAAGTCAAATTTTAAGATTCAAACGACAAGGAAGAGTTTCTGTTTATCTGTCAGTGGCAGTAATTTGTGGAATAAACTAAATAATGATTTAAAGTAATGTCCAAACATATTCCAATTCAAACAGATGTTTAAAAAAAATTATATTCCAGGGTACAGAGAAGCAGTGCAATCATTAACCTGGGCTCATATTGAATATTTTGAATAATTTGTACTATGTGTATAAATATTGATGTGTAAATATAGATATATGAATGGGAATATAACTTTTGAATATATATTGTCATTAATTAAAGATTTATCCTTGTACTTATATTTTGTAGTAATTAATTTAATTAACAGGGTAGAAAGGGTAGAAAGAAGTAGGATTATATAAGTTTTACTACTACCTACTCTTGCATGTGTAAATAGAGGTTTTTAAGTACTGAAAATAATGGATTTTTATTTTATTTTATTATTTTTTTTAAACTATTTTTCTGATGTTTTATTTTTATCTACATGTTCAAAATAAAGAACTCAATCAATCAATGGTCAACTTTAAAATGACCTGAGTTTTACGGACCTAATTCTGTGGCGTAAGTACGTCTGTGACATTGCTAAATCCTCATTTTAATAGTCGTACATGACCCATTTTAAGCCAATCCCTGATGTTTACATGGAAACAATCTGAAGAGAAAATGCAAAAGTAACATTTTCGTTATCACTTTTTATTCCGCGTTAGACTAGTGGTAGGGTCACTAAACTATAACAACATTGTCAAAATAATAATAAAATAATAATAAAAGTGCAAAATAGATGACAATATACAGAAAAGTGTGCTACACATAACGAAGAAGGCACAGTGCACCCTTCCTGCGACCAAATGTTTCCACACCAAAACAAAGAGAGGAAATACAGGAAAGAGGGAGACACAACAAAAACCAATTTCTGCAGCTCACAAATACACAAATAAACAAGAGGCATTGACAGGGAGATCTGCATAAGACAGAAGGGACCAAACACACACAGATTGAAGCGAGGAGGCTACAACACAAGTCTACAGCATGGATGTCAAGGATTCACCAATGCTGAGCTGAGTGTCCAAAGTCTTTCCTGGTGCTCCATTTATGTGAGCCCTGGAGAGCTCCATGTATATGACATCCAAAAAGAAAAGGGTCCATGTACAAATAGACAAGTCATGAAGTGGTTTCCATTGGGTTGCAATCATTCTCTTGGCCGCTGTGGGTCCAGCAAAAACAGCGCATTTTTGAGTTTTAGAGAGCTGTGGGCTGACGGATCATTCAGAATCAAAACATTGACAGTAACAGGTACTGTATCATTAATCAGGGTGGATATTTTGGATGCAATATTGTTCCAGAACTGACCAGCAGGAGAGCAATCCCAGATCATGTGAAGATATTTGCCTTGAGCTTTTAGTGGGCAGAAAGTGCATAAAGGGCTGTTCATTATTTTCTTGTGATGCAATTTCACCAAGGTGAGATATGTCCTATGAATGAAATTGTAGTGAATCTGCTGATGGTCTGAAATGCGTGATACTTCTGGAATGCTAGACCATACATCATTTCAGTCAAGATTGATACTCAGTCCAGGGCAATCGCGTACCCAGATCCTCTCAATAGGAAGGCCAAAGCAGTCAAATATCACCAAGAATTGATAAAGCCTCAATACCATACCACAGGTTTTTGGCTGCATAGTAACTTCCGGATAGGATGCATGGGCAGAGCCCTTTGCCAGAGGACACTGTATGCATTGAGCGCTAATCTTAATTGAAGGTAAAAGAAAAAAGAGGAATGTGGTAGATTGAATGCATTTTGTAAGTCAGAAAAGGGTAACAAGCCAACCTTGCCAAAAAATGTCTTTTAGACAATGAACCCCCCTGTGTTCCCACTGTGGAGCTGTTATAGGCCTCCCACCAGTCGGGAGAGCTGTATTATTGAATAATGGAGAAAATGTGTGCCAGTTACAAGCTATACAGCAATATGTTTCATCCAGTCTCCAAGTTTTGATAAATAGAGAGATAATGGGGCCAAAGCATAGCTGGCACTGTTTGTTAGAGATATTGGCAAAAAGAACTTCATGGAGTGACCAAGGCTCTGCCATTGCATTTTCTAACGTACTCCAGCAAACCGATATATTGCTGCTTGACCGTGAAGTTGCTGTAGTCTGGGGAAAAGTGAATCTTTCTGCCCCCGACATTGGACAGAGTTTCCCGCACAGCCTGTTGTATGTCTGGTTGTGTAGCGGAGGACGTTAAAAATAAACGTGCGATTAGTAGTGGTATTCTTCTTTGGGCTATTACTGTAGATCCGGTGGACTCTCATAAAAAGATATTGAATAGCACTAGCACCTTCTAGCCCCTCTCTCAGCCCGTCGATGCAGATGTTGCTTGAAAAGCGTGGTCATGGCTGTCAAGAGTACTTGAGTTGCTTTCCACGGTAGTTTTTAGATTGTCTACATCACACCTGATAGAGCCAAGGCTTGCAGTTAGATATGCTAGCTGGGCATGGACAGCAGTTAGCTTCTTGTCGTTGCTGATCCCCACCTGTTGAATCTGAGACTGAATCTTTGAAAAAAGTGGTTTAAGGTAGTGTTTCTGTTTCTCCAGTAATGCTTCTGCAATGGCATCCGTATTGCTGCGTTAGGTTTTGTTCTTGTTTGCCATTCTGCTTTAAATGACTCTATCGAGCACAGCGTGATAGACTATCGGAGTTGGAACCATATAACACAACTATTTGACAAAATTGTGCCAGGAGCTCTATCTTAAGCTGTCATCTTTGTTGAACCAATTCGTGACTCCCCATTGTCAAAATGATTTAATTACATTAAATTACATTGAAAATCTTTTGGATAACAGGAGCCTATAATTTTATGTAGCCTACTCCGTGACAACAAACTACCTGAACACCTTTTTCTCATCTCTCTCTCTCTATCTCTCTAGTAAAATATTTTTACGTTTTCAACCACAAGCATTCTCGTGTAAACAGGGCCTAAGGGTTTAAATGGAATGCTCATGCATGTCATTTTGAGGGCACTGACAAATTACCTATTGTCCCATAGGTATGAGGGTGTGTTGATGTAAAAACATGATAGCAGAAAAAACATATGAATTGATGGTTTAAATTAATGGTGTTCATAGTCTCATTAGCAAAAAATTCTGCCTCTTCTACCTCTTTTGTCGCCCAGAGCAGATGCTACTTCTGTTGCCTGTAGGTCCAGACAGAGCCTGGGGACCATGGCTCCATACACACACCATTATATCCTCCTTCAGTTCTCCTTTAATCTTTCCCTCTTTTCTTTCACCTCTTTATTTCCTCTCCTCCTCCTCCTCCCCATCCTTTCTAGTCCAGGTGGCCGACAGTGGAGTCATATCCTCATTATTTGCCTGTCTATATGATGCCTTGCAGCAAGCTGCGCCAATCCACACAAGTGATCATTTCTCACAAACTGCTGGGGGAGGTAAAGGAGAGGGAGAAAAAAGTGAGGCTGGAGGCTTAATGCTCTCAATGTATCTCACATCTGTGCCTGTCAGATGTGCTCCAAAACAGAAGTGGAGGAATAATTTGCATGCCGCTTTTACAAAGCTGGGCAACAAAAACAAATCGCAGCGCATAACAAATTACAGAAGCCATTTGGTGATATTATTTGTGTGACAAAGCATATTAGCTCAACAGACTTTGAGACTTAAAATGAGATTCAAAGAGGCCCATTGCGAAATACCAAATTACCTTGAAACATTAAGCTGCAATTTTCTATATTGGATAAAATAAAAGAGGACAGGGAAATTTTAACAATTAGATGAACCAGTTAAAGAAAAAGTGTCAGACGTTATATCTTATTATTCTAACATGAGGACTTAGAGGTTGATTTGGGATTCAGGGCTCAAGCTCTGAATGTTTGTCTGTTCATTAAAGTAAAGGCAGGTTTCTTGCTCACCTTGGACTGAACAGAGCAATTGCCTCCCAATCAATACTCTGAAGAGATACCTCATTACAGCTCATATCTAATCAATTTGCCACAGAGCATTACAGCTGAACTTCACCTCAATTGGTTTTACACTCCGCTACAAAACAAGCTTTCACGCCTGTCACAGGGAGTCAAACCAAAGTGGTAAATGAATTCTTCAGCCGAATATTCCCAACAGCAGCAGCTGTTCAGATACATCATATGCTGGCTGCTTTGTACAAACAATGTAATAGAGTGTGGGTGCAAGACAATCAGTAATTTTTCATGAGGTTAAAGAGATCGTCTAAAGAAAATCTGTCTTTTGAGAGTGTCAAACAGTCACCTGTGGGCCTGAAAGGTGGCTGTAAAGGTGGTTTGTGTAACAAACGAAGGCTTTAGGCCGCCCTAAACATTATTGTAGGCCCAGTTTAATATGGAACTTCATTTTATACAATATAGGCAGGGTCCCTGCTCCGTCTCCGTTTCAGTTAAGGGGTATTTGGCTTAAAAAACGCTCAACTGTCTCTGATAATCGTCGTTGAAATTGTTAAAGCCCATGTTGCAGGTTTAATTTTGCAACGAATTTGTGCAATTTGCTTGTTGGTAGTAAATATTTGAACTGTTATCCATTGTATTTGATGGTGTTGGATATCGCAAAACTGAATATAATACAAAAAGTATGCACACTTTTACAGTGTTTCCTTTTTTCCCCCACAATGCATTGCATGACGTCACGTTGGGGAGCAAACAGAGCAGCCTGCGTTGTATTTACCACTGGTCTGGCCTGATGTGGCTTCTGGTCTTTTAATATTAACAGTCTATGGTCTCGACCGAGTCCAAGTGACTTTATTATATTTATAATAATATTGGAGGGAAAGTGAAACACAGCTTAGACGGGGATGTTGTTCGGCTTTTCACAAGTTTAGACTGCTAGCTAACGCTGCGCCGCCGGACGTTAGCACAACAGCGTTAGCCTAGCCTGCTAGGTAAATATTACGACTGCCTTTGGTGTTGCCTATATATGCGCCCATGTTGTCAACATCATACATGTGGCATTAGTGCACCTTTTGTACCATAATTGTATTGAATGAAATAGTAAGCTTCGCTCCTACGAGATGGGGGGGGGTTGTTACGTTACACACAAAGCTAACTGGCTATAGTTAGCCTGTACGGATGCTAGCGGATATAGCTAACGTCGCGTAGCCAGCCAGCAACTTCGGTAGTAGAGTTTTGGTAAGCTAACACGACAGCGTTGTCGCCCACAATCAACCTGCAGTGATGTTTGAAATATAAACAATTACAATCCTGGTGCGTGCTGGTTGGGGAGGACCATGATCTTGTCTGAAATGTCACAAACGGATTTAGGCATCTTCAGATCAGCTGATCGCGGGGCGAGCTTCCCGACCGGAGGCTCACTCCCCTACAGCACCTGCTCTCCACCGCAGCTTTGCCACCACACACAAGCACCGGCCAAACAGCCGGAGGAAGAGGTAAACACTTAGAAATAACACTTGGGGGATGCTTTCTATTACTATATCTAGATAAGTGTACCAGTACTTATCTGAACTAACGACATGATCACTGTCACTAGATCGAAAGAAAACGTTGACGTTCACTCGGTGCTATTCACTGACAGTAAAAAGTAAAGTCATTGTATGCACTGCTGCGTTGCTAAAATAAAGGAGATAAATGATGGAGACTTCCCCACAATCTTGACAATTCCTCATTTGCCCTCTCACGTCTGGCAGATTCGTAATTATTCGGCTGCTGGTCTTTCCTCCTCTTCCTCATCCCAGTCAGTCACCGTAGTTCTAGTGCTAGGCTGAGACTTCACTCCCCAATGTGACGTCATCGCCGAATTAACTTCATAAACCCGCGAACACCAAAAATGACCAAAAACTAACTTTTAACACTATTCGGGAGACATTTTTAAAAATGATATACATATCTTGAGTGCTTTTTGTACCCAATAATCAACAGTGGTGGTTAACCTGCAACATGGGCTTTAAGTGTTACTTTACGTCAGCCATCTAAAGTTGCTGTTATTGGTGGAGGTCTGTCTCACTCTCTGTGTGTGCTGTCAGAGAAGTGCCATTTCTCATGCAATATTGCATTTTCATATCCCTAGTTATTGAATATGGACCTAGAAATATGACGAGTCTAAATGTATGAACCATCAAAATATATGGTTGCGCTGACTGGGGTTGAAATATTTCACCTGGTGATCAATAGTCCTGAACCTTAACACATCTCTTTTTAAAACTTTTACTACCAAATAGTTCCTACACATCTGTAAATAATGTAACATTTACTAATATACCAGTTGTTCTTTATGGAGTTCAATAATTATTATTTTTTTAAACATTAAATAAAATGATGATACCTCTGAATTGTCTTATGCTATGCAGATGTAAAATATAAGATTAAACTAATGAAACTGATGTTCTCAATCTGGTTTATATTTTCTGATGGATTACTATGTACATTTAGAGTATTTTGTGCAAATTATACCAATTATTTACCAGTCACAGCTCACAGTTATTGAGCAAATCATCAGGCCATGAAGTGTAATAGTGCCGCCAGTCTTAAAAGTTCAAGAGAATGAAACTGAATGACTGAATTATCCTCATTGGTGTCAAGTATTTGAAATATGCCACAGTGCTGCCATCCACAGCGGTTTCTGTCTGAGTCTGTTAAGTTGCCATTTCTTTAAACTCCATCCAGTTTAAGATAAAGAATGAGTCTTTGCTGTGGGCTGACCATATCTCAGTCACCACTTTACCAAACTGTCTTTTTATATGATTAGTATGGTGATATGCAATAAAAGCCTTACTCGTAAAAAACAACAATATGTTTCCCTATATACTGGTTTTCAATCTGTTTCTATTCATCTGTTGGCCTATTTATCTGTTCCTCTTTGTATTGTTTGTTTGACTTTGTGTGTTTGCTTTCCTGTCTCTGTTTATTTCTCATTTCCTTTTCCCCACTACTGGAGGATACATTCATGCAAATAAAATCAATAACATAGTGTAGCTGTACTGTAATTGCAGAGCATCTATTATGACATCATTGCTTGACATTTCATAAAATAACAACCTTTTTCACTCATGAAAACGCTGGGTTAAGAGCGCCTTAGTCATCAGTGCGGTCACAAATAGTTGCTGATTTGGTCTGCAAATAGTTGAAAGATCTTGGACCTGCAGCTCAGGGAGTAAAATGCTAAATCCGGGATTCATGGTTGCATCTATATGTCCTGAGGCCGTGGTCAGGATAAAATAGGCTTTACTCAGCACCAATTTAATCCTGCTAAGAGCTGCTGTCTCGCAGCATTTCAATTCTTTACGGGAAAAGGCCACATGAAAAGGTCGATATAGACAGAGGAATGTTCTATTTATTATTAAAATGGTTACCTTTAAATAGTTGTGATGATGGTGGCAGAATAAAAGTTTTGTATTTTTTCCCTAGCCTCTCTTTTAGCTAGAGGCCAATATCCTTGTGAATTAAGCTGTTGTACCCCACAAATTGTGACTGTAGAGGCCTATTGAGACCTAATGGGTCCAATACAGTGAGGAAATGCTTTAAAGGTTAATGTCAATTTTGAATATTATTTGTATTCACCAATTAGCCATTCTTTGGAAAAGCAGGCCCCTATGGCCAAGCCTTTAACCAACGACTGGTTGCCGGTTGCCTCAGCCTTATTATTAGTCACCCTCTCCTGAATTTGTGGATCATTTTCTCATGTAATTATGCCTAATCTGGAGTCAGAACCTAAAGCCTCTACAGCAAGGATAAGAGACTGATAAAAAGCTAAATATATCTTCGATGAGATTGAATCAATGCATATATCAGAAGCTTGTTACGAACACCTGAGATAACAGCTGAAAGGAGCCAGCTCAAGGCATCTAATCCACACCAACCCTGCAAAACAAAACCAGGTGGATTATCGGGGTTTCATTTGGAAGGCCATTCATATTTATGAATTAATTTCACACATTGTTTAACCTGAGATGGAGAAAGAGGTTGTCTCTTTGTGAAATAATCACTGGAGCCCAGGAGGTTCATTAACCCTCCGACTAATTCCAGCTAATCCACCAAGCTGAACTGTCTTACTTAGATTGGTGCCACCTGGAGCACCAAGCCATTTGTCTTTGTTGCGTCCTGTCTTGCCTAGCCTGCTACTCTCAGGAGCATATCTGATCAGGTTGATATACTGTAGCCGCATGGTAAGTAGATATTTTTACACCCTCACACATTCAGTCGGGTCCGCTATGTTGGACTTTTTCTCTCTGTTTGATAACAGTTGTAAATCTGTGATCAATGCCGTGGTCTATTTGAGAAAGCCGTGAACGTGCACTTATCCCAGCTATCTACACCTGGCTTGACATAGCTCCACCTGTTCATCCTGGCTCGGCAAAACG
This sequence comes from Etheostoma perlongum, assembly GCA_026937815.1. NCBI lineage: Eukaryota > Metazoa > Chordata > Actinopteri > Perciformes > Percidae > Etheostoma > Etheostoma perlongum. The sequence goes on along the minus strand of CM049386.1, from coordinate 16,559,161 downwards.
TGCAACCGATTAAGCCGCAATGAGCGGATCACACTAAGTCAAGCTGAGCTTTTTCACTTATCCTGGATATCTTTATTCTACTTTCGTGCAACAGGCCCCCCGGACATTACTGCAGTTTATGACCAATATTTACCCTCCCTCCTAGCATTAAAGACACAATAAATGTAGAGTAGAGAAATATTTGGTGGTAAAGGAGGCAGTGACCCTTCAAAGGAAACGCTTGACATTGGACAACAACAGTTGACAAAACAATCTTGATTCAATCTCTTCATGGAGTTTTCTGGTCTTCACTGAATTTTAGCTCTTTACATTTCTAAGCACAATGTGGACTTTTGGTTCATGTTGACTTCATTCTGGAGGTGTGACTCTTATGTCAATGTCTAAAGCAGGTACGTCTCATCTGACAATTAAGGAAAGACGGGCTGTGTGCTAAGTTGTCAGGAAGGTATCAATGGAACAACCTCATTCTGATTGGATATGTTTGTACAATACATTTATTTTTATGCAAACATAAAATATTAATGCCAAACAATTTTGGCATGCGTTAAATCCTTTACTCTCTTGTCACCAGTGAATCAGACATGCTGTATAATACATGACAAGCAATGGCAAACCCTAATGCAGGGGGTTTGCATTTTTCAGTAATGCTGCAATGTGTGGCAGAATGCAAAAGGTTACAGATTTCACTGCTGAGACTGAGGATTTATATTTATGCCCTCAGAGGCAAATCTATCTAATATGACAGTTTAATCCTCTTAGAGACGTATTAACTGTGATCAAAGAAAAGACTTGAACATTCAAAGTCTACGTGCAATAACTCTTCATAGAAAGTGCTACCCCAACAGCAGCTTGTTGTATCCACCCTAACTTATTTTTGGAATGTAACCTGAAAGGTACATTTAATTTAATTTAAATATACATTTCTGAACATCTATGTATACTCAATGTCTTATCTAAGGTTGAGCCAGAATAAGGTATTTTACAGGTTGATAATTGTTACAGTCTGTACAAACTAAATACTATTAATCCTCACTATGCTAAACTTAATTTTCCCTTAAGCAAAATACAGTACATTGATGGAGTCATCAAACAGGATATTGTGTTCAGGACCTCTGGCTGGATCTTTTGTGGTATATGAAGACAATTAGAGTGCTAATTTGAATGGTTCTTGATGGTAGCACTCAGTTGGGACTTGCCGCAAAGCCTGCAGCCCTGCAAGCTGATTATAGAGAGGGAAAACTGGGCTGGATATTTCGTTTTTTTTAATTGGGACTACACTAACACAGCAGGGGGGATAGAGACATGAATGATTCAGTCTGATATCCTGCACAGAAGCCTAATCTTTAAAAAAGATCTCTCAGATCTTTGGGAGTTCAATACACATTCTCTAAATTCTGAAAGTTTGTCAAACCAACTTTTTCACAATGGTAACAGATAGTGTGTTAATCCTAATGTGCTATCTCTGATTTGAAGCAGTGGGCTTTTAATATACAAACAGATGCAGACATGTAAGTCTGGAACTTATACACATGTACATGGACCAACCGGGGGCCTGTTGCACAAAACCAGGATAATGGATTAAACCGGGATATTCAAGTTATCCTGGATGAATTTAGCTTTGACTCGGTTGCACAAAACCAGATTGAATTAAACCCAGCCAAGTAACCATGGAGATTTATTCTTTGCGGCTAGCCTGGTCCAGAGCAGGCTAACAGCCAGGCTAAGATTAACCCTGGTGTCTCATGTGTCAAATCAGCTTCCGTCTGATCCGAAATAAACGTTTTTAACAGTTATCCCGTTGTCTTCTGCATGTGTTCTGCTTTATTTTTATTAACATGCATTAGCCTACTTGTCACTATTGTTGTCGCGAGTTTGATTTAAACCCTACTACAGCTGTTTAGATGGTTAGAAATGGTTGCACTGGCACCCTGATGCGGAGTGGGACTTTTCCCGATGGGACGGTACTGTTTCGAGGCTGCCTGGCGTGCGGCTGCTGCCCGGTGGCCACTGCGAGTCGCGTCAGTGTCCACTCTCTCTGTAAAAGTAGAGATGAGCAGCGCAGTGTCCGTGGTCTCAGTTTCAGGTTTATACAGGATGCGCTCCGAAGATTAAGTGTGATGATATTAATGTAGCGATATTCCCAGATGATGATAATGGCAGACTGGTCAGAGATCAATACATTTATGATTTCATGTTCTTGTTGCTTATCCTTCTCTAATAAAGGACAGTTTGTCTTAATATGTAGGCCTAATGTTTTTTTATTATAGCTTACATTGGTTTCATAACCTTCTCAATTAGTCTCACATCCCTGGACCAATGACGTGGCCTATATACAGTACGTATGTAGTGTAGTTTACATTCATCACACCACAATGCTTCTTAATCTTTTTATTTTGGTGCGGTCACTTGCCAGAAGAATAAAAAAACATGAATATTGTTAAACACATTTGCTGACAGCGTGTATTGAAGTCACTTACTACTTTTTCTAGTTGTTGTCCCTTTCTGATTGTTCTGTATGAACATTAATTGAACAAAGAATTAGATATAGCTTATAGAGATTTGTGCATATGCTTGTAAAACATGTTCTTGCATTGTAAATAAGGGTTTAAAATTAAGCCTAGTCATTAGGGTCCATTTCCCGAGGAACATTAATTCCCTCTGCTCACTTTTAAGGCAAAGGCTAAATAATAATACATTTTATTTATATAGTGCTTTACATGGTAGGCTAGTCAAAGACACTTTACAGTAAAACCAGCACATTTATCACATAAAAACAGAAACATGAAACTAGTATATTTAAAGCAATTAAAACACAGTGTAGCCTACAACTTTGTAAAAATGTGGAGTGACAATAGTCTAAGTAGATATTTTTACACCCTCACACATTCAGTCGGGTCCGCTATGTTGGGCTTTTTCTCTCCATTTGATAAGAGCCGTATTTCCCTTTTTGCATATTATATTCTTCCCCTCCTCGTTACGTTCCATTAGAAGCTGCTGCTCATTGGGTGAAACATATGGCGTATGCGTCTTCTCCATTTCTGCATCAGTAAATCTGTGATCAATGCCGTGGTCTATGTGAGAAAGCCGTGAACGTGCACTTATCCCAGCTATCTACACCTGGCTTGACATAGCTCCACCTGTTCATCCTGGCTCGGCAAACGTGCAACCGATCAAGCCGCGATGAGCGGATCACACTAAGTCAAGCTGAGCTTTTTCACTTATCCTGAATATCGTTATTCTACTTTCGTGCAACAGGCCCCCGGTCCATGTCCATGCAGCATGTGAAACACACACACATTGGCTGCCTGAAGGTGTGTCTAAAGAATCATTGAAAGACTTACATAAGACATATTTTCTTCTTATGTTTCAAACACTTCACAGTCCTTTGCTGCCATTAGATAAGGTAAGTAATTAAATTCATCACAATCACTGTCTGCGCCGCTATCCTTCCAGGGCTTTTTATCTGAAAGCAGGATGAAAGACAAATATGTAGATACTAGAGAACAGTAGTCTCACAAGGTCTTAATTCAGTAGCACAGTATATATGCCAGGGTCAGTGCTCATGTCTGACCGTTCAATTTGCCATTTGACTTGAACTACCACCAGGGAGGAGATGTAAAAAAGCATTTTTTTTCCCCTCAGGCTAGACTCACCTTTTCTGTCTTACAGGAGAAATGTGTTTAATCTGATCACTGTCTTTGGTTCACTTATTTTATCCCATTGACTAACTACACCCTAAAGGAAGATCAGGCACAAAGGCAGGTACCCCAACCCAAGTGTTACCTGCATACAAACGAAGAAGAGTGTGTAGAAGGTCTTTGGAGGAAGGCCATTTTGCCTTGATTTGTAAGGATGTACAGTATAATTCTACATTCATCCTAGTATGCATCCTTACATTTTATATGTACTATCATGGAACTGATATCCAATCCAATATATGTTTCATGTGTTTTGAACCTTCAAACACTGTTTGTTGCAACCCCCCTTAATTTACTATTTGCGGTGTGTGTGTGTGTGTGTGTGTGTGTGTGTGTTCGTTCGCACACATGAACAAACAAACATTGGTGGTTCACGCGCACAAATGGCAAATTGCAGTCATGTTGCAGTGTCCCTTGCAAATGGAAGCTTTGCTTCTGTGGCATTTGATGCCAGTTTTAACTTCCTGGGGGGCACAGAGTGTGAAAAAGAAAAAGCATGGTTGAAGTGTAGAATGGGCACACAAGCACAGGAAAGTTGTAGGAGTGTGAGTATGGAGATATCTTTCATCTCCTGGAAAATTATACTCTTTCGCATTCAGTACCTATGGCGGTCATTTCTGACCGTAAACTAAATAAGTGTGGCCAAGTTGAATAGATCACTTAAAATTCAAAGAAAGTAGTCACAATAAATGGTATGGGTGATATAATAAGGTCTTGAGGCAATCTGATGAAAAATGCCATATTTATGGTACAGGGAATGTGTATATCTGTCATGTTTTACCTTAACAGTGTTAAAAGGTTACACTTTTAAAGTAAAACACATTGGACACATTGCACTCCCTCCACTTCCCATTTTTCTCTTAGATTTAGAGATTTATCCATCTGGTTATAAATCATATAGCGTCCCTGTGTATGTTGGTAGGCAGTAATAATGTAACATAAGCATAACTACCACTTGTTACTTGTCAGGATGAACTGCTGCAGATTTTTAATATGGTGGAAACACATTTTGCACCAATGACACATTAAAAAAAGGGAAAAGTGTAAGTGGAATGCATTATTAATGAATGGACCTCTTTGTTGGGTATTCTCGGACTCCAGGGACTGAAGCAGAAGGCCATACTGTTACCAAGAACTATTATCCCAATTGTGTTGGTGCACTTGATAGAAAGCACATTTACAATCAGACACTTATATGTATATCTTGGGAAAACATTAGGGAATACTGTGTAGGGGCTGGGTTTCCATCATCTCAATGGCTGGTTCCTGCATGCAACCATGGGTGCCCAGTGGAGGGCATCAAGTCTTATTTTCTCTGCTTGTTCCAACTTGAAGAAAATGCCTTAGAGGGGACTCTTGAACCTCCTTTCCCCCCAACATCTTGTCCTTCAGATATAGTGACAGATATATGGTTTGAAAGTATCATTCTCATCAAAGAAACACAAATGCACTTGAAAGACTTCACAGCCAAGACAGTCCAGGCAAGTCTATAACAATACTTGAAGTCAGTCAGGTTCTCAATGCTATGTAAACTATTTTGTGTAAACCAGCTGATTTTGCTTCACATTGATCCTCCTCCTAATTTTTTACTGTGCAATTAAAGGAGACTCAGTATACATGCTTTAAAATATTATCTTATTTTGTTTACATGTCAGTATAATAATTTACAGTGGAAAAACAGATTAATAAAGTAGTAGAGACCTTTCGTTAAAGTGTAACTCTTGCCAAAATGGGTGATTTGTAAATATACCTGAGTCACACTTTAGTTTAAACACATAATTAAGACGGAAGCGCTTTTAAGATTGACCATTTTTTAGTTTTTTGGTCAAATGGCCTTTTGAATAGGAGAGCTAGGGGCACAACTATGATAGCATCAAAATCACTATTTTTAAAAACTAAAAAGGCTCAACACAACATGATACTTTGCTTGAAGTATCACCAGGGGCTCTACACATGATCTCCAGCATTGAGAACATTGTTTGTGTACAAAGAGTTTACTAAAAAGAAACTTACTTTAGCAGTTGTTTCAACCCTTGTGTTGTCTTCCCATCAAAGTTAAAAATAAACACTTTTGTTTATTTCATTTATCAATGTTTTTAACTTTTTCTTACGTTTTTTGTCCCTTTTTCAACACTTTTACTGTTTTGTCACGTTTTTTACGTTTTCAACACTACGTAACACTAACTTATTAACTTATTTTTACAGTTATTTTTGGATTTTATGGTCAGCGTTGTGTGGAATCAATCATGTTATTTTGGGTTATTAAAAAGAACATTGAAATAGGAAAATGGGTCAATTTGACCTGAGGACAACATGAGGGTTAAAAAGTGTCGATCTCCAAATGTGGATCAACTGACTCCATAGGAGGAAATTATATGAGGCTCCTTTTTTAACTACATGGTGAATATTGTTTTTCACTAACGAGAAACTGTACACAAACAATGCTCAAGTTCATGTGTGGAGCCCCTGGTGATGTTTCGAGCAAAGTTTCATGTTGTGTAGAGCCTTCTTTGTGTTTTTAGGATGTTGATTTTGATGATATCATAGTAGTGCCCCTTGCACTCCCATTCAAAAGACCATTTGACCAAAAAACAAAAATACGGAAAATTTTAAAAGTGGAGTTTACGTCCTAATTATGCTTTTAAATTAAAGTTTGACTTGGGTACATTTAAAAAAAACACCCTAGGTTGCATTTTGGCGAGAGTTATGCTTTAATCTGACTTTTGAGGGTAGTGAATTGCCGACAAAATGCCACGAGTCCAGCAGGGAGATGGAGCTCATGCATTTTTCATGTATTCCCAAATGTCAAGACACTCACTGGTGGAGAGAGTCCATCTCCACTTTTGAAAAAAATGCTGCTTAATTCTTCAGCATTGCAGACTTCTCACTGTAACATGAACAAACTATTTCAAGCCACGCAGCTGTAAAATCAAAAGCTTTTCATTTTCCAGCCATGAACTATAAAGCAGGAAGAATTGTAACACTGCAATCTGCTGTAGTCCTTTCACCACTGGGTACAATTTCTCCTCACACACATAAAATGCATGTACACACTTATGCAAAATGTTGTCATAGTGTGTGCTCTTACATCTGATAAAGAAATCTGGAGCATATTTCCCTACCCTAATAAATTGGAGTAGTTAAATGGGAAAAGAAAGGTGTAAATGCTTTGAACTTTAAACAGCCAATGTCATAATGAGACATAATGCCCCTAACCATTCTTGTTGTAGCATGTTATACGGCTGCTAAAATGAACCCCATATGTTTGTGTGTGTGTGTGTGTGTGTGTGTGTGTGTGTGTGTGTGTGTGTGTGTGTGTTTTAAACTCTGGAAAAATAAATAAAAATCAAAATCAAATTTAACAATGAGAAACAAATAGATTTGTATGTTTATAAAATATAAAACATAACTTATTGAATAGAACAGTGTGTCTTTAGTCAAATTTAAGGCTTATTAAAATGTACTCTACAGACACAAAGGACGACTGCATCACTCGATATGAACTGAACTGGATTGTGATCAAGTTTGAGACTTTATTGGAACCATCAGTCATCTACAGTGGAAATTGTTTTGATACATGCTCACACAATAACAGGGCAGGACAGCAACATGCATAACACTGATAGTGATGAAATGTATAATTCCACTTTATATATACAGTAATTTATGAATCTTGTGAAATATTTGTATTAAACATTAGTTCAGTGTCTTACTGGGTGAATCCCTGGATACTTCAACCCATCACTAACCCATGTGCTGTAGGGCTTACATGGATATGATGGCTGGGTCCTTGTAAATACAATAAATGAGACATTAGAGCACAGCATGTTCTCCAATGAGTTTCAGTAATGACGATTATTTATTTGTGGCAAAAAGGCTCCTTTTACAGTATATCCAAAAGCCGAAACCTCAGGAAATATTCAGTTTAAAGTTTGAAACCTGCAGCTCAGAACACCTATATAGAAAATGTCATTATTTATTATTTATGTGTGAAGTCTTGTAGAGGAATATACTGTATGCTGTTCTGGAAATTACTTCTCTTTTCTGTTCTCTCCAAGTAATGACAACAATTCATCACTGAAAGTGAGAAAAAGGGACAGGAATAATGAATTATCAAGCTTTCCTTTGCACAGATTTCCATCCCTACGTGCATTTCTGATGGTTGCAATTTTCTGTTATAGTGTTTCCTGTTTCATTTTGTAGTTTGGTCTCTGTGTTGTCTTTGTCTGTTGTCTGTTTGTCTGTTGTCAGATATCATTGTGTAACCCAGGGTTTTGTGTATCACAATGGTTTATAACTTGTTATCGGGTTAAATCACCGTGGAAACTTATGCTGAACACCTAACCTGCTCGGGAGCAGGTTATGTTTGAGATTAGAGATCCACCGGTGTAAAAGCACCAGCTACTGACCAATCAATACTGGGTTGATAACGGCGTCACCGTCCTTATAAGATCTAGGTGGTGCAGAGAGAGAGAGGTAGGTGCGCTCATAAAATTTTAAACATTTAGAGATCAACGACCCCGTTAACATTACCTGATGGGTATCTTTATGAAAGATGTAGATTTTCATCGGTTTGAGTTATGTTTTTATATTTTTTATTTGCTCTCAGGTTTGCATACCACTGCCAAGGTTGCAACTAAAATAAAAGGCTAAAGGAACGACAAGTTTATGGAAAGCACAAGTGTAATTATGGTCAGATATTGTGCCTGACTGATGGGGAAGTGATATTGATAAGCGTTTGATTTGATTAATTTACACATTTACTGTGTCGGCAATTTTTTTGCCAGCTTTCCTTCCTGTTTTAGGAAGCAGCGACAGTATTGCTTTTTGCCTGTAAACCCATGTCTGTGTTCTTCATGTTCATGTAGAATAATAGTTTGCTCATCTTATTCAAAATATGTGACTTTGGTATATGTTTGCGATTGTGAAACACCGCTTCTTTTATGTGAATGCATGCGTTGCTGATTGGGAAGCCCTGAGTTGATTGAACTAGTTGTTAACCACCGTCGTGACACAGCTTATGTGGGGCTGCAGTTGTTGGGTTAGGATTCCTCAACATTTTTTGTTGTAACCCTTTTGTTGATTAAATCTTTGAACTCAGCTCTGGTCTGCCATTTCTCTAAATCCTGCTAGTATTTTTCAAGTCGTTATCATCAAAATAAACAGTTTATTGTCCATACTGTGAAGTGGCTATACTGTACGTCTTAAACTCAATTTTCTGTATGTTGACTGCATGGTAGGGCTGTGAATGTATTTCTAAACAAGACAAGAATGTCATTCTATGCATGTCTTTTTATCTTTCAGTCGGATGTTGAAATATTGTAAGCTCTAATCTCTAAAGCCCTTTGCCTTTCCAAGGACATTTCAAAAGCAGGTTCCAATTTCTCTTCTCTCAAACCTAATTCCACATTGGCTTAGATGTCTGAAATTATTGGTGTTTTTTTACTTATTTTTCTTTTCCCTCCTAGATATTTCTTGTTGCCATTAAAAACCATGTTCTGTGGTTTGTTTAAACCTATCCAGCCCAACTTATTGAGTTGTATCAGGGGTAAATACCATCCTCCCTTTTGAAAAATAGGCCTATCCACTCACACTGTTCCTGTTTGTTTGTTTGTTTGTTTGTTTGTTTGTTTATAACAAAGTATACTATACAAGGTGTATACATGATCCACATCAATACATCTACAATCCTGGCTGTACTTTGGGAAAAAATAAGAAACAACAAAAAAATCAACTGTGACCGAGGGGCTTGGGGGGCTAATGTAGTTGCATGTATATTTATTGCAAACGTTACCTACATAAAAGAATGTGCACATGTCAAATCCCATTTTGTGCCATGTTTTCCAAATATACAAAATTCCACATGCACACAAGTGTTTTATATTTTTATTTTCATTTTTTTAAATGTAGCTGTTTCTATTAGTTTTGACCTTCATTACTTAATTCTGTAGGTGAGTGAAATTTGGAGCAGTGAGAATTTACACTCCTTCCACAGAGCAGTTTGTCCCCTTCTCAAAACTGCTCCTGGCCACTCCGCTCAATATGGTTCCTTATTCAACTCAGATTTCACCCCTCTTCACTCAAATTGGTTTTTTTGCTTACTCAAAAACAAATGAAAGAAGTTGTGTTTAGAATATGCCAGGGTCCTCAGAGGACAGGTGGCACACCTGTACTGCCTGGCTCACCTGTTCTTTAGATGGCTGCAGACCATGCTCTTTTCTCTCTTCACCATGCACCACCCTGGGGAATCCCTAGCTCTACCCGTATCCACTTTATTTTGACTGCCTCATGATTCACTCACCCATACATTCATGGCACTAGTGATTTGTCATGTTTTTTTTTCATCTGTAAGTTGGCCTCATAAAGCCCTTGATGTTTGTGTGAGCTTCCTATTTGTTACAAAAAGGAGCCAACACGTAAAAACACAAATACTTTACAGTAATGCAAAGGATAGTGCCTGTTGTACAAAATATGTGTTATTTTAAACACTACTGCTATTTAAATGCACCCCAAATAGGAAAAAATGTTCTTTCATTCCAGTCTTTTCCCCTTTGGGTGAACACCACGGCCCATACCAACAATGTCAGACAACCTTTACATGGCAGCGGGGGCCTCGGTCTGAGATCAAACTGAAAGATAACAAGGCCGACAACTTACTGACTTTCTTCAGCTCCATCATTACCTGAGCCCCTTTGAGTCATAAATGAAGGTCATTGCAGCTCTTGGAAATTAGAAAGCAAGGGCAGTCACAGGGTGTGAGTCACCACATCTAGAGCTGTATCATTTACAAATGGCAGTCTGGATCTGGGCTGTGATCTTGGTGTTCAGGAACACAATCCCTCACAAGCCCTCATTTATCAACCTAACATAGAAACCAGCGCATATATGAGCGCAAAAATCATGCAATGGCTGGAAACAGTCGTAATTTAAATATCACGCCCTAATATATTCTCGGTATTGAGGGCTTGCCCCTACAATTTACAACATGGTGAGATGTAATCCGACTAAAACGTGGCACTTTTCAGAGGTGGAGATTGAAAACCTGATATCTCAGGTTCATTTGCAGTAACGTATGTAGGCTACTATTTGGCAACTTGAACACTGGTATTGAAGGCTGTAGAAAGAATGCAGAATGGAAAGAGATCACTGATGCGGTCAGCAGCCGTAGTTAATCGGATTCCATCTGAAATGTATTTAATTTATACATCCTTGACATATATATGCTATAGTCCTAATAGTAAAATACAGTCTTATATTGCAATCTCTTAGGCCAACATGTAGGTGTACCTATATTTAAATAAACACACAGTAGCAGAGTTCATGCAGTCTTTTATTTGACTTGTTTTTTTCATGAGTCCGAGCCAGGCAACCGTAAGCTGTGAGGGAGAGTGAGTGTCCTCCTTTCTCCTGTTACATGCTGCACCGCATGTCCACACTTACTTGAAAACTTGCATACACAAGTTCAGACCAGGGGCCTCATTTATAAAACCTGTTATGCAAGAAAAAGTTGCATAAAGCAGAGTGAAATTTGCGGTTGCAACATTCCTCGCAAAAGTTGGGATTTATAAAGAATTTACATGCATAAAAATGTGCCCAGTTTTAATTAATCTATAGTGACAATAATTAATCTATAGTGACAATAAATAAATAGCCCTACAGTTCCCGGTGTGTGCCGCATGGTGTTATAAATCACAATGGTATTTTTACGCACGAAAATTCTGACTTTTTGGTGCAACAAATCTTTCAGAATTGAATCTATGCAGAGTTGTAAACGAGGCCCCAGACGTGAGATTTTTTTGCAACCTACGCTCACATTCAAATTGATAACTGCCTTGCTTTGGGTAGGAATCGGCGTACGCCCATCCTACGCCTGTTTTAAGTCGTACGCACGTTTTAGGTCTTACGCACGTTTCATACTGTAAACTAGGGCCATTGATTGCAATCAACAAATTAACCACTTTTTCCTGTATACTTTCTGCAGTTTGTATAATAACATTCTATGTTAGTTATCTGCATTCAGATGATGAAGGGATTGCAGCTACCTCTATTCAGTCCGTTTCTCACCCTCCTCCACCCAGAAAAAGACCTTTCACCTGGAGAAGCTGATAAAATTAGTAATTTAGTTGGATTTTCATTGGACCTTTAACTCGCAAGGTTATTACTTTCAATAAGCCTGCTCATCTTCTGTGCTCAGGCTGGAAATCCTCGCCTTCTATCCTCTTCAGTTTAGACTTATTCATAAGTGGTTGGCCACCGTTGTTATGAAATAGAACCATTTCATATTACTAGGTTCCATTACTGTGTCTACATTCTATTACGACTCCCACCTGTCCTGATGGGAAAGTCATTTATTTTTGACAAAGCAGGCAGAATGGAAGTCTGGAGTCTACAGAAACAAAATGAGCTCTTTTTAGTACCATTCTGAGACTGGAGACTGTTCATCTTCAAATCTTACATTGCAGCACATGTGGAGCTAATTCTGACAATAGATCTCCGTTTAGTATTTTTATTAAACCTGTGCTTAAATCTTTTTTAACATTTTAACCTAAACATCTACTTTCTTGCAATATTACCTTCAGCATTTATTGTGTCCATTGAAATTAAATTAGGTTTCAATTACAATATTAACCCTGTGTTAATGACTCCGACAAGTTAAACATGAGATAAGCTCTTTAATCAGCTGATATGTTATTGGGCTTTTATAATGTTAATTAAAAGGGCCAACTTTCTATTTTCTAATTTAACTGCATGTCTAATGATCAAAGTAGTAATATCTTATTGATGTGCCTCGTCTCCCCATATGTGTCTAGCTTAGAAAGTTAAAGAAGCGCTTCAAAAACATTGTAAATACTTCAAATATTTGTCTTTTTGATATGCAGGAAGGGCAGAGAGTAGTACAAGACCAAAAGTATTATTAAAACTCCACTTTGGATACAATTTGTGATATCAGTCACAATCTTGTTAGCGCTTATTAACTGTGTTTCTCTAACTCAGCTTGTTGAGTTGCATTATGGGTAAATAGCATCCTTGGTCTTTCAGTTGAATAATGGACAGAGCTATGGCCACCGACTCTACAGTATTAGTAAGTTTGTTCTTTGAAATCCTGGGCTCTTTGTGAATCCTAAAATGTTATGAGGCATATTCATAAAAAAACTGCCACCCACTAAAACATACAGTATTTTACATGTAATCTAGACTCCTGAAAAACCCTGTTTTATCCAAGACACCCAGGCATCTCAGCAATTCACCAAAACCATGGTTACTGACTGGCAGCTTGACTTGTTGTTGGCCCTGTTTCATAATAAGTAGAGGAAAGTCTGACTTGAAAGTCTCTGTGGGTTTTGGTCTCTGATTTCAGCTTGTTTTGTCTCTAGCTGACTGTGATGGACCTCCGGAGGGAAACATCTCCCTGGGGAGTGTAGTTGACAGGGTAGAAGTCAACTGAAGGTGGATTTTCGAGTTAGGAGATGAACTAGACTGTAGTGGGTAGAGTCTGACAATATTAGGCGATAATAAAAATAATAATAATAATAATTATTATTATTATTATTAGTCAAGTTGCCCTTTTTATCAAATGGGACATTTTACATTTTGACAGTATTCTTTGGAATATCTTGATGTCCACTGAGGACAACCCTGTCTCCTAATGTAACAATGTTGTGGTGTGGGCATACTGTACAAAATGCAGGATGCAGGAGGCTAGGGTTTGCATCTGGACTCCCATGAACCCTTTCACAGATACAGTAAGTTCATTAAATATTTCGTAATTGTGTTGATTAAAAAGCCAATCAGGGTTAGTAATATATAAAGTTAATTTGCAGAAGACAGGGGTTGCTTAGTAGTCACCCCTATCTCTGACTCAGTGAATCGTTCAGCACTGCAGAAGAAGCATATTGGATGTTTATTGTGGCTTTTTATTCTTTTAAATGCCCATACTACTTTTCCCCTTAAATTTGGTCCACTGTTGTTTTGGACAACCTGAAAACCCTTAATTTATTGATGTTCATTAATGTAAGTATTGCTTTTTTCAAGATGAATGTGGGTGGACATTACCAGTTTTGGTTAATTTTAGAGGAATTGGAGAACAGCAAATTCATACGTTCTGACAAACACTGGCATAGTGTTAGATTAAATATAGGGTTGTGCACTTGCCACGGAGCCATACCGTTAGTGAGCAAACAATTGATTAAATATCTCTGGCTATGGGACTTAAAGAGTGTAGAGAAAGTGTATCCCCATGTCAGTATCTATTTACTGAAGTGTGTGTGTGTGTGTGTGTGTGTGTGTGTGTGTGTGTGTGTGTGTATATATATATATATATATTTGTCCACCATTGTGTATAATTACAGTACTCTATCTCTGGAGGAACTGCTTTACAAATAAAAATAAAATAAATAAAAAACACCCTGTATTTGTAACAGTAGATGATACAAATGTAGAAGATAGTTAACTTAAAACACTGCCAGGCTCTTGACATCTACACAGAAGTTTTCAGAATTCCAACAATGTGTGCCAATTAATGCCGAATGCAGCCTGCTGAAATAATTACTTAAATACAGTTTTGTGCATTAGCGCCTGTTAATCCATGAGTGTTTACGGTCTCATTACTGCCGTCTATTCATCCCAGTGACAGCTGTGGAGGATGTTCACTGACCTGTGATTTCTTACATAGGGGAAACAATCGCTCCCATTAAATTATCCGTTGACACAATGGCTGCTTTAATGTGGCTGATAGAGAGTGATACTGCTAATTTTCATTTCTTAACTTTTGGCTCTGTTAGTCAGAAGATGATGAAGAGATCCTTATATATTTGAAGAGACACATCTTTTTTCAAACTGAAAGAAAACTAAGGATAGGAAGGATTTTGTGAGTCACAAAGACACAATTTCTTAGTAAAGTATAAGCATATCTCTTTTGAGTGTAACATAGCAGACTGTGTTTTAAACATAAGGGGAGTAGAGATTGATAGATTCAGCTTTTATTCAAACACAACTCCATTCAAGTGAAGTAATACATTAACTTAAAAACAAAAACGAATGACTCATGGTATGTATTTGGTGCTGTTTCATGTTTCTATCCTTTTCTGTTCTCTCTTGTTTGGTTAAACATTTTTTCCCCTTCTTGTAGATGCCTTCCAATTCTTTCCCTCATCTGTCTTCATGCCACCTTTGTGAACAATGGAAACGGTTTTAGCATGTGTCGATAAATCCTAATCTCTGTACCAGCACCCTGAGGAGAAAAAAAAATCAAGTGTGAAATTCTGACTCTTGCCTGCTGGTTGCCATTTCCCTACAGGAGAAGTGTGTCGCTACAGTCAAACAAAGCAGTGACTGATGTTTAATATCACATCAGATCCCTTTTCGATGACAATAATAATATTAGTTTTAAATTGGCTTTCCAGTTTTGCAACCTTTCTGTATACTGCACTCAGTGTGTCCTGAAAATACAGTGGCTTTACAATCTGAAACAAATCAGTTGTTCATCAATACAACCCACTCACTATAGTGTAAGAGCTGTACAGAATGTTGCTTCCAACATTCCTCCTACGCTGTGCTGTACTGTATCCATCCATATATCTCACTAACATCAATCACAGCCCTCATTCCCCACCTCCATTCTGTTGCCAGTGTGTGTTCGCCAAAATAAGAGAGGGATAAGCATGGAGTTAACAGCCAACACCTTCATTTTAACTCTCCTCTCCATGATAAAACCTGGTAAGGAGATAATTGTTTTACAAAGAGTTTACTTCATAAAACAACTGTATGCCCTATATATTATTAAACCAACACATCCTCAAACATTAATAACAGAATATTTCTTGTCAGTGACTCATAAAATGACAGATTTGACCGTTATATTTACTGCCGCATGTTGGCGGTTTTGAAACTTTGTAGTTTGTAGACAGTTGACTTATGGTTTCACACCTCGGCCTCCTGAGTCAATGTCCTGTTTAACCCATCATACATAAAATGAATGTAAATGGCACCGGAGTAGTCCACTCTTCAACAACTATACCCTACTCACTGGGGGGAGTGGAGCTCTAGAGGTATACATGTTTTAGCTGACGTATAAAACGAGAATGGGCTCCGTGACTTTAATGATCTGAAACTGTCTTACCAATTGCCTGGAACATCTTTTATTTATGTACTTTCAACTACGATCATCCATGAAAGCATATGGAGTACCATGGGGTTCTCCTCTTACTACCCACCCTTTGCACCCTTTGTCTAGTTCATCTTCTTGCACTTTAATTGATCCTATTTTATTTAATATTTTCTCAGTTTTTCTTCTTTTTTTAATGTAATATGCCGATTTTGTAGTCGGAATGATGTCTTTCTTTGATTCTAAATTCAATAAACAGTTGTTCACAAAAAAACTAATCGCCAAAGGCACATGACCAAGCGTCACTTTTTGACTCAAAAAAGCAAGAATGTTTTGTGAATGTTTATGATAGATGTTTTTAATGTACAGTTAAGGTAATTCATTTGTCTGCTTTTGTTTTCTCTTCCAAACAAGTTCAGCTAAGACCCATTTTTTATGACGCCTCGTTTTCCTTGAATGCTTTTTTGTCTTCAATTGTATTTTTAATTATAAAGGGATCGCCTGGTCCAGTTGGTCTCATTTGGCTACCCTTTGAAATGCAACTTAATCAATTCCATGGGGTTAACAGACACACACATGGCAATAATATACAATCTTTAAGCATGCAAGGGCACATCTGTCATTCTTTCCAAAAAATCAATTCACACCCTCAGGCTGCAGTTTCCACAACAGCAGTGTCTGCCATTGTTCCCCCACTGCCCGACAGCCAATCATGGACAAGTTGTTGTATTACAGCAATGGTATCAAGCGTAAAGACCACATGATCCACAGTGAGTAGTTTTATCAGAAATACATTTGTTTGATGAAACCTTCCTAGGTTTACCTCAGGGTTGACTTTCTGCACTACGGGAAGCAGTACAACACCTATTACAAGTTTCATTTCATACTCCTCTCTCCTTTACTGTTCGTGTATTCATGTGTGAAAAAGAGATAATGGATCCTTATCCATAGCAAAAAGTCCTCATACGTATCCAAAAAGGTTCTGTGTCAATGAACTCCAAAAGTCCTCAAATGACATTTACTAACAAATTAGGTAGACCAGTGTCGGTTACATTTAGGCAATTTAACTACCTATGGCTAAGGAATAATCGTGGTCATGGTTAAAATAAACGTTGGCTGGTAATTTCCTGTCTCCTACCAGATCACACACCATTGTAGCGTTTCTTTTCAGATTAGAAAGAGTGTCTCTGGTAAACACTGCCTTTTGTCAAGGTTAAAAGTAGTAATACAGTTTGTTGTCTATGGTTTAGATAACAGCTGTTTTATCATAATCCTCATTAATAAACAACACAACGTGACTGGTTATTGACTTTATTCGCGGTGCGAAAGCTAAAATATAAAAATGATTACAAAAGAAAATTATTACATGCTTTATCGCCATGTAATATTCACCATCCGTATAAAAGTACTCATGCCACAAACAACAGTTCAGTAAAAAAATATTGACGTTGAAATTAATCACATTAAAATGTCCCTGGTGTGTAGAGGTCTTCAGTGTTGAGTATGGATTGCTGCAACCTTCTAATTTCTTATTGGAAACTACATCAATACAGCCAATACTTAGTGCTCCTTCCTGCACACTGCGTGCGTGGCGTGTCCGTTTTTATTTTGGCTCCCAAAGATACAAACTATAATAAATGGAACATAGACATGAAGTGACATCGTACTCAAAAGCCATAGTAAAATAGAGAATGAATCAGAATAAAGTCCCAAAGTGCTAAATTATAGAACAATCATTTAAAAACAACTTAGTAGAAACATTAACTGTATAAATAAACAATACTCAAAAGCCATGATGTATCAGGACTAAATAAAGACATTGATTACTCTCCTTTCTTGTGGTGTTTTATTTCTGTTAATGGATATTTTGTATGTATACAGTGAATTTTTCTACTAACTTGTTGTTTTGTTTAATTATTTTTCCACTATTATTTTCGCACTGTAGACTTTATTCTAATTAATTCTCTATTTTACTTTGGTATTGGGTGTAGTGTCACTTTCTGTCTTTGTACTATATATTTCCTGTTCGGATCTCACTTCTGGTCAGTCACCCTGAAGAAGGCCTGTGAGCCGCTCAAGAGTGCCTTGGTTTTCATGCTGTTCTGATACTATTGGATTACACCTGCACCACAGATGGGAAGTAACAAAGTACAAATACTGTACTCAAGTAGATTTTTCAGATATTTTTACTTTACTATTTTTTTTTGGGCGACTTTTTACTTTTACTCCTTACATTTTAACACAAATATCGGTACTTTCTACTCCTTACATTTTACAAAATTTAGAAAACAGAGAGAAGTTGTCTTAACAGACACACCTGGGGCGAAGTTGTTACTTTTACTTGAGTAAAGACTTTAAATCAGTACTTCTACTTTTACCAGAGTACTTTTTAACACAATTATCTGTACTGCTACTTGAGTACGGGAAGTGAGTACTTTTGCCATCTCTAACCTGCACCAAAGAGCAACTTTTTTCACCCACCACTAAAAAGAAGCGCTCCTTTTCTCTTTCTTTCTACAAGGTAAAAATCGTTATTGTGTGAGAGACCAGTCCAAAAGATATTTCATTTCATAGATGGATAACCTGAAAGGACATTCAGAAAGCAAAAGTAAACTAAAGATCTTTGATGACAAAAGAAAACAAGATCTCAGATGATCCAGTAGAAAGTGGTACAGGTAGGTAGACTGAAATGATCTTCGGCTGAGAATGTGTCTAGTCGGTGTCTCTTGCTGTCCCCTGTGTTGAGGGATTCCTGGCTCATCTTTTCTAGTTTCTCCAAAAAGTTTAAATGTTCATGTTGTAGACGACTTTTTGCTATTCCAATAGTTTTGATGTCCCAGCTCCATTTAATATTATAGCTGGTCATTGGAGCTAGTAATCCAAATCCAATCCAAAATTCATTGTGTCACATTAATAGCAGGAAATTATTTTGTAAAAGAGATTCGGTTCAAGGCCTGGGTGACAGAACTTAGCAGCATGCAGTGCATGCAGGAAATTGGATATGAGATAGATGGGAAGCACAGACGGCAACCATTCCTTTTAAAACCTGTCAGTGACCAGTCGACACAGCGACCCTGAGAAGATTTGATTCTCTAATATGAATTTAAACTGATTGTAATATGATGCATGTGGCATGTTCCCTTGGTTACTCAGGTATTGTGTGGCTGCAGAGAAAGGTGGCTGTTTGGATATCTGCACACCAGTTTAAATGTCAAACTACAGTTTTTGCTGTGCCTTGTGGTTTTAGACACCTGCAGTCACAATCAGACTGTGAGATGTTGCATTTTATCTATAGCTATTGCCTGAATTAAGGGGGGACTAAGGATACATGGTCATGCTTTAAACCCATTTCCTTGGCTTTTACTTCTAATTTTTTTCATAGATGGCAGATTGAGTTTGTATTTTGAACGTTTTTAAAGTCTGTTTTGAAAATGTCCAAGTGGTCTTTGTCACCTGGTTAAATGAATTTATTGACTCCATCTTGCATGCTGCCAGGAATTGATTTAGCCTTAGAAATATTTCAATTGGAAACTTCACCTCTGTTAATGCTGCAAAGAGTAAGTTATATGAGGATAAAAATGCACTCTGGTTAATTGGAAATTAATCAGTAGAACATGGTTAGAATAAAATAGTTGCCTGTGTCTCTGTCTGTTAGTCTTTGCCTGTCTTAGTGCTGTAATTCTTAATTGAGCCTATTATAAATTGAGGCATTAGGATGTACAGCGGTCTTAAAGACCTCATACTATGCTAACTTTCAGGTTCATAATTGTATTTGGAGGGCGTACAAGAATAGGTTTACATGGTTTAAATAAAAAATAAAAACATTTTTATTGTACTGGACATTGCTCCTCTTAACCCTGTGTGTTGAGCTCCAAATTTTAGCTACAGAGAAAGGCATCTTACTTCTATTCCATCTTTGTTGGGAGTCGCACATGCACAGTAGCTAGAGGACTACTAGCCAGTCAGAAGCAGAGTAGGGCAGGCCCTGACAAGCAAGCTAGTGTGATCCAAAACGAAACCCGCTTCAGCATGGCTTTTGCTCAGCCGTACATGTTCAAACCCGAGCTGAAACGCAGGAAGAACATCCCGAACCAGCTTTGCAACCAGACTGAAGCAAGACGTTTCAGAGTGGTAAGGCAAGCATTATAATGTGTGTTGCACAGTGACGCAAAATGAAGAATGTTTGTCACATAAAGGTTGGACTACAATAGAGTCTGTTTCTAGCAGTTTGTGTTTACTGTGGTAGATGGTATCTCCCTTTGGGGTGGACTTTGGGCTTTTTCACTTTGTAAACCTATTCCAATATATATATATATAGATAGATAGATAGATAGATAGATAGATAGATAGATAGATAGATAGATAGATAGATAGATAGATAGATAGATAGATAGATAGATAGATAGATAGATAGATGGATGGATGGATGGATGGATGGATGGATGGATATATATATATATATATGTATAACACAACGGATAGGGGGAAAGCCGAAAAGCATAATATGAGCATTTTAAAGCAGATTAAATATTGTTGAAGTTTTGATAGATCTTAAATTAAATTCAATTTGAGAATTACTCTATTTATAAATCCTATGAGACACACGCACGTGTCGATTTTGCAGGAGTCAGAGAATGGGGGTAAGCAAGGTGTGCAAACTGCTCAAATACAACAAAAATAATTATAAACTATTTTGTGCTTTTAATCCTATTAAATATACAATATTCGCAAAGGAATATTTGCTAAATTTGTTAAATATAATAAACAAGCTGTAAATGGATCCATTGTGAAGATTAAGTTTGATTTATTGTACCGCATAATAGCTTCTCTATTATTACTTCTTAATAATGATGTAACTTTAAGTTTTATTGTTAACTATTAACATACATTCACTCAACACTTCCTTGTCTTTACCTCTACTGGGATTTTAAATAATGGTCAATGATCTTGAATGAATTTCTAGATCCTAAGTTGGTCAAATGAGGACAAATAATGTATATTTTGGGGAGTGTGTGTTTAGATGTGTTTTGGTTTGGTAAATTACATTCTAATTATAATTGTTTGCTTAGTGTGTTTTAGGACCTTAATGAGGTGTTCCACATAATAAGCAGCTGTGTCAACAAAGATGCAACACTCTGCTTCCAGCAATGCATCCTGTATGGTGAATTGCTGATCAGTAGCTGTGACCAGACCAGCTAGTTTGGCTTTAAGGTCCTTGCCTTGAAGCTGGCTCAGAAGTTGCATGGTCATTAAAACAGGACAATAAAACGTATCTGTAGCAGTTCAGAAAGTGTTTGTTTGTCTTCATTCTGTATCACCTTCATTTGAATTTTAGTTACGCTTGTAATAATATTATATATTAAAAAAAAAAAAAAAAAAAAAAAAGTTCAGCTCCCCTTTGTACTGGCACAGCAGAGATGGGAGTTGATGGAGAGACTGCGGTGAAAGGAATCCTTTGTGTTAGAGACTTTGAGCTAAACTTCACACTGCAGTAGAGCTTCTGGAGTTGTATCAAAGGGATACGCAAACAATCACAATTCCTAATTAGTTGCATAATACACCAATCGATTTAAGTGTTGTAAATCCTGTCTGGGCAGGCCTACTCCTCAGCAGCAATTACCCACCTGCAGTGAAATGGCAGTGTGGTATGTTTCAAAACCTAGTCCAATTCCAAAGTAGACATCTTGTCTTTACAGTATATGCATCACAAGCTTTATATGGGCTCAGTTCTTTTAAAGCAGGCTATTTTCTCAACAGGTTTCCTTATGGATATTAGATCTCAGTGAATGCAAATTGGTATTCTGGTCAGTTAAACCACAGGTTGGTTGTGGGTGAGAATATTTTGAAATGCATCTCGGCTGAGAGATCAGTGTGTGATTTGAATATGCTGTTAGTGAGACTGCAAATTGCGCGCACATTGTATCAATTCAATGAGAGTTCTATTTAATTATCCACTTACGTGCCCATTTTTTAACTAAAACAAAGAAATGCTAATTAACTGAAGTTTGTCTGCCACTGTACACCCATTTTACTGGCATACTTTGTGCTTAAAACCTGTCTTACTCAGGCACATATAACATGCTTTAGCACCCTGTGGCATGTCACACTGTGAATACTAGTGCTTTCATTACAAAGTCACAGCAAGGAATTGCCCTGCTGTGTGTCAAAAGCCAACCGACCCACCCTCAACCAAGCAGTATTGTCACTGCGCATTGTAGGGGTTGTATTTAGCTTTTAGTTCATTTTTTGTGCCGCTGCAGTTTTGAGCCACTCTTAACAATCATCTTACTATTTTAATATGACGTATGTGATCCTCACTGTTTCCTGGTTTACTCTTTTGTCAGCTTAACCAACCTTAACTCTGCTAATGATAAAACCCTTTTCGAAATTGATTTAACATGTGTATGTGTTTGTTTTTCCTGTGGCAAACATGACTCAGGTGGTTCATACCATTTCCGATAAGAAGAAGAAAGAAGTTACCTGCTCTTTTAAATATACAATGATAAAAGATCCAGCTTTTGCAAGTAGTAATTTGTTATCCGACCAATCAAAACCATTTACTTCGCTGGGTGTAGAGGAGTGTGGTCATTTATAGAAGCTCCTCTGAGAAATCTACCATGGGTTATTTGTGTTTAGGACTAATTGGATGCTAATATTACATATTTCAATAATTATTAAATGTTTTTTGTAAATAGGCCTGTTTGGAAAAGAAATATGGAGCGGTAAGTTAGTCCCAGAATACAGCAGCAAGCTGGGTTTGAGTGTTTACTCCGATCAGTGTTCATGCAGAATTCTGTGAAGGTCTAGTTTTACACATGGATAATCAAGCCACTAGGGACAGAAGCCATAGCATGAAAACTGGTTACTCTTAGCCTGAAAACATCATTTATTCATGCCATTCTCTTGATCTTATAAAGTTCAAGCAAGTTTTTATAAATAATGATTGGTGATGATGAGTTGATGAATAAATGATTGACTTGCAAAGAAACAAATTTCAAGCCAAAAGGGTTGTGGTATTTGGAGCTTTAAAGACCTGAGATGCTACTCTCTACGCTAAACTTATGTTTATCTCGCTGAAAATATATCTTTTACTACACATTGAACTGTAAGAGTCTTCCACTTTGATGTGACAACCAAGCACTTTCAACAGAGGGGTCCTTAAATTGTTCCAAACATAGTTTGGAGGAAAGTTATGTGGAGTGAGATAATGAGCCAGCCATCGAAGCACACAAACAACACCTCAGTGGCTCAGGTAGAGGATATAAAAGATCGATGGTACACAAGTATCTGCATGTTGGAATTAAAGCTGTGCTGTGAAACAGACTTTATCGACAACATTTTAACCAAGCATGCACCCCTTAGGGAACAATCTCATAGGGAACTGCTGTGTAAAATGTAAATAAGAAATTCCCTCATTGTTACTAGCAGATGAACTATTGCTTCTCAGCTTGCAATTTGCTCAAATACTAAAATCTGCCATGATTTGGATCAAAACTGATGCCCTTTTTAAATGTGAAACAAACAACTTTAAGATATTCCCTTTTATGGTCAAAATAAAGTATTTCTGATTCTGATTCTGAAAATCAAGCTGTTCCACTTAGTGCTCCCCCTAGAGGCCTGGAGAACTTCCGTTGTGTAATCTGGATGCAGCGTTTTTTTTGTTAGCATTTGCTTTGGGGGTTTGTCTGGTTTTTGTTTTTGCATGGCTTCTTTTTTTGGGGATTGTGTGCTTTTCTTTCTTCTTTTTTCGTTTATGTATTTGCTTGTGTTGTGTGCATTTGCAGCGCGTTTGCTGAATGCTGTGCATGTGTTGTCAAATCACTGAAGTATTTTTATTTTTATTTTATTTTTTTGCTTGTGTTTTGTCTATTTGCATGTGTTTTTGTGCAAGTTGAGGGGTATTTGCCCCTGTTGGCCACTGTACAAAACAACATAATGATCAACGATTATATCCTCTATGGCAATTATTTCTTTGATGGAAATGAAAACTATAATTATGATGTTACTGTCAATGTCCTCCCATTGTTAGAGCACCATCTGAAAGCAAGCTTGGTCCTTCACAGTCGTGGTAAAAGTATGCACAATTGGCATATTTATAGCAAAATGTGCTTTGCCAGGCGCAGCAGTGCGTGATTCAGCATTGGTGTAGCAGGGAGCATGGAGGAGGGAGTAAATGGAGCGCTTTGGTGTGAGAATGGCTGTGATTGGTGTGTGACTGATAGAAATGATAATTCAATCTGCATTATGACTTCCGTGTCCTGCAAGATTTAATACAGTGCTTAACTTTACTCCACCCTTTGTGTAAAATTCACATTCAGAGCATCACCATTAACTTTGCCAGTTGCTGCGATAAAGTGCAAGTCTCTCTTAGGGTGGCCCAACGTGCTGTGTTCAGGCTGCCTTTGAAGCTGGTATAATAGTGTAGTACTTCTCCACACACACTCAAACAAACAGCAGTTGGTCTCACCAGTGCACACAGCAGACCTGATTGATCTCCTCGCTGGGCCGGCCACCACTAATCTTTCTGTAGTGGGGGAGTTCCCTCCACAGCAAGCCTTGATCATTCATCGTTAAAGGGCAGACAAAATCAGGTACACAGCTTTAAGGAAAACCGGTGAAATCTCGTGGAAATTACAAACACGGCTACAAGAGATGAGTTATATTAGGTTGAATGCTAAAGAGCGAGCAGTTATGTAAGCACAGTGTAATCAATCAATGTAGAATGAAATGGTAACAGCTCTTAACAGGTCATATTAGTCAGTGTCATTAGGGTGGTCCATGCTTGTATTTCTTAATTGTTTTTAACCAAGCCGCTCAGAAGTGTATGTTTTTTATGTGGCAAGCAAGCAACCAGTATGGGCTATGTCAGGGGTCTTCAACGTTTTCCAGGCCAAGGACCCCCAAACTGATGGCGAGATGGAGCGGGGACCCCCTAATTATATATATATTGTATAAAATTGTGTTATATCAAACTGGTCCTATAGTGCCATGTGTAAATGTACCTTGTTATTGTGCATTCAATACTAAGATACTCAAATAATATACAGGTTCATATATTCATGTTTTTATTTTAAACATATGCGAGGCACAGTGAGTAGGGTGGCCATGCCACTGCCATTTATAAACATAACATAACACAATAAACTGATACCTGCCAAGATCAACAATGTCTGTCAATTGCATGTAATCATGCATAAATATAAAATATAAAAAAGTCTAATCAACCAAAACTTTCGCGACCCCCATGGAGTACCTCCGCGGACCCCCTAGGGGTCGCGGACCCCCTGTTGAAGACCCCTGGGCTATGTAAAGAATTTGCTGCACTAAAAAAAACTGATCTCACTATAAATATACTGTATATTTTACCAGACATTCAAGTGTAACCTTACACTTGGAGGTACACTGTTAACTAGCTGGTCCTTGAACCATTCCAAACATGTTTTGTCACAATTTATGTGGAGTAAGATAATGAGCTAACACCTTTGTGGCTCAGGTGCAGGATATAGCATATTGATGCAACACAAGTATTCGCTCTCTGAAATTAAAGCTCTGCTAGGAAACAGTCTTAATTGACATTTTAATCAAGCAAGCACTCCTTAGAAAACAGTCTTTTCGCTTTAATATAAGCAACCACTGTCTGAAATCCAAACAAGATATTTGTTCATTTTGATTAAAGCAAGTTAACTATTGCCTAGAGGTTTGCAATTTGTTCAGATACAAAATCTAACGTACCATTTCTCAAGGTTTGTCTTTCTATATCATGACTTTTCCATTCTCAGCCCCTCAGCAATGTATGTTTGGGTTGGGAGCCAAGAGCACTTGGTCTGCAGGTATTCCTACACAAAGATTGTAGTTATCTGGTTTTTGCAGACAAGTTTTAAGTGGCAAGCAAGCCACTGATATGGGCTATGCGAAGGCACTTCAATGATGTGTTGGTGATAGAGGCTTTGCTTAACTGTTGCTGGCAATGCAGTTTGCCAGTAGATGACCAAGCAAACTAAGTACAATGAAACCGCTGATGAAATGAGGTAAATTTCATGGACAATTCTCCATGCGAGTTGCAAGTGAGTGAATAAGTAAAGTCAGTGTGCAGCATATTCAGCAGGATAAGTCTAATGCACATATACTCATACATAATTGTGTATTAATTGCACTAAAATAGAATGTAAAGAAAAAATCCCTTCTGTACTCTGTATACTCAAAGAATGAATCATGTATTTGTCATAAAGGTATTACATCTCTGTTGCATCCATCTCAAATTGTTGGCAGTGAATCATTAGCTGTGTTTTCATTGTGATATTTTAGAGAAAACATTATCCTGGCTATAATGTTTTCCCTCAAAGTGCATTAAGATAATGGGTTGAGCCAAATTACAGTACTTTTGATCCGGTTGCCATCGATGTCAAATGGAAATGAGTTGCCATTCTGTGATGTGTTTGCATTCATTCATTATATTATATTATTAACTGCAGGCATTGATCACAGTGGCAGCAGGCTGAGCAAAGTGGCCCAGATGCCCTTCTCCCTTTCCACAACTCCCTTCACCCTCTGGAAGATCTTGAGGCACTCTCAAGTAAGATAGGTTATGTAATCCCTCTAGCATTTCAAGGCCTTTCCCAGGGTCTTCTTCTAGTTAGACAGCCCCAGGAGACCTGCCAAGGGAGGCATCCAGGAGGCGTCCTGATTGGATAACCTGAAACAGACTTGATGTTTCTGTCATAACTTCAAAATGATCAACCTCCTACATGTAGGACAGCTTCACTATTAGAAAAAATAAATTAAGTCATAAGTGAGAATAAACCCACTTTCTAGCGTGGGGGTTGTGGCTCAGATGGTAGATCAGTCACCTACCAATCGGACAGTTGGTGTCAGGGTCCTCATAAGACATTGAACCCCGAATTGCTCCTGATGCTGCGCCATTGGTGTGTGTGAATGTGTGTGTAAATGTGTATCTGATGAGCAGACCGGCTGCAGCAGGTTAATAGTTCAAGAGCCCACTGTTGCTTAGTTACCTATGAGCATGCGCGATAGCTCTTGAACTCCTGAACTTCAGCTCTCCTGGCTCCACTGTGGTGTCAGGTTACCTGTTTCTACATAGTCATTACTAAGGCCATAACAATGGCAAATATTTTTTTTGTGGAAGAAATACATTTTGGAATTATGTATCGATTAACACAACTTTTATGTCTTTCTGTCACATCTACTGTGGTCAGATTTGCATGTTCCCTCGGAAGGAATCATTTCACATGGGTAGGCACTTGTAATGACATTTTGAACATGTTAAGAGGCTAAAAACACGTTTAAAACTTGCCCTGTTTAAGCCCTAACTCTAGCAGGGGGATAACACGGTGTATATACCACTGATTGTTTTTGTTTGTCTTACTACTGACAGCACTCTAAATTTCCCAACAACAGAGCTACGTGTTGAAATCGACCAGAATTCTCCTTTAATTGTAACTGGCTTTTGAAGTCTGACAGACTGACTTTACCCGCTGCTTTATTTTTAATGATCTTTTGATGAAGAGAATGAGTTTTCAGATACTAATGTTGTCTTTATTACATCTCTTGACAATGCCATTTGAACAAATACTTGGGTATTTAATAAGAACCAGATTTCCATAGATCCTTCTGCACAATTGCATTCATTCATGGACTCATGGTACAGACTTGAACACACATTAGTCGCTCAAAATAATTGGATGATGAACTCACAATTGGTAGTTTTTACAGATTTTGGTACTTTTGAAGTGGGCCTGTTGCAATTGAATGTTGAACAGATGTAGTTGTAGACAAAGGCAGAGATTTCAGTCCCCTCTGCATTAAAAAAAAAAAAAACAACGTGTATTAGTAAAGAAAAACTGCACAGGATGGAAAAGTTGGGCCCTGCCCCACACCCATTTAAATAATTTCTCTTTGTAAAGCTGGTTTCCATCATTGGTTTAAACATCCATTCACATCTTAATTGCAACTGTGCCAAAGCATTATCTGCACCGACTGTCAAAGACAAGATCAGCCCATCACCTGGGTGTAATACCCAGTCATCATCCCCCAGATTTTCAGAGCCATAATTTGGTCATTTTTCCCTTGGCTGTTAATGAAAATGTCCCAGACTGTGATATTTTCAGAAAGGCGGGCCACTATGGCAATGACTGGTTCTCAATTAATCATGATACAGGACAAACAGAGCAGCAACAAAAGAGGAAGGTGAAAGGAGAAGCCCCAGAGTGAAAACTAACTTTACTGATTAGATGCCCTTCAGAGAGGCATTTATCGGTATCAGCAATAGTACCCTGGTGTTACTTGGTAATGGAGTGAAACTGAAATGTGTGACATTGCCAATCACTATTCACGTTTTTTTCTTTTGCTTGGTCCTTCAGACCAATCTTAAAATAATTTATATTTTAAATAAACTTTCATCCTCACTTCATTTTCTGCAGGTCAGTTTTATTTCCTTCAATCTTAAAAATATTTAGTTTCCTGCAAAAACTCAGACCAACATCTACATCTCACACAGCGCAATCAGGTTGCAGGGAAAGTTACTGTATGACCATATTAATGAACTAAAATCATTGTTTGTCAAAGGAACCTTTGTGATATATGATGGCAATCTCTACATTGCATATTCTGGTTATTGTCAACAAGGACAGTCTTGTTGGTTTGCTCTGAGGATTATTGTTGAAAGCCAAAAAACCTTACCATATAGTCACTCAGTTTTCATGATGTATGCACTCAGTCTGGAGTAATGCACTATTGTTTGGATTATTGGCTAACTGATAATGAAATGATTGGCGTTAAGATAGTTTGACCCTCTGGTGTAGTGTATTTAGCCTGATGCCAAAGCTCACGAGTAGCCCAAATCTTGCTTTTGACTTTTTCTGTTTATCATTCATCTTTGGAAAAGAATTCCCTTGGCTAATTTCCTACACAGGCGCAGATCAGGCGCGCTAGAGACCTTCACATGCTGATCAGGTAACTATTGATCTAGCACTCCGCTTCCTTGAATGTGGATTTAATAATAATTAATCGTGTGTCTCTTCTTGACTTTCCAAATTTTATTGGACCAAAAAAAATATGTATGTATACATACTGTATGTAAATACAAAGATTTACATACAGTATGTCTCTTTCCCCGTGTAAGTATATAGGAAAAAGGCTTTTTGGGCCCATTGGCATCACGTTACAGACCGAGAGTCAGAATTACACTGCCTGGCTGCTACAATCAAAGTACTTCAGAGCCCGTCGCACTTCCTGGGCAAATGTCTCCTTATAGTCTTCATCACAGTGTTTGTGGAGGAGCAGTAACTAGTGTGAATTGAACATAGTCTGCAGGTCTTGATTATCAGTTATTGTCTAAAATTGACCTCTAGTGTTGCTTATAGGTGGCACTGATAATGATGCTGGTCCTGTTGTTCCAGAAAGAAGAAGAGTGCAAGTTTGACATAAGACCACAGGCTAAGTTTGCTACATTTTCAGAATTAATGGTCATTTTTTGGTTCCCCATTTCATTTGAGTTGAACAGAGAACACAAATGTATTACTGATCATCTTTAAGAGAAAAGAGAGAAAAATCAAAACTAGGACCAATGAGCAGGACAAAAGAGAAAGAAAATGAGTCATAATTTCGATTTAGGAAAATCATTGTCATAAGAAGGTTTCCCCTGGGGCTCTGACATAAAAAGGCATTTAAATAGATTGACTTAAATGAGCAGTGTTCAGTAGAGTGCAGGCACAGAGAAATTAAGCCTTCAGAAGATGGAAGTAGACGAATTAGATGGCAAATGTGACAACGTGTGTTCAAACCAAATGTGAAGCAGATTTTCTGTGTGGCATGAGTGCATACAAAGTCAATGCAAAGTTGCAAAATTACACAAATATGTGTCTGTGCGGGATGAAACCTTTTAACTTGGGCAAACAAATTCTGTGACACTTTGTCGCAACTTTGTTCCATTTCATAAACTGTACTCCCTAATGAATTCTAAATCTTCAAATGGATGTTCTTGGCTTTTCCATTTTCTCTAAAGCTTGTTTTTGTTCTGACTGATTATAAAGTTAATATCATAGATACAAGCATAGATTGAGAACCATTTTACCAACAACTGAAAGACTGTCCTCCCAAGAAAATGTGTATTTACATTCAAGTGACAAATCTCTCCTGTTGGATTTATAAGTCTTGTTCATCTGGAGAAAAAGAGGAAACAGTGGAATGTTGAATATTACAAAATCCACGAAGTGAGGAGCTCATAGTGGTTATATGGGTCAACAGAATGTCAGAACAACTCGGAACAACTCGAAAGACGGCTGTTAGTTTTGTGTCTAAAACTAAGCAAAACCAAACTGTAGAGGCATCAGATTAGATATGATGTGTCATTCTAAAGGGCAGTTAGTTTTAGAAATTTAGCAAACTCTGTCAAGAGACTCTATCAACGATTCCGAGCTAGGAAACAAATATTATATGTATGAATATTCACGAGAGAGCTTTATTTCTATTTGTTTATTATCTGATGTCTCTGACTGCCTTTTGGAGATTGCTTAATGCAGAGAGTTGCAGAGAGAAGGAACTCATTTATCTTTCCCTTGTGTACTTTTTGCTGTGTCAATGTCCTAAGAAGCAGCTGTTCTCTTGGCATTTAACATGTATTCCCTCCCTTCCTGTGTGACCTAGTTTTACTGTATCATCCTTTCCTCTGACTTTACTATCTTATTATACACTTAT
Organism: Etheostoma perlongum; assembly: GCA_026937815.1. Taxonomy (NCBI): domain Eukaryota; kingdom Metazoa; phylum Chordata; class Actinopteri; order Perciformes; family Percidae; genus Etheostoma; species Etheostoma perlongum. Next base: position 16,528,648 of record CM049386.1, on the reverse strand, counting down.
AATGAGATAAGTGCCTGATAATAGTGCCTCTTCCATCTCTATAACGTGCCCAGTTTACTCTATTTTTCCAACAGGAAACCATGCACCTTTTATAAAGAATTGCATCAAGGCCAAAGCCTCAATTCTACTCTAAGATTAGAAATGGGTTGGGAAGACTGTTGCAGTACAGACACTTACAGATTAAAGTTAAAAAGCAGAATCTCTTACAACAGCAATATTAGACTCTGTGGTGTCTTTTCCTCTTACCACACTTACAACCATGCAAACATATCCGGCCAAGTTGTTACGAAAAATAAAATTGTTAAATAAAATGTGTAAAATATAGCTTGCATGAGAAAGGAAACATCAAATGCATCATAACCCAACAATATGGGGATATGTTTGCTAAATCACAAGTTACTCTTTCTTTCTTTTTCCTCATCTGTTTTCTGTATCTGGATGATTTACTGTCCACAGCATTAAGAATTAGTTTTTATGAGTGTATCACAAGCTAATAAAAGCAGAGAGGAGGAAAAAAAAACTTAAAAAATGTCCATGCCTCTTTTACATTACAGTTTTATGACTTTCTTTTTACTCACTCATTTATTCTTTCTCTTGTATGGGCTTTTCTGTGGTAATGAAATGGAACAAAACTTAGAAATGACATGAGCAATGGACATGGCTTGCCAGAAACAAGGTTATGGGAGGCTGTTTGGTGCACTAATTCCCGGCCACAGCCTCTTAATTAGTTTATTCGTTTCTAAATGCAGACAGAAGATTTCTCTCTCTCCTAACTTGCTTCTCTGACCTAAATGGAATAAATTGGACTGGGATTAGTTCTCGGCACAACACTCAGTGTGTGATTGGTGAAAAATGATTCCTCCCACAGGACCTCGTGGAAGCCAAGATATAAAAGCCTAAGGGAAATGAGCCATCCAAGGATTAAAACTTGCATTTGTTCTGAATAACCCCATATTACTATCATTTTCAGGACATAGGTTGACCTGACCATTATCACATGATTTTCTTTTTTTCATCTCTGTGCCTTTTATTATTGTAAATACACCTTATTTTAAATACAAGTCCACTCCTAGGTGTTGGTTTATTTATTTTTTTAACAATGCGCAGAGAAACATACCAACAGATGAGATGTTGCTATGGTGCTGAAACAGGTGTAATGAAAAATAGGGATTAGAATCCAGGTACTGTATATGTATTTTGTTATGTTTTATTAGAAGTAAACCTCAAAGCAATAGTGTACATTTTACTTTCTTAAATGGTTTTCTCCAAAGAGATGGGGATATAATTAAAATGCAAATGAAATGCAAATACGTGTTGGTCCCCTGTGGAAAGAAATGGATGAGAGGAGCCATTTAAAAAGGAATAGGTTGTTTATGTGCATATGTGTGGGTTTCCTTTGTTTAAATGCTCGTTGTATGCAGACACAGTAAATTCAATACGGTTGATTTGACAGAGCTGATGTAATATGGTTGTTGCCTTCTGTTGTATTGTAATTGGACATTGCTAGCACACCTGCAATAGGGGCTGTATTTACTTAGCTCTCACAAAAGATCAAAGTGAAAAGGTGTTTTTGGCATTATGGTGTTGTATGTTTAAATGCAATTTATATATAAAACATACTTTAGATGTACATGCTTTTGTAAAATCTTTACATAAATCAGTAAAAATAGACTCATAACTATACTTGAAATAACTGTCCATGTCTTCTGATTAAATACTGGACGTTTTTACTGACCAGCCCACAACTGGAGGGTCACCATACAAATCTATATATGCTCATAAGTAAATGTAAATGTGCTGTATTTATATAGCGCTTTTCTAGTCTTTACGACTACTCAAAGCGCTTTTTACATCATACAGGATACATTCACCATTCACACACATTCATACACTGTGGCCGAGGCTGCCGTACAAGGTGCCACCTGCTCATCAGATAAACATGCACACACATTCACACTCCGATGCGCAGCATCGGGGGCAACTCGGGGTTCAGTGTCAGGATGCAGATCTCCAAGAATCATTTTTCAACCACTCAGTGGTTAGTAAAACTTGTTACTCAAACAGTTTTGAAAATACTCTCCAGTATACTAACTAGATGGTAGGCAAGTATGAAAGTCAATGCAAAATAAAGTTTGGGCAAACTATTTGTTCCCACCTGAGACAAGAGTTAAAAAATAAAGCTATGGACCTAACTCAGCAGCAAAATGTTGTGTGCGTCACTTTATATGTTTATATGGCAATTAAAAAATAAATGACATATACAGTATGTTTATTCAATATTTCTGTTAATGAACATCCCTTCCCATGAGCCCCAAACGATAATGGGTTTATTGTCATTGCTCATCAAAATAGGGAAGTCGAGGGGCAGTGTTTAGCTCAGACATGTTTGAAAGTAAACCCCTGGAACATGCTTCAATTCCCCAATGACTGATCAAAGAAATGCTCAATGAGAGTTTGTATTGTTTACTTGAAGTCAAACTCTGATCTCTATATATCTTCTGCCTTCAGCACCTAGCGTACCTTTTGGAGAGAAAAATCATGTAAAATATTCAACTTTACATGTTTTTTTTCGTCTAAGAATTTGCAAAAGAACATTGGCTTACATTGGATGTGCCAATATATTTGAGTTCTTGGAGATGAACAGCAATATTGCGTAATGAAGCTAGATCAGGGATAGAGTAAAGAGTCAAATCCTGAAAGTAAACACATTCAATCTTATTAGATTTTTTTCAGTATGTACAGTATTTGATATAGAATGTGATTACTGGGAGAGTTAATTGTCATGTAGCTGACATTAGTCCCAGGTAACACATCCTCATACCTAAACAAAAGATTAGGTTATTTGTCAGTGACACTCACAACGACATTTGACCAATCTTTTTAATGCCACACATTAGTGGCAAAGTGGCCTTTTAAAACGTGACACCTGAGTGCAGTGGGATATTTAAACATGTAATTGTTCTATTTAACGTAACGGCTGCAGTTTTAAATAAGAAGTTAATATTGTGAAACTGAACTAGTAAAGTTTTTAGGCAACAAAAATACTTAGGGTTAGTAAAACATCATGGATTGGCTTAAAAATAAGTCCTGTAAAAAGTACTAAAATGAGGATGTAATAATATGTTGTGGACATCATTGCATCAACTAAGGTCTGTAAAACTCATTTTAAAATTTCAATAAGTGACACTGACTTATGGTTTCACATGGGACTGTAATTCCGGTGAAAGTCCTGTGATTGTCGGGGTTGTCAAACCAATCATCCGAGCCAAAGGAGGTATAACAATCTGTCTGTTTGTACTAGTGTAATTAAACTTATCTGTGTGTGCATTGTTTGGCTCTAGTTGTACCTACTTCTTACATCCATGTGGCCTGCTCATACTGTAGAGGGGGCATGTGGCGCCATGTGTCCTAGGATTTCCTGCAGGTGAACAGTGTTGCTGTTTAATTGACTGGGCTCTGGGTTTGTTGTGCTCTGTTACAGACAGTGAGGCCCTGTCCTTTGGGAGGAATGCCATTGCTGCACAGGCAGTGTTTTCACCAAAGGCTCAAAGCATTGGCAGCCTGCTTTAACATCTTGACACAACTCAGCCAGCTAATGAACAGCATTAGAGACCCATGGGCCAGCACATACAAATGCATGGACAAACACACACATAGGCACCAAAGAAAACTTTCTCTCCTCTTTACATCTTATTCAATTCCAGTAGAAGCTGTTTGTGAATAACGTTGTTTACTTTGCTGTAGTCTGTATCCACGACGTTCCACTTCCGGGTTTGCTGTTGTTTTCCCATTACCTTTCGCTTTCTTTGTGTTGTAATTTTAAACTCCGGTCGATTTATGAGGTCTATGGTTAACTGCTCCTCAGGTCTCTGCAGGGTAAATCCAGACAGCTAGCTAGACTATCTGTCCAATCTCAGTTTTCTGTTGCACGACGAAAACAGCCTTTGAACGTACACATTCCACCAAAACAAGTTCCTTTCCGAGGTTTTTTGCAGCTGAACCAGGACTCCACTCAGCGCCGCCAAAGACAATTGTGATTAGTTTAAATGCCAGTAAAAGAGAGCATGGTTTTCTCCCATCCAGGATTGCTGTGTGGACTAGCCAGCCCTCCTCCGCAGCCCAGGAGGAAGGTCTGGCAATGTGAGGCTATCTTTGTTCTCAATCGGATTGTGTTTTTTTTTTCGTTGCACTTTTTCTTTTTTGTCCGAGTTTAAATTAAATCAAAGCATAAAAGAATTGGGGCTACATTAATTGTCTGATAGATAACTAAATGCTACGCAAGAAGAGTTCTTTTGGATTCATTAAACAAAGAACATTAAATTCTTTTCCTTCTTCAACACAAATTGCAATGACTTAAGCTCTGTTTTATTGAACTATGCCTGTTCTATGTGTTTATTTCTCCCTGTCTCTTCTGATTCGCTGTCATTTTCCCATTAAGATTCCATCATTTTGGTCAACTGTATACACGGTTGGTCAGGTTTATCACTTGCTCAGGTGGGCACGGCCATAAACCTCTCATCCAGTGATCCCAATCAGCCTTTATATGGAGTTGAGAAGTAGTTGAGTCCTAAATGACAGATTCATTTGCAGTACTGAAATGTACTTCATTACTATGTTAACAGGGAGATAAACACTCTTTCAATCACTTCTCTGTGCCACCTTTTCACCACCTCTTCTAGTAAAGGTCTGTTCCAAAAGCTAGATGGCCAATTATCATCTCTCTTTGTCTCTGGAGTTCATTGAGCTACTTTCTCAAATGTTATGTACAAGTTGTCACTGGACCCCTCACGTCTATAACCTGCAGAGTTAAGTATGGGATTTTCTGTTGCTACATAGCATTGACAGCCTTTTTATTTTGATGATAGGTAATTGCCTGAGAGTAGAATGGTGCTTTTTTTTAAAACTACTTACTCTGAGAGAACTTGTAAATGGCTGAATGTTACCATTAATACCAGGCAAGTACCCCACACAGATGCTGCTGACGCTTGTTTACAGCCATCTAAATCTCTTTCCTTGTAGTATTAGTAGTAGTATGGGACAAATGATGAATGTAGCCAAATGGATACAAAGCAATGTCTGTCAGCTCCTGTGGACCATAAAACATTTTCACCTCTAAAAATACACGTTCAATGGGTTGTTTCATAAGTTGCTTGACAGATTGCAAAGAAGGTGTTCACACACATAGAAATTAAGAAATGTATGGAGGTATCAAACTGGTAACAGAACAACATTTGGGAAACCTTTGTTAAATTATTCTGTCTTTCCCAAAATGTCAAACTACGGTATTTCTATAAAGGCAATGGTCTTCCACCAGACATTGGTTTAGGTTATTTTTATTTTGTCAAGTTGAAATGAACTGGAATTATTCAAACTTTTTGTATCAAAACTTTTTGGATACTTTAAAAACGTTGCACCCCATGTGTTGAAGTTGAACATTGGAGTTATTATTGCTTCAGCTCATTCTTTTGATTAAAGAAAATAAGCATTCAGAGTTTGCTACCATTATGCCACCTTGATTGATTATAGGGTCAGTGGATAATTCTGAGATGCAAGTCATTAAGCAGCTCCATATTAACAGGGCCTGTCAAACCCAGCTAATTAAGCAGTATTAAAATGGAGATGACAGTGCTTTGCAAGACATCACCAATTTTACTCTCTTTGGATTTTTCTGCTCTTGGCAGGTATTGTGTGTGCATGAGAGAGAAAGACAGCATACTCGATAACCCAATGGAGACAAAATTTGTCTGTTCATTTATGTTTATGACAATAAAGTATGTATGTATGATAACTCAATACATCTTTACACGTGCACCTTTTTATAATGACACTGTATTTCTGCATAAAGCAGTGTTCTGTCAAGCAGGCATTCAATGTCAGACATTGTGCATGCATTTCATGGTAAACCAATCATGTAGAGTTGGGCGGGTGTTCGAAAGCACAAATAGTCGGACACAACGAACAACACAAGCAAGTCAGTCCACGAGACAGATATGCGAAATCAAGGAGAGGGGTAACTTTTCCTGCTAGATTTTCCACCGTAGTCAGAAAACACAAGGGGGGGGCACTTTGTTTCTCTCACTATGACTCTAGAGTGGCTACTTGCTCCGAAGCTAATCGCTGTCACTCTCTCACTTCTCCCTTGCTCTATCTCTCTCACACACACAAACACGCCGGCTCAACGCACACACCAGCGCAAAAGTATAAACATCAGGCAGCCGCCACTTACGTTATTTGCACTACAAAGAGTGTATATATTTATTTATTTTTGCTGTAGTGCTTAACAAGCATTATTTAATTTTGCCTAGTTGTGGCATGTTGAGGGGCAATAAATATCAACAGTTCTAAAACATCTATATGTATATCTATATGTATATCTATATGCATCTATATGTCCCAAAAGTAGAATGGGAGCCTGGGTTTCCTGCAGGTGTTTCTGGCTCTGGAGCTGTGGAGTCTGGATCTGTGGTTGGAGTCACCTGCTGCCTCCATGTTCCTGCTCGACACCCTCTGCTACAATTCTCCATGTCTCTCTCTCTGTCTGTCTGTCTCTTTGTCTTTCTCTCTCTCCCTCTTTCTCTGTCTGTCTCTTTATCTCACCCCCAACCGATCTAGGCAGATGACTGCCCAGTGTGAGGCATGGGCCAATAACATCACAGAGTTTGGTCTAGACCTGCTCTTTTATGGAAAGCGCAATGAGATAACGTTTGTTGTGATTTGCCGTTATATAAATAAATAAAATTGAATTGAATGTTGTTATTTGTATTGATCCACTAGACATAATATCTACGTACATGGCATTTGATTGGAGGCTAGTCTCACTTTGTCCCACAGCAACATTAAAATAGTTTCTATTCTATAGTGTAATCTTTCCGTTAATAATGTATTGTATTAAGTGTCCATTTCATTATAATATCCCGATTTATCATAAATAATTGAACATGCACATGTATTTTATGTTCCATTAAAGAGGGGTGGAGGTGGGGTCACATTTGAGCATTTAAAAATAATTTAAATTAATTTAGTTACTTTTTGGATGAAGTAACTGTAACTAATTAACACTGTTCAATTTAATGATTAAATGAGGTAGTGTCTCCAAACTTAGCTCAACTATAACTTTTCTCCTGCTAGTTGTACTACAGCACTTGTTTATTTTTGAAAATATGTTTATCTCTTTTCGGTGTTGTAGTTTGTAGACTTTCCCAAAGCATTCCTTGCAGTATCAACACAATAATTAAACAGAGCTGAATTAGCACAACTTTCATGCATTTCTTTTACATCTACAGCAGTCAGATTCTCTGTGTTCACTCTGAAGTAATCACCTAATGACTAATGAATAATTTTGAACATGTTTAGAAGCTAAAAACAGCTTTAAAACTTGCCGTGTTTAAGCCTGTTGGGTGCTAACTCTAGCAGGAGGATAACACGGTGTAGGCAGCACCGATTGGTTTCATTTTTTGCAGCCAATGCAAATGGCAGTGGTGTATATATAGTAAATACGTATATTAAATCAGATTCTTTTTTTCTTTTTTTTTTACCACAATAAGGGGGGGGGGGGACTGTGGTTTCAGATGGACTTTAATTTGGACCTAACATATGCAGAGAAGTGTGTTATGTATAACTGTAGGTCACAGAGGCTTACAGGGAAATCAATGCTTACACCAAAATGCTGTTAAAAAAAGTCCAGTCAGGTTATATTAAGTGACTCTCCTCACCATGTTTTGGGTTTCAACTCACAAATGTGTGTTTAGAAGAATTCTTTCTAATTTTTTTTTGGCCACAGGCAATGAGCAATGTTTTTGCAGAAGAGAGCAGAATCCAGAGCTACTAAGGGACACAGCCATGGCCATGCTGAATAAGGTGACCCCAAGCAGATTATTTACCATGACAACGAGCTGTGGATTTTGGCAGCTTTTCCTCTTTGTCTCTTTTTTTTCTTTCTATCTATCACGACCAACTTTTGCTATCATGCCCTGACTGGCTGACGATCTACCCACACCCCCTCTATTGCTTTCTGGTTCATTTATCCTTTTATGAATGGTGCACCTTTCTCTATCTTGTGTTTTTCTCACTGAGCCTCTTGTCTTGTATTATTATCATCTCCTCTGAACTCTGCTCCTTCCCCAATATTTTTTGCTATTGTTTAGATTTTGTCTTTTGTCTTCTCTTCCCACCTTCTTACACCTCAAAGACTTCTTAACCTCCTTATCATGACAGCCAGGACACTTCTCTGGCTGCTTTTGGGACAAACTTTCAAGATGTCACTCCTAATTTACAGCTTGAATCGCCCTGCCTATTTTTTCATTATTTCTTCCTCAACCTTATTAGAACCTAAACAGAAAAGGCAGTATCATTTTTTGGACACTTAATCTTGTGCTGTGTAGCTTTGTTTTTATGTCTCTATTCTTTTTGTCTTCCCTTGCCTTCTATGCCTATTCTGCTTATTTCCTCTTCAATGTGTCACTTTTCCTCATATCTCTTTTTTGTTTTCTTTATTCCACTCTCTGTCTCTCTTCTTTTATTGCTCTTACCTAGCTTGATCCTAGGTCTTTGCAGAAATAGGGTGATGACGATGATGATGAGAATAGAGGATGGAGAGCGAGGAGATGAATATAGAGAAAATCTCCCCTTCTCTGAGATGAACTGGGACAGTTTCAGTCATTACAGAGTGAGAATGTATTCTTGTCATGTGTGAGCACATTGCATTGATTTACATTCATTTTCCTGGAGGTTTAATCTAACCTTAACCCTGTTACACGCCTAACCCTAGTGGCAACTGTGAATCTGTGTCGAGGCACAGTCGTGCTTTGAGCTGAATGCCAATATCAGAATGGTGAAATGCTCATAATTACAATTTTCTCATGCTGATGTTAAACACCTATAATGTTTGTCATGCTCAGATTTTCTTTTTAGTTTAGTATGGTAGGCTTATGGGAATGATATTGGTTTTGCAAGTGTGTTATAAACCAAAGTACCAGTCAAAAACTGGATTATTGTGGACTGGAGTGTTGTGCTATATGGAAGGAGAAGGGATCCCCACCCACCAGCAACAAGTTATTACAATTCATTCTGAGGGGGGTAAGAATGTCTGCGAATGTCATGACAGTCCATCCAATAGTTGAGACATTTCTCTCAAAACCAAAAATGCCAATCTCATGGTGGCAATACAGGAAAAGTTAGAGGATTACCAACATCATTAAGATTCACCTACTGTTTCAAAATCCTGTTGCAAACCGTCAAATAGTAGTGAAGATATTTCAGTCTGGACCAAAGTGGTGGATGGAATGCAATGCTGCTAGCATTGCTAAAAAGCTCCTAACTCTCTACAATCTCTCTCTCTCTCTCTCTCTCTCTCTCTCTCTCTACATTTCCAACAGTGTATGTATCCCTCTTTCCATACCCACTACAAATACCTTACCCTTAAAATGATGTGCAATAATTCCTTATCCTTCATACCCACTGCAATTACCGTTGCCCCCTGGCTGTGCTTTTGTCCTTTTTATTTGACCAATTATCTTCTTTTTAAACCTTTTTTCTTTTATTGGCGCATTTTATCATTTGTACTTAATTATTGGCACCTTTTATCTTTATCTCTTTCTTTATATTTATGACTCCTTTTGTAAGTAATGTTAAATGTCTTGCAGGCATGTGGTGCAGGCATTGGAAAGTGAACTAAGTGGCCTCCGTGCCCATGCATTCGTTTCCAGTGGGATGCAGGGAGCTGTGGTGTTCTTTCACCGAGACTTGGCTGGATCCTGGAGTGCGCATCAGAACAGACTTTCTTTGGGGTCTTCTGATTTATTCTGTCCATTTCTTTTTCTTTTTTTTTTAACTTGATTTATATAAAATAAAAATCAACATAAACTGTTGGGACAGTTTGGCATGAACACATTTTGGTTCCGTTGTTTTGCTGTTATTGAGATATTTAAGATTTCAATTTGTCATAGGACAAACCAGCAACCATATTTGGTGAAAGGACGATAAAGGTAAGATTAAGGAAATTCATGGAGGTAGTACTGAGGGCTTAGGTTTTGTCTTTTTGTAACATGGCCAGCAGAGAATGAGTTGCTAATACCGGTAAGTCAGAACCAAGTGGCTCAATCCTTTTTTTATGTGCTTTACTTATATGCTGAAAGGGGTTTTATCTGTGAAATTACAGTATGTCTACAAGGTCTTACAGTGGGATGGAGCACAGTTGTTCGTAGAATTAGGAGTAACAAATCTGTCAAATACCTTTTTTGTCAAGAAAAGCGTAAGATTTTCTCACAGTCACAAGGTTAGGATGGCAGGAGGAACATTAATAGGACAATGAATAGGAGCCTTGGTTTGTGACTCATGGTAGTTATTAGCTCAGAGACATATAATGGGCCATATAATGTTCTTTTAGCAGATCATTTATCCTCAGGGATCTTTTGTCAGACCTAATTGTCTCGGTTTTACAGAGAACAGTAATATCAAATGGAGAGCAGCAGACGTGATTAAAATCATTAAGTAGTCCTGCAGTACTGCCTTAATACTTTATTTACACCAATTTTAATTATAGATACTTCAAGTGGGAATTTTAAATGTGTAGCCAGTATTTTTTCTTAGTGGTGCCTGAAACATAAAGTCTTACAAACTTATGTAGGGCTGACACATCAAGACAAGCAACATTGTGTGTGTGTGCTTTGTGGCTTTTTAAATGGTTGTTTTTGGTTGGGCATTTTATTCCTTAATTAGAAAAGTGTCAGTGGAGACAAATACAACAAATGTCCCCTGCTGCTTACACCAGGGATGTTGCACTTTATGGTTGGCATATGAATCCCTAAACCACACCAAGTGCTTGGTGGTCTTTGCAGCAGAAACTGAAAAATGCAATAATGTGGCTACCAATGACTTCCATACTGCAACAGGGCAGCAATGAACATTGTCTCGGCCAACACAAAGAGGACATTTCCGTTTTAAATACATTTAGGAAATTCCAATTTGAATTGACTAAGTCAGGCTGTGAAAGCATGAATTAGCTTTGATGTAACTCTGAATCCACCTTTGAAAGCATTTCTGCACTGCATGGGATGTTTCTTACACAATTTGTAGGCATATTTTAGTATTAATTTAGTGTTACTGTAGCTCTAATTATGCTTACATTATAGTGCCATGCTGATGACCCTTTAAGTAAATACTACACAAAGAATAATTTACCTACTGGGTTTTAAAACACTTAAAGTATGTGAAGTAGCCCGGAATTAAGAAGATTGAATGGGGAGGCTGTCTTTTTTTTATGTCTCCTGCTCGTTCCTCCTTCAGACCTCCTTTGACTGTTCTTTCTTCCAGTCTTCTCTATTAATTGGTCATCCTCCGTGTCTCTCAGCCTGTCATTTCTTCTCCTTCCTTATTAGTAAAGGTTAATGAGTGTGGCCCTTTTTTGACTCTGCTGGGTAGATTTAAAAATATTTTAATAATATCAGCTCAGATCAGTCTAGGCCTCGATCTTTCTCTGTCTTTTCTGGCAGTATCACAACAAGGGCAACATTACATCACATTATATGTTATTTAGCTGACGCTTTTATCCAAAGCAACTTTCAATTAAGTTTTTTCAACCTTGAAGGTGCAAACTCCAGACAACAAGTAGTAAGTGTAAGTAGTACATTGTGCTTTAAATAAGCAAAAGTACAAAGAGCCATATGAAAGTGCAGCTTCAAGAAAATATACTCTGTGTGTGTGTGTGTGTGTGCTGTATATAAAAAAAAATCCAACATTCAGTCGGAAGAGATGTGTTTTTAGCCTTCATCAGAAGATGTGTAGGCTTTTGGCCAAGCAGGTTGGCTGATGCTGAGTAGGCGGGTTGGGGTATAGGGTTTAAAGGTCCCATGGCATGTAAACCAAGCCCTGGGTATCCTGCTCTGCCTTAGAGAAAATGAAAGCTCAGATGGGCCGATCTGGAAACCTCCCCTTTCTCTGCTTTTTCTGCCCAGAGAATTCGGCCCACCCATGAGAGAGAGACATCTTGGATTTCAAATGAGAAAAGTGGCAGTTGATCAAGGCCAGTTAAAGGAGAGTTGGCCGTCAAGTGTCACACCCAAGTTTCTAGCAGTCTGGGGGGGACTACCACAGAGTTGTCAATTGTTATAGTTACACCCTAGGTATGTTGTGGTCTGCTGCATTTCCCCCAACCTGTGTAGTGTCTTCCCTTTCTTCTGTGTGTCCTGTCTGTCTTGCCATGTGGGCGTTCCAGGGGTCCTAGAGGCGTGGCTTTCCATCTACGTTCCGTCATCCACTCAGCTGTTCCTCATCACTCATCACCCACTGCCATACATAAACCCGGGCTGACTGCCTCTTCATCGCCAGATCGTTACATGCACTATTGTGGTAACTTGGTTCCTAGTCATTTGCGTTCATGTTGTTTTTCCTGTTGCATGCTGGTACTAACTCTACCTCTCCTCGTAGATCCATCCGTTGTCCCTTCGAGCTGTCTTCCTCCCTCACGCCGACCAGCCACCTGTCTACACCAGTGTTTGAACCCCTCCGCATTCATTAAACTACCTGAACTTTATCCTGTCTGCGTGCCTTTTGTATCTCTTTGGTTCTGGGTCTTACTAAACGTAACAAGGTAGGAGAGCCCGTCTCTGGAAGGAAGCACACCTCAGTCTTGTCAAGGTTGAGTTACAACAAATTGATTGTATTGAAGTGCATTCCAAAATGTTCCCTAAAAGGAATACAATTTTAACTTTTTTTTTTCTTTTTTTTTTAAATTTTTTTTTTTTTTTTACCTTCCATAGGTTTATGCAACTAATGCAACTTGGCTAAGGAAACCCATGTTTAAGTAAAATTTAATTTTTCAGCACTTAGACAATGCATGAGCTAGGTCAATCCCTTTCACAAAGTATAATGAATAGCAATAATGAAGCTGGTGGCATTTTTCTCCATAGACCAATGGGAGCAAGGCGTCCTCCAATATTCAAACAATAGACCTTTTTTACAACAGACAATTTGACTTGTCATAATAAAAAAAGCACATGTGCTGCTAATTACATTAACTATTGCTCTGTTATATTCAAGTGTCCCAATAAGCCATCACAGTGTGACAGTGAGCCAACATGCAAAATACCAAGAGCCTGAAGCTGACGCAATTAAATGGAATTCATATGTATTACATTTTATTATTTACACCTGTGCTTTTTTCCTACTCTGTCAAAAAAAGGCCTATTTTCATTTAGTTTTTTCCTACTTTCTTGTCAACTGTAAATGTCATTCGGCAGTGAAAATTGTAAAATGGAATGCAGTGTGATTTGTTGTATTTTGGCACTTAAAATCCAAATACGTTTTTTCTTTACTTTCTTGTAAAATAATAACAGAAATCAAGACACAGCTTTAAAAGGGAGAGACAGTTTCTTATTAATGTGTTTTCAGTTTATGACACTTAACTATATTTATTTAATTTGTTAATTTATTAAAGACATACAAAGAACAATTAACAGTCTGGAAGGGAGGTTGGGGGAGCGGGGCTAATAGTGGAGACACTATTAGCCCAGTCTAGCACTCACATAAGCAAATAGTGCAGACAGCAAAGTGGGCACTTTGCTGTCACATTTGACATTAAAACAAATCATTATAAGCTCATACACCAAGGGCCAAGACATCATCAAGGTACGTAAGGGAACATGTATCAGCATTCAGAATCGCAATTTAATTTGGTTTCAAACAGTGGACATGGCACCAACAAAACAAAACACACAGAAGGAAAACACAGAACAGCAATATAGTACAAGCTACTGGAAAAGAAAAATTACCGGACAGTGTCTGTGAGACCCCTCTCAGAGCTAGTTCCATTGATATGAAATACAAATCACCTTTAAGCCAATTCTTTAGGTGGAAACAATTTGGTTCTCTCAGTTTCCAATGAGTAAACGACATAGGTCCTTTTTACTGAGAGACATGCATCACCTGTGATGACCATGTACCTTGCTGCTCAACAGAGATAGGCCTACTACAGGGAACAGTTGGATATTTTTTCAACCCATACAATTTAAAAAGCGTATAACCTCAGCCCTGTATTTACTGTTGGGAGGTACCACGGCCATGCCAACACAGATCTGGCTTTTTTTGTAAAGGGTTATTCATGATCTATTTTGGGAATGGTTCTTTACAACTCACTGCCTCTCAGTTTTTTTCCTTCAGCAGTGTCTTTGTAGCCAAGTGAGATGCCCTTAGCAATGCCGCCGTTTAATCCATTCCTGCTTTTAGATCCTTCAGAGGGTAGACTTCTTTGGTTGCTTGGTTATGCAGTAATATTCCTATGAATCTAAACACAGTTGTGTTTTGTCATTTTCTCATTGAATTGAAAATCGAATCAAATTACAAGAAGACAGATTGGATTGAGGACGGAAAACAGGCACAATGTTGATTTAAAGAAGGAAAAAGTAAGGAATAAAAATGGGTTATTGTTATGGTAAGAGCTTTGTCTGCTTTGTGTGTGCCACTTATTTGTCAAGCTAAACTGAAAACTATCGACCAGACAGCTTTGTGCTGAGTGAAGGTTCAACTCAGAAGGCCTTCCCTTTTGTTGAGGGATGCTTTCTTTTTCTAAACCTGGGTTTTTTTATCTTGAAAATTAAGCAATTCCCAGAGGGAGGACATGAATGTCTCCTTGCTCAATTTAAGCAAATTTGAAAAGTGAAAAAATATCCATACATTTAACAATTATCTGTATACCACTCACACATACAGATAGGACATATGTAAGATTGCGGTTTAGTATGCCTGTTATTGACCATTCACTTGTAAGAGGTATTGAAAGAAAAATATGAAATGGGAAAATTACATTTAAGCAATGATTTTAATATTAATTATTCATAAAAAGATCTCCAATGCCTCTCAGAGTATATGCCTTCTGAATCTGTCCTCAGTGTGTTCTCCTTGTAGGAGACAACTACATTTGTAATGATGTTGCATTTCTCCCCTAAGGACAAATGCCACAGAAAACAGGAGTCGTGGGAGATATGTTTATGTTACCAGGTCCTAGGTCAGAGCCATGGACCTACCTAAAGACAAAATGTTCCTTTCTCAGCTAAGATAGAATGACCGGTAAATAAAACTTGACCCACAAAGGACAGATGCAAGGACATAATAGATCCAACTGTGTGCCTGAGATCCATTAATTGTTATGTTTTGGATTAGACTTTTCCAAACAAGTTATTCTTTTCTCTGGGGGCACGGGATATAAAAAAAAGTGTATTACTGATTGTATTCACACAGGACTCTTGTCACTCTGTAACTTTGTGCATTGTGAAAACTGTTCTTGTAATTTTTATTGTTTTCTGCATAAAACAATTAAACCTTCACCGAAGACTAAACCTTGATTCAGTTTGCAGCCAGTCTTTATTCTGTTTCAGCGGAGTCTCACTTACTACAAATTCCTCTCTCGCTTTACAAGAAACAAAAAATAAAAATTAACTATGTGATATCTCATTCACAGTTGTAGTGGGTGTTTGTCAGGTAAGATAATTCGTGATCTGTTGATCTCCATCACAGATTTGTTCTTCACATATACAGTATATTGGTGCTAACGCTCACGCTTTGCCTACAAGCCGAACCGTGGCATTTTGTCTGGAATAAATTGTGAAAATTCATCTGCCCCGACAGATTGAATCTTGGATTGAATTGGACGGAATCTGGCTGTAGTATTGTATATCAGCTGAATCTTACATCTTCTGGCATGTGCTCCCTGTCAAGTGGTAAAATTTATTTCTGAGGCTCCAAGTTGTTGAATGCTTGCAGCTTTCCTTTTTGAGAGTGTCCTTTTGTTACATTAATCCAGTTTTCTTTGGAAATTAATGGTTCAATTGCAATTTGAGAGTTTGAATAATTTCAGAAATAGCTATAGCATACATAACCTTTTTTAGACGAAAAACATAAATGAAATACTAGCATGGAGTCTACTTTACACAAGACATATTCACGTTCAGAGCAATGATTAGAAAAGAACTTGTTAACCTTTCATCTATAAATTGGTGGCGTGATGGCTTTACCCCAGCTTGGCATGAAACTCTTGCTTACCTCACACACATCATTGTATTGGCAGATAATGGTGGATGTGAAGCTAGTTTTGACAATTTTGATGACACTCACTGCATAAATGTGTCCATTCCATTTTGCCTGAAGAGGCCTATATCCTTGGAATAAGGGACAAACATTCTCAATTTTGTATACAGTATATTTTCTGGCATTAATTAGGTTGTTTTGGCCAGCGGCCTTTCTGTTAGTAAGCTCTGTGTGAAATATTGTTGTAGGGAGACTGATAGTGGTGTCAATTTGAAGCCTCCTTGCTGTACTGTATGTGTGTGCTTGGTCAGTGTGACAGGTGGGAGTGTTTTCTACTGACTAGAGCTGGGGCAAGCCAGGCCACAATAAATTACTGACCACAAACTCATATTTGTTTGTGGAAATTGGGATGGGCTACAGTAACAACCCTGCTGGCTGTGATGGGGCCAGAAATCAACTATTACCATTATTTCACTTTGCTTGGGCCCTAATACTAATGGGCTCTGAAAGCACCACTGCAACAGGAAGTAGAAATAGCATCCAGAAAATAATTGATTTATGCTTTATATATCAGCTCTGCCACTAATATCATATTACTGGTGCTTATAATGTTCATTTTGTTGAGTGTCACAGAAAGGTCTTTCTGTACATTTAATTTTTCCGGCTAGTTTGTGTTTCATATTGTCCCTCCAGGTATCTTGTTTGGTGCATCCATAAAAATGGTAACATTTAGAGTTGATGAATTATTACACTCTTCCATCAATCTGTCCATTCACTTTCAATTATCCAGGTGCAGGTCACAATGGCAGCAGGCTAAGCAAGGATGATATTGGTAAGCTAGATCAGAAATACTGCCAAGGAAAATAACTTTCTAAATCACATGTCCTGTGTTTTGAGAAAAAAAATCATAAGGTCATAAGGAAGACATTTATTTTTCATACCATAATGGCACTCCCTATATTTGCATTAATTTGATGGACTACTGTTAGATCACTGCCTGTGTGGATGGAGAAATTGTTTCCATACATCCAATCAAATCTTAAATAAAGCTGTACCATCAGCATTCTATCATAGGCAGATGGTCACAATGACTAAAAGTCAAACAGCTGCCTGCTACACAAAAGAGCCAAAGACTTTCAACAACCCACATTAGCTTTCCTGCTTAAGTCTCCTTCTTATCTATCTTACAAACACCAACAGGTCTTATCCTGCACTTCAGATGGTGAAGGAAGAACCAAACATTCCCCAAGGAAAATAGCACTGATAATTTCAAGTTATAGGCTAGAAAGCTAATTAGCTTCACAGCTGCAGCACATTAAACAGCTTGTAAACCTACCTGCAAATGTCACTGGTGGAGCCCTTTCTCTTCAATATTACGAACAATACACTGTCTGCCCAAGGCTTGTAAATGAAATGGTGCCTGCTGCCTGACTAAGCTTACTACACTTTATACTTTATAGCTAAAAAATGTGTGATGCAATGCTTGAATACAGTGAGGAAAACTTACCTGGTGCAGGTTGAGTATGTAAGAACTGCATTTACAGCAGAATAATGAGGGAAATTCTTTATAATAACACATTCAACACATCAAAAAGTGCATCTGGTCTAAAAAGGTAGGTAGGTCAGAGTTTGAAAAGCGTTAGTGCTCCAGCTGACGGAGGTCAATGGAGTGTGAAAAGAGAGTCTGCGTTTGACCACAGCAGACCTGCAGCACCACCCGCTCAGTGAAAACAGCATCAGTTTTGACTGTACCAGGGGCCTGTTGCACGAAAGTAGAATAAAGATATCCAGGATAACTGAAAAAGCGCAGCTTGACTTAGTGTGATCCGCTCATCGCGACTTGTTTGGTTGCACGTTTGCGAGCCAGGATGAGAAGGTGAAGCTATGTCAAGCCAGGTGTAGATATCTGGGATAAGTGCACGTTCACGGCTTTCTTAAATAGACCACGGCATTGATCACAGATTTACTGATGCAGGAATGGGGGAAACACATGCAGCATATGTTTCACCCACTGAGCAGCAGCTTCTAATGGAAAGTAACAAGGAGGTGAAGCATGTAATATGCAAAAAGTAAAATATGACTGTTGTTATCAAACGGAGAAAAAAAGCCCAACAGAGTATAGCAGACCGACTGAATGTGTAAGGATGTACAAATATCTACTTAGCCTATAGTCACTCCACTTTTTTACAAAGTTGTAGGCTACACTGTGTTTTAATTGCTTTTAATATGCGTGTTTTTTGTGTTGGTTTTATTGCTGTTTCTGTTTTTATGTGATAAATGTGCTGGTTTTACTGTAAAGTGTCTTTTGAGTAGCCTACCATGTAAAGCACTATATAAATAAAATGTATTATTTAGCCCACTTTGCCTTAAAAGTGAGCAGTGGGAATTAATGTTCCTCAGGAAATTTACCCAATGGATTAGGCTTAATTTCAAACCCTTATTTACAACGCGAGAACATGTTTTACAACCATATGCACAAATCTCTATAAGCTATGTGTAATTCTAAATATCTTTGTACAATTAATGTTCCTAAAGAACAATCAGAAAGGGACAAAAACTAGAAAAAGAAGTGACTTCAATTCACACTGTAAGCATATATGTAAAACAATGTATTCATGTTTTTTTTATTCTTCTGACAAGTGACAGCACCAAAATAAAAAGATTAAGAACCATTGTGGTGTTCCCGGTGTGATGAATGTACACTACACTATACGTATATAGGCCACGTTATTGGTCCAGGGATGTGAGACTTATTGAGAAGGTTATGAAACCAAAGTAAGCTAGAATATTTAATAAAAATCATTAGGCCTACATATTAAGGAGTAACACAAACTATCCTTTATTAGAGAAGGACAAACAACAATAAAATGAAATCATGAATGTATTGGTCTCTGACGATTCTGCCATTGTTACCATCTGGGAATACAGCCACATTGTCCCACTTAATCTCCGGAGCACGTCCTCTATAAACCTGAAGCAGCACAGACCTCAAAAGTCGCACTGCTCATCTCTATTTTTACAGAGAGAGTGGACACTGAAGTGATGCACAGGTCTGTCGGCGGGCAGCGGCCATGGGAAGCGCCCGCACACCAGGCAGCCGGATGGTGTTGCTAAGAACTTGCAATGTATAACTATTATCAGATCGGCCTCGAAATGCTACCGGCACACCAAGAAAAGTCCAGAGTCTCCCAATTGCCACTCCGCATCTGGGTGCCAGTGCCACCATTTCTAACCATCTAAACAACTGCAGTAGTAGGGTTTTATTCAAACTCGTGACAAGTAATGCATGTTAATAAAAATAAAGCAGAACACATTCAGAAGACAACGGAATAACTGTTAAATATGTTTATTATCAGAGAGGTAGCTGATTTAACACAAGACTCAAGGATTAATTTTAGCCTGGCTGTTAGCCTGCTCCGGACCAATAGCTGCAAAGAATAAATCTCCATGGTTACTTGACTGGGTTTAATTGAACCTGCTATCGTGCAACCAAGTCAAAGCTAAATTCATCCAGGATAACTTGAACATCCCGGCTTAATCCCTTATCCTGGTTTTGTGCAACAGGCCCCAGATGGAATTTGGAGATTATTCTCTGATCTGGCTATGAGCCACAGCATGAGTGTATATACTCTATGTGGTTGAGTGTGTGTGCATACACACACACTTGTGTGTTTGCACCTTTCCATTCGATGTACTCGCTGCTGCTCTCAAGGCTTTCACTCAGCTCTGATTATATTGCCAGTGTCCACATACAGGTATCTTTTCATTTCCTGTAGCTCAGAATAACACCAATCATCCCTATCTGTGCAATTTTATTTTTCTTACTTACTTTACTTTTCTTACTGTACTCCCTCTTTAAAAGTTTATTAAACGGGGAACTACGCCCATTTTTAAAATTCACCCATGTTATTTATATGGTATAAGACAGTCAAAAAATATTTGTAAACATGAACAACTCTCTCCAAAAACCACTGTGCTAAAACTCAAATTTGTGACCAGAAGATGCTCTCTCCCTCCTGGACCAGAGGAACAAATACATAAGAATGCAGGTCATAGACTGGCATAGTTCATAGTTTGGCATTCAACATCATTGTGAACTCTTAACCTGTCACCAAGCTCAGAGAACTGGGACTCAACGCCACACTCTGTGATGGGAGGCTGAGCTTCCTGTTGGGCAGACCCCAGGCAGGGTGGATTGGCACCACCACATCCTCCACCCTGACTCCAGTCCTCTCCTACCTGTTCACGCACAACTGCGTGGCCACCCACTGCTCCACCACCATATCACGCTTGCTGACAACACAACCGTCATTATCCCAGACAGCAACCAGATGGCCTACAGAGAGGAAGCCAGAGCCCTGACAGGACAACAACCATTACCTCGACATCAGCAGAACTAAGAAGCTGATTGTGACCTCATGTGTGAGGACCTGACCTGGACTCCCCATACAGACATCAGCACCAAGACTGCAAGCCAGCGGCTCTTCCTCCGTAGGCTGAGGAGGTTTAACATGGATTCCAGGGGACTCGGCAACATCTACAGGTGCAACATCGAGAGTATCCCGACCAGCTGCATCACCACCTGGTATTGCAGTAGCACTTGCAATTACTGTCTTATTTACATTACTTTGATCTTTTTATCCCATATTTATTATTTTATGTTTATGATCTCACTTAGATTTTACTTGCATGATCTTTTTTTAACACATATTTAATTAGCATTGTTGGACGGATCCTGAGACTAAAGATTTTCATTGCCAACCATGCTTCTCCGTAATTGTTGTGCATGATAAATAAAGAAGTTGAACTTGTCAGCATGCCATTGATGCTGCCAAAGTGAAGGGTTTGTCCTCGAGTATAGCTGATTAGTTAAAACATTATATTTCACTTTTATGGCTGACACAAAATGCTATGAAAACACTTCTGGCAAAAAGTATGTATTTTTGGATGAAAGCAGTGCCTAAGTAGTATTTCAGTATTTTTAACTGTATGAACTGAATGTTTTTTTTCTTGTGAAGCCACATATCCAGGACCTGAGACAGACTATCACCTCTGCAGTCACCCACACAGTAATTTCACAGTTAGAGAAGCTTGTCTCTGTGTTTGTTTGTATGTGACTGGGAAACCACATGCATGCTTACCAGGCACAGATTGATTTACACTAGAGTGAAGATTATGCTCTGTTTTTTCTGTTTTTCTTTCTCTTTATTGGGATCAGAGAGATCAGATAGAGAGGGTTATGTCATAGAAATACAGAGAAGATGAAATGTTGGTGGAAATGATCCACCTGTTTTTGCAGGATTTAAAACCTCTTCCATATACAGTATATCAATTATAGTAGTAACTTAATTGTCTATTTTCACTGAACAACAGTCTCATATTAGTAACAAATTACAGTCAAAGTTGTTTCTTTGTGTATTTGTAAAAATGTTTACTTGTGCAGAAGTATTGGATTTCAAGAAAATCACCTGTGCAGCTGTCATACTATTACTACATTACTGAATATACCATGCCCAAAACATAAAACAAAAGAGTGTCACAGTATATGACCAGCAGCCAGCTCGTTATGCCAGCTCATTTGTAATGTTATTTTTACTGTACTAATTAGGAATGTGGGAGACTTGCACTCAGAGACTTTGCAAGTCATGAAATGTCCCAAAACTAGGTAAAACTGTGTAAAATATCTAAAACCAATAACCGATGTGTCTTTTCTATTCATTTTGCTTACATGTTTCCTCTATTGTGTTTATCTTAAAATAATTTCATCTGAAGCCTCAGCCGCTCTGTTATAAGTATATCTTGTCTTGGGCATCATTGTGAGTGAGAACCTAAGAGGAAATATCAGTTTCATACCTGAATGAGACAGCTCAACAGCTCATCAGCTGCAAGGCTGACATATGTTTTGGTGCAGAGAATTTTAAGTAAGGTAAATAATTCATAAGGTACATAATCTTGTATCCTATTTAAGAAGGATTCCTTATTTTCTCTCAAGTGATAATGACATTCTTCGCCATATTGGGTAATTGTGATGTTGCCGAAGGAATATATTGTAGCCCTCTATTACGAGTTTTCTTTTACTTTCATTTTTCTCTGCTGTTGTTTCCCCTCTCATTCCCTCTCCCCAGCTGTCTTTCTATTCAGTGCCTCACCAGTTTTACATGTGAAGCTGTTTTTATTTGTCTTCCTGTGTGTCTCAGCTGCTGTTTCACTGCCTTCCCTTTGTGTTTCTGGTTTGTAACACTTATTGTAGAGTCATGTCATATTGCAATGTCCATAGTGTCAAATACGATAAAAAGGCAGAAGTAGCTTTCTTTTTTATCGTGGGTTGCATTTGAAAAGTTGAAGAACCACGTTAATCAGTTTCATCTAATTAAGTTCATGACTGATTTATGGCTTACAGACATTGCAATATGGAGATAATGATCAAAAGGAAATTGCTACTTGTTGTTGCTCTCGACTGAGACCTTTGTGTGTTCAGCAGGAAATACAATCTAGATACTACCGTACAGTACTGCCCTATAGGAAATGTAGGGGATGACAGAAAAGAAATAAGGAAATGATTTACACCACAGATAGTAGTTGGCTTAGAAAAACATTCAACATCCACTAACACACAACAATATGTTTCATTTAAGCCACAATCTGTTTTACAAAAACACAAAGTCCTGTGACCACACAGTTGTACACTTTTTAGATTTCTTCTTGCAAATTTGAAGTGGTCAAATTGAATGGTACAAAATAGGCAGCACTACACCTGTACATCCTACAGATAGAGGATAAACCATAGATATAACAACATAAAGATGCCATTGCTGCTTGTGACAACGTGAAATTTACATTTTAGACCATTTCCTCAATTTTTGTTTTCAGAAGGATCTGTTGGCCTTTCGCTCTGCAATTAAATAATTCCAAGAGTTGTTTGTCACAGATTTAAAAAAAGAAAAAAAAAAAAAAAAAAAGTCCACTTATTTGGTATACTTTGGTAAATTTTTTCACTGTTTAGAGCATCAAACCAGTAAACAAAATTCTACTTACCATCATAATATGGATGTGGGGACTGAAATCTCAGAGCTATCATAGGTGAACTTGGGTAAATATATTTTGGGTAAACGTGCATGCTTGTGAAGCACTTCACACAAGGGCTCCAGCTTTCGGACTCTTATGGAAATACTAGAAAGGAGAAAACAAGTTGTCCCAACCATAACCTTTAGCACTTGAAACTTGGGTGTGTACAGCTCTTCCAGTGAGACATTGTTGTCTATACACTAGTGCTATTTTAGGTAAAGATTGACCCGCAGTACCTTTTCCTCTGCTAATTGTCTTGAGATTTCCGTAGCGTTATTTCTGTGTGTGAATGGATAAATGGAAGATTAACACAGTGTGGAAAAAGCTCAAGGCAACATCATGTTCAAATCCAGATAACAGTTTTATTTGCCAGCTCTTATTCTTTGTCCATGTACAGTCCCTAACGGGTAATTTACAGTGGCACAACAAAGGGGGATAGATTTCTCCACATCAGTCACTGTGAAAAATCAAAGCTTGCTCGATAAAAGATGTCTCTCTACATGCTTTTGGATGGAAATCCATCAATAATCCCAAAGTTTATGAGATCACAAATAGCTTAATTTTTTGGCACTTCCTACTTCCATCTGTGAATATCTTGACACATGGGTCAAACATTCTACCATTCTCCTGGCCATTTGAGTGGAGTGAGGAAACCTTTTCACAATGAGCCCATTCTAAGCATATGTGAAGATTGTGTGACTTTTTAGCTCTTTCAGACACTATTCCAGATGTGAAAAGGAAAAGGGGAAAACGCCAGTGTTACATTAAGTACTCCCGAATTTAACATAAGTTAAAACCCAGAATATTGCTATAAAGTCAAGATTTATTTGTATAGCCTTTCACCACATTTCCTTTCAGCACCAGCTTCCTCTCAACAGTCATTCGCCTGGTTTTAATAAGGTCTGATGACAGAGTTGGCTGCCCATGACCATACAGCCAAACTGTGTGGACAGCTTCTTTCTTGTGCACTTTTTAATAATACCTGCAAGCATTTCTGTCTACATTTCTTTTTAAATGCAGTTAAATGCAGGTTTTAAAGGTTAGCATTTAATGACTACTAAGTGACATAACTAATGAGTAAGTGATAAGGGAGTTTTACTGACCTCATAGTAGTTATAGTATGACAAACATATTAGATAACGTTTCACTTTTGAGTGGTTTCCTAGACATAATCATATGTATTACCATGCTTTAAATCAATGTTATACATACATGCTGTCTGGTGTTTCATTAGCTGTGTGTATATGTCTGTCTGTCTGTCTGTAAGGCGAGATACTCACGCTCGTAACAGCGCGAGATGTAAACATTATCGGCTGAGATGCAAGGTAAGCTAGCAGTATCGGACCACAAGCCTCTGGTCCATGATTATGCTTTCTTCTGTGCAGTGATACAGTTGGTGGGTGTAGTTTGGGAGAAAGAAAATAGTTCATACATAAAACTGCTCACAAACAGGTCTGTGGGTTATCTTGTGTAATCGGTTCATGATTTCTGGAAATAGACGTTGAGTCTTTCATGTTTTTTTTGTGTCGCTTTGAACACCACAAGCCGAGTGCCATCTAGTTTCATTATATAGAAGGCAGACAACTCTATGGCAGACAACCAACTCTGATCATCTCATATCATAACAATCTAGATTGATTGTTGGATGAACTGGTTTTTAATTATGGTTGAATGGTTCCACATTTTGGATAATATGCTTATTCTATTTTTTTTGCTGAGAGTGAGATGAAGAGAGACAAAATACTTATATTTTATTACTTCATATCATATAACACATGGTTAGCTTAGTTTATCAGTAGAACTGAAAGCTGATAAAAGCTGGTAGCCTGGCTCTGTTGGCTTAAAACATCTGCCTACTAATTGTATCTAAAATTTGGTAATTCTCCATATTCACACCTGAAAACTGTCCAATTCAACAACTGTCTCACTGGGCAACACTACTGTAGCAGTTGAGTTAAATGCCATGCTCAAAGGCACCTCAAGGACCCACACTTACCCCAGCTTTCTGTGGATTGAACACCTCTGCCACAGTTGTATTCTGTTTTTTTTTCACCCATGATTACATTATAATTGCTGCACACTAACTGTACGCACTGTTGTATTTCTCTTTAATTGCTTTTGATGAATGATTAATTTATGACCTGGAGGAAAATTACAAATAAATCTAATAATAAGGGGTCATAAATGGTAATTGGGTGGCCATTTAATTTACGGTTGGGCCTTGATGTTTTGGTTTGATTCCTTTCTGGTATGCCTTAGAAGATTGTGGATAATTTAGAACCTGCCAGCAGAAATGTTAATTAATTAATTAATTAATGCAAAGGGATGAGGTGAAAAATCTTCTCCCTCCAGGCACTCCAGAGTTGTTATGATGTTCACTTGTTTTATTGTTGCCAATTTTTGCAATTTGCTCTGGGTAAGTGCCTAAACTGTAAATTCTAAAGGTAGGTAGAAAACAGATGTAAAAGAGGCAAAGGTTAATCATTGTTACAATCTGAGCGTAATGAACACACACACACACACACACACACACACACACAAAAGTACAGAATTGTGTTCACTAATGACCTTTTATAACAATTATTTATGCTCCTGGTCATTCTATGATGTGTTCTGCAGTTGAAAAATATCTGAGTGCCATCAAGTGCATGCTTCAATTGTTTCACTTCTCTTAGTGGTGCCACACTTCATCCCTGGTGCTTTTAAAACCACTTACCAACTTGTGCACTCTGTACACACAAAGTGTATAACTTAGCCATTCACAGCTCTCATATTGAGCATTTGTCTTAATCTCAATCACATTCTTATCTTGTCCTTGGTGTTTGCCTTCCATCGCTCTCTTTGTCTTTCCATCTATCTATTTATGTCTCAAATTGTTCCCCTGTATTTCTCCCCCCCATTTTTGGTTGTTTGTCATAATGAGTATTTCTCTTTAGAAAGAAAAAAATAAATTGGGAAAGATAGAGAGTAGTGAGAGGAGGGAGGCAGATAGAGAAAAATAAAATCACAGAGTGTATGCAGGGGCTTAGTCCTATATAGAGCGAGAATAAGTATTTCAGTCAAACTGGCTTTTGTACTGTACGTGCACTGGATGGCTGTTCTGTTTGTTTAGAAGAGATTTTTTCCTCTAGGTCTCAGCTGGATGTCCCACAGTGCATGGATGATTTCTGATAGGCCAATTGGACTGTGACAGGGGAGCACTGGAGCTTTTGCCTGAGTTAGTGGACAGCTACGGTGGTGGTGGTGTTTTTTTTTCACATTTACCCATGTCTATCCTGTGTTTTCTCTCCTGGTGTCTGCTACAGTCTTTGTCTGTTCTCGTAGAGACACAGTCCTGCTTCTTTGGACCCCATGCAGAATAAGCAGCCAATGCTCCCCTAAAACCCAAACTACTTTACATTCATCATCTCAGGCTCCAAATTCTGGAACGTGGGCATAGCTCTTCAAACAATGGCTCCTGAATAACTGTTCCATTAGACATGCAGACAGCTCCACTGTAATTAAATAATACCTCTAATGAGTGAGGCTGAATGGCTGACCATGGGCCACCAAGCCCAAAGCCTGCAGATTTTGTTTCGGATTTTTCTTAGAAGGGTTTGGATGGGATACATTGAACGCTGCATGGACATTGCACTTCTATAATCAGTCATATTTCTGTGGAATTTCTCTACTCTCTACTTCTCTACTACTATATACAATCTTGCCATGCAACAATGGGTTATAGCACATTAAAACTGAGTTTATTATTCCCTAAGGAAAACTACAGTATTTGTAGTAGGCTAGAGATAAGAAAAAAGAAAGATGCACACATTAAAACCAATTAAAATCCCACTTGCACCAGAACATTCATACCAGTGGGACATCATAAAAAGGACCTGAGGTTTCCCTCCTCAGTGGGTCCAAATCTGTTTATACTTGTTGGATTGGCAGGAGACAAATAGCTCTTAATTGGTGGCATTTTTACTCTGTGTTCCTGTGACCTGCATCTAAAATACTGTAAGTCAAGCTGTATTTGTACAAATACAGTAGCTAGTAATGCAGAATTTGCATGTAATCCACGTAAGATCTACATTGACTGCTGCTGTTTAAGACCAAAAAAATGGCAAATGGAGGAGGTTGGGGTGGATGGGTTTCAAGCAGGGCTGCAGAGTTTGTGTCCTGGGGGAAGTTAAAGGAGAATTCCAGCCAATATTTAGGTGAATCTTGATCGCTATAAATATGCGTGTACTTTTGACTGCAAAAAAACCACAGACACGGAGTATTTGCAGCAGCTACATGTACGATCTTCCATTGAGTTAAAATGGCAGTTGTCGGGGCATGTTTTAGAGTGCCTTTGTGCCTCTTAACAGACACCAAATACAATTAAAATGTCTGTGCAGCATAAATGAGGCACTTACGTGACAACAATATGCTTTTTCAACACAGGCATTGTTTAAATTCACCTACCCTGTCTCTATCTTGCCGGTAGCTAGCTCGCCCCGTTAGCTGCCTTTGCGACGGAAACTTTATTCCCCCTCAAAAATAGGTCATTTTTTTGTGTCTGTTGAGAAGCGCAAAGGCCCTCTAAAACTTGCCCTGACAACTGCCATTTTATCTCAGTGGAAGCTCGTACACGTAGCTGTAGATACTCCATGTTGTCTGCACAGATTCGGGTCAAGTTTTTTTAAAAATTGAAAATACCCATACACACATATTTATAGCGATCAAGATTAACGTAGAAATTGGGTAAGACCCAGGAAAGGGGTGTTTGTGCCCCCGGAGTACTGCTTAAGGGGACCATTGTTTAAACCCAAACCACAAACTTTTCTGACCTAACTAGTTGTTTTAATGCCTAAACATTTGTGGCTAAGCTTAACTGTCACGGCCGCTGTCATGACAGTCCTCGTGGTGACTAGTACCCGGCTCACAGACCCATTTGTCAGCTAAACTTAACCGTCACGACTACTGAACTTAACTCTCATGAGAACGCTAAGTGTTCAACAAAATTTCGTAAGCTATCACACAAACTCTTGTGCATATGTTTTTCATACAATATTGCATTGGGATTACACTGCCTTTTTCTTTGCTGTGAATTTCCTCCTCTGCATGATCACCCTTCTTTCTCTGCCAGCCACAGCTGAGCAGCAGCAGTCTTCTGCTTGCAGTGATATTACACGCCAGCTTCTCCAAACTGAACAAAGAGTGAGGTCGCAACCTGTCTGAGCTTCATTCTGACTGGCAGGCATGATGGCCCTGCTGGGTTTCCCTTGGCAGGAGAAGTCTGCATTTAATCTGGTTTTGACGAAGAAGAGCTGGGAATACACAATTCCTTACCCAAATAAGGCGCAAGTGACAAGAGATAGCAAAGCAATAACAGAGCTGGTCTCATGGTTGTGAAAAGAAAATGATGACCATGTCAAAAGACAGATGGTTTGTGAGCAACACTTGAGTACCTCTGAATAAATTGAACTTTAAAAAAAAAAAAGTTTTTCAGGGATTTACTTTTGTCTTAGTTAGAGCTGTCTGGTCACTAGAGACTACTGTTCCATCAATCGTGGATTTCTTTTAACCATGAATATGATTGTTTCATGTTTTGTAACCATATTTCCTAACAAAGTACTTATTTTATCACAAACCATAGTTTTCCCCTAAATCTAACCAAGAAATGACTCTGCCTAAACCAAACGTAACCATAATGTGATCACATCATAAAACAGATTATTTTATTCTACAGTAATTTGTAATACTTTAGAAAGGCACAGAGAAATTATGTTGATAGGGCTTTTTCTTCTTTCTAATGTTAAAATGCCAATAAGGACTTTTTGTCCATATTGTTTTCCTTTCCCGTTTCTCTGTATCCTGTCTGCTGTGTATCAATGTACCGAGATACACAGAATCAGAATCCAGTCCTACAGCAAGGGTGGTGAGAGAACAACATCTCCTTTCCTGTTCTAGTGAGTGATATAAACATGTAATTACTGATCAGAAACACATCTAAATCATCATTATTCTTTAGGACCAAGCTGTATAAAAACATGCTAGAGTGATGATTTATTACAGCCTTACACACAAAAACACACACACACACACACACACACACACATACACACACAAACACAGTTGCTAGAAGCTCAAATGGAAACAAACCAACTATTACTACCTCTACAGCCTAACGATTGGATACAGATTCGGTGCCTTCAATAGCCATAAAGTATCTCCATTTTCATTAACCCTGAACTGAACCTGGAGAACAAGAAAGAAGGGACTTTATTGTGACAGCTGTGTGGGCAGGAACATTTACAGTTGTGCCTTTTAGATGTTTTACGACGCTACGTTTTCTTCAAATATCCATTTGAGGCATTCATAACTCATAGTTGCTACAGCTATAATCGTTTTTCCTTTGCAGGATAGCCAATCAGAGTCCAGACAGACACAGATGCAGGACAAAGAGAAAAACATGAGCACCTAACATATAACCAGTGTTCTTCTTCTGTCCTCTCCTGATGACACTCCATTTAACTGTTCCATTAAACACAAGTGGGCCTGCAGAATCTGCTGATTTATTTATAACCGACATGACTGAGGCACAGTTAAGCACCTGCTATAAGCTATGTTTTTTCCCCCAACAACGTCATGAAAATACCTAGTCAACAGCTCCATGGCAGGAGAGGGTATTTTAGCTTTAGGTATTGTAGAGGTATTGTAGCTTTAGTTACAGCACGCACGGAGATGAGAAGGGTATATATCGACGTGTCTAACACTGCAGCACTGAGCAATATAATTCCCACTCTGCTTATCATATAAACTATCTGTCTGCATGAATGTAACAACAGATTAATAAGAGTATGAACGAGAATGCATAGGCATTCCCATTTTTCAATTTAAGTGGATTACCATCATCTTCTTCAGCTCCATGAAATTGCCTAAGCTGCACAGACTCTGGTACGCAGTTTTGCATAGACACATCTGAGGCCTTAAGTTAGCTATAGACAAGAGGGGAGCTATTACTCTTCCCAACGCACCCTCCTGTGAAGTTGCATCATTGACTACTCTCTCCCGTTCATTTCTACTCCCTATCCACTCTTTTCTTACTTTCTCTGTTTATCATACTTCTTCTACTCCACGCTGCTCCTTTAACCATCACCCATCCTCCCATCTTCATCCATTCTCCCAAAATAATCTAGTTAATGGGCCAAGCCCTTGTGCAACTGAGCAGAACGTGGACCACTAAGATGTGCAAATGTGTACCAACAGGAACACACTAAAGCACAATATCCATTTACCACACAGGACACACTTAGAATAAACACAATAAAGCACAACTGAGCATAATGTGCAAACACACTCAAAGGCCAACGCACATATGCACGCAACCTTGCACTGATCTGAAAGCATTTCCTTGATCCCTTTACAGTTACTGTGATGATTCTGCAGCTAGAGACAAAACTAATTTGATTTGTGTCCTGTGGATGAACTTGGTAACCCTGCCATAGCACTCCCTTAATTAGCAACTAGATCCAAGCGAGTGGCAGGGCAGTGCATTATGGGATTGACTGGGGGGGCTTTCCCCTCTATTACTCATCTGCTAACACTTGCATCAGGGGACAACACAAAGGGAAATGGAGCAGTGACACTCAGTTCTCTTTCCCACTTTAGGATTCACAAAGACAGCTTACAGAAAATGTCCACACAATGTATGTCTTCTCTGCATCTTTTCTTCAGTAGGATGTACAGCCTCATGTATTTTAGTTATTTTTGTAGGAAATAAATATAAACAGTATCCAACATTGTAATTATTGCTGGGCAATATATTGAAGTTGCATCAACATTGCAGTATGAGACTAGATATTGTTTTAGATTTTGGATATATTGTAATATTGTAATGTGGTAAGTGTTGTCTTTTCCTGGTTTACAGGCTGCATTAAAGTAAAGTAATGTAATTTTCTGAACTATATAGAACCATATACTGTATATAGAACCAGACTATTCTAGTTGTTCTATTACTTACCTTTACCTTTATCTCATTTTGTAAATAACATTTTGTTAAAGCACCAATTGTCAACCATGTAATCTTGTTGCAATATCGACTTTGAGGTATTTAGTCAAGAATATTGTGATTTTGGATTTTCTGTATAACCACCAGCCATAATTGTAATGTTTAACTTTTATTTACTATAAAAAGTACAAAACGGCAATTTTCCAGACATGTAGCAGTAGTCTATTTCATGTAGCATGAAATTTAACAGGCTGCATTGTAAACCAATCACTGATTCTCTGTCTCTGATATCCCTTACTAAGCTATTACTTGATCCTCACAGAAAACAACATGTAAGGGTGAGAGCACATCAATCATTGTATCATCAGTCTTGGTGTGATCTCTGTCTAATGAGCATGGAAACAGCTGCTCACACATGCTCTTCTGAATAATAGATGTGATGGGCCGTTGCTTCCACCACCCATCACATCATAGGTTTTGTCGGTACTCGGATTGAATCTTCTGAAGAGAATAGAAAAAGAGCCATCACCTTTCAATAGATACTACAGTGAATATATATATTATTCTTCCTTTATCTTGGGTGGTCCTTTAGATTGGTATACATGTATATTATTTTAGTAACTGCGGGACTTGGAATTCATCTATGGGTGGATATGATGTCTGAAATAAATCTACCACAAGCTAATAGAGTGCTGTGTTTAGTCTGTCTGAATTGTGAAAAAAAAGATCTAACCACATGGGTTAGAAAAGTGTTGCACAACTAGCTACTCCGACTTCTTTTCAGATGCTTATTTGATTGCTAGTGTTTCAAATACTGTCCGACATCTATCCATTCCTCTGTCTCATCTCTCTTCCCAGATTATTCAGCCTCAAGTGGCCGTTTTGCTTCACTGCTGGCCTTAATGCAGAGGAGGGCTTTTGGTCTTTATCTCCATCAAACATGAGTAGATGGTTGGTTGATGACTGCTTCATGCTCACATGGAGGGTACAATGAGCCAGTAGAGGACAACATGAGCAATCTCAGAATTTCCTCTACAGAACATTCATGGAAGTTGATGTAAGATGTAAGCAGCAATCAGTTGAATCTACATGGGATGAAAGTGCTGACGCAAGAGATGCTTACAGTAGCATGCATACAGTGTGTGCACCCATAAAAACACGGGAACATCTAGTCCGCTAAGATATAATAGTTACATACACTATAGTTTAAGTGACATGTATCACACACGCTTCATGCCATTTCTTTTTTTAAGACACTTATGACATATGGACCATCTATAGATCTGTTTTCCTCTTGAAATGAAGTGTCCCTACATTACTGTATACTCTTTTGCCCACAGGCTATGGGGAATTTAGCTGCCTTTATCCTCCTCTCTGGCTTTGGTTCTGCTGGCAATACTCTGACTCACCCTGCTTCCTGTTACTCTGATAACTGCGCTCAGATCACACCCCTTCACCCATTGTTCTGCATAACTTCAAAACTGGAGATTTCACCTGCTTACAAACTGCAGTGTAAAGATGCCAAAGGCTGTGTGGATAAGTAGCTATATGACTTGGGTGGTGTCCATCTGTTTTAGTAGATGTGTGTAGGATTTCATTGATTCTTCTTTTGGTAAGACATATAAAATTGAAAGCCAGAAAGCTGCTCTGCCTCCTTAAATTAAAAAAAATAATGTACATTTTAGGTTTTTTGACAAACTGGAATTTCATTTTAGAGCACATTGAGTCAAGAACAGTCATAACACAATACTGAATACAAAAAAAGAGAGACAAAAAAAAACAAGATTACAAACCAGGAAGGCGAGGAGTCCTGTGCATTCGCACAGTTGGCACAACCCATGGGATGGTTCTGTGAATGAGGACACATTTAAAATAAATAGTGCAGCGCAAACACACTCTCGCTAAATAAAGGCACTCTGTTTAACTGACAGGAGTCAGTGTTTTGTGTTAAGCAGCATCCTAGCAAACATCCTCCTGCTGGCATGAATGGCCGAGACTCTGGAACAAGTTACCCCCTGATATACGTACTGTTACAGATGTCGTTCTTTTCAGGTCCAAACTCAAAACATATCTGTTCAGTCTTGCTTTTAATACGTAGCAGTGGTGTGACAATTTCCCTTATTTGTTTCTTTGTGACCTTTTCTGATTTTACTGTTTTCTATTTCACTATTACTATTGTATGTTGTGATTTTACTTATTTTGTTAAGCACTTTGGATACCTGCTGGTAGTTGTAAAGTGCTATATAAATAAATTTTGATTGATTGATTGATTGATGAATAAATCGTGCATCTCAATCAGCATTTCCACCACATCAGCAAAAAGAAAAAACTCCCTCCTCTCCCGGAAGCTGCACACCATTTTGCTATTGGCTAACCATGAGAGAATGTCAGCTGGCGTCACTGCAACATCAACCAGTGGGAGTAGCATCTTCATGATGTTTGCTCATGACTTCAACTAAACTACTCAAAGCTAATCTCAAGGGGAATCCATATTTAATCAGTAAACATTCTAGTAAACATAACTTGCTCTCTTATTTTACCTTCTGTCATTATTTGAATCTCCCATTCCCACCATCCATCCGAGCAATCCAATACAAGGCATTCTCCCAAAATTGCAATTGATCTTTCAAATAATTGATGTCAATGTAACAAGACCGTCTGGAGTAAGGGGACATCTTTCATAGTCAAGGAGTCCTGTATAAATGAGTGAAGAAATGGTAAAAAGCAAAGAAAAACAGCCTTCCCTTAAATATTGGCAAATTGGGCATTCACTAAGCATTGAGAGTTTTAACACTTTTCTTGGAAAGTAATGGTCAAATGGGACCTCAGTCAGTCTATTATACATAATGAATTTATGAATGAATTATGGATTTTATACATTTGTCATACTATACGACAATAATACAATATAATAACCTTGTGAACAAAAATTGCCCTAAGCAATTATTTAAGATAATGTCTGTGGTTATCTCATGGAGAATGACATACAGAAATCTACTGGAACTAATTATTTCTTTGGTAACAATTATGAGTAAATGCACACCCCTGCACGATATTAACTGCAATGCCCAGAAACACGTTATTCTGGTTCACATTTAGACTGTCTACCAAACCCAAATTCTAATCCATCTTTCTTTTAAGTAGCTCTCCAACTAAAACTGGTTTACAAATGTATACTGCAATACAATATTAGCCTATATTCTTTTAGAAAATCAAGAGGAAATGAACACAAACCCATTTCTACACTGACAGGCTATAGAGGAAGTAATGCAGAGTGAAATGTTTTAAAAATGTCTCACTGTACTGTAAATTATCAAGCCCCTGAAAGGAATGAAATGAAAGATCTTTTTCTACAATACATTTTAAATTGTTTAAACTTCATGGAAATTGTCTTTGTACATTTCATGTTTCTTTTTATACATTTTTAATTATGTTAGTATAGTTTTGGCCAACTCAAAGTCATGAGTAAATTCAAAAGGTTTGTTCGTTTCGTTTTAAAGGATGTATTTTCATTCAGTTTTGTTATTGCTGGGTGCAGCTAGCAAATGTAATTGAGTGAAACATAAATCTGAGGGAATATTTTTTTTAAGTATTGTGTAGGAAGGCAACGTAAAGGTGGCTTTAAAAACCAATTAAAAGAGATTAACATTGTAGTTACATACACAAAATATTGAAAAGAGCTTTATCTATGTAACTCATGTTCAAATGTTAATGATTTTTTACAGATTATAGAAAACATATAGCCTTTTAAAAAACACCAGACAGATAACAGGGCTGAATATTTAGAGCTTCAAATGCTATTCATAAGCTGCACAGAACTTACTGATGGGCCAAACTCACTGACTCACTTTTAAATACATATGTCTCTTTGTACCCGTGACAGCATCCTCAAGCACAGAGTATGATTGCAAAAGGATGAAAAGGTCTGCCAGGCACTCCCCCTGGTCAATAAGTTAACACAGCTTTCTGTCTAGACCTGAGACAACCATGCAATGACCCAAACACCTGACCTACAGTGTATCCATCCTCAGAGTGAAAGTTCCTTGTCCCAATCTTCACCTTTCATGTTAGTCAGCCATGTTATTTCCAAATTTAATTCAACAATTCCTGATGTTTCCATAATACATCTAGATAATAAATATGTTGTGCAGTTAATAGCACCCAGCTAAATGCCATTTCAAATGTGTGCATCTTGTGTGCAATGTCCCTACAGACTTTTCTACAAAATATGTTATATAGAATATTCTATGCCAAACACACTTATTTTACTTCCCACCTACATCAGCAAAGACACAGAGTCTGTCTTCACAGTATTTGATAGATAGGTTTAAGGTTGATGTTTATGATAGATTGAATCAACCACACTTCAGTGACATCATTTACTGTAAATACGTTGATTTCTTTTGCAGCACATGACTGTATGCCAAAGGTTTCAATCATTGAAGCAGCTCTAATTATTGATAATGAATGCTTTGCAAGGACTGACTAATACATAATGAATTATGGTTAGACATTAAATTAACAATATGGACTGTAAACGAGAGGTGAACAGCCACAGCAGAATAATGGGTGCTGGTCTGATTTCTGCCAGATCTATTTTAAATGACTGTGACATTTCCTACAAAAGGGATGCTCAAGAAACAAATATGGCTATATTTCAGAGACCCAAAGTACTGGGACAATGAATGATCCAGAATCCAAGAAGGAATTAAGAAAATCATGTTAAACAAACACATGATTTCCCCCCCGGAGACTGGTGTCCGTGTCCCATTTCAAAATAAAAATATATATTTTTTTAGCTTTACAGAACAAACAGAGCCGCTTCATGTACTGCAACACATGCGGAAATGAGGTATTGTAACAAATTTTAAATTAAAATGAATTACCCAAAACATAGTCTCGCTTTGCCAGACCACACTTTACTAAGCGTAGTAGGGTCTGGCTAGTCCACACAGCATTCCGGGGTTCGAAGAAAACTGTTCTTGGTTTATTGGCATTTCTTTAAACCAATCACAATTGTGATGGGCTGCGTTAAGCTCTGCACGGAGCTGCTGTATAATAGTCCATCCATCTTCGTCCGCTTATCCGGTGTCAGGACGCGGGGGCAGAAGCTCCAGCTGTAAAATAGTGCGAGAGAAAACTCAGATTGGACAGATAGTCTAGCTAGCTGTCTCAATTTACCCTGCAGAGAGGAGCAGTCAACCATAGTCCTCATAAATCCCTCAGAGTTCAAAATTCCAACACAAAGAAAGCGGAAGGAAATGGACGTTGGAAAAAATACATGCATCCGTCGTAATTTCCTGCGGCACAGGAGCAATCCCAGAAGTGGAACGTAGTGGAAATACACTACCCAAACCACAACTCTTTTCTAAATTTAAATAAGGCAGTTTTACAACGTTAACAATGTGGTTAAAATCGTGACTTTTACCTTTAGATATGAGGACAGAAAACACTCCTGTGTGTCACATTTCCCAATTCATCAAAAGCTGCTATGGGTCGTATTAGACATAGGAACAAATCACCTAGGTGGTGGTTTGGAAGACTTGTTGCTATAATGGATAGACTCACAATTAGGTTGGAAGTGAAAACTGTGGAGTTTTCTCAATATCTCTAAAGACAGACACAGAAGCTTTGTCTAAAGGAAACTTTTCAGCTTTTCATCAAAACTACTGGCTTCCAACATGGTCTTGGGAACAATAGAGGACTGAAATATACAGAATTGGATTTTCAAGTAATAGATCAAACACAGAGGCAGACAACATGGACAAAGTCTAGCCACAAACCTGATCATGAGGTCATCTGCTTGTGCCACAGAAAGAATGGCAATATTTTACCTCTGTAGGATCAATGGGTGGAATGATAGCCTCCCAAACCAAAAACCACCTTATTTAAAGAAGTGCTTGCTAGGCTGGCTGTACTTGAGTGCAAATAAAACAAGTCCCCTTTCATTTGCCATATTGTGGAAATCTGAACATCATGTTTAGTAATGTTTTGAGTTAAACCCAATCACTGATGTATAAAGAGGGCAGTCAGCTGTAACAGCATACTTGGTGTGCCGAGAAGTTGAAAGACACAGTTGCTTGTAGCTTTTAGAGCTGAGTTAACAGAAGCTTTTGCCACTTTAAAGTTTTTACATAAATGCTGAGAAAGGACAACAGCAACGTTCAGCTTTGGAGACCAATAAAAATATACAATTATTAGATAAAAATTACAAAATAATTATCGCTTCTAAAGACTCCATCATGTTTTTTAATCCTCTGTGTCCTCCTTGAGCTACTAGCAACTGTGCTTTGAGGAGTAGGGGATGGTGCGCGATCACCCTCACAAGGGCAAAAGAAACTACGCACTATAGCTTAATGTAATGACAAAGGACCAATACAGTAAACAACGGATTAATCCAGAGGAAAAAATCCATCCTCAGTTGTTGCTTTTCTTCTTGCAAGACACTTTTGGAAGAGTTAACCCTGTGCAGGGTGTTTTCAGATGGTGTTAAACCATATGTATAAAATAAGGGTGAAATCAGGGTGCAATAAGTAATTACATGCAAGATCTGTTATATGAAGTATATTGCTGCTAATATTGTTACGGCCTGAAATTTCAAATAAAGTTCTGTGCAGATCAAAACACAAAATAATTAACATGCTGGCAATAACAATAAGAATTCTGAAATTAAGGATATCGATATAGTGGTTTTGTTGCAGAATTATTTGCTTCAGGGAAAACTCTCTCCTGCTGTGATTGACTGAAATCTCATATTGATATATTTTTTTGTTCACAAAACACACACACAGTCTAACAAACATTATTCTTGAAGGAAAGACGATGACTGAAGTGCTAAGTGATTAGCACTTCTGCCTCACAGCAAGAAGGTTCTTGGTTTGAATCCAGGTCGTTCCGGGCCTGTCTGTGTGGAGTTTGTATGTTCTCCCCGTGTTTGCGTGGGTTT
Organism: Etheostoma perlongum; assembly: GCA_026937815.1. Classification (NCBI taxonomy): domain Eukaryota; kingdom Metazoa; phylum Chordata; class Actinopteri; order Perciformes; family Percidae; genus Etheostoma; species Etheostoma perlongum. The sequence goes on along the minus strand of CM049386.1, from coordinate 16,490,645 downwards.
CCTCCCACCATAAAAGACATGCATCCTAGGTAGGACTACAGTTGAAAAATAGCCAATTGGCTAACACTGACGCATTTACAGAAATGTTTATTAATGTGCATCGTCCTAATTAAATAAATAAGTCAGAAATGTGTACTTTATTTGATTATGCAAGAAGAAATATGGTATATTTAAAGGAGAATTCCAGTCAATTCCAACACGTAGCTCTGCTGTTTGTAAATTTTGAGTGCTGTCAGAAGAGAGAAAAATGAAAAGAATTGGTGCTGCCTACACACTCTTGCTAGAGTTACCACCCAACAGGCTTAAACAAGCAAGTTTTAAACGTGTTTTTAGCCTCTAAACATGTCCAAAATATCATAGGGCCTATGCTTATTTTTTAAAAGTAAGTGCTGTAGTACAACTAGCACGAGACAAGTTATAAGTGAGGTAAGTTTGGAGACACTACCATATTTAATCATTAAATTGATAGCCACCATATTTTTGTCTAATCTCTTTTCTGTGTTGTAGTTTGTAGTAAGCACTCTAACTGCCGTCTCAACACAGGAAGTAAACGGAGCTGAGTTAACACAACTTTCATGCATTTCTTTTACATCTACTGCATCCAGATTCACTGTGTTCCCTTGGAAGGAATCACTTCACATGGCTGGGCACTTTTAATGACATTTTGAACATGTCAAGAAGCTAAAAACACGTTTAAAACTTGCCCTGTTTAAGCCTGTTGGGTGCTATCTCTAGCAGGAGGATAACACGGTGTAGACCGCACCGATTGGTTTCATTTCTCTCTCTACTGACAGTACGAAAAATTTACAAACAACAAAACTATGTGTTGGAATCTACAAGAATTTCCTTTAAGGTCTTAGAAATCTTGTTGTCTATGTGTATCTTCACAGCTGTAAATGACCATAATATAATTTTAAGATACATTTGTGAAACGTTATAAAGAGTCTGGAGTGTGTTTAAGATCTTAAGGAGAGTGAACTTGCTCATGAATATGCCACCTTTGGTAGTACACCACATAGCGTTAAACTGTAAAAATATTGTTCACATGAAATGCCATTCTTATTACTGTATGTATTAAGATTTAAGGGTGGTTTATGATAATTTAGTTCTTTACAATCTTTCCCTGAAAAGAACCAAGCTGGCCTGTTTTGTTGCAGGATCCAAATTTTCTTCGAAGTCAGTTGTTGTTTCCCGTTGTGAAGGGATTTTGAGAACGACAACAAAGAGAGAGCAGAAGGTGAGGGGGCAAAGCCTGACATGCCAGACCAGGTATCGAAGTACTTAACATAAAGTAACACCAGTAAAACATTATGGCTAAGGGGCCTAATTAGCAGGTATCTCTTATGTTCATGAGCTATAGTCAAAATGCATAATGCGCTATTGTTACTGTTCCTCAAATTCCGGCCATTGGGAATGAAATACGGATGAATCTTACAGCATGTAATCGACCCATACACTGTTTTGTCATATTAAAGAAGATTAATTAGTTTGTGGGACACCTAATGATGATGTGTTAGCGATTTTTTCTCCTTTGCTTTATATCACTGATTTAAGATCTGTGCGTATAAGCTACTTTTAGTCAGCAATTATTGTTGCGCACAGGGACCTGAAATGTCTAGAGGCAAACCTTGTGAGTGAGCTCTGTGTCATCAGGGAGCGGCTTACTGGCAGCAGAGGTTTTGGGGAACACTTAGTCTATTGTGTTTGGTGCTAGAGAAATAGCTGAAAGTTATTTTGAGAACTGAGGTCTTTGCATTCATGTCTCTCTAATATTTATCAAATGAATACACAAATAAAATCCCAAGTCACAAAGGCTAGTCTTCTGTCTTCTGTGATCTTCTGTAGATTATAAGCATCTCACCAAGTTTCTGGATGTTTTGCGGCAATGTTATTGTAGTTCTTCTTAATATGAAGGTCACTCTGCGATGCTGAAAATACATGTTTCCCAGAGCAGAACAATGTGATGGGTTTGCTCTTTTGAATACGGTTTTTAATTCACATTCAATTTGATATATGGGAACAAAAGACAAATACAGCCACACAAGTGTACATGTACATTAGAAACAATAACCATCCGTACAGAAAGAAAGAGAGAGACTGAGAGAGTGATTGCTTCTTAAAAGTAGGTGCTTGCTTTCTTATACTGGGGCCAGATGGCTAATGCTATTAAAGGAGACCTCAAACCTTAACCTTTTTAAATGAAAGGTCAAGGCATGGCTGGGATGTTAAATTAAAAAGATGTGTTTCCATAGTTGTTGAATATTATTTTACATGTTACACTCTGTTAAGGGATTGATGAAATTGTTCAGGAAAGAAACACAGTATTGTGAGAGATTATGTCATAACTTGGCAGAAACACAGGTTTGTCAATACGCCACTGCACACCCAGGGCTCTAAATGTTTCAAAGGGCTCACAGGAAGCTGTAATTTTGAGAGTTGGATGATCATAAAATTTTTTTTTCATTTACTTGGTCCTATCAAACCTCCTTTACATGCCTCTGGGGTCGTATTCTGTCTGTGACTTTGGTGTAAGTACCAATTTATCAAACTACCAAGATTAATAATTAGAAGCATTTTTCAAGAACAGTTAGGCCTGTTTAAAAATCTCTATGTAATAATAGTAATCTACAATTAGACTGCTTTAGTTTTCATGCAAAAGATGCTTTCTACTTAATGAAATTGTACTTAGAAAAAAGTCTTTCGATACGAGATGTGCATGTTTTTAATGTAACGACAAATTCCTTATTCAAATTAAATGAATTAAACAGTTGCAGTCCGTGAGGCTGCAATATCCTTTGCATGTTTAGCAGCATTAACAGCTCTGTCCTTTTCCTTTTATAGACTAGCTTATATCTGGTCTCATTATATTCTGGTTTCATTTATCAAATCTGAAAACGAATGTGTGATTTTGCATATTATCAACTAATTGAAACAAAAATTACATTGAAAATCACATTGGCAACACAACCAGTTTGTATTAATTTCTGAAGAGAGTCTGGAGCATAATCAGCACCTTATCTTCCCACTTGTGAATTTTTCTGAGCTGTGCTCATTTCTAAACTATAAAAGTGAATACCCTGTTTCAGCAGGAGACAGAACAACAGAGGACAGCAGAATGACTAGAACATTGCTTTCATGATACATTACTTGGCTGCATCCCCTATGGTGCATCTCTTTATTATCTGTCTGGGTCACAGCACCATTGAACTGCAGGAGAGCAGGCGAAATTAACTAGCACTTCCTGTGTTGATACTTATTAACATTGGAGAAATGAAGCCAATTATACCACCCTATACGCACACATACTTTATAGGCAGAAAGGAAAGCAATCCTAAACGTATGCATTGGTAGTACAAAGTAGCACTTTGTTTATATTTTAAAACAAAATACATATCAGAGCCATGTCTTGACCCAAAGACAAACACAAATATCCACTTGTAGAAAGATATCAACTAGTGTTTACTGCCATTGTGTGCAGCTGGAAGGACATGGAGGCCAAGAAGGAAAAGATTACCTCTGGGCATGTGAGCCCCAGGCACACTTTCAGAGAACCACTTCCAATCTAGGACACAACTCTCACAGAGCCTCTGGGTAGGAAGAACCATCGGGATTACGCTGCAGTCTGATTAAAAAGGACGGAAGAAAGGCGCTCATCTGTTGCTCAGACAACCTCGTGGCCTCTCTCATTTCACTATCCAATATCTAGGAGGCGGTAGACTCACTGGACATTTATCTTTTTTAACAGCAGTAATGTTGCTTGTCTGCATGCAGCCCTTTCTCAGCCAGGATATCAGATTTAATTATGCTGTGTTGCAGCTAGGCTTTTCCAGATTTAATCAAGAGTCTAATCACACTATTGTCACTAATCACAAATACATGTCGAGATCAATATGCAGAACCTCTCAGCAGCAAACACTGAGCAGTGGCTTGCATCTTGTATGAAATCAGGCAGAGGGAACCATAAATTAATCATGACTATCACAGTTGTATAACTGAAACCTCCTCTGTTCTTTCACATCAAATCTAACCTGTAATAAAGGATGTATGATGACACTATGAATCCACTTTGGTCTATACGTGTCCCCACATGACACAAATAGACAGCCAGACAGATGGAAAATAAGAAATCATTTTTATGTATTGTCTGGATTTTAATGTCTGAAGAAGGATTTTTATGACTGCTGACAACATGAGTTACATAACAGGTTTTGAGCACATCTTAGTAAAATTAAAGAGGATGTAAATTTTGTTTAATGAATGATACCTCCAGACCCTTGTTGTCTTTCCCATAGTATATATCCTTGACGTTATACTTCTGGGATTGATCTGGTGCCGCAGGAAATTCCGCCGGATACATGTATATTCTGTTTCCTTATGCTTTCTTTGTGTTGAAATTTTAAATTCGGTGGATTTATGAGGATTATGGTTAACTGCTCCTCAGATATCTGCATGGTAAATTTTGAAAGCTAGCCAGATCAGTCCAATGACGCCCATGACGATTGTGATTGGTTTAAAGAAATGCCATGAAATCATAGCACATTTTCCTCCCATCACCAATTGCTATGTGGAGTAGTCAGACCCTCCTTTAGCGCGCTTTGGCAAAGCAAAACTATCTTTCTCATAACCAGAATGAGCTCACCAAGTTATAGAAACTGTCCAGGCCCAGCTTTTCTTCCCCTTCCTTTACTCTGCCACACCTTATTATTCATCATATCAAATCCCTGAGCAGAACACGTGTCCAACAGGATACAAATATCAGCTTTAACTTCAATTTCAACAGTGAAGTATGGCTTATTGATGTTTTTTTTTAATCAAATATGTTTTATTAACAACACAGTCAAAATTAGATTGGATTGAAATTACATTATGACTTTTAAAGTATCACTTAGCATTTAAATCATCTTTGAATATAGAGAACAGAGGTCAAACAGGATTGCAGATGTATTTGTATGATCATTTATTTCATTATTTTTTTTCAATTAATAAATAAATTATTTAGATGCAGCAAGGGAGGAAAGATGGTGGTTACGCAAGACTAAAGTGATATACTTAGCTTTGTTGTGTCCCGTATCATCAACTTAATTTCACAACCTGGCTGATCTCATAGCAAGTGACAGGTGACAGTGAACACATGGTCACAGCCAAAACTGAAATTTTAAATGGAGGAAGGGGACTTGAAATGAGTCTACTGTGGCAACCAGTAGGGAGTGGAAGTAAGCTATTAAACCTCCCAGACCACCTGAGGGCTCCACAAACCACTGACTCATTCAAGAAGTGCCTAAAAACCTTTATTTTTAAGGAAGCTTTAGCGTTAATCCTTAATTTTCTTTATTTGTTTATCTTTATTTCTTTGGTTTGCTTCTGTCTTTACCCTGTTCTTAAATGCCTGTAGCACTTTGGGATTGGTTTTTCATTGAAAAGTGCTCTACAAATAAAATGTATTACTATCAGACAAGTGAGAGTGCGTTGGTCTTGACTTAAAGACGACATGCAGGAGAAAGGGGAAACATCATATAAATGTACACAACTTGTGATCATGCACATGAACTTGCATGGTGTGTTTATTCCATGGAAGCAAAAGTTTTACCAAGGCAAGAATGCCCCACACGTTGGCTATTTATACCCTCCCCTTTAAAAAGGAGAGCTTTCCACAGCTGCTGGTGTAACTTATAGTGAAGTGCTCGTGAGCAGGGATCAGTTTAGAGGGTATACACATGATGTCACTGTAAGTACAGTCGCCACAATCACTTCTACAATCCATCTAATAGTTATTGAGATATTTCAGTCCGGACCAAAGTGGTGGACTGCCATCCCAAGTGGCTAAAAATATCATCACATAGGACAAACACAGCAAGTCATCCAAACCATACCCACAGAAGTTGATTATTCTTACTTTCTTTTACGACCCAAAGGAGCATTTTAAAAATGTAGTGCCCCTAGCAGTGGAAGGAAATACAGCCCACAGAAGCCTTTTCCTTAAAGCTTTTGTTAATGTTTTCGTTAACATTTTTGTTAAGGTTGTAGAACGGTTTCAGTTTGCTTAGGTTAAGGCACAAAAACTACTTTGATAACTTTAGAAAAACATGGTGGTTTGGCTTACAATCAAATTGTCACCTTACTTCACTTCAGTGTGTACATACAGGATGGTGGATTTGAGGAAGTTCGGTTTACTACTTGAAGTCAAATTGATTTGCCGGTTTGTTTTATTTTCAACGGGACACAAACACCCGTCTCCTGCGTAAAAGTCCTGTGTTTGTTTGACCCATCCATCCCTGCTCCCATCCACCCTTAACAGATTTTCTGGGCCATAAAAACATGTAACATGACTTCCTGCTTTACTCCTATCATAACTAATATGGCCACTAGAGGGCGCCGCCTAACAATAACACATACATTTTGTTCGTAATTGCTGCTTATACAAATGACCTATGGGGTTGTTTTTTGGGAGAGGACATTTTTGGGTGAAGGACAGTTTTGACAAACAACATAAGCACTGTTGAATGACCTGAACGTTTCTCTGTTTTCTTTGTGTTTATTTGTTTTTGGACACTTCTGGGCTTCTTCTGCCATCCCCATTTCAAAAGGCACAACCATATGAATTATGCATCATGTTCTCAAGCAAAGCCTACTCACAGAAAGTGTGAATAAAGGCCTGACAAAGCCTGCGGGAGAGCCCTAATGCGCTTCCACTATATATTTTATGGTGGGGCAGCCTCAAGGTGCTGTGGACTTCCTAAAACTGTACATCAAAGTCTGGGAGTCTGTGACAGAAGGATTGGGCGAGACAAACTTTGAGAGAAGGAAGAAGAGAGAGATGTGGAAGTGGAGGGAGATGCATTGGGGGCAGTGACACAAGCACATACTGTACACTGTGTAAATTTTTTTAATTACAACTCATCCATTACCGTCCTTGATTTTACTCTCCAGGGGGATATTGACAAATCCTCCAAACTTAATAACGTTATTAAAAACATAATTTACAGTACAGCTCATGCATACTGGCAGGCGAAATAGCGTTTACTAAAGTTTGCATACTATATGCATGTGTATTCCAAAGGGAACTAAAATTCTATGTCAAACATTACAAACAGTTTTTTAGAAGTCAGAAAAAGGTCGGTAACTTTAGTGACTGCTACATCAGACTGGACATGAATAGAGCGGCAGAACCTGATCAGAAAGAAAATAAAGAACAAAAATGTTAAATTGAAGTTTTTATAAAATGGACAGCATATGGATAGGAATGTAGACAGATGCCAATTTTTGAGTCACTCTGCCAAATGATCTGATTGGTCAAACCTGATTTCCAACATAATTAGGGGATTTATAGTAATATAGAGAGATGCTATGCTATGTTGATTCTTACCTATGGTAATATAATGATATATATTGCTTTTGCGCACCGTATGTGTATCCTTGCATAAATAGTTAGGGATTGGTGATACAAACGCAACAGTATGAGAGCCTAGAGAGTGTATCTTCTTTATTTATGGAGGTGATGGAAATATATTTTGATAGTAGTAACTTTCCACATTAATGCACCCATTATTAAAGTGCAGAGCGCATACAATAAGGTATCTTTGTGCCTATTTAACTTTACATGGACAAGGTGTTTACTCATCCCTATTTAGAGGCTGAAATCATATTCCACAGGTGTTGTCATGTCTTCATTATTAGCTTACTCACACAGAATAACATAAAAGACAAAAGCAAAGAGATGAGAGTTGTTTTGATATAAGGAAGCATTACACATATCGACATTTATCAAACACTCTCTCCACGTTCAAATTGCATGCCCTTAGCCACACAAAAACATTCACAAAACTCCTCAGTGGTATGCTATAGTAGTTTGAGTTTTAACATCAGCAGTGCAAGAAGTCTGCAGTCAACTTGGCAAAAAATGCTACTATAAATATTAAAATATGTGTTACAATGACAGCCAACAATCTCAATCCAGTCTCCGTCCACACTGGTCAATGGGTTTTCCAATAATTTTACTATCTGAAAATGAGCTGGGAAATAGTCTGAAGATGTGAAGCACTTCAGGTAAAATGTGCAAAGCAGACTGAGATCAGTAAATTGATGCTTTAACCTTCTGTTAATGTAAAACTTAATGACTGGAGCTTCTTTCTTTCTGCCAGCAGCCACGCTGTGAGTTACAATATTCAGATGCTACAATTATCATAATGCTGTGGCTATACGACAAGTCTAACTGGGACTGGGGGCGGTAAAGTTGAGAAGTTTTAAGCCTTTAGCACTAAGACAGCATAACTTTATGGTGCTGAGCAGCGTGTTATGTCTTTCTCCTTTGTACCAGTAATGAAATGCTGTAATGGATCTGAATACGAAATGGAAGTGTGTGTGTGTGTGTGTGTGTGTGTGTGTGTGTGTGCGTGTGTGTGCGCGTGTGCGTGAATGTGCGTGTGTATTTGTGCGTCTGTTCGGACCAAGAACAAGATAATGGTGACTTTAAAACAAGCAACAATCATTCAGTTTACATTTTTATTCAGATAATTACATTTTCTGCTGCATCAACCATCAGTCAGTCCATTGGTTATATAGTTAATATGCTACAGGGCCATGCAGCTCTTAGTGATTGTTAGTTGTTTCAGTATTTTCCCTCATTACCTGGTGGATTTTAATATTATGCAACACAAAAGAAATACATTGTTGCATTAGTCCTTTTTTTAGAAGAAGAAAATTGTGGGATGATACCCCTGTTTCATGTAATAATTATATCTGCAGCTCGGCAAATTGTCTTGTGCTTTACTCTGATGTTTTCTCAAATATGAAGAAAAGAGAAGTGTAATGAGGGGTACAGAATAAAACATCTTTGCATTTCAGGGGTAAATGCAGTTTTATCTACTTCACTGTATTTAATTGAGTGTAATTTAACTATTTGAATGCTCATGAGCCACATTTAAATTGAAAGCCTGTATTATTATTTGTAGTAGTATTAGTAGTATTAGTAATAGTATTACAGTATCAGTAGTAGTAGCAGTAGTATTTCTCCATGTCCCTAAAAGGCACAAATATAAAAAAGAAGGATGTATATATGATATTGATTAAATGAGATTTGGATAGAAAATTCAATGACCTTATGTATTGCGCTAATTTGAGATGTCTCTCTGGTAAAGCAGTGAAAGAGCAAACAAAAACTGTTAGTTGACTGGAGGCGGCACAGAGTATTCAGACTAAGAAATTACTTCCTCCCTCTTTCTTCCTCCCTTGCAATTCTCACCTTACCTTCTCTCATTTACTCTTATGACTCTGTCTCGGCTTGGACCAGAAAAATATAAACCTTGTTAGACAATTGGTGAAGACACACCTCATCACATAATAAAGCTGTGTTTATTATGTATATAAACAAATAATAACGACGAAACCTGAAAGCAGGTATTAACTGGGTCCAATCCCTGCACACCCAGAAGGCCATGCAGGCTATGCATGTTGCAGTTCGAGAGCAGCACAGAGGTTTTTAATCATGAGGGACACATACATGCAACAGTTTATGCAGATTGGACTGATGACGCAAGATCAACAAACGCGCCACCCAGTGGCCAATAGACACCAAATTTTGCACAGAGCCTCAGTCAGTCAATGGGACAGAAATGGGCATGGCCTATATCAACATTCAGCTTTATTCAGGACCATGTGCACCGTGCATGTAAGAATTTTAATTGTGTGATGTACAATGTGGGAGTTACTGGCCAAAAATAGTTAAAGGTCACTCAAAGAATATCTGGCAATCTTAGTGATATGGTTAATCAACAGTATACCAAATTCTCCAGTTAAAATTGACATGTAAATTACCTCAACACACAGTTGCATGTTATAATAACAATTGAGAACACTGTTTCCCAAATACATGAGTATGAGTCATGAGTTCAACTTCCTATACTAGGAAATGGTTAAATGAGTGAGTGACTGAACAGAGTTGAAAGCCCTTTTGTGCTTTAGCTGCTCTACAAAAATAATTAACTTCTGAATGGGTTGGTCAACAATGGATGACTTGCTACAGTGTACCTCTTTTTCCTAACCCTCTTTCTAAAGTGCTTCAGCCAGACTAAGAACAGCATCTTTTTGTCTGGGAAGTGAGGATGTGCTTTGAAAGGAAAAGACATCTCAGGGTTTCTTCCTTTTAGGACTTGCAGGAATTGAATGTCTACCTGTGATATGCTTTATTCTCCTGGTCTGTCTTCCATTCTCTCATAACAGCAGCTGGTGTAAACTCCCTTGCTTATATACGCTGACACAGACCAGTCACATCTAGGTCATCAATCAACCAATCTTTTCCCATGATAACAGAAAACTTCAGTTTTTATGGCTCTGTAGTCTTGCTTTCCCATACCTTCCTGCGCTGCGTGGGAGGGTCTGGCTAGTCCAAACAGTATTCCTGGATGGTATATTGGCATTTCTTTTAAACCAATCACAATCACAATTGTCATGGGTGGCAATAAGCGCCCAACAGAGGCACGGTGCAGCTGCAAAATAGCCTCAGGAAGGAACTTGTTTTGGTGGAAAATGTGAAAAGCGTGGGATCGGGCAGAATTTCCAGCAGCACTGGAGCAATCCCTGAAGTGAAATATTGTGGATATAGACTACTGGCTCCAGTAGTGCCTGCATCTTGTCACACACCTCCTGATCAACAAATGTATGATAGCTCTGAGTATCTAATAGGGTATACACCAGTGATTTGGTATCAGGGGTGTTAGGTGATGAGAGCCATACTGGCACAATCATTGATGTGCTCCCACCTCCTTCACACAGCATGATAGTGAGGATGCTTTTTCTTCTACTTGCAGGACACTTCGTGAAGACTTTTCTGCTGAGGGATGATCTTCGTGCAATGGAGTTGGATGGAGCTTGGTGCCTCCTGCATATTGCACACATGGCTTTGTTATTACAATCTGGAAGTTTGACTAGCAACTTCTCATTCTTTTCACAGTCGTTCAGTACCTGAAGACCCTTGACATGAGGCTTAGTGTCACCACAGGCTTGTAGGAAATCTCTTAGCTTCATATACTTATTTCCACCAATTTTTGGCCACCTGTTAAGGTTCTCTCTAAAGGCCCATGGACCATGAAGGAGTGACCATATCTGGCATTCAGTTTCTCCCATGCTTGTGTATGTGTATCTATGTGTATGTCCATGTTAATAAGGCTTGGCATCCTTCCTGTAGAAGCTGCCTTCTAAAATCAACATACAGTGTCTGCATAATTTGAGCATTGTCTCTCTATGACAGCCTTGAAGCTTGTGCTCCATTCTGTGAACTTCAGTGCATCACCAGAGAACACAAAGGGTTTTGAAACTGGAAGTTGAGAGAGTGACATTGCCTCCTGTACTAGAGATGCTTCATTTTTCTTCATTTTCCTGCTCTTTCAGGTCCTGCATCTTAGGTGTTACACCTAAGATGCATAGATTTTCTTTAATTATGAAGATGTTTACTGAGGTAATAAATCAAGTGAGAAGTGGCTCATTTCTCCATAGACTTCTATAGAAACCAACTTCTTTTGCAACCAGGCGTGTCGCCCTCTGCAGGAATTCAGATAGAATGCAGGTTTAAGTTACTTCCGCATTTGCTTCACTTTGCCGAACCGGATGCTCTGTCCATTAATATTAACGGTCTATGGTGTGTACACATATACAGTGAGGAAAATAAGTATTTGAACACCCTGCTATTTTGCAAGTTCTCCCACTTAGAAATCATGGAGGGGTCTGAAATTGTCATCGTAGGTGCATGTCCACTGTGAGAGACTTAATCTAAAAAAAAAAAAAATAATCCAGAAATCACAAGGTATGATTTTTTAAACTATTTATTTGTATGATACAGCTGCAAATAAGTATTTGAACACCTGTCTTAGCTACAATTCTGAACCTCAAAGACCTGTTAGTCTGCCTTCAAAATGTCCACCTCCACTCCATTTATTATCCTAAATTAGATGCACCTGTTTGAGGTTGTTAGCTGCATAAAGACACCTGTCCACCCCATACAATCAGTAAGAATCCAACTACTAACATGGCCAAGACCAAAGAGCTGTCCAAAGACACTAGAGACAAAATTGTCCACCTCCACAAGGCTGAAAAGGGCTACGGGGAAATTGCCAAGCAGCAGAACTACACGGGAGGAGCTGGTCCATGACCTGAAAAGAGCTGGGACCACAGTTAGAGCATTGAAGATGGGTCGAGGCTGGGTCTTCCAACATGACAATGACCCAAAGCACACAGCCAGGATAACCAAGGAGTGGCTCTGGAAGAAGCAGATCAAGGTTCTGGCGTGGCCTAGCCAGTCTCCAGACCTAAACCCAATAGAGAATCTTTGGAGGGAGCTCAAACTCCGTGTTTCTCAGCGACAGCCCAGAAACCTAACTGATCTAGAGTCATACATTGTAATTTCTGGATTTTTTTTTTTTTAGATTATGTCTCTCACAGTGGACATGCACCTACGATGACAATTTCAGACCCCTCCATGATTTCCAAGTGGGAGAACTTGCAAAATAGCAGGGTGTTCAAATACTTCTTTTCCTCACTGTGTGTGTGTGTGTGTGTGTGTGTGTGTGTGTGTATATATGTATATGTGTGTGTGTATATGTGTGTGTGTGTGTGTGTGTGTATGTGTGTATATGTGTGTGTGTGTGTATATATATGTATATGTGTGTGTGTGTGTATATATATGTATATGTGTGTGTGTGTGTATATATATATGTATATGTGTGTGTGTGTGTATATATGTATATGTGTGTGTGTGTGTGTGTATATATATGTATATGTGTGTGTGTGTGTGTGTGTGTATATATATGTATATGTGTGTGTGTGTGTGTATATATATGTATATGTGTGTGTGTGTATATATATGTGTGTGTGTGTGTGTGTATATATATATATATATATATATATATATATATATATATATATATATATATATATAAATGTATCCAATAAAAAATGTATCCCAGTGCCAAAACATACACGCAGGAAATACGGCAAACACAACAGAGAGAGTGACATCCACAGCTTACAAATAATACATGCAGAAACAGAAATACACATACAGACACACACAGACACACACACACACACACACACACACAGACACAGACAGACACAAGACAGGGGACCGATCACACGTGCAAACAGAAGTAAAGACTGTAACACAAATTCACCGGATGGATTTCAAAGACTCAGCAATGCTCAGCCAAGTGTCCAAAGTCTGTCCTGGGGCTCGGTTAATGCGAGCCGTGGATAGTTCATGTACACAACACAAAAGAAAGGATCCATGTACGAACAGATACATGTTTGATATAGCTGAACTAAGTTCTTCAAGCATTGTTTCAGATTTCTCAGCTTTAGCACGATGCTTTTTAACACATCTTCTCTTTCTCTATTGCATCAACACATTTCAAGACTTGGTGCTCTTTTGAAAAGGAATCATTCTGTCCAGCTAATTGGCTATATTGAGATGATGCTTCACTCTGATTTGATTTTTTTTTACCTTTCAGAAATGAACACCTTAAGTCGAAGACAAGGTAACTTACTAGCAGATGTAATGCAGCAACTGTCAATGGAGCACTTGCTCAACTTAAAGTGGAACAGTTTAATTTAAAAAGCATAATTTACCTGTTATATGACTTTTTTCGAGTTGAATGTTGATCATCTTGCCTCCCCATAGCACCTGTTAGCGGAAAAACTACCCTTGCAACTTTTTGCCGGCCTCAGCCTCGCGAAGGATCGCGTGATATCAGGTCTTGCAATGTAACAAATTGCTTTGCAGCACTGCACACATACGGCCATTCAGGAACCGGTTAACAAGGTAGCGATTAGGTTTTTCACACTATCGCCATGGCTGAGCCAGCAAAAAAGAAGCGGAAAGCTAGCAAAGCATTGTCGGAGGAACAGAGAAAGAGGAAGCGGCAGACTGACCGAGCAAGGAGTCAGACACAAGTAAACAGAGGAGCTGCCAAATATTCTGAAGCTGTAGGGGAGCACTATAGAGAAACCTGCGAGCAAAAAGAAAGACAACAGCAAAGAAATGGCCAAAACTGCATAGCGCCCCTTTAATTTACAATACACCTTTAACTTATTGCCAATACCCTTGACGCTCTGAAATGTGTTATTTGAACGACAAAATAAAGCTCTAACTTTTATTCATCACCATAAATATAACAAAGACAATTAAACAATGAGTTTACCTCACAAAGTACCCAAAATTAGACTATACAATATGTACTATAAATGCGTTACAATGAAAAATGAAAACTAGGCCAACTTATCTATCATAAGACCGTGCATATTTACTTCAGGTGTTGTCATGACATTGTCTATACATTTATCAGGTACAGTCACTATTGCATTTTACGTTTTAGACATTTAAGATGACAAGAGGGAGGTCAGAATACAATTTTTTTGTATGAAATTCAATCATACCAACAAGTCACAACAATCCAGTACTCTGGATGAAAAGTCCAAAGTTTACTGTGTGTGTGTGGTTAATGCTGCACTTATTACAAAGGGGGCTTAGAGCTAAATGTTAATGTGAGCATATATAACATGTAAACATACACATTGGTGTTAGATGAAAAGCCAGAGGATCCAAAATGTTAATAAAGTTGACGGGAATGCGTGCACAATTCCATAATCCACAATCCGTTCAATAGTAGCAGAGATATTTCATTGTGGACTAAAATTGACCCAACTGACAGTCATGGCTAAAAACATCCTTAATACCATTATATTTTACTTACAAAGTGCATATTTGAGGTTTCTGGGTGTGAATAGAGGCCATATGTCATATTTGCCTCAGGGCACCTAAAGGCTGCAATCTGGCAACGCGTATTGACTCAGGTCTTTCGGCCCCACTGGCAACAGAACCGCCGGAAATTGAGCGGTTAAATAGATTCCAAATTGGTTTTTTCTCCTGTCCTCCTGTTTGTGCTGTACTCCATGTGCTCAATCTATTAGTTCAAAGCTGGATTCACTCCAAGGCATGTCGAGCCCACTCAACATATTGATGATAGAGCAACACAGATATAAAATTGTATATCTTTTGGTCTCAACACAGGCTCTCGAATTGCGCACGAGGCGCATCATGAATTCGATAGTGTCCAAGTGGGTTCAAAAGGCGCTCAACTCCGCTCTTCTCCCTCCTCCCTCCTTTCCTTGAAACCCCCGAGCCAAATACTCATGCACTCACTGTATGTGCGTCAAAGCGCGGTCTGCCGCCGCACGGGACAAAACCGCACGCAGCAGCTTTCATTTTCCAGTGCTCGAAACTGCACGCGCAGGAGGGGAGCTCGCGCTTCTCGCTGCAGGGATATCACCTCTTACAAAAAGGACAAGAATACACATTTTTCATCTGATAACCACCACGTAGGTGGCAGTTACAAGTGGAAAAACAAACTTGTAAATCCTAACCGTCCATATCGCCACCGTTTTACATGTGTTTCATGTGTTTGCGCTCAACAGTGAGGTAGACGTATGCGGGCACATTTTACAGGAGTGTCGGCGTGTAATTTATCCCGTGGATGCTGCTGTTGGGGTCGGTGTCTGAGCCCTGCAGGACCAGCCTGTCATAGGGCATCATGGTTTCTCTGGTTCTTCACAAGTGGATGAGGAATACTTCACCGGAGATGCTGCTGTTGGTATTGTGGCTTTTACCTCTGACCGGAGCGGCTCCGTCTCAGACTACCGAGCAGCTGGACTCTGGGGTGGTAAGTGTTCTATCTTTTTTACATGGGGGTGGGAAGGTTTGCTATTTATCCTATGGCCATTTTTAGGAAGTTTTTCGCACTTGATACCACCACTTTACAAAACAGTATAGTGGTGTGTGTGTTTTTTATTTTTTTTAACCAGACCCTCTCCTAGAACGGACAGTTTATCCTACTTTTGGATATCGGAGCCAATTTGTTGTCCTCTACTTGATCTGAATTTTAACACCTCGCAGCAGTCCAATGAACGCTGGCAAGCTTGGCGTTGCAGTTTGGATGTGATGGAAAATAAATAATTAGGAGACTGTTCTCCAAAGCAAATCCCTGTAATGGCTTGCAATAAATAAATGTAAATGTATTTCCCTCAGCGGAAAATCGACCTTCTCCACAGCATGCTGACATAGTATATATCCTGATGAATAGCAAACCGGGCTCACTTCCAGCACAGTGACAGACCAAGCCATAAGACGTTATTGGTTATTTCCTCTTCATGCTCCAATATGTCATCTGAGGCCAAGTAAGGCCAAGTGAACAGTAAGCGTACTGGGTTTTACATAGAGTTGTTTAAAATGAAATGTAATGGAACAGCAGAATATGCTGAACCAATTAAATAACCAATTAAATAAAGCAAGCAATTGTTGACGGTTTGAATGAGTGTGAGTTGTTAATCGTGAGTAGTTTATTTTAGAAGTTATTGTCAAAAAGAGGGAGCAAATCAATAAGTCTCTTTTAATGAATATTCACCTAATTTGTTTTGTGAATGTATGTTTTTATATGTTTAACATGTCCAATGAACTGTTTTTGAGCAAATTAAAGTTAATATATTTTTTCATTGATATGGTAGACCCACAAAATACTTTAGCTTTGTATTTGGGCTTTAATAAACAGAGCACCTGCAGATAAAACAAGAATATTCTTATACGTCTGGAGACAACATCCTAATTAATTGTTTGCTTAAATAGCTCTAACGTCAACATGCATTTCTCATTTGCATGGATGGATTTATCCTATACTGCTGCCCATCCAACATGTGTCTCTTCAGTGCCTCTCTCTGTTCTTTTTCAGTAGACAAGCTAAGGATGAACCCTATTATCAAAGACTGCTGAGGTATTTCTATTGCTGGATCATCTCCTCTAACTCACTGTGTATGTGTGCTGCCACGAGACAACCATTAATTTTTTTGCTCTTAGATACTCATAGCGTCCAAAGGTGATTTGAGTCATCTACAGATTTCATCAGGAAAGGATTAGACAGGTGTAGAGTGTAAGAAGGTGACAGGACATGTCCCTTGGGAAGCAGATGGGCTATTCAGCAGATGCCTTTTCTAAAAAAGAATTATGGTATTATTGGTCATTGTTACATTTTTCTGTTGTTAAAAGTAGCTGTCTTATCTATCTTGTTTTTCCAACAAGATCCAACATGTTGGGTGGTTGGATGTGATAGCTGGTGTTTGGTTAGGCAATCCTTAAAGCTGCCTGTTATCCCTTATCAAGCTGTGTTTGAGTGTGTGAGCAAACACGTGGCTTCTTACCCATCCAGCAGTAAAAGAGCAATGTGGGCATCCCTGGAGGTTGTTTTCTCACTACACATTCAGCGTAAGTCTACTGCTGTTTTGTTCCTGGTTTGCACTGAGATAACTATTATTATATGAGGTACTCACTCTGTTCATAAGCCATGTGTTTATTTCTGTCCTCCATAAATTTATGCTGTACAACTGGTTTGTATGTGCTCCTGTGCTGGGAGCAGCTGCTCACAGTTTTTTGTTTTTTTATGAATGTACAAACCTAAACAATGAAAAGTGGCTTAAACTGCAGGGGGCTAATTCTGAATCTGTCTTCTCAATGAGATTTGAAGCACAAACAAATAATTGGAAAACAGTCAATTTGGTGTTAATATCCAAAGTGTTGCTTTATGCATGTTTAGAGGATTTCTGTTGTAGATTCAAGATTGCCAATAACACATTTTTAATCTGGGTTTATTATTAAGAGCTTTCCCTTTTCAAATAAACTTAGGCCGCTTGACCTGCACATTGAAAGTTGATCACCTTGTGTACTGTAAAGTTCATGCAAAAACTAACCCGTCTTTGTAGTCAAAATAGTGGAATTCAATGTAGGGCTGATACGAACACTTATTGTTATCAGCAGGGACGTGCACAGGTACAGGCTATCGTTACCCGGGCAACTGTCTGTTTGCCCTGATTGGATTAGCTGCCCCTCTACCAAATAACCTAAATAAACTTTTCTTTCTTTCTTTCTTTTTCTTCTTTTTTGCTGTTGTGGCTGCATTAATACAATAATACGCCCATCATTCCTTAAGTTAAATCAAATTAAATCCGCTATGTCATTCAATCTTGCCTTCAGCGATGCCGTCTGCCCCCAGTCATGTGACTTTGTTTATGGGGACAAATGTCTGTGCACGTCCTTGGTTATCAGTAATTAATATGCTGATTATTTTCTTAAAGGATGGATAAGTTGCTCTGTTCATAAAATAACAAAAAAGATAATTTCCTTGAACCTACGGTAAAGTTTTGAAAAGGAGTGAATGGGATTGTACACCTGAGTGGGATAATTGTTTTTGTTAAAGCTACATTGTGTAAGAATTCCTCCCATCTAGCGGTGAAATTGTACATGATAACCAACTGAATATTACTTTCTACCCCCTCCCATTCCAAGCTCGTTTGAACTCATACGGTGGCCGAACGTGAAATTTACAACTGTGAGAGTTCCTTCCAGTTTAATAATAGTTTTACGTTATTTTGGTACCATTTCATTGCTAACATCAACTATAAGGGTACCAAAAAGCAAGCTAATGTTAGTAAAGTATCAATGTTATTGTTTTTATGTACATGTATGTATGTATTACTGTATATTGTACATAATTAATGATTCTGAATGGCAGATTCTATGCTTACGAAAAATACTTTGATTAGTTGCTGGAAGTAATTACACATGAATGAGCACATATTTGAAAGAACAAAGGTTTTTTTGCTAAAAATCAACACAAAACGTTACACAATGGAGCTTTAACAAAGGCAGACTGATTTTTATACAGTTGTTTATTTTGTGTAAAAGGAGTTTAAGATGACCAAGGGAGTTGGACAGACAGATGGACAGGTTAGCACTTGTCCACAAACACACTACTCCCCTGCGACTGCCTGACTGACTTTTAAATAAGACTTCTCCTGTTGAGAGCAGGTGGATAATTAGTTGTTGAGGGTTTGATTGGGTTCTCCCACCTAAGCCCAGTTGCGTTGATAAATGCTATACATTTAGTACTTGGTCAGCAGCCGTCTACCCATAGAACCGTGTCCAAATCTCCAGCTCTGCTGCTCCCCAGCCCCATTACACTTCAGAGCCACTGTGCTGCATCACTTGGCTTTTAGTCGAGCTTGAGCGCTGCATGCATCTGTCTCTCCTTGTAAGTACTGTATACTGCGACCGTAATTAGCTGGACCACAAACTTAAGCACAGCTCTGAGGCATCCAGATTCTAGTTTTGCTGTTATCTAACACAATATCTTGCTGCAGAGCAACAATTTGCAATTTCAGCAGTCCTACATAACAGCTACATTGCCATGATGGCTGTTTTCTGCGATAGTACAAAACGACTGAGGTGCTTAAGGGACAATTTTGAAGCTTTACTTGCTTCAGCAGGTGTCATAAGATTAAGGTGACCTGATCAGCTGCTGATATAAGTATCTAAAATACTATTTAATCCTGTAGAAACTGACCTTGAAGAATGTCTGTGAAGCATTTAATCCCTTTTGGTAAGGAAAAATGTAGTTATTGTAAGAATAGTGTGTGACGTATGCCTGATAGGATAACCACACCCTGCCAGTCTGCTGATTCTCATTTTGCTTTACAATTCCGTCAATGAGAACACCATCTGGTCTTGTGTCCTCTGAGTAAAGAAAGTACCTGGTAGACGCCACTCTCCTCCGCATACTTTCACCATCAGTCCCACTTACTCTCCCTTCATGCTCAGCCTCATAATACTGAGTTCTCATACAACTAGCCTGCCCGGCACCAGGACCACTACCCCTCATTAGCACGCTCTTTCCCTCTCAGGAGTGTGCATTTCACCAGTATCATATTATCTCCCCTCAGTCTCCTTTCTTCAATTTTCTTCTTCCAATCCAGATAACAGGCTTTCTTCTACCAGCACATCATGGGCTCTTCTGATTACATCCAGAGGCCCAGGGGTGGAGGGTTCTCAAAGAGAAAACTGGATGTAGGGATGGTCTAGGGAAAGTACGATGGAGGAATTATGGAAAACCAACCAGACGGCGTCAAGAAAAGAAATGTATGAAATGAAAAGAAAGATAATATATCATTGGCACTACTTTTTCTTGGATATGTTAGCGAAGTAATTTAGGGAGAGAGTCCACTTTTGGATGTTATAGGCCTGTGAGATATGTAAGGGATAATGTGATGCAAGTCTTGAATCAGCCTGAAGAAGTTAATTTGCAATAATGACCGTCTCACTTTACCTTCTACTGCTATTTACACAGCTACTCATACAGAGGTTACCCTTGATGACGTCTGCTTACAGGTCAGGGCAGTTAACTTGCTGATTAGCATTGCTATCCGGTGGAAGGAGTGAGCTAACCCCGGAGGTAACTAATGCTCTGTTTGCAATGTTGCCATTAGCGCTATCATCGATTCCCGATTCCTCTACCATCTCTCTCTCCCTTTGGGATCTGTTGTTCAGCTGTATGAAAACAAATATTGACAACAATTTTTGTTGATTTAAAAATCATGCGCCAGAGTCTATGGCAACTGTCTGTTATAAAGAAATGCAGAATGTTGCAAATGACCAATCTCAATCAAGTATTTAACCAAGTTGTGTAATAATGTGAAGTGTCGTCAATTGTTGTCAACAGCTGTGACATAACTTCAGATAAGTAGAAGAGCACAAAATGTTTGTAAACTTGTATTTGTCTTCCTTGCAGTGTCAGTGGCAAGATCATTTGGATCCTTTAAACTCCTCCTTTCTCCCCCTTTCATCAAACTGTGTGACCTTTCTGTCCATAGCGCGGTATCATGGGGGCTTATATCCAGGCCAAGCGCATGGACACTTTGTTTTCATGGAGTGGGAGATGACAGCGCAGTCGAGTAGAATATATAATTGTTTCAAATATGTTTATTGTGAAACATTTTTATTCAACAATGAAGTTTGCATGGCATTATCTGGCTTTACCTTGTTGAAATTAGGAAAATGAGCTCTGACATAGTCTCTAATTTGAAGATATCTGAAAAAAAATATTCTTAAGCAGGTTATGTGTCTCCTGTAGTTGCTGAAAAGATGCAAAAGTCCCTCCCACATATAGGTTGCCAATCCCTTTTGGCTTCCAAGTATTAAAGGTCCCATCCAAAGTGGAGGGGGTAAAGGAGGGATTTGCTTCAATAGGTAGCAAAAATGACAACACCCTGAGCTTGAAATGCTTTCTCAGTTTCCATATCCTTATTGTGTCGTAAATGATAGGATTATGACTAAAGCATGTTCTATTGAGTGGCACAAGTGCCAATATAACTGCCCTAATAGAATATAGTAGACAGTCGTCACGTTCCACCTCTAGCCTATCATATGGCAACTGGATGTCATCTAACTAATCAGCAACAGAGCATACTCCAATGGCCTAATAATACAATATAAATGTAGGGAGTACAAGCCCTCCATTGGCCTGGAGAATATATTATTGTGTTATGATTGACAGAGATTACAGGAGACAGTTCAGCATGTAATATGCAGTACAGCCCATTCACAGCTTCTCAGGAAGAGGGAGCTTCAATGGAAACCAACCAGTCCTTCAATCCGCTTGCATCCAATCTGTCATCACAGTTTTGCTAAGTCTGACAGCTGTCCAGGGAGTTGCAAGTTTTTGAGGAGATTGTCAGAGTTCATAATATCCTTAGAGGTGATTTCAAAGGCCCTGGCTCCTGACAGTTTATTGGCTGTACTGTAGCATGGATGTATAAACACTGCATGGGTTTCTGACCTTGTCTTTGACCAAAATTGTAAATCCCTGTCTGTGCTGTACTGAATCTGACTGACCTGGGGTCAGTTTCCAAATGATAGACTTTGACTATGCTTAGATCTACCTAATAGTTAGTCACACTTCAGATAGATGTCCAAATTCATTCATTGCACAAAGCTGTCTACTTCTTGGCCAGTAGGACTAATTTGCTTTATATTCTGGGTAAATTAAGATTTTTTCCTATAAAACCGTGACCTGACCTTGCAACCACATCAAACCGCTAAGCTCCCTTCACTCCAGCAGAAAATGTTTGCCTTCTGGAAAAATTCAGTTTAACAATACAAAAAAACTAAGTTAACGGGGATGCTGAGGCTGCAGGGCGCAGTACTTTAACTAACACGGGTCTTAGTTCTGAGTTAGCCTGGGGATCTAGTGGCAAAACTTTTAGCTTTGAAATAAGTTAGTTTCTGAAACTGTTTTAAATTGCTTTAGACTAATCTAAGAGCAAAATTAAAACTGACATAACACTACAGACCCGTCTGAAATGTCTTTGTGTAACCCCTGATGCTCTGGGGAATTCTGCTTATGTATTGCATGTGCATTTCAGAGTAGTATACAAAGAAACAAGTGAATGATATCTCTCCTGTGCTACTTTGTGTTTAATAGTACAATGATTGAACTGATTTTTTTAACAATGTTGCCGTGACTCAAACACTCTAGGTTGCATCTTATTTGTTCATTTGTATGTATCATATCTTGTATGCTCATTTGCAGACACAGACACAGTAGATCTAGCCCTATAAATGTTTGATTTTGAAGTGATGGATTAATATTGTGGGCAAGTGAGTGCTGTTTGTTACTAGGGAGCTGCACGCGATTTTTCAATTTCCAATGGCTTGAACTGACTTCATTACTTGAGCAGACCCACTCTACGGCTCCCCATATAGAAAACCTCAAATCAACTCCATGTGGACAGTTCTATTTTAACCCCAGGAGCCCCGCCTCTTCTTCTTGTCTTTGACCAGATCAAGGTTTTGGTTTCCATTGCTATTCAAAGGGCCGACCAGATCTTGTAATTACAGTGGTTTCTGGTTTTTGCGCTGACTCGCATGCTAAAGCCTAAAATAATCCATAGCCCTGCCAACTGAACTGCCAATAGACTGCTTTAATAGTACCATCAAGAAAACCCACAAGCATCAACAAAGCTACTCTGAAATTGCTTGCAGAAATTGGCACATTTATAATGAATGTGGTTGTTTGTGCATATGTGTAACTTTCTTCTTGTGTGTCTCTTCAAAATGTGTGTATGCATGATTGCGTGTGTGCGTCGCTGCCTCACTGGTGATCTCATAGTTTGTCTCATTTGTTGTTTCTCATAGTGAGTCAAGTAAGCCTTAGTGGTGCGGATGATGAGAAAAAGGAAAGGGGAGGAAAGGAAAGGAAAGGACGATTGCTTGTCATCTGTAGAGTAAACTTCAAGACCTTTCTATGTTCATGATCTAATTTCTCTAAAGGTCCAAGTGAAATGAAGATAATTAGATAGTAGGGGGAGGGGGAGGGAAGACCAAGAGAGATTGAGTGGGTGGCAGAGATAGATATGTCTTCATCCAACTATCACTGGCAATTAGGCCCACGTTCTTTTAATCCAGTGTTGGTACTCAATTCCCTATCAAGTGAATATAATGAACCACACATTCTGCTAAGTTTCAAGTGCTACTGATGACTGTGTGAAGTGCAGTTGATATGATTGTGTCAATTGCAGTCTGGACTCAGGTAAATCTTGCTGAATAGGACAATTCTTTTAGTGTTTTAGTTTAAATATGGAGTCAAACACATATAGATAATATCACACACATGTATGTGTGTGGTGTGTTTATCTTTGCATGTTTGATACTTACTGGAGACATGAAAGTTGCCGGAATTCCTCAACTGACATTAGAGAGACATTGTCTTTTTTAGTGACACATGGCAGCTATTTCACGGCTTTGGTGTGGGCTTTATGAACTGCATACAAGCCAAATCCATGAATACATGTTCATGTATTCCCTCCTACAGCTTTAAACTTGAAAGCAGGTACAAAGATGGATACCATTCTGAATAGCTTCACATGACTCTCAAATAAGCTTTACAATTTCTGAGCTACAGATTTTTATTTATTATTATTAACAATTTTTATTTAATTGTTAAAGTATGAATAAAGTGGATTTGATGTTTTTCCATATCAATAAAGGCCACACACAAAAAAAAAATCTAGATGTGATATCTATTAACTGGGGTTTTGGCAGCAAAATGATTATGTAATGGTGAATAACCTTTGGTTGTGATGTAGTTTAATACTTCTCAAAGATGTGTGAGCACAACCGGTCATTGCGTTCTTCAAATCAGCGAGTTTTAGAAGTCCCAAGGTCCAGGTATAAATGGTGGGGTGATCAGGCTTTTACAGTTGCTGCCCCGAGACTCTGGAACAAGTTACCCCCAATATACGCATTATTACAGATGTTGCTCTTTTTAGGTCCAAACTCAAAACGTATCTGTTTAATCTGGCTTTTAATAGGTAGCGGTGGTGTGACATTTCATTCTGTTTCTTTGTAACCTTTTCTGATTTTACTGTTTTCTAGGTTCACTCTTTCTATTGTATTATATATGTTTTTACTCTTGGTTTCTGATGTTAAGCACTTTGGATACTTGCTGGTTACTGTAAAGTGCTGTATAAATACATTTTTATTGATTGATTGATTGAAAGATGACAAGATGAAGCAATTAAAAAGAACATTCAGGATTTTAATTGTTTAATTCTGTCTCCAACTCACCAAAGCCTCTTCAAACCCTGCCCAAACTGTGACTGGAGTGAATATAATCCTAAATCAATAATGATGGATACGTTCGTTATTTCAAAAAATTATTTCAAATGTTGGAACTTTGGATAGGTTTGGCACACAGAGACAAGAAAAGAACAAATTAAAGATTGACTCTGGAATAGTTCAAATCCATCAGGTGTCTGTATGCTTGTGTATGTGTGTTTTCTCCCTAATCCTCACTATTAGGGGGCACTGGGCTAGCTTTATTTAATTCTTGTGTTGGTTGGCTTTGATTGAGTGCAATGCCACAGAGAGAAGAAGGTTTGGGGGCTTTTTCTCCTCTCTGAAGACACTGAAACATGTGTCTGTTAATTTAAGTTCCAGTCCGACTTGGCTCCATCAGTTTGTTTGTTTTTAATCTGGCTGACTTTTTAAAGTCCCATTTCTCTTTTCCCCTTTCTTTCCTTATATCATCACTCACTTCAGCCCCAGAAATCTCCATCCATCCACTTGTATTTTGAGATGATTTATAACCTGATATACTGTGTAATAGGTTGGATAGTAGGGGTGGAAATCATCAGAGGCTTGATTAGATAGCTGAAACAGGATTGTATTTGCAGGGTTGAATATGTGTGTGTGCCTTTTGTGCACTCTCAAGGCTTGCTGGATTTGCCAAAAATAAAAAATGCAGAGCTGATAAGTGCACAGGGAAGCCACTGGTGCATCTGGCCACAGCCTCTCAACAATTGGAGGTGAGTTGCCGCTGGCACAGATTAGGCAAATTCTGCCAATGGCAAACGAGGGAGTGATACCAGTCTCAGCAGAGGTTCCTGCAGTCCCTGAAAAAAAAACTTATCAGATCATCAGAAGCAGAAGGGCCAGTCATTGGATCACTGCAAACAATATGTGAGTTGTAGACAATCAATCTTACAAGTATGCTGATTCTGTTCTAGATTAATGTGTGTTTTGCACATGTACGTCTTGAGGAGACAGGGGTTTCTGTTGTGTTGTGTTCTATTGGCAGGAGTGCTTCTAAACACACACACTGTCAAACACAAGAAGAAACTGATAAATGAGGTTTGGTGTGGCAATGTGAGCAGCATGCACAGTTTACTCATAAAATGGTTTGATTAACGAGCGTATTGCAGTGCATGTAAATATGTTCTGCAATGTCCTGCTTCAAGCTCATTTCTCCCAATAACCTGATTTATTCTGGTCTCTTTCTCCATTCTGTCTTCCCCTTCCTTCTTCTCTTCTTTCTCTCTCAATCAGCACTCTGTCTGATTCTGGTTTTCTGCATTTCTTTTCCTCTGAACATTAACTGTTTTCTCTCTCTCTCTCTCTTCTTTTGCCTCCCACTCTGTTTCTTTTTCTCTCTACCCCCTTACTCTGTCTTTGTATTCTTGTCTCTTTTCTGTCTCTCTACCTCTTCCTCCTAACATTTCTGTCTCTCCACCTTCCTGCTGGCTGCCTCCCAAGGAACAGACAGTTGTTCAGCTCTCTGTACAGTCAGCTGTTCCTAAACCAGGGATTAGATGATTCACTTACAGTTGCATCCTAATCCCTGTTGTCACGCTCTTACACACACAAACATGCAAATTAGGACAGATTTTCCTCCCAAGTATCTCGGAAATGACATTCACACCTTTTAACTGGATGGAAACTGGGTGTCGAAATAAGCACATCCATCAGAATGTACTGTATCCTTTCAACAAGTGAGACATGTGTCCCATTATATGCTCACTGGATCTGCAGGAGAGAAAAAATACTTCCTGAAGTAAAGTGATTGCGTGTTTCAGCACGGATGCTTGTATGCCATCCGCTTGCAGCAAAGTGGGTTAAATGATGACTTTTATTGTCAGCCATCCCTTTTCTCTGCTGCTAGTCTGCCCTGTTTACTGCCTGCAATCTAAGGAAAGTTTTCAATTTATAATTCTACTAATTGAAAATAAAGACTACTTATGAAAAACATCAGTAGAATGAAAACAAAACTCTACAAATGGCCACGTCTTTTTGTGTCCTGGTCAGCCAAAGCAGCAGTGGACTTCCTGTTTGTATTGAGACTGTAAATGTATTATAATATGTGAAAACTTTTTGCAGAAGAGCCTTTCCTAAGAGAATATTGTAACTCTTACTGACATCAGTGCTCCTCTTTTATTCCTTTAACCTCACCAAAGCTAACTGGTCACTAAAATAGGGTGACCAGACGTCCCCGGTTTTGGTGACCTGTACCCGGCTGGATCTGTCCCCGGTTTTCACTGTGACTGACAGACCCAAAATCGGAATGAAAGAAAGAAAACATTGACCAAATGTAGCCGATAGTCGCACACTCTACACACGCAGGCTTAAGACAGCCAGAGCAAGCGCTGCTCAGAGCTCAGAGATGTTTTAGAATATTTTACGATGCTAAAATGACTGTTTATTTACATAGTCTGTTGGGTTTAGCAAACGCAATTTTGCGGACTTTTACGTTTTAAAAAAGGATCTTAATCTTTAACAGGTCGACCTTCTTAGAAATCCTTTCCATAATGTTGTCAGACAGTTAGAACATTAATCTGAGTCTGTCAGTAGCAAAACAAGCACTTTTATGAACGTAAATATAAGCTGGACAATTATCCTATTAACTTACATTGCCTGCCTAGCCTGTCTCTCTGCTGCCGTCTGCAGCGGTCTCGTTTAATACTGCATCAATGTCAAAGGAAAATCTTTCCTCAATAGTTTTTATTGTATCTAATACTCAATGAGCTGTTGTAGAAACAAGCCTGAAGCAATAAAGCAAAAGCTGTCAGATAAATGTAGTTCAGTAAACATTACAAAATTCCCCTCTGAGGTGTAGTGGAATACAAGTATGAAGTAGCAGCAGGGGTGATTCTAGGATCAGACCTTTAGGGGTTCTCAGCCCCTTAATGAGAACAGCTCTAGGTCTAGTGTCCCCATTTTAAGTTTTACAAAAATAAAAACATGACGTGTTTTTCGAGGTACAGTGAGGAAAATAAGTATTTGAACACACTGCTATTTTGCCAGTTCTCCCACTTAAAAAATCATGGAGGGGTCTGAAATTATCATGGTAGGTGCATGTCAACTGTGACAGACATAATCTAAAAAAAAAATCCAGAAGTCACAATATATGATTTTTTGAACCATTTATTTGTATGATACAGCTGCAAATAAGTAATTGAACACCTGTCTATCAACTAGAATTCTGACCCTCAAATACCTGTTAGTCTGCCTTCAAAATGTCCACCTCCACTCCATTTATTATCCTAAATTAGATGTACCTGTTTGAGGTCTTTAGCTGCATAAAGACACCTGTCCACCCCATACAATCAGTAAGAATCCAACTACTAACATGGCCAAGACCAAAGAGCTGTCCAAAGACACTAGAGACAAAATTGTACACCTCCACAAGGCTTGAAAGGGCTACGGGGAAATTGCCAAGCAGCTTGGTGAAAAAAGGTCCACTGTTGGAGCAATCATTAGAAAATGGAAGAAACTAAACATGACTGTCAATCTCCTTCGGACTGGGGCTTCATGCAAGATCTCACCTCGTGGGGTCTCAATTATCCTAAGAAAGGTGAGAAATCAGCCCAGAACTACACGGGAGGAGCTGGTCAATGACCTGAAAAGAGCTGGGACCACCGTTTCCAAGGTTACTGTTGGTAATACACTAAGACGTCATGGTTTGAAATCATTCATGGCACAGAAGGTTCCCCTGCTTAAACCAGCACATGTCAAGGCCCGTCTTAAGTTTGCCAATGACCATTTGGATGATCCAGAGGAGTCATGGGAGACAGTCATGTGGTCAGTTGAGACCAAAATATAACTTTTTGGTCATAATTCCACTAACCGTGTTTGGAGGAAGAAGAATGATGAGTACCATCCCAAGATCACAATCCCTACTGTGAAGCATGGGGGTGGTAGCATCATGCTTTGGGGGTGTTTTTCTGCACATGGGACAGGGTGACTGCACTGTATTAAGGAGAGGATGACCGGGGCCATGTATTGCGAGATATTGGGGGAACAACCTCCTTCCCTCAGTTAGAGCATTGAAGATGGGTCGAGGCTGGGTCTTCCAACATAACAATGACCCGAAGCACACAGCCAGGATAACCAAGGAGTGGCTCTGTTTCTCAGCGACAGCCCAGAAACCTGACTGATCTAGAGAAGATCTGTGTGGAGGAGTGGGCCAAAATCCCTTCTGCAGTGTGTGCAAACCTGGTGAAAAACTACAGGAAACGTTTGACCTCTGGAATTGCATACAAAGGCTGCTGTACCAAATATTAACATTGATTTTCTCAGGTGTTCAAATACTTATTTGTAGCTGTATCATACAAATAAATAGTTAAAAAATCATACATTGTGATTTCTGGATTTCTTTTTTAGATTACGTCTCTCACAGTGGACATGCACCTACAATGATAATTTCAGACCCCTCCATGATTTCTAAGTTGGAGAACTTGCAAAATAGCAGGGTGTTCAAATACTTATTTTCCTCACTTTATATACGCTTCTGAGCTGAAATAGTTCCCGGATTTTGTCTGAGAAATCTGGTCACCTTACACTAAAAAGCATAAAACGTGTTCCACTGTATTGGGGATTATTAGTTCTTTGCTGTCTACTCATAAAGCAATATAAGGGCTTATATGCTGTATTCTTTCTGACGCCCACTTGTTGCAGAGGCTTTGTCAAATATCTGTTACTGTAAGCAGCTGAGGCCCTGCCATGTGCTAAGTCGATTGTGGGTCCACAGGAAATATTATATAATATATGCACAGAAAGTGCTAAATTTGTCAACTGGGCCGGACAATTTGAGGTATGAAAAGAAATGTGGATGTAGATCCATTTAGTAAGAAAAGGCTCATTGTTTCATTTTTATTTTCACTGAATAATATCCAAATTAATAAATTAAGTGAGCGGTGTAAAACCGGATTCAGCCAGATTTACATACACCCACGTATCCAAAAGATGTGTTTCCTGTTGCAACGGAAAATTGATTACTGATTAATTTTCACTGTTCATTACAGTTAAAGAAGTCATATTGTGAAGAGAACAGCTCCAAATATGCTTCTGGTTATAGAAAGTGAAGAGAGAAATGTGGAGAAAACAATACAAATAAAATAAAGTTTTGTCTGATTATCAGTTGTCTTTTTACATCAACAAAAAAGTAATTGACAACTCTTCAACCGTCAAACAAACTACCTTTCCCTATTATTCAAATGATGATAGATTCTCTTGGTTTCACGTGGCAGAATGAAGTCATAATTTTCCATTAGCGAGTTAAGTACTCAACATCATGACATTTTCAATAAATAATTGAAGCAATAGACAATGCTAAATTCGATAACGGAAGCACAAATGCAAGTCTGCTGCTGTCTGCCAAAACTATCTCCTATTCAGGAATGCTGTGTCACATAGCCAGAACTTCCTCTGCAGCATAGTGGAGATAAGTCTGGCAATGCACTACAACTACTATGTACTTTGGGGTAACAATGACTACGTTTACATGCACATAAAAAAGGACAATATTCCAACTAAGCTGTTTACATGGGTAATTAAAAAAATCAAAGATAGTTGAGAACTAAGTTCAGACTTTTCTTTATAAGTTGAATTTATTTTGAGTTCCTACATAACTTTTCGGTTCTAGAGTTGTGCACGCTTGTTTGCCTTTTTTCAAGGTGAGGTTATGCTCATGGTCACTAAACAACACTCAAACTTGGTCAATGATGTCCTACACACGATGGGTGGTTTACTGCGTTTCTACTGTGTGTTATAAAGGTTATGTTCTCAATAGAAATGATCCACAACTTTGGCATTTTGTTATGCTAATGAAATTCAATTCTTTGTACTCATTAACACAAACGACTAATCCATACTTATTGTAATTCAAACAGGGGTTGTCCCTAAACCTAATACAGTAATTCCAGTTCAATTTTAGATTATATAATACTTGGCCAGATATGACAATTAATGAAAACATAAATTGGAAAAAAAAAGATTATTTGAGAGTTGGTAATGTTGTGGAATGGCTTTTTTTTCAGCCCCACTTGAAGGATTCCAAACCATTAGAAAACTTAATGTAAGCTGTTGACCCTGAATACACACACACATTGAAACACATAAAGAAGGAAAGAGAGAGGTCATGTTGACTTTAAAGCAGTGAAACGGGAGGTGAAGGAAATGCATCAGAGTAGATGAATGATTTCTAGGCATTAGTTCTCGCTCGGTAATCCAGCCTCAATTTCCTGTTCGATTAAACGTGTAATTTAGGCCGCATGTCACCCCCAAATTCCCTCTCTTTCTATCCCCATATATTCTCCCTCTTAAAGCTCATCTGTCTGCACAAATGAGACCAAATCCTTCATGTCTTCAGTGAATTGTGTTTACACTCAAGATGTGCCATTGGGATGGTTTCAGGAGCTTCTCAGTCATACACACTAAAGCAAGGTTTTATTCCTTGGCTCCTACATCGTCCCAGTGTAATACTTTGTGTAAATGATATCTCTCTGAATAATCTGGTGATATAAAACAGGACGCTGCTGCAACTGCTTTGAATAATGATAGCATCATTGCACTCAAGCATTTTCTGAAAAAGAATTTGGTTGAGAGAAATTTCCTCGGTGGAGAGCAACAAAAGAAGCAGAAGAGTTATTGTTGGGAGACATTTACATCCGTGTGATGTGTGTTTATTGGCTTATATATCTTTTGCATCAAGGATTGTTTAAACAGAACTTTAACGAACAATATATCTGCTCAAAAATATCTGCTGTTGTCAAGTGCTGTTTATTTATCAAGCAGAAATCTTATTGTATACCTAGGTACAAAAGAAAAATGATACCTCCGGTGATATACAAAAGCAGAAATTTACATCCATATTTTCTTGAATATTATAAAATTATGAGATACCCCTTTTTATTCTAAAATGCAGTCTGCTGAGAAATTTCCCTAGAAATACTATTAGTCCAATGATAAGCCACATTCTTACACACCCACAAATCTTTCCTTGGTCCACTTTTCAGACTCTTTTTGAGCTACTCATCATGATATTTCATAACTATAGTATTCCCTTACTGCTTGACTGATGGTTTGCTTCACAGTCAATTTCTCCACTAAAAATATTGGGATATGCTTTTGACAGGTTTGCACTGAAATGTATTTTCTCCGTGGCAGCAAGACATGTTGTGGTAACACTTTTGGGGCTGACTAACTCTAAAAAACATATACACCATATACAGAAAGGAAATAAACTAGCCAACCTGGAAGCATAAAGGTCTACAAACCCATAATGGAACACTTTCAAATGAATCCTCATACATGCATTTTGGCCTTGCAGTTCTTCTGTTATAAGCTTTTCCATTTGGGAACAGGACATAGGGGAAAATCAAGCAAAATAGGTGGATTTTAACAAGTTAATGTAACAGGCTCACACTGCAATGCAGGGACCAATGCTCAGTGTATTCAGAGAGAGAAAGGGGAACATATAATGCAGTTGTGGACACATACATTTCTAGTATTGGATGTACTGTAGTACAACTCTCAATGTTTTCAGTTTCCAAGAAAAATATCATCTTATATTCAATATTGAAGTCAACTGTCAATTGTTTAGGTACTTAGGTGGAATAAACACTACAGTTCAAAAGTTTGGAATTGTCTGCCACAAAGGTTGATTATGTACAGTCAAGATAACTCTATATTTTGGAATGGTCTTTCATGCTTATAGGTTGTAGAAACTCCTTCAAAAAATGGTCTAGATTTAAAAAAAAAAGATAATGTCATGTAGATTGAAAATAAAAAAAATAAATAACTGGTTATTCCAAACTTTTGGTTGGTAGTGTATGTATAATAATGGTCTAAATCCAATGGGCCCTATCTTGCACCCGGCGCAGCGCAGTGCAAAGACCGATGCAAATGTGTTTGATATTTTACGACCGGTGCAGTTGTTAATTTACCATCCAGCGCCCACGTCGTTTAAATAGCAAATGCACCTGCGCCCATCTTTGCGCCCATGGGAGTGCTGGTTTTACAGGGAGGTGTGTTCAGGTGCATTCTTGGCGTATTGCTATCTTGCGGCAGCAGAAAGTAATTGCATCATTGGCCGACAAAAACCTGGTTTAAAGTCAGTAGTGCAGTTTTTTATTATTATGACAGCGCATTAATAAAATGTGCCTAGGCTTATGCACAGCGCACACACTATGCTTGTCACACACACACACACACACTCAGGGTAGCGCAACAGCACACACACATGCACAAGATAAAAAATATAAATATTACGGTGCAAAACCGCCATCATAATGGCAATGCGCCAAGGTACAAACAATCCTGGCTGTTAAAGGGAATGGGAGATGACACTCTGATTGGTTTATTGCATGTTACGCCCAAAAACAGTACAACTTTTTTTAACTATGTGCCCGGACAGTTTTTTTCCGCCATATAACCAGCAAAAGTGGATTTGGACACGCCTTAAAGGCACCTGTGCCATGTGCTTCACGCTGTGCGCTTAGATTGTTAAAATAGGGCCCAATGCATGAAATGTAACATTTCTGCCCTAAATGGCTCACCCTCTTACCTTCATAAGGAAAAGTTTTCATGTTCTGTTGTCATCAAAGAGCACCCAAGTGGCAAGGAAAAGCTCCGTCCTTAGTTGGCATTAATTCATGGATTCACATGATGGTATCTCGAAACCCATAATGCAACAGCATTTGCTTTTCCAATTAATTCAACCTTTCAAAACTTGTTTCTCCTCTAGTGTAGCTTCAAAACATATTAAGGTCCATGAGGTCGGCCACAGGTCTGACCTCATCCTTGAGGTAGGAAGGGGCGATATAAACACTATAATGGACTGCGCTACTTCATAACCTTTTAATAGTCAGGGAGGTTGTGAGGTTAAATGTCTCCCAGAGACTCATTTCCTGTCAGTGAGGCTGAAAATGAAGGGGATCAGCAGCTGTTCATCAGGGCTAAACAGGGAGGTATTGTTAGACAGAGGAGGCCACGCAATTCTGTTTTTAAGAGATGTTGCCATGGTGATAGAAAAGTCACAGAACGCGTCTGTGTGTGTGTGTGTGTGTGTGTGTGTGTGTTTGTGTGTGTGTGTGTGTGTGTGTTTATTTTAGCTGACGGACATACAGTATAAGGACCAGATAAAGATGTAATATAACAGGTCCACCATAGATAAAAAATGAAATGTCTGATACTGGAGTTTCTAGTCTAGAAGTGTAATATTGTACAAAATGGGTGATGTACAGTGTTGGAATAATGACTCCTCTGATTTCAAACACAAGATGCAGTTGTTTGTACTTGCAGGTCAAAGTTAAAGAACGATGACCTTTGACCTGCAAGTCTGCCAGAGCCAACACTGAAACAGGAAACTCATTGTTCAACTCAACAGTTGAGACATGGGTGAATATTTGCAGGAGCTGGGGCAAGTGTGAAAATGCCCTGTACATTTTACACATTGCTTCCACAATTGCATTGCCAGTTTCTTTCCATAAAGATCACTGTGCACACTAAAACACCAGCCTGAGAGAAAAATACATACTATACTACATTTCTTCTTTAGCGTCTACTCTTCTGTTGGTAAACGTGCACTGCTAACGTCTGTTTGCAGGCTAGATAGCTTATTAGCTCCTCAGCTACATTAAAAAGCATGTAAACATATCTAAAATGATCACTTGTGTTCCATACTCTTCAATACCACTGCTAACAACACACTGTTGCCCTGTTGCTTGTAATGTAGCATTATTTCTTTAATTTTTCTCTTCTTCCCCTGCCAGCATTCTGTACCAAAGCTAATTAATCGAACAAAGATAATGACACGCCGGTCCAGCCTGCTGAGACAATGAGGACCATTTTCAATATTTCCTGAAAGACCTTTAATTCGTCCTTCTAATTACAAAAAACAGGTAACAGTTAACCATACCTCTAAAAAAACAGACAGTGTTTTTGACTGCAAAAAGGGATGGCTAACTGTGATTTGAGTTGGACTTTTAACTTAATGTGTTAACATTCTTTACAGCTGACTTTGGTGGGGGATGTAAAACGTGAATACAGACAAATTAAAATATTAAAAAAATTATAAATGTCTATAAACAACACTCCTGGAAGCAAACCTTCCTCAAACTCATACACTGCCTCTCCGTCTCAACCCTCTTGTTTCAAACGCTACACTGACGCTTCTGCAATTCAGCAACGCTTCAAATCTGCGGCCACATTAATCAAAGTCTCACGCTCATGAAGCTTGGCTTTCTACCTCAAATCTATTTCATCCTTGGCTTGGACTATAGCAGCTTTGTTGCAGAAAGGCGGTGAGCAGTTCACTCACTCTGCTGTGCCCACAGCTACAAATTGCTATCGAAATACAAGTAATTTGAAATATTATTTAATTAGGGAAAAGTCTGAGTAATTTTGTTTGTCAGACAGCACTGCCTCCCATCGCTAACAAGCTCTTTAAGGACTATTTGTAGGGCCTATACTTTCTTTCTATCCATCTTCTTTCACTCTGAATATTTGTATGTATTTGTAGCTTCTTTTCTGTTTCAGACCATACTGTATTACTTTATTAAAGGATTACAGGAACCAGGGATCAGGATTACAGAGATAAATTATCCTTTACTTCAAACCATATACACTCAACAGCTCAATTATGTGTGTATTCGTGAGAAAGTGAAAATCTAAATGTGTGTGTGAAGCATGTTATATGTTATTGTTTTATTGTGAATATAAATAAAAGATCTGAATGTGTGTTTGTGCAATGTGTATGAATGACCTCTTGGGCCAGTACACAAGTGTGTGGTAATGAGTACTGGGAGAGTAAAAATAATAGGATATAGAATGTAATATCACAATATGTAATTTATACACAACGTGTTACATCCAGCCTTCAAATTGATTTTTGAACATTATTTAACGATTTAACGTTTGTGTTTTATTTTGGAGTTATTTTATTTTCCCATGTTTCTCCCGTGTTATCTCAAAGTGATTGGTTACTATTATGGTTTGGCATTATTTATTCAGGACTCAACCAAGGCAGTACATACTAAGTAAATGAAATGCCTGGATGTGTACAGTATGTGTTTATATATGTATGTATGTATAGGAAGGGAATACATTTGACACATTCTCAAGGATCATAAGATGTCAAGGCCCTCATTTACAACCTAACGTAGAAACCAGCGCAGATATGAGCACAAAAATCATCTTACGACAGGCTTCACGTGTGATTCATGAAACGTTCGTATCACACCAATCAGAGCGTAAGAATGGTTGTACATTGATAAATGCAGCAGCTGGAAACAATCGTAATTTAAATGTCACGCCCCCTCAATCAATGTGATAGAGTGCTCCGCCCTGGCCCGTGTGTGTACGTGTGCACTGTTGTACGTGTGCATAGAGGACTTCTCCTTATCCTGTTTTATTAATTATATGCTGCACCGCATGTCCACACTGACTCAAAAACTGGCATACACGAGTTCAGACCAGACGTTCACGTTCAAATTGATAAATGCCTTACTTTGCATAGGAATCGGCGTACACCCATCCTACGCCTGTTTTAGGTCATACGCACGTTTTATAAATGAGGGCCAATGCATTTTGGTGAGAGAAACTGAATGTAAATATAAACTTTGTTAATAGCAAAACTCTACAGGGCATGACAGGACAAATGATTGTCCGTGTTAGTGGAAATGGTTTTGCGATTGTTAAAGTGTTAAAGTGGCACCCAGGTAAGGTTGAGTTTGTGATATTGTGATACTGTATATTATTCCTTGAATTTCAGTGTAAAAAATGCTGGATAATCCAGTGAAGTAAATACCTGAGATGAAAGTACTTTATCACATTGTACATCCAAAATTGGAATAAATTAAGAAAAGTTTGAGAAAAGTGCGAGCATTGATCCCAAATAGCGGCAATGTCACGTTTCCCATGTTATTGTTGCATGGAAATTACAGATAGTTATGAGCTGTACTGGGCTCTCACTCATACATGGCTCACAAGTTTTGCATTTGTTCCAGTGAACCATGTCTAAGTTAACAGGAGACAAAATGATGTGGAACATTTTATGAAATAGGCCCCTGCTTAGTAATTTCAACATACAACCACAGATATCAAAGAAGGGAAAACTACCTCAGGAAGAAGAGTTATTTCTCTGACAGCTGACCATTTTTGTCGGCCATACAAGGGACTAGAGGTGTCCAGAATATGGGAAAAAGGGTTATCAACTGATGTGTTGCCATGAGAGAGCTGAATCTGGTGGGGCTGAGGAAAATTGACTGTTGTTGCAGTTGGTGGTACATCAACAGGCAAGTTTGATTTAGGAGGATGTCTAATTGTACCACAGGGAAGTGCATCAGCGCTTCCCTGTCTCCCACGAAGTATACAGCGAATGATAAATGCCAGTTTATTGACAGTGATGAAAAATGTTGCTCAGATTGATTAAATGCTGCACAGCTGCCAGTATTCAAATGATACATCTAAAAGAGGAAAGAAAACACGGGTATTCGGGTCATTTTGAAGAGCACTGGAGGGATTTATACCATTTTTCACAAATATTACTGTAAAGGAGTAGATGGATGAGGGAATAATCTGGAGAAAAGAATCTGATGAGGATGCTTCTCTGTGACATTAAATATGAATAACTAAACAACAATCAATCTTAAAGTTGGGACAAAATCTAAAATCTTACTTGCAAATGAAAGTTTTGTTAACATAACTGTAAAAGAATTTGTGTGCTTGGGTGACGATTTCCAATCCAGGAGTATTCTCTGTCTCGCTCAAAGTGTAGCAAAAGCAACTATGTCAATCTTGATTGAATTAATGGGGAGAGGCTCAGCCGGCACTTCAAAAATGGCCAGTAATGGACAGGGCTGCACTCTAGTGTTCATGGCTGTCAGAGATGGCAAAAGTACTCACTTTCCGTACTTAAGTAGAAGTACAGATACTTGTGTTAAAAAATACTCCGGTAAAAGTGGAAGTACTGATTAAACTTCTTTACTCAAGTAAAAATAACAAAGTACAGGCTTGGAATTGTACTTAAAGTATAAAAGTAAAAGTAGCCCTGAGAATTACAACAATTTTTTAATGCAAAGCTACCTAGACCAGACAAATGTTACTAGAGAACACGCTGGGGAACTTCAGTGGACATGGAGAACACGTCTTTATATGGCAATGGCTACATTTTAAATGGATGCCTGCCAATAGGCCTAAAACATCACATATATGATTATTATGACAGAGACTCCAGGTTAATAAGATTCTGACTTATTAGCAAGATATGAATTCAGTTGTGATTCTGTGAGAATTCACAGATCCAGTTTCTATTTTTAATCTTCCCCTTAACATTTAAATGAATCTACATGTTTGTGTGTGTGCTCAAATATGGCTTCTGGAAAGAAAATAAAGGATTAAAATATGAATGACTAAACAGACATTAATGGAGAAGTTCCCCAGCACATTCACCAGGAGTCCTTCTCGATGCCTACTGTCTCAAACATCTCTCTCAGATAAGGCCGAGGATGATGGGAATGTCTTGCTGCTTGTCTGCCAGATCTCTGTTTTCTTCATTTTCAATCATGCCATCCATGCTACTATGTGCTAACGTTAGCGCCATCAAGTCACAATGATTTGCTGTGAATTAATGCAGAATGCTGAATCTGTTGAGTTGTCTTAGTCGTGCGTCAAATGCAATGTGCATTAGATGTATTCCCATCCATTTAGATTGAATATGGTATCGATGACGTAAACAATAATAACAATAATTCCAGTGAAATGATGTGAAAGTTGAGGACTAGATTAGGACTGTATTTAAGCTGATTCTGGTTTCCAACTTCGACCCAGGTGTGTCTGTTTAAACACGGATGGAGACAACTTCTCTCTAGCCAAGTTTTCATCCACTTGTCAATTGAATTACAGTATCTGAAGTTCGGTAAGAAAAAACAAAACTCTATAGTAATAATAGAGAGAATAAAGCTGGTGAAACTGTTGATGCTTCATTAAGATCAACGTGCAACCTAGCTAACAGGTGAAGAACACACCAAAACCACTAGCTAACTTACTTTAAATGTGCAAGAACTTTAGACCAATAACAGGTTTAAGTGAACTGACAACTTTAGTTATACAACTTACAGTTCTCAAAGAGACACACACGATCTCAGCTGATTATCCTCTGAACAGCAAGTCTCTTTTTCCTTTCTCTCACTTTTTTCTCCGTGTGGCGCGCGCACCCGCTCGCGGTGTGAGACGCGTGTCCGCGCTATTCTCCGACATGACAACCTCTTGTACCAAACTAAAGTAACGAGCCAATTTTGTAAAATGGAAGGAGTAGAAAGTATCGATATTTGTGTTAAAATGTAAAGAGTAGAAGTAAAAAGTCGCCACAAAAATAAATTGTAAAGTAAAGTAAAAATATCAGAAAAATCTACTTGAGTACAGTAACGAAGTGTTTGTACTTTATTACTTCCCATCTCTGATGGCTGTTGAAAGCACATCAAATATTGAAAACCAAAAAAGATGCAAGCCTTGGACAGGACCAAAACATGTAAGAGAGATGAGGTTATAAACTACCACAGCAGTCACAATTAGATTAGGAATCTGAGTATATTTTCTCACTTAGCTCAGGTGCACTCAGTGAACCACCTTCAGCTGTATTAAACCAAGACCACCAGAAGACTTTACCAATCCCCTGTCAGCCCCACCCCGAGCTCCACCTCCCATCTACATCTTGTCTTAGCAACATTGTCTTTAATCAGACACATAGTACTTTGATAAATGCTAGAGATAAGCCCCAGTTCCACTTAATTCTACTGGAACTTTTCTAATTATTTTAATTTGTTATTGTTTGACCATGCCAATCAAAACTGAATGCTAATACACCAAGGCTGTGCAGGTCATTTGAGCAGCAAGTAGGCTAAGTGGTAAGAACCTCCTGGGCCTCAGAAAGAATTTGCCCTGTTAAAGTCATTGAATACCAGCTTCAGGGCAGCTGGACTGCAGCTGAGCCAGTGCTCTGACTTCACTGACGAAAGAAAATAGAGAGAAAGAGAGGGGAGAAAATGTAGTTTGTTTACTTTGTTTCTTTATTTATATATAGGACAGACTGCACGATGGGTAGCATTTGGACAATAAATGGACACTATTTATGACCAGATTGTAAGAGAGAATTTGAAGTTAGGATAATGTGCTTGCAATCCATCTCTTTTTAATCCTACACGTTTTTAATGGATGTGTTACTTTTACAAATCTTTCTATATACTTTCTTTAGAAATGGATGCCAAATAATAACTTATTGTGTATGTAGCAGTGTTTTAAAGCCTTTCATTTAATGAAGACTTTAGATCAGATACATTTTGATCTCTTAGATTATTATTTTCCGAGCTTGCTGATTATACGCAAATCCCAGCACTGAACTGAGCTCTCCTTCACTTGCAGAAAGTGGTTATAATGCGGCCATATTGTTGTTTATCAAGTCATAAGTTGTTCCGTTATTAAATCGGTTAGATTTTAATTACAAACTGAAAGGCACGGTTCAAGTTTGTTCTCCACTTTAATGTGCATTAATCTTTGTCAACAATAAGGTTTCTTTGCTAAACTGATTTCTTTGTTATTATGGTGCATTTGTCCACCAACCTAAAAGCTAGATTTAAAAAAAGGTTTTCTTTTCTTTTTTTACAGAGGTTTTCTCTATGGTAGATTACCTTAAAGTCTTGATTATTTTAATGACAGGAAACTTTTATTTGTCTGCTCTTCTCTATCTTTCTTTAACTTACTCTTAGCTTCCCGAATACATTATAGAAAACAGAGAACATGTTGGTTGTTGTTTTTAATCACTTGAAGCAGTGGTTGAACTTTACCACCGTGCCATGTTTTTTTAGTTCTGCTTTCGACTCTGGCACAAGAAAGTAAAAGAGGCCACACTTTTTGTTTTGAGCAGAACATACTGTAACACAGCATTAAAAACATTGCAGCAATTATTGAGTCAAACTAATGTAGCATCAAAGGCTTTATAAAGGGTCCTCATTTGGGTGGCAGTACAGTGATACACATTGTGTGTGTGTGTGTGTGTGTGTGTGTGTTTGTGTGTGTGTGTGTGTGTGTGTCTGTGTGTGTGTGTGTGTGTGTGTGTGTTAAAAATGAAGAAAAGTGTGTGGAGTTCTTGGTATCCGCAGCATGAGTCTGTCTTTGTCAGCAAAATATTTACATGTTTGTGAGTGTATGTGTGAGTGTTTGTGCTGCTACATGTGTGCATCTACAAATCCATATGAGCATATGAATAACGGTGCATGTGTGTGTGTTTGTGTAAGGCTGTAATCTTAATGAGCGATAAAAGAAGTTTGACGTCTTATTGTTAATCAGAGACTTGGAGAGGATGCATTTGTTGTACACACTAAATTCTGTATTTTTCTGCCACTCTGCACTCATTTATTTCTCTTTTTATTTTTATTAAATTTGAGATGCATGTACTGTATATCATTCACGTTCTACTTACAATCGTAATCGTATCTTTGAACTGTCACTCTCTATTTCCTGTGAGAGTGAATGGTTGATGAAGTTTATAAGCTTAAGTTTATTGTGTTTTATTTTAATTTTTTCAGTTTGAACTTAGATGACTTGTGTGTAGTCTTTTTAAAAGTTATGGGTTTAAATTAGTTGCTGGTTTATCAAAAAAAGTTTGTCTAATGAGTTTATGAGAGTGAAAACAGGGAGTTGTGGTTGTGTAGACAGGACAGATGTAATGATGATGTAAACACCTCCTTCTTTATCTGTTATGTAACATCATACTCACCCAGGTAATCATTAAGATTCATGACTGCGGCGATATGACTTCAACAAAGTTAGATGGGGCAAGAAGCATAAGCAGTCAGACATATTGTAAACAGGCCAAACATTTATCTATAGCATTGCATTTTGAGGTAAAACCTAAAGTGAGCACACCCAAAATGAATGTTATAATTCCTCATGGCACAGAAAAACTGTGCTAAAACAATTAAAGCAAGTATGGTAGGTCTAAGTTGAACCAGGAACTGAAGCCACATGGCATGTCCCAAATCTACCTGACAATAATGTATTACATACTGTAGTATTCTATTTTAGCAGTTTGTATACCAAAGAAATACAAATCAACATTGAGATGACTCTCTCTTTGTTTTGGAGTTTGGCAGTTTGGACCCATGACCAGCAGATAATAATATGGATGGGAGCTCATGCAACAAACATTTTGTCAATTGAAGTTGCACATAGCCAATATAATTGCATTGGAATGGGTTGTATTACTATATGAACTGAGTACATTTTCTAATTCACAATGTGAATGACCAGAGTATCCATACTGAAATGGTCAGATATGTTAGCAGGTTAGCATGCTATATCCACATGTGCTTATTATGCCAACATAACTCATCCACAGAGGCCTGCCTATACCCTATAGCACAGAGGCCCTGCGCAACACAGGACTAGGACTAAGTTAAAGATCCATTGTGCAGGCAGGGTGGAATACACAATATAACTGCAGAAACTAGAATTGGGCGGTTTTCAACCCACCCTGATAGGTCACAGGTTAGCAGGGTGATGTACTTTACCATTTTATTCTAACAGGAAATGAAACAATGTGCAATGTTAGATTGCAACTTTAGAAAATTCAATCAGCAAAATGTTTTCTTTAGCTATAATAGCAGCACCTCCATGTTCTTTGGTTTGCTCTATTGTTGCATTGCATACTGTCTAGAAGTATATTTAATTAGATTACTTTTCCAACACTATACTGTATATTCAAACCTGCTTAGAATGAATGTGCAGTATGGATTTGGGAAACAGAGACAGTCTGTTGCAACAACTAATTTGGATAACAATTACCATTATGCTTCAAAACAAGTTTGGCCAACCTGGGAATGATTTGAAACCTATACAGTTCTCTGACGCTAATATTTCTTGCCCCATCTGACTTCTTTAGTAATGTTGGTGAGTACAATGTTACTATTGAAACGGAAGTCTTCACTGGGCAGCCTTTGAAAAACCTTGTCATCATGTATGTCCTTTGTTGATAGAATCAATTTAACTTCCCTGCTTTCTTTTAAATTCTTTGACCTCTCCCACTCACCCCAGGCAACACAGTTTGAAACTCGTTAAGAAAATCATTTTTTCCCAACCAGCGCAATGGTACTAGGGGTCAATTAAATGCCCCTGCAAACTTTTCCCAAGCCTCTGCAGTGATGGCAAAGCCAAGGATGAGGAGGCAAATATCAGCCAACAGAGAACTTCGCTAGAGCTTGCGTTGTCAATACAGAAGGAATGTATGCTATTGCTCTGCATCACATCCTTATTGGCTGCCAATTCATGAGGAAGGAAGAGGCGGCTTTAGTTGGGTGAAGACAGACGAGGGGAAGAGAAACATAAGAAAAATCTTAATTGATACAAGCCAAGAGAGAAGAGTATTCATCAATCAGTCAGATCTCTCTCTCACACACACACACACACACACACACACACACACACACTATATATATCTATATCTATATACTGTATATAAAGCATATATTTATTATTTTGTAAAACTAATGGGCCATACCACTCTTTGATCTGATGCCATACACATATAAAATTCTAAGTAAATTAATTTTAATGTGTGTATCTTGCTCTTGTTTGTCTGCATTGTTGATTAAACTGTTCAGCTCCATCAGCAACACTGTGTCTTGCAATTAGAGACTTACAATGTCCCTTCCTATTTGTAGCTCTTAACATACTGCAAAAACAAAGGAGAAAGACCAAAAGAACAAGAGCATGGGATACTACAGATGCAGGCTTCTTCATGGGCTTAAGTCTAAAATGCAGAACATGTAATTTGTCTGTTGTCCATCTTGCTCGGTTTCCTGTCTTTACTGTCAGCAGGCAGGTACACACGCACAGACTGTAAAATAACACCTCAGGAATTGAATGGACAGGTGTCAGACTTTCTCAACAGCTTTGGGATACTTGGAGTCCTTGAAATGCCTGGGATGACTCTTGAACTCTGTGTCTGTGGTTTCCCTTCCAGGACTGGCTGAGTAAGTTTGGC
Source organism: Etheostoma perlongum (assembly GCA_026937815.1). Lineage (NCBI taxonomy): Eukaryota > Metazoa > Chordata > Actinopteri > Perciformes > Percidae > Etheostoma > Etheostoma perlongum. Next base: position 16,447,131 of record CM049386.1, on the reverse strand, counting down.
TACCTCCCGCCCCCTGACCCAGTTACTGGTCAGCTTCAGACCAAGGAGGCCTTGACCAAGGCCATCAAAGCCATGCAGAAGTACGGAGGGCTGAAGGAGACCGGAGTCTTAGGTATGTGGCTGTGTTTGTTTGGGGGAATCATGTGGGACGGTTGGTACTTTGGCTGGATGGAGGAAAAAATATAAAGAGGAGTGAATGAAATAATGCAATCCAATAAAGAAAACTATCCAACTTTAGTCTCCTCTCCTCTTTAGATCAGGCCACACTGGGCCTAATGACAACACCCAGATGTTCTCTGCCAGATGTGTCTGAGGCAGAGATGACAGTGGGCCGCAGGAAACGAAGCCTGACTCCCCAGAACAAATGGAATAAGAGGCATCTGTCCTGGAGGTAGGAAATATTAAATATAAGGTCTAGTAGACACTATGTTGATATCACTATATTACAGTGTTTTACAGATAAAAAATGGGCTGAATAATATGTGCAGGAAGTTACACTATTTACCACTGATATCTATAATGGAGAGGTATGGTGAAATACTCATGTCCATTGAAAAAAGATCATAGTTATATTATTTGGGTAGGTCTACTCCAAAGTTGATTATGTAAAGGAAAATCATCCAGTTGACTTTGTTTATTATAATTTGTGTTTGAGGATAATTTGTTTCATATTCGATCTGTTTATCTGAACCTAATGCACTTCTGTACAGATTCAGTCCAGTACAGCAGTCAGCAAAAAAATCAGAAATCCCACCCTTCCGCCTCGAACTCTGCATACTTTGAGAAATTATATTAGTGGATTCTTCCTCAAGCCGGAAATCTTTTGCTCTCCGGATCAATTCGGCCTCAAAGGAAAAGCATTTTGTGAAAATGGCAAGCTGATTAGAGAGACCTTTAATAAACAACAAACACATCTGTCCTCTCAGAGGATGTTGAAAGACTCAGATGTCTCATTAAACTTATAAAAATAGAATGTTGTTTTAGGTGATTAAAAATTGCTATTCGCCAAAATTCCCTTATTATTGCAATGTATAGAACGTTTCTGAAAAGATTTGTATATACATTAATTAGATCCAGGTTATGTCCATGCAGTTCTGTTGCTATTAAAGGAATATTCCACTGAAAATGTGTATGTACATGTTTGTTTTTAAATCAAATAACACAATGAACAGTAATATGAACATCAACACAACATTAATATTGATATAATTGATAATTATATTGTATATACAATATGTCTTCTGGCAGAGAGTTTGTGTGTGTGTGTGTGTGTGTGTGTGTGTGTGTGTGTGTGTGTGTGTGTGTGTGTGTGTGTGTGTGTGTGTGATTGACATCTTAATTATTATGTATTCCTATGGTGATGCAGTCACTACAAAAACAGTCTCAAAATGAGGTAAAAACCTCTGGAAAATTCTCAAAGAACTCTTGCAACATAATCAAAATCTCTGTTGTTAAGCTTAAAGTGTGTTCATGACCTTGTAGCCTCTACACATTACATCTAATTGCACTACCTTCTCACTTCGCCATTTCTCAATAGCCTCTGGCAGAAGTAATGCATTCAGTAATCTATTTTAAAAAAGTATTGTTTGAAACATGACCCATCTACAACATAAAAGTGGTTAATGCTGCACAAGTGCTTTGAGAGGTTTCTATGGATTAGAAAAACTTGGTTTAAAGAGGCTTTTTGCCGTGACTCTGGCTCACTGTTTGAATCCATTTCCACTGCTGTTAATCTGAGCTGACAAAAGCCTTCACAAAGAGCATGATACTTCAAGCTATCAGGACTGATTCAACAATGAGCTTTCATAAACTGATTTGCAGAATATGAATATGTGCATCATTTTAGAAATCAGAAGAGCCAACACACATACATACAGTAGTTATTGCATACACACACGTGCCTATGCATCGCTTCCATCCTGGTGGCCTTTAACTTTCTTTGTCTTCTTTGTACTGCTGCCAATTAAACACCATGCTCCCATCAGCTCACTCCACTCTGAAACCTTGGTCTTATCCGGCACTCAGATTTGTCGAATAGTGTTCTGGAACTGTTGTGGAACATGTTCTGTCTTCAGATCCAGAGAGATTTCCATATGTTGCAGATTTTCAGTAAAGTGCCACAAAAAAGCCTTGATATTCTGCATAGACTGGCTGCCTCTGTAATTCTCTTCTCATGCTTTCTGTAGCTGTCTTTTTCAACTGATGTTGGATCACTTGCATAGCAACTTCCCTCACAGCTTGGGTTGGAAAATTATTTTTATCATCTAATATGTCATGGTATTTCTGCTTTATTAGATTAAATGTGTGAACAGGGCTGACAAACTAAAGATAATGTGCAAAACAGCTGATGAGTCAGATGCAGTCTGACAGCCATATTAAATGTTAGTATTCTGATTCACCACATCGGTCGGAATAAAGAAAGGTACAACTATTTATATCGCTACAACACAGCATATAGCATCAATACATTCATTTTAATTGTTTTATTGTACAGCTGGGAAGGTTATCTAGCAAATAAAATGGTTTTGTTGTTTTATTAATCAAATGTATGGAGTTAATTTTTCTTTTAAGTCAGAAAAAGTTGATTTCTTTTAATATAAAACGTCATGTTACTTAAAAGGGTTACATGATGTTAGGATAAAAAAAGGAAAGGAGGACACATAAAAAGCACTACAGGTCCCAGATCAGTTACTGGAGTTTACAGTGTGTTCATAAGTGAGTATGATCAGTGAATGGTATACAAAGTTGACACACATTAGAGTCACAACAAGTTAACGCTCACCATGTTAACATAATCAGGTTGCAATCATCGCAAGAGTAACTTAGTTAAGTTCTGTTAATCTTACTCTTGCTATGCGGCTCTGCACTGTATGGTTCTTTTGAGTCTGTGCGCAGGCCACAAACTTTTGGATGAATTATGGTTTGTTTCACAAACAGAGGCAGTAGGGCTGGATGTGGGCAACAGCAAAGCAGATTCTTTTTGTTAAGCTTAACAGAAAATGTTAAAGTAATTGTGTTTACATCACTGTGCTCTGACTATATAAAATATAATGTAAAATAAATATAGAGCTCTGCTCTCTCGTAGACTATCCTATTAACTTACATAAGAAGCAAAGGCTCACCCGCTCCTTCTAGATTTAGCTCAGCTCTGCACGATTGACAATATACATCTGACTGGCCCTTCACAATCTCCTCTACTTGTTCACGCACATTACTCCTAATTATTCTCTGACAATGTGCAAAGTACGTGGTAAGTGTAGGTTATTTTAAAGAGGGGAGGGAAAAAGGACAAGGAGCTATGCTCATTAGTAGTAGTCATTCATTTTAGGGACTCTGGATTCATGTGTTTTTTCTTATAGAAACATAAGTAAATTATTTTTGTAATGTCTGGGAATCATGTGGGTTAGCCCTTAATCCCCAGTTTAACTTCTGCTTACTTCTTTTATCTTTGTTTTACACACACACACCCATACAGCACACTGCACAGCCAAGTATGTTACGGCTCAGTTGTGTAACAGCCCCCTGTTAGCTCGTTAGCTCATATTGTTAGCCCATTATCACAGCAGACAGCCTGGCAGTCATTAGCGGCCCGGCGGATAACACAAACGGATAGGTGTAGCAAGCTGAGTGGAGGAAAGAAAAGATGAGGATGAGGATAACAGAGGAAAAAATTCTGCATCTATTTAGTCTGATACAGTGTGTGTGTGTCTGTGTGTGTGTGTGTGTGTGTGTGTGGGGGGGGGTGTTACGGTCTAAATGCTGGATTGAAAAAATAGACTTGTCTTATTTCTAATGAAGTCAATAAATGGAGTACAAGAATGAGCACTTTAAGAACATGAACACACACTTAATTACCATGTAACTCCATCATAGATGTAAGTCCACAGTGGCATCATGCCCTCAACTTTGTGTGGAGTGTATATTATTATTTCACAACCCTAAAGCTCAAAGTCATTGTTTTGTGAGACCTGCATATGGTGTAGCCAAGCACTCCAAACCCAGTGAGGGTTATTTAAAAACAGTACAGCCATATTCAAAGTTGCAGGCGTCGATAATGAGAATATTAGGTGTAGCCTTGGTCATAACTCAGCAGCAGGGGTCCATCAAAGTACTAATAATAGCGATAGCTCATAGTTGTTAGGGAGTGTTAAGAAATGCCACAGCTATATCCAAAGCACAGCTAGTTATTGCTCTGGGACTATAAGTAGTAATAATATAAATCTGCTAGCAGTAATGACCAGGCATACCACAGCATGACAGATGTGTTTTTTTCATTCTCTTGTTCCTTTGGCACCTTCAGTATATGAAATACTTTGATATGTCTTTGACCCATTCCTTCACCATTTCCAAACTAAGAATAGCATGCGGATTTGATTTGATTTTCACATAATGTGGCATTTTGGCATGCTTGTGGAGATCTTGAAAACTTTTACAGAATCTACTGTTTTTAACTTTGAGAAGGTACAATACCGTCCCCAAATGTATGTATTCTTCTATATTTTGACTCATCTTAGACTCACTTCATCATAGGGCTGGCCGATATGGCCAGGATCTTCTCTTCTGATGAGGGTCATTTCATATCTCGATAACATATATCACGTAAAATGTTTTGTGGTAATTTTGTTTTTAATAATGTATAGGAAATAACCACATGGTAAAGCCTCTTTTTTATACTCATGTCATTGGCCTTTATTTGCGAGAAGGAGGGGGAATGACATGCAGCAAAGGGCCGCAGGTCAGAGTCAAACCCTCGGCCACTGCGTTGAGTAAATCTCTCTCTCTCTCTCTCTCTCTCTCTCTCTCTCTCTCTCTCTCTCTCTCTCTCTCTCTCTGTGTGCATCTGCTCTATGAATTGAGCTAACCCAGTAAACCAATAAAAAGTGGAATTACATTGTTCATGTAAAAAAAAGCAGGCGCAGGAATTGTACAAGAAACAGGAATTGTTGGTATTTATTGCCTGAAATGTTATATAGTATTTGAGATTATTTCACTCTCTAAAATATGTCCTTTACATGCAGTTTGAACAAACCCAGGTAATCACATCACTGCTGGACTGGATTTAAATGAGCTATCATGAGTAATAAATCCTCTTAGGGTAGCTTGCACTTTCAGTTTCCCTGATATATATGAGAGGCGCCCCTATTATTGGCAAATCACAATACATCATTGTCTCTCTAACAAAGCAGTCCTGCCACCCAGAAGAGTTTATTGACAATCGCACTAGGATATTAAAGTCCTCAGCATGTATCTCTCTGCTGCCACTTAAGGCCACCAACCTGTGAAATTAGTTGGTAGAACTTTAAGAATAACTGTTATTGAGTGTTATCTAATTATGGGCCCATTATATTTTTCTTCAGAATTCACATGGCCATCTCAGAGTTGGTGAGTCAGAGTCAGGATAGACAGGGGGAAAGGGGAGAGAACGATTTGTGGAGAGATGGTAGACTCATGCAGAGCCTATTAATTTGATGCCTTTCATCTTTAGCCTGAATTACATATTGTGTGTGTGTGTGTGTGTGTGTGGGGAGTTCTTGGTATAGGCAGCATGAGTCTGTGTCTTTGTAAGCAATATATTTTCGTGTTTGAGTGTTTGTGCTACTACATGTGTGCATCTACAAATGCATATGAGCATATGAATCTCCATCTGCATATGAGCTTTCAATTTTCGGGGTAATCAGCTTATGTCTATGGAGGGTAGCGGAGCACAAGAGGTGAATAATATTTGTGTGTGTGCGTGTGTATATTTTTGCATCATTTTTGATGTCAGCTCATGTCTCTGTGGAGCGGCAGAGCCACAGGAGGTAAGAGCCTGCTGAGAGACTGAAGGCGGGGGACGGCAAAAGAGGCATCGAGTTTCTTCATCCTTTTCTCTCCCTTCATACACCCCTCATGTCTTTCCCCTCTGCCTCTCTTCATCTGAATCATCACTCTGCATGTGGAAACGCCTATAAGAAGTACACGGAAATTAGAAGTCAAACAGGTGAAATGTAATAGGAGATTGTGTGTGCGTGCATGCAACCGTTTGTGTCTTTCCTGCTTAAGCTCATTCACGTGTAGCATGCATGCAGACACACACACGTTCACCGACACGTAAGCCTTACTCATTTGTCAAATGACGGTGGAAATAGTGCCATGAAATTAAATAGGTTGAGAAAGTGAAGTCCACCTCATCAGCTGTCTCTATCCAACTAATTTCAAAGTCTGTTAACTCACTTTTTCCTAATCCATGGCAGAGGAAGCAAGATGGGTGGCAGACCTGTTTCTTGCTCACCTCGAAAGCTCAAACTCCGTTTTGTCATTCAAGTGAAGTAGTAACCTGGAACCTTGAGTGAAATAGCAATGAAAGATGAAATCAGGAACCTTTTGTTGTCATCTTTGTTGCCTGAAATACTGTTTAAACTACAGTTAATTTAACCCTATTTGAAAACCTTGGAATTGCAAAACCTGGAAAACATCCAAAAGGTACTGTTGAGTTTATGGGAACTACAAACACGCTCATAAATATATCTCAGTTGTAGAGTACAAAAAAGCGTCTCCAACCGTGAAAATTGTGCAGGTTTGGATGCTTCATGGACATATTAAAACAAGGTTGTAATTTCCCACCCCAGTATCCATACACATTAGGCTTGAGCCCGACAAGTACATTTTGATTGATAGCTTTTTAAAATCCTGAACCCATTTACAACCCGACATTATTTAATTGTGCGCACACACCAGCTCTTTTGCCTTTTGTCAAGAATGAGTAATTTATGAGAATAAGTAACAGGCCCGAGCCTGTGTAAAATTAAGACCGAACCCGTCGGGCAAAGATCTTCTGCTCTAATACACATTACATTCACATAGGTCGACCTCATGGTTTACGTCCAATGCCAACATTTAGTGTCCGCACAGGAAGTAGTGTTCCCTATACTGCATGTAGTGAGGTAGAAAGTAAAGGTTTGGAGGTTGCGTTAGTGGATCGGCATATATGTAGATATGCAATTAATGTTCTTTTCAAGTGTTTCAGTTACCAAACCCTACTTATACTAGGGTACTTATACTTATACTTACTTATACTAGGGTACTTATACTATTTATTTTTCCATAACCACAATCTTTATCTTAACCCTACCATAGCTGCTATGCACAGATATTGTAGAAAGCAAGAATTTTTGAATGTAATCTAATTTGTAGAATTGTCCAATATCAGTTTGATTTTTCACTGGGGACCCTTGGGACACCCCCACCCCTTCACTTTCTAAAATCCCCGTTTTGTCTTTACTACTTGTATAGTTTTACAGTTTGCTTCCAATGGCAGTATACTCTTACTGTCCAGCCATTTTTTTCATTTTGAAAGAAGCACTCACAGTTATAAATGAGCATAAACCAGCAGTAAGTGCATTAGGGCTGTTTGTTGCCCTGCATGGGATTCACCTCTCAGCCTACATACAGACTTCCCTAGCACTCAGGGCTTAAAAGCAATGTCATTTTCTGCAGTGTTGTTGGGAAAAGTTATTTAATTTAGGTTTTTGATTAGAGTTGACAATGTGTATTATGACAATTTGACCTCAATCAAAGCTAAGGCAGTAAAGGACATGGGTTTTCATATGAAAATAAATATTTGGTTAACGATGAAAATACATTATCTTTCATTGTCAGGTCTCTGCCAATGAGTGGAAATGTAGTTTTTGGTAGGGTGCAGCCTATGAAATGAACACAGTATTACTACTTCATCTATTACGCTCCTATCTATCATGGAAAGCATGATGACCTATTTATCATTATGTGATATTTGCTACTGTAAATGGATATGGAGGAACTATGGAGGAAAGAGCTTTCACCAAATTTCACTTTTTTAAACACTGAATTTAAATGCAAACTCTGTCATTCTCTCTACCTCTCTCATACTTACACCCTGTACTGGTGCCATTTTTTAAAGATGTTTTGTAATGAGGTACATTTTTTTGCGTGTAAGGAAAAGGAGACATGAAATACTCTGTCAGAGATGAAAATGTGTCTTTGTGATCACTGATCCCTCTGAGTGTAGTAGCCTGGAGAAACGCTGAAACTTAGGAACTCTTATTCTGATTCTGACTAAAGTTAGGATTGTGGGAGATGAAGCCATAGGGAGTTGTCAGAAATATTTCCGCCATTGGAGAGCAACTGTGTCTGCTTTTCACTCCCTCTTTTTCTCACTTTCCCTTATATTCCGTATTGGCCTGTCTTTCCTTCTCTCTCCTTATTATCTTCTTCTTACCTACATCAGGCAGTTCCTTCTCTACTTTTTTTTCTCTCATCTGAAATAATATAGTTGGCACCACCTGGTGAAATTAATGAAAGGATTAACAATAGGATCCTAAAATGTTCAAAGTTAACCAAAGTTGATCCGATTTAGAGACATTTGGAAGCACACACAAAAATACACACATTGACAAACACACAGCCATTCAGCCTCAACTTGTTCACTTGAATTACAGCTTATACGTAAGTGAGTTGTTTTTGGAGTGTAATTATTTTTCAAACCTTTTTGATGAACTGTTTGCAGAGCCAGTCCCAGTGATCAGAGTACTGAACAAACAATCCTTCTGTCTTCCTATTTCACTAAGCTGAGCGCACCTCAGACTTTGTGGTCTTTTATACACAGTCGTTAACAAATTACATGAGTCTGAATCATACTGGGAAATGCCCAGTAGATGATAAGGTTAATACTAAGCAACCCAGTATCCCCTGAAATGTTGTTATTGGTTATATTGCATACATTTTTTTAAGCATGCCAGATAAAAGAGCTCAGCATTAATCAGGAAAGACAGAACCAAGAAAGATAAATGAACCTTTGAAAGCATAATTTTGAACCGCTGGTGTACCTACAGCATGACAAGAGAAGCGGGAGAGGCTTCAGTCAGAGGAATGAGTCAAAAGCTCTCAGAAAAAAGTTCCTAATCATAAAAGATTTGTGTATGAATTGAAACAAGTGTCAAACAAGTGATTTGTTTGAATCACTGACTGATTTGTGTGAAATGGTCACATTATTTTGATCTATTGATTCGTCAACAGGGACACGGTTTTCTTGTTTATTTTGTGGTAATCACCCCAAAATGAAACACTGCATGCCGGCGACATCTGCCATGACACTGGGCTGCTCTATGGGACACAACAACTGGGAAATGAAACAGCACACGCGGTAGATGGTTACAACAATGACTGCCAGGATACGATTCACGGTCTCCGGAGAAACCGGGACACATCCACGGTCTCTGAGGGACTCAACAACGGGGTAATCAAACGCCACATGCCGGTGGGTGACAACCTCAGGACGGACCACCCCACCCGGGACACGCTAATACACCAGGACGGTTGTGGTTAGGAAAAGAATAACAAGGAAACGAACTGTCACAAGCAGGAGACGGCGACAACAATGGGACGATTATGGTCAGCAGAAGAAGAATGCAGAAAAGAACAGCCCCACGCTGGACGCGATCCCTGATCTCCGGGGTGAAAGTCCTGTGTAGTTTGACCCGTTCACCACCCCATCGGCTTTTCAATACTACTCGCTACCGTAATCATGCTGTTATCATGAAAGATGCTTCCTATTAAAATACATTAGTTTGAAATTTGTTCTTACCACCGCGAAAAACAAGCTCAAATAACGTCACCATTTCACAAACTGCCATGAGACTGGGCTGTTAAATAAATAAGTCAGTCATTATTTGGCCTTTTTCCATCATGTCATAAGCAACTGCTGATCTAATTTCATGCTGCACAGTGAGTAGTTTCCATACAACAGCAGAGATTGGTTACCTTACTTCATGCAATTTTAGGACATGCATCGTTTCCTTTGAATCCCTCCATTTAATTAAAATGTAAGGGTTATAACTTTAAGACTCATTCTCTCAAACCTTTTCAATTATGTCCCCAGCGAAAAAACATCCACTGATTCTTGATAGCCTTGCTAGCATCAGAGCACTCTTTTTTGGTCATTTTTCCTTAATGAATAAGATTCATTCATCTTCATCTGTGCTCTGCAATTTATTTTTTGAAGAAAGGATAAGAACATCAACCAAATACAAAACTAGTGCAGTATCCCATGAATAACAGACAAATAATTCATAAGAGGGTTTATCCACAGTTCTGAAAAGTCACGGCTCAGCTGAACTCACCTTCAACTCTCCCTACATAGTTTACAGTCCTCTTCTCACTTTTCAGACTCGGAGGGGAAGAACTTGTTTGTCCATGTAGAATTATGCCGATACAGTTTGTGGGACATCTTGGCTTTTAGTTTAGTATTAAACTAGTCCTCAGGGCTGTCTGACAATCGATATGTGAATCAATATCCATGTTTGTGCTCCTTTTTTGACTAAAGTACATTTTTACCTTATTTGATGCAAGACACGACACTTGAAAAAGAGGTCACAGTTGTCAATAAAAGCCACCTGTCTAAGACCTGGAGTGTATCTGAGCGTGATGTGCTACCAGAATAACCTTGAACACCTGTGTTAGTATAAACGTTGAATTGGATGTTGATGGAAGAAAGTAAATGGATGATTTTCTGTACTATAAAGTATCTTCAGTGTTTTTTTTTGTATTGCAGCAATCACAGATGAAAATGTTTAAATGTTGGGACACCGTCTTGTTAGCTTTTGCTTTTTAAATTAATAAAGGACTATCCATCAGTCCACCATTTTGTTTCTCACCAATTTCTTGCTGGTTGGCTCTAAAGGCCAAGGATACTTGATTAAATGTCCTAGAGCTCTTTGTGTATTTACACAAAGTGCTTTTGTGGGGAGAAAGACGGCAAGTGCACCGTGTTGAAACAGAAAATAGGAAGTGGCAAAGACTGGAGAATGGAGAGAAAAGGAAGGGATTGAGAGAGACAAGAGAATGGAGGAGTGAAGATTCAGAAGACAACGGGGTAGACATGCATAGCTTGACGTCTAAGTGGTTTTCTGTTAATACTTTTTCCTGTTTCTACTGTCGCTGACAGAAAGAAATAGCTTGAGAGATGGTAAGTGTGATGAGAGGAAAGAACAGAATTTAAAATGGAAGGAAAAGGAAAAACTGACAAGTTGTTCCTTAAGACAGATGCCATAATCTCTTCAGATGCACATTGTACTATCAATTTACCAGTAAGTGTGAGTACCTAACCATGAAATACAAAAACCGATGGTATCACATAAGATATGCAAACAGACATTTTTGTTTTGGTGCAGGTCTGTCCCAGTGGTAAACATTGTGTAGTTGACCTTTAGTGCTTTTATATCATTTCAAGCTATCTCTCCACCCTGCTCTTCTCTTGCCAGTATCCTGCTTTCTTTTTCCGCTTCATTCGGTCTCCGGTGCTCAGCACCCTCTGTTACACACATCTTTTTCATCCTTTCCCATCTTCATGTTGATCTCTGATGTGTGACTTTTACACTTAACATACTCCTCATCTTGTCTCCTCCCACGGATTTGACCTCTCTTACCCTATCTTCCTTTAATTTTCCTTTTCTCTTCTTGTTTCTTGTCAATCATTATTTTCTCCTCTCACTTGCACAGCTCTCCTTTCTTGTCTCCACTTTTGCTTTGCTCTTCTGTCAAGTCTCCGGTCCACATTCTTCATCGGCCTTCAGTTCCCCTATGCCCTTCTTCCCCTGTTCACCCCTTTTTTCCTCTTCTTGTATGTAACATACTTGCCTCCTTCCTTTATTCTCAGAGTGAGGACCTTCCCTAAGGACTCAGCCTTACTGGGCAGGGACACTGTTCGAGCCCTGATGTACTACGCCCTGAAGGTCTGGAGTGACATCGCCCCACTAAACTTCCATGAGGTGGCCGGCAGTGATGCAGACATTCAAATTGACTTCACTAAGGCCGACCACAATGATGGATATCCCTTTGATGGGCCCGGCGGCACCGTGGCGCATGCATTTTTCCCCGGAGAGAGGTTCACAGCTGGGGATACACACTTTGATGATGATGAGGCCTGGACCTTCAGATCTCCAGGTGAGGAACTGTTGCAATCTGCTATATTAAACCACAGTGGCTTTAAGTACAAATGTGAAACATATTTTTGTGTAATGATGCTGATTTAGAGACTTTTTGTTGGAATCAATGGAGTCCCTGTTCACCCAGCTGGGTGGCTCAAACATACTTTTAGCGTTCTGTGGACAGCAGCGGACTTGTACCGATCATGCAGCCACAATGTTCCATCGACAAAAGCTGACACTTTTCCTAGAACTGCTTGCACGACTGACACAAGTCCAGAGCGGTCCACGGCATTTATGTCTTAGCCTGTCAACACCTAATCCACCTGTGAGCTTGTCAGCTGTGTGTCTGCCTGGCATACTCTTTGTGTAGGACAATAAATTTAACCCTCAAGTCCTCATTGATATACTGTAGTTGCATGTCTCATGTACCTCTATCATGCACAAATATGTTTTCTAATAACTTTTAATAATTGTTGTTTTACACCATTGTTTTTAACTGTCTTTTAACAGTTAATCCTAATTTGGTGCCAGCAGCGCAGAATTATGTAGACTCTATTTTCCAGCTATGTGTATATCCTCGAAAGGGAAATTACCAATTGCCATTTCTTAATGAATAATGCAAAGTTTATTTTATTTGAGTAAATTAGTTGATCTTTCCATATACCCCCTGGCAACTGCAGAAGTCCCCCTGGGGTACGCCTGGTTGGGACTCACTGTTGTAGATGATACTGTAGTACAGTTCTTAATTGCTTTCTACTTCTTTGCCAATCAACTCATTGCAATGTATGTGTACATGCCAACAGCCTAAAATATCTACATAATAATGAAGATTGTTGAGGTTAGGCATGGACCTCAAGTGGTTAGGGTCAGGATAGTATATATCCAAAACATTCCACTTCCGGGATTGCTCCAGTGCGGCTGGAAATTCCACCGGATCACGCTTTTTTAAAATGATTGATTGAAAAAAAGATTGAAAGATTCATGAATATCTATTAGTTGCTTTTGCAGAGTTTCTATTATCCTATTGTAGTGAGGTCAAGGCAGTTTCAGTAAAACTAATTTGAAGCTATTTGCTTGGCTCAATATCAGGTTTTAGTTTTTGATGTTAAGATTTTGGTGAACCGACGCTTATGAGTCAATATCAAGATGACTTATTTAAGGTGGCTGAGACAAAAACCCAAACACAAAAGCTACAACACAAACACAAAAGCTACAACCCAAACGTAAAAGCCACAACCCAAACGTAAAAGCCACAACACAAATGCAAAAGCCACAACACAAATACATAAGCAACAACGGAAGTGAGTTGTTTGTTGAGAAACAAAGCAGGAGGAAAGTTCTTGTATGCTAATTACTGTTGCTATGTGATTGTCACAAATAAGCAATGTTGTTCAATATCTTTATATTTTCATATGTTTGTATACCATTTAGGCTTCGAAGGTGTGTGTGTGTGTGTGTGTGTGTGTGTGTGTGTGTGTGTCTATTTGTAGGGTAAGACTGAGGACATGCAACAAAACCATAGACTGTACAACTGTACAGTGGGTACGGAAAGTATTCAGACCCCTTTAAATTTTTCACTCTTTGTTTCATTGCAGCCTTTTTCCAAAAATCAAAAAAGTTCATTTTATTTCTCAGTAATGTACACTCAGCAACCCATCTTGACAGAAAAAAACAGAAATTTAGAAATTTTTGCATATTTATTAAAAAACACAAACTGAAATATCACATGGTCATATGTATTCAGACCCTTTGCCGTGACCCTCATATGTAACTCAGGTGCTGTCTATTTCTTCTGATCATCCTTGAGATGGTTCTACACCTTCATTGGAGTCCAGCTGTGTTTGATTATACTGATTGGACTTGATTAGGAAAGCCACACACCTGTCTATATAAGACCTTACAGCTCACAGTGCATGTCAGAGCAAATGACAATCATGAGGTCAAAGGAACTGCCTGAAGAGCTCAGAGACAGAATTGTGGCAAGGCACAGATCTGGTCAAGGTTACAAAAAAATTTCTGCTGCACTTAAGGTTCCTAAGAGCACAGTGGCCTCCATAATCCTCAAATGGAAGACGTTTGGGACGACCAGAACCCTTCCTAGAGCTGGCCGTCCGGCCAAACTGAGCTATCGGGGAGAAGAGCCTTGGTGAGAGAGGCAAAGAAGAACCCAATGGTCACTGTGGCTAAGCTCCAGAGATGCAGTCGGGAGATGGGAGAAAGTTGTAGTAAGTCAACCATCACTGCAGCAATCCACCAGTCGGGGCTTTATGGCAGAGTGGCCCGAAGGAAGCCTCTCCTCAGTGCAAGACACATGAAAGCCCGCATGGAGTTTGCTAAAAAACACCTGAAGGACTCCAAGATGGTGATAAATAAAATCCTCTGGTCTGATGAGACCAAGATAGAACTTTTTGGCCTTAATTCTAAGCGGTATGTGGAGAAAACCAGGCACTGCTCATCACCTGTCCAATACAGTCTCAACAGTGAAGCATGGTGGTGGCAGCATCATGCTGTGGGGGTGTTTTTCAGCTGCAGGGACAGGACGACTGGTTGCAATCGAGGGAAAGATGAATGCGGCCAAGTACAGGGATATCCTGGACGAAAACCTTTTCCAGAGTGCTCTGGACCTCAGACTGGGCCGAAGGTTTACCTTCCAACAAGACAATGACCCTAAGCACACCGCTAAAATAACGAAGGAGTGGCTTCACAACAACTCTGTGGCTGTTCTTGAATGGCCCAGCCAGAGCCCTGACTTAAACCCAATTGAGCATCTCTGGAGAGACCTGAAAATGACTGTCCACCAACGTTTACCATCCAACCTGACAGAACTGGAGAGGATCTGCAAGGAGGAATGGCAGAGGATACCCAAATCCAGATGTGAGAAACTTGTTGCATCTTTCCCAAAACGACTCATGGCTGTATTAGATCAAAAGGGTGCTTCTACTAAATACTGAACAAAGGGTCTGAATACTTATGACCATGTGATATTTCAGTTTTTGTTTTTTAATAAATATGCAAAGATTTCTAAATTTCTGTTTTTTTCTGTCAAGATGGGTTGCTGAGTGTACATTACTGAGAAATAAAATGAACTTTTTTGATTTTTGGAAAAAGGCTGCAATGAAACAAAGAGTGAAAAATTTAAAGGGGTCTGAATACTTTCCGTACCCACTGTATATATGGTATTATACAGTCTATGAACAAACCCTTTTACATTGCTTTAAATACAGTATAAACACAAGAGTCCACAGTCTGAATTCTACAACATCGGTTCCTTTCCTCAAACCATCACCTTACAGTGGTGGAGAGGTCTGGGTATCCCGGTGCACCTGAGAAATAGGAGGATGAAACTTTGTGGTCAAAGCCGACAGGAAACCACAAGGCGGAAGTTTCTTAATCCTAAATCTTACACAAAGATATGACCATGGAATGTGTGCTCAATGCATATCACAGGAAAAGCGCAGACCATCACAAATGAAATAAAAGGATATGGCATCCATATACAACTTGCCGAAGCCAGGTGGAAGGAAACAGGACAAACATGGCTCTCATCAGGAGAATCAATCATATACTCTGGGCACATGGGAGATAATACAGCTCACTCAGATGGGGTAGCAATTAGGCTGTCAAATGAAGCCCAGAAGAGAAATGAAGCCCATAAGACACTTCGGATGGGAACCAGTGAGCCCAAGTATCATTATGGCCAAATTCAAGACCTCACAGTGCATCGTTGTTAACATATTCCAGTGATATGCTCCCACAAATGAAGCAGAGGAGGAGGCAAAAGTTGATTTTTACCAAAAGCTAGAGGTAACCAAGAAAAAATGTAAAGAAGAGGATCTCAACATTTTAATGGGGGATCTGAATGCAAGGGTTGGCAACAATAACACCGGCTTTGAAGAAGTAATAGGAAAGCATTGCCTTGGAGTGATGAATGAGAATGGAGTGCTCTTTGCAAACCACTGCGCTAACAACAATCTTGTCATTGGTGGCACCCTCCTGCCCCACAAACCATGCCACCTGGTAACTTGGG
Organism: Etheostoma perlongum; assembly: GCA_026937815.1. Taxonomy (NCBI): domain Eukaryota; kingdom Metazoa; phylum Chordata; class Actinopteri; order Perciformes; family Percidae; genus Etheostoma; species Etheostoma perlongum. The sequence goes on along the minus strand of CM049386.1, from coordinate 16,431,162 downwards.
TATCTCCTGACATGAAGACAGAAAACCAAATAGATCATTTTTGCATCTCTAGGAGATTCAGAAGAAGCCTTCAAGATGTTCAGGTGAAGAGAGGTGCTAATGCAGGCACGGACCACCATCTATTGGTAGCTTAACTTAAAACTTAAGTTAAAAAACAATCGCAACAGTACCTCAATAGGTAAGCACTACAATGTGTCACTATTCACCATTAAAGATAAAAAGACTTTCAAATAGAACTTCGAAACCGCTTCACAGCACTGCAAGAAATTTAAGAGGAACCCAGAACAATAGAAAACCACTGGCAGCAAGTAAAGGAAGCATTTACAGGGGCCTGAGAAGCATCAGACGGGCCCAAGAAGTAAAAACACCAGGAGTGTCTCTCACTTGACACCCTGCTCAGAATAGAGGAAAGGACAAAACTAAAGAATGTATTAAACAATTGCAAAAGAGGAGCAACTAAAAAAACAGCTGGGGAATATAGCAAAGCAGACAGGGAGGTAAAAAGGAGTGCTAGGAGAGATAAGAGAAACTTTGTAGCCAAGCTTACAGTAGAAGCAGAGGAAGCTTCAAGGCAGAACATCAAAGCACTCTACTACAACATCCGATTGCTGACCAAAAATACAAGAAAGGGAACCACCCAGTTAAAGATGAAGGAGGAAGGACATTGAATACACAAGAAGAACAAATGAAGAGGTGGGTCGAGCACTTCTTGCTCCTACTGAATAAACCATCTCCAACAGTAAGAACAAACATGCAACCTGCAGAAGTCCCCCTGTCAGTTGACTGCAGATGGCCAACCAAAGCAGAGATTAAAAAAAGCCATCATGCTCTCCAAAAACAAAAAGGCACCAGGTCCAGATAATATACCGTCAGAAGCTTTTAAAGCAGATGTTTAAACATCCTAGCAAATACTATATGACCTGTTTAGTAGGATCTGGAAGGAAGAAGACCTGTCTGCAGAATGGAAGGAAGGTCATCTGGTAAAAAATATATAAGAAAGGAACCCTTTCCTCTGGTAATTTTGCAACGCCTCAAGGTAGCAGTGAACACAGAGCTTAGAGACAACCAAGCTGGATTCAGGCAACATGAAGGCCAGCTGACAGGTTTTTCACATTACAACAGGAGTTAGGCAAGGCTGCTAACTTTCCCCATTACTATTCCTCTTAGCAGTCAACTGGATCTTGCAGCAAGACAACAAGAGCAATGGTATCCAGTGGACCCTATTTACACAACTGGACGATCTAGACTTTGCACATGATATTGCATTTACTGTCCCAAAACCACCAACAAATGCAAAAGAAATTGAGATAGGTAGAACAGAAGTCAGCCAAGACAGGTCTTCATATTAGCATACAGAAGACCAAAGTGCTCAAGGCCAATACAAATACGTTGGCCAGCTTGATGGTTATCCATTAACCACTAGAGGACATGAACTCCTTCATTTACCTGGGAAGTGAAGTAGCAAGTGATGGCGGATCAGAAGGAGATGTAAAGAGGAGATTAGGCAATGTAAGAGATGCATTTGGCATGATGGGGGCCATATGGAGATCACTAACATCACACTCAAGACCAAAATACGGCTTTTCAACTTGAGCATAAAAACCATACTCCTACGGATCTGTGACGTGGAAAACAACAAAGAACCTCCTGAACAAGTTACAAGTCTTCACCAACAAAGCTCAGTCTAAAAGGTTTGTACACAACACTATAGACAAAAACCTGTTGATTTTAACCTATTCAGGCTACAATACATTTGCACTGGCAGAACCAGCAGCATTGGCTCTGCACAGCACTGTTATAGAATCAACCATTTTATTGCACAAAGTGGAAACTAAACATGAACCCAAACAACAGAGAAGGTGTTTACATACTGCATGACATATACATCAGACAGAAATTGCACATGTAACATATCCTTTGTGCATTCATTCAACAGCATTGTTGCTTCAGGACTATGGTCAGATCATGAGCAGCAAATGTGCAAGCAGCAGTAAAAGAGAACTAAAGAATGAAAACTTCAGCCAAGCATTGTATGAATTATGAAAGATAAGTGTCCAGCAAAGTGCCAAATCTTAGACAGTGTATCAAGTCCATGGCAGTGACATGATAAAAAAATACGTCCTGTCCAAAGCTCGTCCTTATTTACACTGTATTCTATCAAAGAAAACTGTCCATACCACTTTAAAGAGAAGCCATTGCTGTTGCCGTAACTTTTCATACACATAACTTTTCGTAAGTTTACATTGCTTAACACATCCATGGTACATTGTGTAAAAAGCCAGCTAGCTAACATTAGCTGCTGAATGCAGCTTGGAGATTCTGCCTTTTGTTACCATAGTAACTACCTATGTTCTGAAGGTTTTCCAGTAGTTGATCTTTATTCTATGGGTTAAACAGTTTTGTTTAAATCAGAAGAGAAGACACATTAAACACACAAGTAGTTCTGTAACTACAGTATTTCTTTCTTTTTTTTTTTAAAGATATTTCAATATTTTTCATAACAATGTATTTTTGATCAGACTTGGCTGGATGGGCCAGTGAGTAAAGTGGGCGATCCAGTGCTACGCACCTGCCAACCACTGCCTCAGAGATATTCTTAACATCAGAAGGCCTAATAAAATAAAGAACGAAGAGCTGTGGGGAAGAGCAAAGTGTAAATAAAGAAATGAAAATGGGGATTTGGCACACATTGCGGATTGGGCACACATTGCAGAAACCAAAGATTGCCATCACATGCCAAGCCCTGCAGGGCAAACGTGGTAGAGCGAGACCAAGAAACACCTGGAGGAGGAGTGTCACAGCCAAGATGGAAAGAGCTGGCTACAGATGGCAAGATCTGGAGAAGGAGGAGAAATATTGCCAGTGGCCTATGCTCCTTCTCGGAGTAACAGGCTTAAGTAAGTAAGTTAAACATCTGTTTACCATAACCACACACACACAGGCCACAAAATCCTGGAGGGACCGAATGTTGTTTAGAAAAGTCATTAAATAAACTCTGTTTTGTAATCGTGACAGTGGTGTATTTTTTGTTTCATGTAGATCCACTTTTATTAGTATATCAGCTTTTTGAATGTGCCAAAGTGGAGAAATGTATGCAGTCTTGGAATTCAACATAGACTCAACCTTGTCGACTTGACTTGGACTCAAACACAGGGGACTCGAGACTGGACTCAAACTCAGGTAATGCTGACTCTTCTTTGGTCACTCTGACTCGAACACTGGGGACTCCAGACTCAACTAGGACTTGGTGACTCAACTACAACACTGGTTGTAACTTTTGTGTTTGTGCTGTGGCTTTTTTGTTTGTGTTGTAGCTTTTGCGTTTGTGAAGTAGCTTTTGCGCTGTAGCTTTTGTGTTTGTGTTGTAGCTTTTGTGCTTGTGTTGAACTGTCTCGTCCACTCTTCTTATTAACCTGAGCCAGGTCAATTATTATCTGTTGTATTGTGTCATCATTAATTCTGTTATTACTGTCATCAACACAGGCTGTCAACACTGTCCAATTCCAGTGAAACATATTCATTCAGTGTATTTTTGCTTTGAGCTCTGTGGCCTAATTGATTGCTTTATGCAATGTTATCCTGAATGATCTGGCCAAATTACTTTTCATCAAACAGTTTTGAAAGAGCTTGATTACCCGCCGAGGGAGATCTGCAAGTTTAAAATGAGGACAGAATGACAGCAGCTCTAAATGGAATTCAATCAGCTCTGCCAATCAAAAACAGACAAGCTAATATTAGAAATATCCGTTGTTCTTTGACAGCCCAGGAAAACACAACCCAGTGTTTTGGCTGTACAAAATAACCTCCACCCATTTAGTCTTTCACATGCTCACAATACAATGTCTGTCCTCTCTGCAGACATCATCATTCACCCGCCTCCTCTTTGCACTCTCTGTGTCCTTATTATCTTATGAATAATTGTGAATTTTCTCTGAAACTCTGTGTGTGTGTGTGTTCACTCTGGTGCAAATTAAATTTTTGGTGGCACAGCAGGACCATTTTTCAAAAATGTGACCACATTGTCACGCTCTCTAAACCTTGGCAGTCTTGTCACTCATCATCATCTTCATTTCTCCGCACTGTCCTTTGCTACTTTTTTAGGAGGGGGGGGGGAAGCAGGAAAGGGCAGGGGAGCATTATAAGTCCTCTCATCCTGAAGAAATGAGCGGATGGAATGATCTAGTCGTACTGAATGCATCGTCAGGCAGAGGCTGTCTCTGCACGGTCGCACGAATGACAGCATAAATCATTAACTCTCCTTTTCTCTGACTCGCTTTCTTTAGTCTTCCTTTCATCTGGATGACTGAACTTAAAATGCCCTTCCTCTCTCCTCTGCTCAGTACCTTCATTCATCCCTTCTTTTTGAAAGATAGATGGGCGAGGGGGAGAGGGAAATGTGATGAGAAGAAAGGTAGAGATGACGTGAGAAATATTTGGCGAAAAAAGTTTCCAAACAAAGAAAAATCAAGTGAAGCATGAAAATTCATTCAAGTATGACACAACAATCCCAATTCAAGTTGTTGGATTACTAGGTCAAACAAGTCTTAACCTGTTTGACATAGTAACTGTTTTATTTTAATTACACTGCAACAAAGGCTTCAAAATCCTAACGTGGCAAAGTCACAAAAATTATAGATTATGTGCAATTAACACGTGAGTAAGCAAGAACACATGTTTTCATAACAGTATCTCAGATAGATTGTACCCTTCTGCTTCAAGCAGGAACCGCTGGAGTATAAGTTGGTTGATAAAGAAATAACATACAGCTTTGTAGAGGAAAATTATATCAGGCTGTGTTATGAATGAGATAGACGAGTGTCCTGAGGGTGTAATCCTGAGTGTGTTAATTTAGCAAGTGGAAAAAGTGAAGTAAATTGGATATTGGCTCATTTGAAGTTGCACACATAGGCTAATAAGATAGCTTATTGGTTTTATTTCACAGTAAAGCACAACAAAAATGTTTTATCACCTGTCAGTGGAATCCAGCTGTAGTTAAAAGGAGGCATTGCAAGGCTCAGTGTGTACAAATGGGAAAGTTGACACACACAAAAAAATATAAAGAAGTTTAAATCTTACCTGTGCACACCTGGCCAATTGCTGCATGAAGTGGCCGTAATTTTCCGATTGTTTTAAATAGTTACAAATCTTATTGAAAGGTGCCAAGGCAAAATAAATATACTTCCATCCAGTGTCTGTGACCACTTAGTTTTGGGTAAGACAACCTGGACTTTCAACCTGGACCGCATAGGTGTTTTCTTTTTGTATGAAGTATGTCAACTCAATGGCATAGGAATTTTAAAATAATTAATAAATTGTCATTTTCTAATTATTTATTAGTATGTGAGTAATTGATGTTGACAATAATTGATGTTGGTACTTTGTCTTTGTTTCTATACAATTGCAAACAGTACCTAAGTAAGCAAAGAGTAATTGTTACCGCCATGCTGTGTGTACCACAATCTGCTGAAAAGACCCCGAAGCCAAGAAATGAAGGTGTGCCAAACTTTGTGATACGCAGGCTTTGCTATTACTCCTCTGTTTCCAAGTAAAGCCTTTTCCCCTTCAGTAGAAACAGAACTGCACGACTTGGATTTTTTTTTCTATTTCTACTTCTTTCTCACCTAACCCTCCCAAATCACCCCAAATAGAGTAATTCTAGGATGAAAGATGAATTCATAAAAAAAAAACCTGACATGAATACCTGGCTAGAAGCAGAACAGAGAGCCATCTATAAGCAGGTAGAAGTTTTATAAAGCAGCTGCACAATATAAGTGACGCTGCCACACAGACGCATTGACGTAGGAATGATTAGACCTGTACACTGTGATTTTCAGGGTTATGAGTGCATTATCTTGTGCAATACACTGTAAGAAACAAAGGTCAGTTAAAATTCATGCACCTGTACTTAATTTGAGATTGCTGCACTTTGAGAAAGTTGACATTTGTGGGCCATTGCCATGGGTGAATTCCGGAAAATCCTGCAATTACAGTTGGATGTCATGAAATATTCGTTGTAAGTTGTCTGTGCGGTGATGCTCAGTTGCATTTTCTCCATGTTTCTTATAATATCATTAGCTCTGATCTTTTTCACCTCTTTGTCATTTTGTGTGCAGACAGTTATTCGCTTGTCACAGACAATAAGCAGGAGAAAATGATCAACTCTGCAAAAAAACCTGCGCTTGTCTAATATCACAGATCTGAAGAATTAATTTAAATAAGCATTATCTTTCTTGGTTTTTTTAAGTGTTGAAGTAAATCACATCTGTCAGCTAACTGTTAAAAATAATTTGTGATTTAACCAGGGGAATTGGAATCAGACAACCTTGATGTTCATTGAATAACTTTTGTTTCCTTTCATTAGTAAGAATGGGGTAGCAGAAAAGAACTTTGAATTTAAAAGCTAAATATCACAGATCTGGATTGTGGAACTGGTTTAACATTTTGTTTCATAGAGTGCCAGGTTTCATCTCAGGTTAACATGGTTTCATTCTGTTTAAATTATGTCCAAAAGAATGGTCTATAGAAAGACCCAGATCCCCATGATGTGTTTTGACCTCATGTTTGAGATTGTCTTTCTGTCTGTCTGTCTGTCTGTCTGTGTGTGTCTGTGTCCCAGCTGCTGAGTCTGTGAAGGGGCCAGGAACTGTGTGGGTCTTCCTCTTTTGTTTTTTGCGCTGTCAGGGCTGTGAGCCATATGTTACAGGACAGCAGCTCAATCTGCTCCAATTAGACCTCCCACCAGGCCGCAGCAGTTACAGGACAAGCAGAGGATGCTGTAGTGTAGCCTAAGTGTGTGCTTGAATGCGTGTGTATGGGTGATGCTGGAGCAGGAACAGCTGCAGAGATGTAGTTTGGTTAATGGGAGCAAAGCAGTGAAGGAGGGAGCGGTCAGAGATATGACCTGGGCTACAACTGTAATTTATTTCTCTCTGTGCCATAACAGTCTGCTTCCATCGCAGTGCTTTCCAAAATACAGTCATTCACAGGTTATAACACTAAGCTGCAGTGAAAATTACTAATTTCTTTTAAAAAAAAAAAAAAACTAAAATCTGTATGAACAACAAAGTTATTGACCTAAATGTTTTTAAGTGCTAATTTTTTGTTGATTTTGCCATCCATCAATTATCCACGAAGACTGATGAATGATGATACCATTGTGCTTGTACAGTAGAGTGGCCCTTGACGTAAGAGAAAATATGCGTCGGTTTTCCGAATCTGGTTGGATGTAAGTATTTTCAAGGATGCTTCTTTCTTCCACTGTTATGAATCCCATGCAGCTGGGGCTCAGGAGGAGGTGGAGCAGGTCAATCCCTGGGTCCTTTGTCAGTGTGTCAGTTTTCTTGAGCAAGACACTGAACCCCAAGTTGCTCCCCAGGTGCCATGTGTCTGTCCTACTCCTAAAGAGGCATGTTAAATGCAGAGATTGAGTTTCACTACAGTGTACTTTTGTATGCAATACATAAAAATTCTTTCTCAGCGGGGCGACCTCTACTTCCCCCAGTAAGAGCGTGCGCCCCATGTAGGCTGAGTCCTCGGCAGTGGCCCAGGTTTGAGTCTGCGGCCCTTTGCTATGTCATCCCCCATCTCTCTCCCACCTTTCCTGTTTATCGCTGTCATTTTCAAATAAAGGGAAAAGCCTGAAAAAAAAATCTAAAAACAAAATAATCTAAAAAAAAAAAATCTTTCTCTGGGTGGAATTCACATCCAATGCATCAAACTTTTTCATCTGTAAAAGCACAGACTGCTATTTTTGAACCGTTAAATCTTCTGAAGACAAAGAAACTTCTCAAATGTCTTTAATCAGCTCCCCAAAGATAGCCACAGACCTGGCAGAATTCTCTTGTCCTCTGTGGTGTTGGAGTCTTCATCTCACCTCTGGATTATAATACTTTGTTAAGCCGTTGAGTTTGCCTTCTTTCCCACTCTGAGGCTGCCAGACTGGAGCACTGAAGCATAGGGGAAAAAGTTAATTGAACAACTCTTAATTTCTTCAAGTCACACACTGCCAGCCTTACCTTGCTGCTATCTCAAAACATCCTCCCCCAGCATCATCAACTTGTCTCTAAGGCATAGCTGATGTCAGTATCACTGCTTCTACGTGTCGTTCTGCCTGTAAGTACAGCAGTCGTTAAGTCCTGCTCTCAGCTCTGCTCCCTCAAAGCTATCAGATGCATAAATTGTTGTTCGTAGCAACTTTTTTGAAAAGCATGCTAATCCCTTGAAGATGTAAACTTGTTAGGTCAGCCCAGAGGGTAAAACGTGAATGTTAGTGCTTCAGCAGATTGTAGAGCTATGTAATCATCTTTAGAAAAATGAACCTTATCACACAAATCCGTAGCTGAGTAATTGCCTTTGCTAATTCCCGTCCCCCATGTCCTGGTACATTGTTCTCAGCGGGACCCTAAATCCGGGTACGCCAAGGCCATCTCCTAATGTGTATGATGATGCTGAATAGTGGAATATTAAGCACCACATTTAGCGGACCAGTTCACCCCCACTGTGTGATTGATAGTTCCGACATCCATTAGGAGTTGCGAGAGGGTGGAGTCTCTGTGAGGTCAAATGTGATGGTTTGAAAGTGCTGTTTTTGCTTTGGCAGGCAACATATGCTTCTATTAATTAGCGCTCTGCCAACAATTTGCTTTTGCAAACTGATTACCCTGACTAAAACAAAAGCGTTATTAGCCAGGTGAATTTTTCATGGCATTCATTTTTTTCTCTGTGCGCTACTGTGGAGTGCACGGTTTGTCTTTTTCAGGATGTGCTCCTCTGTGAGAGAGAATAAACAGAATTTGAATAGTTTAATGCCACTATATTATCATTTGTATAAACTTATCAGATAATGACATTCAAATACGTATTATTATTATTTAACCCCAGTAACTTTTTCCCCAAGTGTGTGTTACAGTGTTCACTTTGAATCTTACAACATAGATGTCTACCTACCAAAACTTGTTACAAAATAAGTGACCAAATATGCAGGATTTTTAGTTTCTTCGCAAGTATGCAATTGTAACATTTGAATGTTATAGTGTGAAATCTGTAAGGAACAATTAAGGTGACCATAGACCGGTTAGAAAAGGAAAAAACTGTCTTTCTCTGTCCCTGAGGTAAAGGAGAATAGGGAGAGTTATGTAGAAAAGTGCAGTTACAGCCTCTAAAAGAGCAAGGAGCATGGCAGAGTCACTGACATATGGGAAGAATGGTGTAATTAAGACTATTTAGGCTACATCATGTTGTTATATGTTACTAATATTAAGCATCACTGAAAGTGTATTTTAAAGTGTTTAAACCCATCATTTATCTAATGTCACATCTTGCCTTTGCCACATTTGCAGACTGATGCTGGCAGTAAGAGAGCACACAATAACAAATGATTAATGTACAATACAAAATAGATAACAGGAAAACATTGCAAATAATGCCAATAAACAGTACAGACAAAGAAAATAGCAACAGGATCCAAATCCAGAGACAATAAACAAACTGCAACTTACTTATTTTTGGGTTTGCCTTTCCTCCAAAGTGAAGTAAATATGTCAGGAACTGATCAGTCTAGTTATCTCATCTTCTGTAAATGGTACATATCTTTACACAAATGTGTCTATGTTTTCATAAGTTTAATTACTACTAAGTTTGCATGTTAAATGAGGCAGCATAGCCATTAGGTTGCTTGTGGTCACTTTTGTTAATTTTGAACAACCATGCCAGTGGACAGACTTGCAGTATTCGTGAGTTTGCACAATATAAGACTGAGTTGTGTTCATGTAACTCCAGTGGATAAACGTGTAAACACAGAGCTCTGTTAGGGTGTACTTAGCTTGCAAGACATATCAGGAAGGGATTTTACTCTTGTGGCCTGGAACATTTGTGCTTAAACCCAAATACAGCTGATTGTTTTGTGCCATTACTTTTAATAAAAAACACTAGAAAAGTACTTAAAATAATTAAAAATGTTTGCATACATGTTCTGAAATGAAAAAAACAGTGACACATAGGTATGATGAATGACACTCAATGGCAAAACCAATGTGCATTTTTACCATGTACCAGAGACCTGAGTAGATTCATCATTCTGCATCACAATAAATGGAGCACTGTGTTCATTGCACAACAATGTCTATTCACAGGCTGTATAAAACAATGATTTTATCATTCAAGTGTTGTGAGATATGTACAACATGGAGGAACCTTTGCCTTTATATACCATATGCTTTAGTATGCTTTGAAGAGCTGTTGATGCCAGTAACAAAGAGTGGAAAAATATCCCCCTACAAGTAAGACATTTAGCTTGATTCAGTTTTGACAGAGCTGAAGAAGTATGAGACAATCACAACATAAACTAATTAGGTGCTACACAAGGTTGTTTCAGGCCCATTATTCAGTTTGCTTTTTGCCAATTTCTTAAGTTTCTTGTATACTTGTGCACAAAGCCTGGACTGAGTGGCAAGATGGTATTGCCACTGAAAGACTTGATAGGTTTTGAATGGTGGCCATAGTAGATTTCATTTTACAAAGATAGTTATGACAACCATAAACAACAATAAAACCAGCAATAACTTAAACCTTTATACTCTATATATTGTGTTAAGGAGATATACAGTATAAAAGCAGCAGCACCAACTCGAGCCCGACATTGTTTGTAAGGAAAACTCACCAAGGAAACATTCTTTGTTCAAAAACATGAAAGAAACTTTGAGCACAAGTCAAAAATGACTCCCAACCGGAACGTAGTGTAAAATGCAACTTTAGGTATTTGTAAAGTCATTGATTAAGGACAATGTTTTTGTTTGTTTTTTACCGACAAAGGCAGCCGCTGCCTTCTTTTGTACATCAAGGTCCTTTTGTCCATTCTGTTTATCAGTCTGAGGGAATGCAGATGTATTGGTGAGGAGCACTACTCAGGGGAAGAAGCTGTTCTGGTTCTTGGCTGTTTTGGCTCCAATTGTTCCAAATGGCAGATAATTTGGAGTGAGGAAGTTGTTAACAATGATCTCTGGTTACTCAATTATTTGTCTGGTCTGGTCTCATCCCATGGGAGCAATGTTTTGCATAATGGACTGGATGTTGGCTGTTGGCCACACCATTGACCAGCTGTATGTCCTCAGCTGTTCCATGAATCATCATCCCATTGTATGAGCCTTTTTGTTGATTGAGTTTTAGTGGACCCAAAGGAAAATTGTACTTTCTAGGAACTTAAAGCCTTTAGATAATCTTTTAACAGACTCGTGGGCAGAGCTTTAATGGTGCAACACAATTTAGTAAATCACTTTTTTGTAACCAGCTTAGTTACTAAGAATTGACTAATTGATTTGCAAATAGTTAGTGCAACCCAAGAGACCTAGATGTCTGGAAGGTGCAGTGAGGAAAATAAGTATTTGAACACCCTGCTATTTTGCAAGTTCTCCCACTTAGAAATCATGGAGGGGACTGAAATTGTCATTGTAGATCGTAGGTACATGTCCACTGTGAGAGACATAATCTAAAAAAAAAAATCCAGAAATCGCAATGTATGATTTTTTAACTATTTATTTGTATGATACAGCTGTAAATAAGTATTTGAACACCTGAGAAAATCAATGTTAATATTTGGTACAGCAGCCTTTGTTTGCAATTCCAAACGTTTCCTGTAGTTTTTCACCAGGTTTGCACACACTGCAGAAGGGATTTTGGCCCACTCCTCCACACAGGAGCTGTAGGCAGACTTCCACTCAGGTGTGGGTGATTGTTTTTGAGGTAGCCAGACAGACCGCTAAGTTTAAAGCCATTGCCTTCTGTGATTCTAGTTGTTGAGGAATGGATGAATGGAAAACTGGAAAGGTCTAGTAAATGAAGTAATTCTCGTCTTTATCATTATGCAATGAAACCATTTAAGTTGATAGAAACCTGCTTATTGCTTAAGATTAAACCCTTAAATATAAAATAGTTCAATAGTCTTTAGAGCCACGCAAAACTCCTCTCTGTCTCTTTATCTCTCATGTCCTTCCTAAATAAATTTGGTTCATCCACCCAATTCTCTCCACTCCTTAGATTCTTTCTTTTAGCCTCTCATGGACTGTGAATATGATGACATTCATAGTCTGTTCTGAGTCCCTGTTCTCTGTCTTTCTCCATTTTGTCCACCTTTCCTCTCTGCACCATGTGCTTGTGTAGATTAGAGTTGGCATTTGCCTCCAGTTGGGTATACTAAGCACAAGTGCATGTCCCAAGCTGAGGCCAACCTTAGGTTAACTGAATGCAGACTTCAGCCTAGCCACCAAGGACCTCAAAGCTAGCTTGGCTTGACACGCTAGCTCTCCATATTTTTGCAAATCTAAATCTCCAAGCCCCAGGTTTTGTCTTGCTTGGCAGTGTCAGACAAAGAGATTGGGAGGCTTTTTCTTGCTGAACATAGAGGGAAGAGTGTTTAAATAGCCTGCAGCCTCTTCATGTGTCTCTACACACTCAGGTTTTGATTGTGACCTGTGGGACTCAGCAGTTTTACCATAATTATCTGACTATACCACAGCCATAAGCTGTCTGTCATGCCTCATAATTTGCACTATAAGCAGATGAGCTGAAAAAAGTGCTGCTTTCCTAAGTTATTTCTACTTTTTTTGATAATGTGTTACCACCATTATGTAAACTATTTTTTTTTATTCTCAGAGTTCTGACTTTACTCTCAGAATTCTGACTTTTGTTAGGTTCAAAACCCCAAGTCAAAAGTACACACAGACATTGTCTTTTGTGCTTTGCAAAGGGGATGAGTACTGAAATCATTCAGCAGTCTTCCAAAGTACTTTCCCCTTGCTCTGCCTTTTTATTGTATAAGTTGTATAAATGGGTGTAGACATGAAGTTGTTTTACATAAATGGGTGTAGACATAAAGTTGTTTTACATAAATGGGTGTAGACATAAAGTTGTTTTACATAAATGGGTGTAGTATATCATAAGCCCAAGTTTCTTATCTTATCTCTCTCAATCTTACTCTGCTAGATATGCTACATAAATAATTGACAGTTTGTACATTTCAGCGGGTAAGGAGTTCAATATTTTGATATTTGATGTATATAAACAAATTGTAAAAAAAAAAAAAAAAAAAAGCCTGATGATGATTTAAATGTCTCTCTCTCTCTCTCTCTCTCTCTCTCTCTCTCTCTCTCTCTCTCTCTCTCTCTCTCTCTTCTGTCTCTCCTGTCTCTTTCAGACTCTCATGGGATGGATCTGTTTGCAGTTGCAGTCCATGAGTTTGGTCACGCCATCGGCCTGGTGCACACCTCAGCCATAGAGTCCATCATGAGACCGTACTACCAGGGACCTGTAGGAGACCCTCTGAAATACGACCTACCTTATGAAGACAAGGTCCGCGTCTGGCAGCTCTATGGTACGAGGCAACATCAACTTTCTGTGTGAGAAAGAGTTAAAGGGGTCAATTACATTAGTTGCATTTCCATCAGAAATTAAATTAATAAATTTGTCTTGACTGTTACAAAAAGTGCACACACGTGGTAATTGGTATTCTAGTAACTGATTGGTACAGAGGAAGATGCTGTCGGGAAATTAAACAAAGTGGCCACATAATTATAAAGTGAAGTCACTGCCTTTCCAAGTATTTCCAAAGTAGTTGGAAGTAAAGGACAGTTCTCCAATTATATTATTATGAGCATGAAATTCATGCTACATTACATAATAGCTAGATTAGCTATTCATTGAGATTGAAGATGCTTCTGCCTCTTGATGTCCTCAGGGCTGTAAAGTGTGTGTGTGTGTGTGTATGTGTGTGTCTGTGTCTTTGTGTCTTTGTGTGTGTAAACATTGAGGAGACATACACAACTGCTCCCACAGATTCTTTTTGTACTCCACTGACCATGACTTGAGAGCCTCTGCTGTAATTATGTATGTTTCCCGGTGCAGTGGTTGAAACAGCCGTTTGTTGGTGAAAGCTCAGCAGGCTGAAGAAAAGGCCTCCTCATGCAGGAAGCCACAATTGATGATCTTTGTAGAGGAAGGCTATTGATTTAATGCAAACATGGATGGAGTTAATGGACCTCATTATGGCATGAGACCTTCAATATAGGAAAGATATGTGAGGAAACAGAATGATGAGCCTGAAGAGGAGTGAGGTGATGTCAGGGAACAAATAAATTAAAGCAAAAATGAGAATCAAGCAGTATGTATGTGTCACTATGGAAAACTGTAACTTTGCAAAAGAGCAGGAGTAGAGCAAATAACCAAGAAACCAAAGAATGTTATTACAGGTTTCATTTATTCGAATGGACATTTTACGTCTTCCCAGGTGTTAGAGACTCAGTGTCCCACACAAACCGACCAGGCAACCCCTCCCAGACAGCTGAACCTCCTGTCCTGCTGGACCTTCCTGAAAACAGATCCACTCTCCTGTGAGTAGAAGGTGTAAAGATGCTTTCACATGCAACAAATAATAACCATAAAAGAACAACCAATCTACTGTTGTAGTATAGTGATATGTGATATTTTATAAAATCCACTTCAATAACTCCTCAGTATCTTTCTCTAGGATTACTTTTGCACCTCGATCAAAGCTGCAATTTTGTTTCGAAAAAGCGGTGTTTTCCAGCCTTAACTCATTCGGTGAATCCCATTCTAAATGACACGGCCTGGACTATAATGGCCAGAGTAGTGCAGCCGAGAGGAGTGTCAAAATTGGGATAACACAGTATAATTTTGGCACTAACACACAGTCGACTCAGACGTCTTATCCAGACAAGGGCTGCTTCTTGTCTTGGCAAATGTGGGCGTGCTCGTAAACCTCTGCAAAAATTGCATAAACATGTTAATGTTCACTATATTTTCTCAGGCTGAAATAAATTCCTTAACTAGGCATGCATACACACCCATACAAAATTGTCAATATTAAAATCAGGGTAATGATAGATGTTCAGCTACTTCCATAAGAACGCTGGATTGTAATTTTATTGGATCTTATTATGGAGAGATTTCTATTTTTCTGATTGTATCTCTCTACGTCAGCATGCTTATATTGTGATTGTCTTTTACTTTTATAACTTCCCCCACTTCCACTGCGAAACAATACTTAATATTTATTGTATAAGAGTGTTTTGGTGCTTGAAGTGAAGTCATGAGGTGCAAAGCAAATTAGCAAAGAGGTTGGGAGTGAGCTTGGGAGCCTGGCTGTCTAATTAAGTAATTCCCTAAACCAAGTTGGGCAGTTATCAGCCTGCAGTTTTTCAGATTATCAAGGATAATTAGGCTTCATTTTGTTTATTTATTTATTTTTAATGGTCATACGCCCCCCCAAGGGCACCAGCGCTGACCACTAGGCAGTGGTGTAGTGTTAATAAAGCTATGAATAGAGACCTTTGTTTGTAAAATAAGGCCTGGCGGTGCCCACTCTCTGCCCGTGGTGCTAATGGTTTCATCATTGTCAGGCCGGCCACGTCAGTGCTTTAAATCACTTAAAAACTCACCGAGGGACATCAGCGTGATATCTTCTCCTCTCTTGTTTCACCTGGTTTTACTGATTCATGCACAGGCATTTTTTTGACAAATAAACTTTAGTTTTAAACTAAGTTTTTACATAAGAGGTTATTTTTTCCCCTCTTTTCACAATCTTCTCTCCTCCTTCTTTCCTAATATCTCTCTCAGGCTGGCGCGAGATGCCCCAGACAGATGCACCAGTCACTTTGATGCAGTGGCCCAGATACGAGGGGAGGCCTTCTTTTTCAAAGGTGCGAAGTCACAAAGGGAGAAAGACAGACGCAAAGCTACAGAGCTGCGTGGGAAAAATAAAACGAAATTAGCTAAATGAGTGGAAATAAAAGCAAATTAAAAAAAGGAGCGAGAAAAGGAAAGAGGATGAAAGAATGGGGGTAGATGCAGACACCCGACTGAGCCAGCCTGCCAAGAGACCGCTGTCAAAAAATTACATCAGGCTTTCATCTTTTCCCCATGGAGGAGTGACCCCAAGCCTCCCACTGACAATAGAAACAAGAAACAGACTCACTTACCTTCAGGAGCAGAAGTGTTAGCAAAGTACGCTGAACTTTAACTGACATTTAAAAACCTTTTTTAATCTTTTTAAAATATATGATTGTTATAACCATTTTACCTTTTGGATATTTTTTTCTGATATTTCAATTGTTCAAGTTGGAGATTTTGCATACAGTTCCATTCCTGTAACATATGGGATGGCCCGCCACACATGTTTAACCCAGACTAATCCTGAGAGACATGACTTAGCCTATTGGCCATTTAGCCATTTGCTTAATGGTTTGATTAGTGTCTGACACCCTGCATTACGTTTTTTGAAAAAATGGTGGACCTTCATTTTCATTTGGATGGTAACCAACTACAGTAAATAAACCAAGGCAGAGGTGACAAGTGTGTGCTGGAATTTTCTATCTTTTTTCTTTGGAAATGGATCTTCAGTGGAATTAAATCCCTGCACCCGAAGGAGACAAAGCACGTGATGTGCATGCTGTTTTTTTACCCTACGAACCTTCATTTTCAGCCTGCCTTGAAGCTGTTCTGAAATGTCACGGATAAACTCTGCTGAAGGTGAAGATCACAATAGAGAAACTGCAGAAGAAAGAAAAAAACTAATGCCTTTTGATTAAGATTGATAATAAATTAATTAGCAGTTAACTTAGGGCTAAGTTAGACCTAAAATCAAAATCACAATTAATTTCACATTTTACCTCGATAACGATAATTACATTTTTTTGTGATTCAGTGACACACACTCGGACACAGCTTTTTTTAATTTTTGTTGTGTAAAGTAAAAATGTAAAATATAATCTATTAACTGCTAATTAACTTGTTAGTCCTAACTTTCAAAAAGATACGTTTTAAGATCCTCTTTTTGTATGCTTGTGGAGAGTGACGTGACACATAAAACTATATATATACTATATTGGTGTGGACCGGTGAGTTAAATCAGCCATAAATAGAGTTTACCAGGATTCAGGAAAGTCGCTGCATGTGTCCAATATTGCACAAAACATCAACACCGGTACAAGCCTACAGCTGTCCGCAGACACAGAGTGCAGAAAGTGTCTCAGAGTCTCCCGGACGGGTGAACTGAGACTCTGTTTTCTGCTTGTCAGTCAAAAGTTAATGATCGGATAAGATTTAATGTCATTGTGCTTTCTTTTGGAAGGCTGGCTGCCAACAATCAGCACTTACTAGCTACTTGATTAGCTAAAAGCTAACTCATGAAATTCATGAAAAATAACAAATAATAATGGGCAGACACCACACATCTATTAATATTTGTCATCAGCATCCTGAATAGTGCTGATCCTTCTAACTGTCGTATTTCTCATAGGAAAGTTCTTCTGGCGACTAACAAGAGAGAAGCACCTGGTGTCTCTGCGTCCCGCTCAGATCCATCGCTTCTGGAGAGAGGGGCCTCCCACCCAATCTGGACAGTGTGGATGCGGTTTATGAGAGGCCCGGGGACCACAAAATAGTCTTTTTCAAAGGTAGAGTGAAATCTGCATTTCAATGTGTGTCAAATGTTTGAATGAGTGTGTAAATGTGATCATCTGCAATCACAGGATGTTATTCTTTTTTTAAAGTAAAAAGTTAAAGGATTTTTTGAAAAACTTGCTATGACTTGCAGACTTATAAAATGTGATTCATCCACGCTGTAAAGAGGCAAGATGAAAAGAGACTGTTCATGCCTTTCTTACTTGGACTTTGAAGGAAATTGCGACTTTTTGCAACGTGAGAGTGCAGATAAATTATGAATTGAAATGAAATAAATAAAAAATTAAAAAAAACACGAGTGCAGAATCAAGGGCATGTTTCACATTTAATATAAAAGGTATAACAGCTTTCCTGGCCGAGAACATTCTTCATTGGCTGCGTAACAAAAATATGTGTGAATCTTAATTTTATTTCATAAGCGTGTCCTTCAGATCTCTTGCCTTTTCAAATGTATCATCCCAAGTGCACACACTGTCTGCTGTGTGTGATGTACAGAACAATAGATCATTAGGTAGATTTTGTGTGTCCACCCTCTTTAGGTCTAAAGTACTGGGTTTTCAAAGACAATAATGTGGAGGAGGGCTACCCTCGACCAATCAGTGACTTCGGCCTACCCTTGGGAAGGAGTGGATGCAGCCTTTGTTTGGCTACACAACGACAAAACCTACTTCTTCAAGGACAACCACTACTGGCGCTACGATGACCACCTGAGACGTATGGACCTGGGCTACCCCAAAGACAGCTCGCTTTGGAAGGGGCTTCCCCCACAACTGGGACGACGCCATGAGGTGGTCTGATGGTGAGTAACCATATCATCGCCTACAATTTTCTAGCTGCCTATTGAGACCACAGCTGTTTTACTTTGCCTCAGAACCTTCCTCTAGCTCCTCCTAGTGAATTTCCAGGTAAGCAGACCCTCTAGAGTGGCCTTGTTCTGCCGTATCCTAATGGGTTATGCACAAAACTCAAAGAGTGGAAATCGTTGACTTTTAGGTCATTTGTGTTCTTCAAACTGTCACGTTGAGTAAGGCCAGTCACTCTGCAGAGAAATGTAATTTTGACCCCTTGTCAACGAGATCTCACACAAACGTTTGAGGCAGAAGGTGAAGGTTGAAGTTAGCTTTGTTTTGTGGCTTAAGGCATCAATATGCTTTAACTGAAATGCTTGTCAGATTGTCTAACAGTGTCTGAAACCCCCATTGCAACAGCTGAAATGAGGGTCCGGTATTTGCCTTTAGACGTGGTCAGAGGACACATTACGTGGCTTGTCACAATACGTTTATTGTTGCAACCAAGTTACCTCAAGTGTGGTCAATATCTCAACCTCTTTTAATTAACTTTTGAAGTACAATCTACGGTGCTGTCTCCTGTGCTTAAAGTAAAGTAAGTCCTTCTAAAAGTAGATTTATATAACACCTTTATTCAGTAAGTGTCACAATGTGATTTACAATTAATTACAAAAGCCAACCATAAGATACAGATACAAAAACCTAAGAGCAGATATCTTTTTTTCTGTTTCAATAACATGGCCCCTTCTTTAAAGAACTTCAAATTGATGTGTGATGGTAAATTTGCGTTGGTACTTTTTCAATATTCCACAAAATAAATTATCAAAACCTGAGTGAAAAGGTGTGTAAAATAAAGCCAGTTTTGACCTCTTCTTTCTGTGTGGTTTAATGGTTTATGAAGACATACTGATTGATTCATTCAACATATGAACAACAAATTGGCACTGTCTGCATTTTCCGGTGATAGATGATAACGTTTCTTAGAGAAAAATAGAGTTGTGACACTCCACCAAAGCATCAGACCAGTGGTAGCTCTGGTATCTGCTGGTGCCAAAGGCAAGACTGTGCAATATCCTTCTCAAGTTAATCCTTAAAGATGAATGAATTACAAGAGAAACATTAGACAGGAATGGAACAATTATGCAAGTTAGCAGACAAGCAGCTTCAAGTCTTGGATGAAGTTTTACAGTCTGATTACAAATCTGAGCAAACTTCCCAGGAGCAGTAAAACACTGAAATAGTCACTCACTGTAAATAAAGGTGTATGTGTCTTTTTAGCCATGTTAGCAACATAACTCTACGGATGAACATTCATGGTCCCATGAGGACAAATTGAGCGTTTAGCTCAATGCACCCACTTATTATGGCAATGCAGTGATGCCATTGTCATTACGTTACATTATATTGACATTTTAGTGGGAATACAGGGTTCAACACTTTGTTTCATTTGAATAAAGAATAATCTAACTACATCTTAAAAGTGGTTTAAATTAAAATGTAATGTCCATTTCTATCTCTCATACAATATGAGACATTTCACCTGGAAAACTTGAATCCTATGTTAGATTGGTCATCATTTATACTGTGATTCTGACTGTTTTTTTTCTATTTTGTTTAAGTTTATTTCATTTTGGCAGTCTCACTGATGGTATCCATGCACATTTCACATTGGCATAGCTGCAGAATGCAGATTAGAGGCACATTAGCATTTATTTATTTGTCACATGTCAAAATATTTCTTTAATCTTTTATCTGTTATTTTAACTTGGCACACATGGTCTTTTTTGCCACTACACTCTGCTTTACATTTACACAGTGGAACACGACACGTTCAAACCTTGGAGCATGCCCAGTGTTATCACAGTGAGCAGCTCCACTGTGGCAGCTAGTGTCAAGGCCACACTGCCTGCTTCCAACACAACATCAAAGTCATCCGATCACATGTGCATGTTAATTAGAGGTTCTGTTAGGTGTGTGTGTGTGTGTGTGTGTGCGCGTGTGTGCGTGTGTGTGTATGTGTATGTGTGTGTGTGTGTGTGTGTGTGCGGGCACTCATACCACTCATGCACACACATAATGTTAGGGGGCATTTTTAGGTATTAAAAATACCCCCCAAAAACCAGATACTGGGTCCTGAAATTTGATACCACTCTCAGTGGGAGCCTGAATGTCCTTTATCCCCCCCTGCAGTATGTGAACAAGGAAGCTCTTTCCATTGGGCCTCTCAGGTGTTTAGTGGTCAGTGTTCTGTCTGCGGTCTTGCTCCAAGCTCTTTGAAGTGTGTATGTGTGCGTGTGTGAGACAAGGCCAATTGGACAGCACCAACTAGGCTTCACCCCCCAGCTATAATCACCACATATCCTGGAAGGGTAAACTTGGAAACCTGCATGCACAAACGCACTTAGACAGACCATAGGGCATGGGAACTGAAGCCACATCAAAGCCTGTTCTCCATTTGTTTCAATAGCTCAGGATGAATAGAGAGAAAAGAGAGAAAAGAATATGACAGCAAGATTGAAAGAGGAGAGACATTGACACCTCGTTATGAAAATGGAACCGAAAAACAGGGAGGGATATGTGAAAAGGGGAATTCAGACGAGGAGATATGGGGACACCTGAGGACGAAGAAAGATAATAAAGACAAGAAGAAAAAGAAAACATGTTCAGAAGATAGATGACTTGACTCAGAGGACAGATAGAGAAATCATAGAGAGATAGAAACAGGCAGTAAACCCATAGAGAATGGTTGCTGTGGAGGGGAAAGAGGAAGCATAAAGGGCATGAATGTAGCTGTAATAATGATGATAATCATAGCTGCTGGCATCAATATGGCACCCAGGAGTAATTTTGCCTTGTTGTCATTGTGAGAAAAAGGTAAAGGGAGTGGAAAATGAAATTTATCAGGCATGAATATTATCTTTAAACTGTGGATGAAGTTCGCCTTTAACAGTCAGCTTCCATAATTGTAGTGGTATCACATTAGAAGAGTAAAATTTACAACCTCTGTAACCATAAGTCCAGGAAGTGATTCATGTAGTAATTCTGGAATCAAGGGCAAGTTTGGTGACAAGCTCCAGAAAATACTAAAACAAAGTTAAAGGTTGGTTAGTAAGTTATTTCTTATGAATCACAATCAAGAAAGCAAAGACATTAATGACATGGTGTGCTCAACAAGTTACTCTACAACAAATTACTTGCAACGAACATTATCAGAAAAGCTTTTGCTGTGGTAATTTAAATCCCTTTTTAACATTACAACCTGCAGAAAATACACTTTTACCAACAAAAACAACCATGTATTACAGCAACAGTGTTTAGAGGGACAGGATACACCCCTTAAGTCTGAAGGAAGGGACTAGTAATAAAATTAGTTAACAGTTAAAATGTCTACTAATGGCATTAGCTCTGCTACATAGCCAAAGCATGCTATATCTTCCTCCTTGTGCCAAGAGCTCCATTGTTGTACACAAATTATTAACAACACATCAGTGAGCCACACTGTTGCATTGGGTGACATGTTGTTTATTTTGTGTAAATGTCACATACACTGTCTTGCTACTGCCTACCACTACTAAGTGTTGTGTATTAATCCCCAGCTGAAATAGTCCCCAATAAATACACTATTTACTCCTATTATGTAGCGTTTGTTTAAAACAGTGCCCAGCTGTTTTAGGAAACTGCTGATCCTAGAAATGAAACTACATAGTTGTATGTAATCTTTGAATATTCACATATTTAGTATGAATAAAATGGATACATATATTCATGTGATGTAACAACAAGAAACATACAGATCAACAGCCTTATTCTTTATTTCTTATGTTTCAGTAATGTATTAATAGAGCAGTCTGTCAAGACCAGATATTGCCATGAAGTGAATCTAATCACCCTCTTGAGAAATGCACAATAAATAACCTATTTTTGGACTATAATTCATATTACTGTTACCATATTAAAAGAAGGAGCCCTAAGTGTCATCATTTGTTCAGCCATTACTTCATCTCCACTCAAAGAATCTGGAGACCATTTATATTCTCAAGCTGATTCATGGGTTATTAGCAAGTAGTTGGTGAGGTTTTAACTCCATTCACTACTTTGGACAGCTCCAGGACTTTTCGTCTCGGATGAAAAGAAAGAAGCATTTTAGCAAAGTGGCTTTCAGCCCTGTGGGCTTGGACTTCCAATAATAGTGAATAACGAGGGTGACTTTGTGAGTGTGTGTTCTCTTGTACTTATATCTTTGGGAGGATCAAGTTCAATTCTAGACTTAGAGAATGAGGACCTTTTTGCAAAGTGAGGATAATTTAAACTGTATTTATTTTAT
The DNA here is from genome assembly GCA_026937815.1 of Etheostoma perlongum. Classification (NCBI taxonomy): domain Eukaryota; kingdom Metazoa; phylum Chordata; class Actinopteri; order Perciformes; family Percidae; genus Etheostoma; species Etheostoma perlongum. The sequence continues at coordinate 16,408,581 of CM049386.1, read as the reverse complement.
ACTCATTGCAAAGGGCTTAAGAACTGTTTTGGGACTTATTTTTATGGTTATGGACTATAATATATAATATATATTGACTGAAAGATAGAAGAACGTGTGTGTCTGTGCGCTCGAGCATATATTACCTTGTTTTTTATTCTAACATGCTACAGTCTACATTGAGTATATTCTCATTATCATGCACGGGGAATGGACTCTACTGCGTTCCACTTCTGGGGTAAAGGCTCTTTACAGAAAACTGCCTAAACCAGCACCACTCCAGTTTTACCTTGTACATTTTATGTATTTTAATTATTGCTCCTACCCATAATGAACAGAAAGACATCTTATCGCAAAAAAATGAGGGTTTTTATTCTTTCTGTCTGCCATTTCTTTGACATTTACTTTCAAGGCCAAAGCGTGAATACAGAACTGTAAAGCAAATGCTTTTTACTCTTCTATGTAGCTGAAAGAGCTGTGCAAGCAATGCAAGTGATCCTCGAACTTATTGCTTTCACATATTCTTTGGTAAATAAATATTCCACTCAGGATACAAGTCCTTGAGTGCCCCATTTAAAGGTAAACGGAATGCTTTATTATTCTTTGTCCTTCATTCTTATTTTCTCTCATTTTATTGTCTAACTTCCAGCAAACACTTGGATGAATGCAAGGCTCATACCATGCAAATGCTGGTGAATTTTTAAGCACCAGTTTATAGTGGAAATGTCTTTATTTATGTAAAGGAAAACACAAGATGCAGGCGCCGGGTTTTTTAAAATATAAAAATATAATGCAGCAAGACTTTCAGGCATCCTGTAGCCTGTTTTCAAATATGTATTCTCCTGTAAATCAAGTTTTCTTATTTGATGTTATCTCTGCTGAGTCTATACACATGTAGGCACGATTTACTCTTCCCTCCTCTTTTGCGTTTTTAGTTTGTGGAAGTAACCTCTTTAAATGTGCATGTGGCACCTGTTCACATCAATGATACAATGATTCAATATAATTCATTTATAAACCCCTGGACTGTAATAGCTTGTATATGTGTTTCAGCTAGATTTGTGCTCATTTTTGGGCGCCCCCGATAGCTCAATCAATCCTCGACGCAGCCTGTGGCCCTTTGCTGAATGTCATTCCCCTTCTCTCTCCCCTTTCATATCTTCAGCTGTCCTGTCAAGTAAAGGCCTTAAAGAGACCAAAAAATAATCTTTAAAAAAAATAAAAAAGAGATGTGTGCTCATTTTCTAAATGTTCTGCACATTCAAAACACATCCCACATATCTGTGTTCTCTGAGAAGTTGTAGAGTCATAAAGGCGTAGCCTAATTTAATAAGAATAAAGTCACAATATTGCTGTGCATTTCGTTACTGCTCAACAGCCTGGATTGCCTGGACCACAAGTGTATGTCAGGTCCATGCATTTGCTCAGCCCCTCTGATAAATCAAAGCTTAATATTTCTACCACAATAGAATAGATGTTTGACTCATTTACAACATAGTGAGTGGAACATGAGTTTTTTAATTGTTCTGTATCATGTTATGTTTTTGTTGTTGTAAGCAGTGGAGCTTAGAGATGGCTGGTCATTCTCCTTTATTTGTCACCTGCTAAATCATTTTCAGCCTGGTCTCAGAATTCCGTGAAATCCCAAACTGTTAAAACCGCATTACGTGGTGGTGGCACGGAATGTGTGAAAAGTCTGTGTGGCCAGCACGGAAAACAATGCCAACGTAAAGTCAGTGAGAAGATGACGTAGCATTAGGGCGACTATGGTAGCAAGTAGAATAAAAGCCCAAAAATCTGCATAAGGAGGTTGGTTGGGGTGGTGGATGGCTCAAACACAGGACTTCACCCGTGAGACCGGGCATTGTGTCCCATGTGCAATGGTCCTAAAGTCACTTTCTTCTTTTCCTTAACCCATCCCAATTGGTTGCAATTCTGTGAAACACAGATTTTGAGTTAAGGGTTTGTGTTCATTTCGCGCGGAATTCTGTGAGATCAGCTTGATAATTCTGGTTTTAGTGCATCTTTCTCTAACGTGCTACAGTACCCTCCACTGCCACTAAAATAAACGCACATATGAGGAATCCACTTAATTTGGTCACATATAAGTTAATGTATGAAGTAACTGAACTAGCATTTCTTAACTGATAATTCATTAATTGTCAGCTAATCACATAAAGTCATAGTGACTTGATCATTTGTTAATTGAGAGCAACAGGAATCCATTATACATCCTGCATTAAAATATTGTGAGTCATGCATTAGTTATTATAAAGCCTTACCTATATATGGTCCATGGCTTTATGACAGAATAAGATTCTTTTCTGTAGATTTTGTGAGTAAAGCATACCAGAATATTATTTACTCCACAGTTACAGCTCCAAGGCCATTAATGAGGTAACATTCTTTACTTTGCTCAAGCGCCTTCACTTCTTTATCTCTCACCTCTTATTCACCGGTTAAGAAAATGAATGAGCCAAAAACACTATTACCTGTTTACTTCTCTCCTCTTGGTTGTCTCAGTCAACAGCTTTATGGGAGATGGTGGACTTCCAGTTAACATATTCTGTTTCTGAAAGTTCAGGAAACAGAAGTTGGTGAACCAAATTCCAAATGCTGTTTTTTGTCCAATATGAGCACATGTTCAAACAACCCATGAGTTGATTTATATAAATAACATATTACATTTGGCATGGTAAAAAAGTATAAAGAGTGTGTGTGTCCAAAAATATTGCAGCCTATTTCATGAACCTATTTTTCTTAATGGCACGTAACACAAACTGTATTGGAGGGAGGCTTTGTTTCTACAAAATGCTAGAAGCACACAGTGTTTATTTTGTTTCATTTTGTTCCACCAATGCCCATTTGGTATTTTGGACACTCTAATTAACTTAAGTACCCTGAAGTGAAAGGACAGGCGCAATAGGGGGTGTGTCAGTAACGACCAGCTGGCACAGTGGTACAGTTATGGTGTCAAGAATGCCCAAAAGGGGTTGCTGTGTTCTGTGCCAGCACAAAGAACCCCCAAAACAACATAAACCCCCTTTATGTATGTAATTCAGGCCAGTTTTACTTGTTCATTCTTTAAATAGAACATATGTTTAAATGCACATTATACGTATAATTTCAATGCAACAAAAGCAATAATACCAGTAATTCAGAATCAGTTCAGACATTCTGATAACCAACTCCTCCAAACAGCTTAACAAAATACTTCAAAGACTCTTAATTTAAGAAATGTTTATGCATTCACTTGCTGGCGCTCAATTATCCAGTCTCTTCCAACGTGGGTGCTCAATCTTACAGCTATCACCAGCAAAGTTCTTGGCTACAACATCCAAGTGGATACAAGATACATCAGCCACCTTGAATTTGGTTTAGTCCCTAGTTAAATCATCATCATCCCATAATACCTAACATCAACCACGGAATATAAGCTTGTCACAACACTCGGTGAGTGGTAACGCCAACGTTTGCCAGCTAAACTATTATTTTCACATGGAGAGAATGGAGCCTGCAGTCTGCAAAGCAAGTGCACCGACTGCTAATCAGGTTGTTGGTTTTAGTTTTTTCGACTTAAGGCTAGTCTTGTGTCAACACGCTAAGAGTTCTATCTTTGTGTGAGTGCATTCTGCAAAGTGCAGATTTGAGTCTGTGAAAAAAAACAAATTCAGAAGAGTGTGACTGGAAGTTACACACACACACTTCAACAGGGAACAATACTGCATTTCTCATGCTATTTTCAACAGAGTAAGAATGAATATCATGTCTTTTTTGTTTATGGTTATGTAACATTGAAGTGCAGAGTATACATTCAGATGTTTTTTGGAAGGAAAAAAGAACTTCAAAATCTCACATGATGTGCTCTGAAAATCATCCATGCTAGTTTGAGAACTGATCTGGATGCTTTCTCTCAAAATCACCTGTGGGTAAACTGGTAGGATTGCACTGCTGGTGTACTGAATGAAATGTGATTCTCCACAATGGATTTAAGGCTGTACCCACTCATATGTATCTTTTGTAATCTCACCCTGTTTCAAATTATTCCCACCCCATCTCAAACAGGCCATGGGGTTTGTTAATAACAGTGTGAAAGTACTAAGCATAAACATTCTGCATTCATGATATTAAGGCACTTGATGTTGTATCTGTTCTCGTTGCTTGTGTATTACACATCAGAGCAAAGCCAATTCGGTACCTTGCGTGGATACTAAAGCACATACTATTCTATACTGTTCTTATACCAAATCTTTGCTCTCTCTCCGAAGGCTCGTCCTATTTCTTCAAGGGGAAGGAGTACTGGCGAGTGCCGAGCAGCGACATGGAGGTGGAGGCAGGATACCCCCGCCTCATCGCTAAAGACTGGCTGCTGTGCACCGAGATGCAGTCGGACTCTCCAGACACAGAGCCCAAAAGCACGGAGACAAGAGTCAACGTGCACCGTCACCCAGACCACGCAGAGAATGGATACGAGGTGTGCTCCTGCACCTCTGACACCGCCTCGCCTTTGGGTGCCCGCCCCTCCCCATCTCCCCTGTGGCTGCTGCCACCTCTCTGGACGCTCTCGCTGGCCCTCCGCTCTGAACTACTATGATGCCAAAGCATGGGACAAAGTTCTTGAGCTGATTGGTTGAGAGCCAGCTGGACACTTAGCAGAAGCAAAATTTGGAACATTTTCTTCTTCCATCATTTGGTATCCTTTTGTAAAAATGTTGCTGTTATTTATTTGACATGTCATTTTGTGGGCACTGCTAGCTAAAGGAGTCATCCTTATGGGCATCAACCTACTCATGATTTACATAGTTTTTTTACTGAATGGTCAAACTGCCTCATCTCTGCATGGAAAAAGGTTATAGAAATGTATTCCAATAGCACAGTGTTTATTTGTCTTAATGTGCAGCAGGTTCACAGCTTCAATGCCTCACATGCAGACAAGTTAAAGGCATTCTGGGATGAAGGCAAGTGTAAAGGTGAGCAGTGTAGCAACACACATTGTTGCTTATTTCATGAAATTACAGCAAAAGCTTTGTTACACGGTCGGTTCACCAAAATTAGCTCAAAATTGCCAAAAAACATACAGTATGTTCTCACTTACTTCTAGTGGTATCTAGCAATGTAGATGGTTCTATTTTTATGTAATGGTTTCCGCTTCCACCCATTACAGTGGAGATGAAAGGAATGTGTGCTGTTCGACACACTGAAAGATTACACTCGGATAACTACACAGTATTGTGCCTTTGCAAAACAATGTCAGTGTTACTCTGGATAATCCATAGAACTCATCAGGAGCAATTCCTCTTTCAAAAGTAGATTCAATTCCAGTTTACAACAAAGTATGTAGATTATCCAGAGTAACATTTGGATTTGAAGTTTTAAAAGTTATTTTTCAATGCTGTGTGCACCACCAACACTTTCCATTCACCTAAGATTCCGTGTGACTGTATAAGGATAGATGTATGAGTAGGTGGATGGACTGTCACCACTGGTTTCCTTCCCTTAACTCCACACTCAAGTGAGGGACTGCTGCTCATGTACGTATTCTAACGGTTAAATCATTTGCACCTCTGGTTCAGAAGCATTTCCTCCTCTTCGTTTAGTTGTATCTTATGTATCAAATTCAGATTATATAATAATTATTTTACTTTCTTTGATCAGGTCATAGAGTTTGAGTAGTTTTTTGACTTTTTTTTTCGTTATCACTCCTAGCTCCACAACTTGTCCCTTGGATTTATTCTTGCTGTAAAGATATATTTACCTAGAGACAGATATATTTGTGTTAAAATGTTCTGCAGTTATTGCATAACCAAGTGGAGTGTGTATATTTAAAGCTGTGTTTTCTAATGTAAAATATTTTTATAGAAAAATTAAACAAAATCTGAATGATTTTATTGGCTAAATAAATGTGTATGGAGACAGATTATTTTGAGTACTCAGTGTTGTGGCTGTGTGGTTGCCAGAGTGTAATTAGCGTCATTAAAAAAGAGCTCGGCCGTGAAGACATATGAAGGTAATATGACAACCCACAAACACCAGCTGGAAGCTGCTCTCCATCTCTCTGATGTTCTTAATGTTTCTTTGTGTAGTGGTCAATGCTGTTCATCAGGAATGAGACTGAGTTCACTCACTCAGTCTGCTCTATGAACACAGTTTCTGGCAGAGGCTTATACAGTATGTTTTTTAAGGAGAGAGAATCAGAAAGGCAATGCCACCTATACCAGAAATATTCAGCAGCTCAGATACTGCTAACTGACAGATCAAAGTTAACAGGATGTTAGGCCTGTCGAGTCGTGGTACACACACCGGGGGTGATACTGTATACAGGAAAGTAACACATGAAATTTGTCATATGCTTTACAATTTAATGATGGGCTAATAAAAAAATGGAAATGCTTTGTAAATTGCTGTATTACACTCCTAACTTTGCCTAAAATCACATTCAGTTTTTTTTTTTTATACAGACCTCTTACTTTATGATATGAAAAATATTGAATGTGCACATTGAATGTCTTCACTAAAAAGAAGTACTGTTCTTTACTGCAATTTCTAACATTTAATATTTGATTGATGTTCAATTCAGCATGTTTAAAGCATGATTTAAATATTTTGTTTTTGGTTTTCACTCAAAAGCATGCAGTGGAGTTAGCACTAGTTATCTGCACTGAGTAGAGCCTCCTCAAGCTGCAGGCACAGTCTCTGCCTCTCAGAGATTCAGGCACTAGCAAGTATGTAGTCTGAAAGGTTAAAGCCGGGGCAAATTAAGTTCGCAAACCACCCGCTTCTGCTCATTAAGATAATTGCTGTGAAAGCCACATAATAATCTAAGGCAACCCTGATTTGTATCACCTCCCCTTTTCTTTTATCTGGATTTAAACAGCTGAACAGTGAGAATATATTGCTTAAAGAGATTTTATTGAGCTAATCTAACTGAAACTGTAACAATGGGGGGAAGGGGCATAAATAGTGGAAGTTATGCCCTTGCAAACACCCAACAATACCACAATTTAACACATTACATACAGTTACATTACACGCTTAAGTAATGTCCTAATCATGCTGTGGATGTTTATTTTACCAAAAGAATACCAAAATAATGCAGATCTAAAAGCTTCACTCTGTTGAGGTAAAATAACGTATTCAAGTTTAAAATGTCACTCACTTGCCATTTTTGCCAACAGCAGCTGTTTTCCTTCCCTCCTATTGACACACTCGAGTGGTATTAATTAACTGGTGTGGCTCAGCAGCCACCAGGAGAGCACCTGCACCCACAGGCAAATGCAGCAGGGATGGGTCACTTTCAGGCTGTAAGTCCTGTTTGGCAAGACACTATCAACAGAACAATGTGTTTAATTTAGTAATAATGGAATGTTATTGAAGATAAAAGTCATCTTTTTAAAAGTACAGTTTGACTGAACATGTTAAAATAGTGCCATCATTCATAGAGCTTCTCCTATAGAATAGTATAGCCACATGACACTCTCACTGCTAGTCTCCAGATGGGGCCAGGCATAACCAATCAATCACTCTGTAACTAAAATATTCAAGAGTGGAGGAGCTACTTGCAAAACTGAGAAGTTGCAGTGGGATGGTAACAAGAAGAGAGCATACAGTGAGAGGAGAAACAAATGACAACAACGGACGTAATGAAAGTGACAGATTAATAGACAGATACACAGCACAGAAACTGAAAATAGAACTAATAGAACTGGCAGCAAGAGAACATAACCAAAAAAATGAAATGTCATCTCTAAAGAGATAGAAGCAATTTAGCAGTACATAATCCACAGGCGAGATAGTAAAAATGTTTCCCCACAGTAGCTGTTTATACAGTCTGTTAAAGGACAATTCTGTTTATCACAACTTGGACCTTTTTTAATAGTTTGATTAGAGATGTTCTGTTACCAGTGTCAGAGAAGCCTCTAATTCTGCCCAAAATGCTGGTATCGGTAATGGCAAGTACTTCAGTTTATGCAACGATCTGATACAATGTAATTTGGCACTGAATATAATCTACTTTTAAATAGTTTCTTTCTATTCTTTTTCCGTTATGATGGCAGAGTCAAACTGACGATAAAAGAAAGTTCTGTGGCGTTCATTGTTTGTTTGTTCATGTTTCACAAAGAGTTTAACAACAATAATGCAATGATATCACATCCATGCAGAGTTAGTAGTATAATGCTGTTGAAACATTATAAAATATATGTGCTTTTTAACCTGCTGGTATCGGATGATACACAGGTTTTGGTGTTGGGAAGGAAAAAATGATATCAGAAAACAAGCACCATTTCTATAAAACGCGCCAAAGTAACCTGGGTACAGGGTGATAGCGATACATTAAGGTCCAACAAGATGATCAGACAGGTTATAACCAGGTTGCCTAAATTTATTTAATTATAATAATTTATACTCTTTACTGATCCCCTATAGGGAAATTACAATCTACACACAGGCCTAAAACCATTTTATTGGATATTAAACCTGAGGCATCTGATATGTTGTTGGACTGCTATGGCAACTCAGAAAGTCAAAGTTGAAGTAGGAAGAGTCAGCATCAGGTTGGTCTGAACACTGCAATGGATGTTTAAAACAGACAGTCTGTGTTTTTTCTTCAAAATGCTAATTTGATCATCTGACTGCTTGTGTTTCTCGCCCTGTCTGACTTCTTTTTAGTTATGCTGTCACATTCACAGACCTCACCAAACATGATCAGCGTTACCAATATAAACCAATTTCAAAACTATAACATTAAGTTGTAATAAACAGATTTTAAATCTTTAAATCAGGAATTTCAAAATAATAAAAGCCTTGCAGAGAGTACTGTGTCAAAAACAAAAGTTCCCTGCCTGTGTGTGTAATTGCGTTTGTGTGTGCATGTGTGTGTGAGCGTGTGTATGTATGTATGTGAGTGACTAAGTGAGAGTGAGAGAGAGTGAGAGCTTGCCTCAGACAGGCGAGGTTAGTGCTCTGCAGCAGTGATAAGAATTTTGAACCGTGCTCTCTATCAGACACTCTCACACTCTTAGGCTTGGCTAACCCCATACAGACAAATGTGTGTGTGTGTGTGTGTGTGTCTGTTGCTTTTGGCTTTCAGGACAGCTCTCCATAGATCAGGAGGGGGTGGTCATAGGAGAGAGGAGCAGCTGTTGTTGTGGCTGTCCATTTTGCATTTTGCCTGTCCTCACGCACACATCAAAGAGCTCAGAGCAGGACCCCTGAAGTTGGAACATGTGGAGAATACACAACAGCAGACCTCTAAACACCTGACAAGGAACAGCGTTGGAGCCGTGGGAGATCCTGCAAGGAGACATTATGCCAGAGAGCTCTCTTTTAGATCACAATTAAATTCGCCAACAGCCCAATTGTAGGAACTACAGTACATTGTAAAGGGTGGTAAATGCTCTTATTTTCTCCACTCCCAATCAGTAAATTACTTGAGCCAATGGTGGTACGAATGCTGAGCGGAAGGCTGACATATCTCTCACTCATCTGCTTAACATTTACCTGATGATGTTCACTTGGGTTTAGTCTTTATGCTCACACACCTTTTCTGTTCAGGGGCTTTAATTCCCAGATCTGCCTGAGAAGAAAAAAAGGAGTGCACAGTGGAGGTATTTTCTCACTAATTGTCGGCATAGGACCCTAACTGACAAACCTAATAAAATTGTTTTTCTCATATTTGTGGCTGGTCTGACATTTTTTTTAATCTGGCAAAATAAACACCTGCATGCTGGTCCCTTCTTTGCACTCACACTATCAATCATCCTCAAGTACAGCACATCAAATCCAGCTATAAATGCACATGGAATATTCATGAGTTACGAACCCCACCATCTAACTCTCCAACACCCTCTGCAAGCATGACTAAACTCAGTCAGATAGGCGTCGGTTCAGTCATGGTACAAATATGTAGATTTATTTAAATATGTAAGATACTGTTGTCTGGGCACGGATCCCTTTCTTTAACCGGAAATGACACCTGAAGGCTTTTGCACTCATTCTCAATGGCAGGGTTCCCGTAGGCAGAGACCTAGGGCAGAGACAATCAATCAGTCTGAGGTGAACCATGCTAAAGCTGAAATATTCACCGCTGGAGCAATTTCCTGCAAAACTTAGTATGTGTTGTGGGTAGTTTGAGAGGATGCGGTAGGACGTAAACTGTGAGATGTAACACCTGTTGTGGTGGCAAATTGCTTAGCACTGACTTGTTAACGTGTCTGAATTTTCAGCAGTTATTTTCTTCAAGACTTATTCAAATAATGTTAAATAAAGGATATCTGAGGCTGTCACAGCAGGACGTTCCTGGCTTTAAATTCTAGATTTGGTCCTTTTCTATTTGTGTGGGTTTCCTTTAGCTACAGCACTTTCCTCCCTCAGCCCAAACACATGCAGGTCTTTCTGATCAGGTGATTTACATAACCTTAACCTTATTATAATATTTACAGGCACCTACTTAATTCTATGCATACATCATTGATATGTGAGATGTACAGTACATATTGATGTAGTGTTTGCCCATTGGAACTTTGTGTGTAAATGTATTTTTTAATGAATGCTTCTATGTATTAATCGATGCTGTATCCCTACAGGTTAATCTACAAATGTAACTTGCAATATTTGGGAATGTATTTGATGCAGTTTAGCCTTTTGAGCTTTAAGCATTCATTTGATGGGAATGTACACACTACTGTAAGCCTTTTGGGTCCCTCTTATGATTGTTAGTGTACAGAGTGTTTTACTTTTCTAGCTTCATGTATACTATTGGGAGGTATTATCAAATAGTAAATTGATGTTTGGTATTTGTGCCATCCTAATGATTTACAGCCACTCCCTATTTAAGATGGCTTTTCTTGTCACATTTGCCTGATAAGAGTATAGCCCAGAAACGTTGCAAATAGATTTATTTTTTGCAAGATAGAGAGAGTGTGAGGGAGTTTGTAAGTTTTGAACTACTATTCTCTTTACGCTCATCTCATAAAATAGATGAGCAGAGTATTCTTCTGTGCGGACTCTAAATTGCCCATGGCATGCAATCATCATTATGAGGGAAAGCAAAGTATGGCTTAGCTTTTATAGTTATATTAGCTTATACTGAAAACAAATATAGAAACAGCTCATTTAAATTAGACTTAAAACCACTGAAAGTATGCAGAAAAGTCAAACCTATTGTACTAAACATATCTTTGCCTTTAGTAATTTGTTGGCGCTCTGCTCCCCTCTGTTGGTGATGAAATATAATATTTTGTCATAACTTGGTGAACCAGCAGGAGTTGGAGTCTGGTTAGATGAAACATGATCCTAATAATCTAATTCATTTTAAGGAAGAAATAGTGTGTACTGTATTTTGTTTAACTTAATAATCCATGCTGAAAACAGTAACTGAAAAATGCATTGTTGGATTAGCTTCACCTTAACCCTGTTCAATGATTGATTAAAGACTTCTCTCTATCTGCTTAGACCACCTATATGTGAACGTATAGTATCGGTGTACAATACAATGTTTTCCAAGTCATTTTAGAGTCGTATTCCATGATTATGTTATAGACCATAAACTACTCGGGTTCAAGCGAGTTAAAGCCCTTTCAGTGTTTCTCTTATACATTCCTTCAGATGTTTCCCAAACCAACTGGTGCAGCGTAGGTAGCAGACATATCTGTAGTCTCAGCTCTGATCTCCTCTGGGTCTCATTAAATATGCCTGTGGGCTGCTAACAGTCTGCCCCCTGGGTCTTCCTCTGTCAGTTTTTCTTAGATCTACAGCCACTTGTCTGACCTTTCACATTTTATTATTGATAAATATATTAGATATAGCATTATACATTATACTTTAGAGACATATGTTTGTTTTTCAATATATATATTGCAAACATATTTGCTCTTAACTCTGTATCCTTACTTTGTAGGCCTCTTTTCTTTGTTACTGTCTTTTTCCAGGACTAAATAATATCCTTTTGATTTCTGTCTACCTTTTTATCTTGTGCTGCCACTCCCAGTCTTAAAAAGTGTGTTCTCTCCTTTTCTCGAGGGTTTATTCCTCATCTTCATCCCTTTCCCCTCTGCCTTCACTTTTTCTGGCCCTTCTCTTTGTCTTGCCTTTCCTCCTCCCTTCCTCCTCTAATTTTTCCGTTGAATTGTTCCATTAGCTTCTGTCCTTCTTCTCCTCGTCTCTTTTCATCAATTCCTTTTCAATTCCCTTAAATTTGTCACACCTTTCACGCTAAATCATTCCCTTTCCATGAACAGTTAAGATGCCCTTGATTAGCCCTTTACAGCACTTAGAGTGTATGTATTTTCCTCCATGTTAAAGTCTTCCATGTATCCGTGTAGGTTTTAGGAATGTTATCAACATTTTGAATGCACAAGACAAAATATGAGAATGCACAACAGCTTACAATGTAGTAATATCGATACATACAACACCATCCCAAGAGAGTTCCTCGGGCAGCATTATATTGAACATTTAGAAACCTTTAGCCTCAAGTCAATTGCATTAAACCCACACATCATATATTATCACAAAAGTGAGAATTAGTAGTGTAATTTGCATACTTCAAGCATTACTATGTTAGTTATTTGCAGATGATAAGTGCATTCATCATGCCTCTGACTAAACTCCTCTCTACGCTGAGACAATTGTACAAGAGGGAAAAAAATGTAACTATGTCTTTATCCTTTCTTTTTGGCAATTGTATTACCTTCCTCCTAATATTATTTTTGCTCCTGTAAAATAGCATTATGTTTGTTAAAGCCCCTTCAGAGAGAGAGTACTTTGCGTTATTATATTAGGTGAAGAAAAGCTCGTTTTCCCAACTGAATGTGTCAGCATGCTCAGCAGACCAGGGAATTATGTCTGCAGAAAGAGCTGCTTCCTACTACAGGCATTTTTAAAATCCCTCTGTAATTTGTTATGTTTATGTTGTACATGATTAAGTGTGTATTGGCTGAAATGTTGTTTTTCAATTGTTGTGTATCATCATGTTGTCTCTCATGACTCATGATTATCACACTCAGTTGTGATGGATCACTAGTTCACTGCAACTGAAGTTCTTAAAGAAAACATCCAATAGGTGGCAGTATTGGAAAATAAGAGCTTTGGTGAAACTTTATTGTGGTCTCTAAAAATGTCTCCTCATCTCTACAGTTGTGGGGCAATGGTAAATATTAATACACCATAGATGTGTGTTGATTGTATCATAAAACTAAAGTAAAAGCAAGTATATATTGGCCTACATTTTAGATCTATTTTTGTGATCCTTATTACATAACAGCATTGGAACAACTTTAATTTCAATGCAGCTTCACGATTATCTCTTATCTTTGCATAGATCAGTTATCAGTTCTGTATCTTAGGCTGCTACTGCAGTTGTGGGTGTTGTTTGTGAGATGCTGTAGGAGATTGTTTCCACCCTCCTCACACAAACACACATCTCCTTCTCCCTGGATTTAAAATGACTTGGAGAGTACTTCAGATTATTCATCCCACACAACTCAGCCACTCACCATACAACTTTATCTGAAGCGGTGTACACATCACAGATCGTCATCACCACGTCTTCGAGCTGTCACATGCGCTGGTCATGCACTGCATCTTCCAGCTGCAGCACCGATTAACTTTTCAAAACTGTTGAAACCACAACATTTCCTGTGCCATGAGTTATTTTTACTGCAGCAGCACTGTTGCATTACAGCAATGAGACACAAAACGAATATAACGCAGGAGAGATGTTACTCACCTAACTCTAGGTCACCTAACCCCCATATGATTTCTGGTGAGCTGCAGTTCACTTTACTATTTTAATCATTGCAAATCACCTGATAAAACTGTGAAGCAAATGACCTAAAGTTCAATGCAAAATGTTGACAATACTTCATTTGCATTCCCATTTCAGCACTGCCCAATCATGCTGAAATACCATTAGCAGAAGCAGATGTTAGTGATGTCTTTTTCTACACAAATAGTTGCAGAGGTGACACGTGCCGCGGGCCGGAACAGACTGAATTCCATCTTCAAGCCTGAAGTTGATTTAAGCAGAGGAGAAATGTTTCAACATGTCTGCAGGTAGAGCAGGAAAGCCTCACAAAGGCAGCGAGCCACTCTTTCTGAATGTGCTGTAAAATCAGGAGAGGTGGATCTGGTAAATAATATGATAACACATCATTAGCCACAACTTTACCAATATACAATATACCCTCACACCACCTAATCTGAACCAAAAATTTAAAAGGAGGCATTATATTGGGTTATAATTAGAAAAACGGTGAGCTAAACAAACTAAAAACTATTTAAAGAATAAGAAAATGATTGCACATAATTCAGTTCTTCCCAGTTTCCTGGTCATTCTGATGTCCAGTTTATTTTAGTTTCTCTTGACAAAGGGTGCAGCGAATGGCAAAAGCAAGTCACAACTGATCTGGATCTCTTCCCAAATCTGAGCTCCCTGAGTTCTTAAAGGGCGATGAGACATTAAGGTCAAACAAATCTGTTTGAGTGCTCAGAACAATTCAGCTGGAATGTTTGATTTTAGTTAACTTAACCTTTATACTACATTCTTCATTTTTTGAAGTAAGTAACCAATTGTACATATTTTTGTAGATACTTGAATTTGTCTTAAGAATGGTAGAGTTTTAACCCTTCATCTAGTTTTTGTTCCTTTTTTGTAACGGTTGCATAATTCCACTCTGTCTGACTCTGACAGTATGTTCTGTATCAGCTCATTCTAATTCTTCACTGAAGCTGTATGATGTTTACACTGATGAAAACATTCAAACCCTTAAGATTCCATTTTTATATGGCTGAACCGTTCCACCAATTGGAAATGTTTAGGATGTTTAGTGAATAATTTTATAAACACATTTCCCCAAAAACCTGCCTGACATATTTAGTATCTTTGGAAACTTTGAGACCTCCACTAGAATTTTAAATTAAATTCTGTGGAATAAATTGTCCAGGATGAAATTCATGTAGGATTAATTCAGGGGCTGTACCCTATGAACATTGTATTCTAAAGTACCAAGCTGTTACTCTTCCCTTCCTGCCATCAGACTTTCATGTTAACGGGCTGCTAACTGCTGGCTCCATCAGAGGGCCGCTCTCCTCCCAGGGTACAGGAGGTAATATGGGGTGGAGAGGCTGAGGAGGGGGTAGGGCCAAATGGCCTCATAGGATTAGCAGCATTGTCGCAACTCCAATCGCCTCTGTAATCTCCCGATTGGTTCTCAATACACAACCAGAGCTGCCAGGACGGGACCTGTTTGTCTGCTCTTCCATCCCCCCCAGGCACTTTGAAATGCAGCACACTGTCCTTCAACTTGGACTGAAAGAGAGAGAATATTTTATACATCACACATACTTGCACAATGAAATTATATTTACCTATTCTACAATTGAGTCCTAGGTAGATAAGTATGTCTTTGGCAGCAGGAAGCAACAAAAAAATTTTGTTTTTAAGTCCCTAGAAGTCTGTTCAAGATCGCTCATAACAACCAACCCAAGATATTGCAGTCTATGTTCCAATTTAAGGGATTATCTTTTACATCTCTATAAAGATAGTTTTAGAATAAAATCTACACAGTCCCATTAAATGGCAACTGAACAACATCAGGTAATATTCTTACCTGCCCCCTCAGTCTGCTCTAACTACACACCCCTTGGCTGTTCAGACCCCACCCTTTCTTTGGTGACCAATCAAGTTCAATGCTCAGACTTTTCAAGGGTAGGGACCCCTGGTGTATTTGACTTCAGTGTTAGATCATCTGAAAGCAGCACATTGTCTTAAGACTTCTGCGTAGGTGTTGATAACAGGACACAGTACCATGCAACACATCTCTGGTAAGTTTGATCTTGTTAGATTAACTATTATGTATGAGCATGCAAGTGCAATGTTACACTGTGCAGTAATGATTTGTTCGCTTTGGTTTGAAATTAAATTGTCCCAGATGCCATGCAGTATAAAATAGGTGTTTGATTTTGTGTACTTTACTTCCAACCACTAAAAACACTTCTTTAATAAAATATAACTGATTTGAAGAGGAATTAAGAATTGAAATAGCGTGTGCCTGACCTGTGATATAATGTGGCAAATTCTGCATATTTTCTGAGATTGTTCCTATTTTTAGCATACCATAACTTAAACCCCTTACTGCTATAAACCAGTTTTGATGTCCATGTCTGATTTTGCCAAACTGTTTGATGTGTATTTTCTCCACAGACTCCAAATCGCATCTGAGCATGCCCCGGTCCCCAGCAGCTGACTCATACCAGCAGGGCTGCATCAGGATGACCTTAGAGAACGCTGATCTCTGGAAATCTTTTCACAGCATCGGAACAGAGATGATTATAACAAAGCATGGAAGGTAACAGCGCTGGCCACTGCTTTGTTTTATTAGTCGCATATACAAAATCTACAAGAATTTGCTTATGCTAACATTGCAGAGCAAACACTGTGACTTCACATATTTTACAAAATGTTGTAAAAACATGTAACAACCATTCAGTGACTCATTGTGACTTTGTGTATTTGTTTCAGGAGAATGTTTCCACACTGCAGCATCAGTCTATCCGGGCTCCAACCTTTTGCTAATTACGTCATTATGATGGATATGGTGCCTGCAGACAGCTTCAAATACAAGGTAAATTCATGATTCAACTCACACTGAATACTGTATGCACTGTTGTTGACAACATTTGGGGATTGAATCCAGCAGATTGCAGAATCTAAAATGCAGCCAGGCACTGGACTGCCCACTCTGGGCTGTTCCCCGCTGCATATCAAAGCCTTTCATTGCTTCCTGTTTGTGCACTCTCGGCTGGAGGCCCAATCAATTAGCATCCCCCCTTATTCAGAATGAGTGAATGAGGAGCAGTCAGCCATCCATACATTCAACGGCTCTTACACCTACTGCTGTGGCCCATTTGGTCACAGCTATTGCTTTTAGCACAGGCTTGGAAAAAAAGAGACACACAATAAAGGGAAAGTACTGTAATTGAGACTACATTGAGAAAGTTTGGGTGGTGGTGAATTTTTTAGAATAGTTTTTTTTTTTACGATTTTACTTTATTCTATGATCATTTACATGATCAGAAAGATAGAACCCCTTTGTATATTGTAACAATGTGAATAATAACCCTGTAGCCTAATCAATTCTGCAAACAACAAATTTTTATGCATCACTGCTCTCTTGCATTGCCTCTGTCAATATGAGACCAGACATGTCCTCAGGTCTCTTACACTTTTGTTAACCTTGCATCCCACCATTTCTCTGTAGTGGAAAAAGGAGCAGTGGGAGGTGGCAGGTAAGTCAGAGCCACAGCCGCCTTGTCGGACATACATGCACCCAGACTCCCCGGCCCCAGGGTGTCACTGGATGAAGCAGTCATTGTCTTTTCTTAAGATGAAGCTCACCAACAACACCTTGGACCAGCATGGCCATGTAAGACATAATCTTACATATAGAGTTAAAATTGTTAAAATATAATGCTGTGTTTTTGTATGTTTTTTTTTTTACTGAACTCAGTTTTGCTCTTCTTACCCATCAGATCATCCTGCACTCCATGCATCGCTACTACCCCAGGTTTCACATCACCCAGGCAGACAGTCCTTACACTGTCCGCTGGGGCCCATTTCAGACCTTCTCCTTCCCAGAGACCACATTCACTGCAGTGACCGCTTACCAAAACCCAAAGGTAATAAAACTCTACAGTAGTTTTACCAAACATGAATCCAACACAAATGTGATGGTCTTGATGAGAACTGGAATACCAACAACAATTTGTTTTTGCTTTTTAAGATCACCAAATTGAAGATCGACCACAACCCCTTTGCTAAGGGATTCAGAGAGGGAGGCACCCATTCCCACAGCAAAAGGTAAGAATACTGTAAATAAAAATAATTACTATTTTTTCGATATACTATACTAAGACTTTTTATCCCTTTTTTTAAAAAATAATATACTATGAATTTTGTTGTCATAGTATACTATGGATTTTGTCAAGACTTTTTTTAGACATAGTTTACCATGACTTTTCAGATTTTTTTTCAACAAAATATACAATGAATTTTTTCGACATACAAAACTTTTTCACTTTTTTCCACCAATTATGACTTCTTTCAGATGTTTCTTACAACATTATATCATTACTTTTTTCATCATACTATACTATGACTTTTTTTGACATACTATATATAATATGACATTTTATGATTTTTTTTTATGACATACTAAACTTTGACTTTTTATGACATTTTTCATGACTTATTATACTATGACTTTCTTTTTTGGATTTCTTTTACATACATATTATTACATTTTTTTTAAAAGTTGGAATATTTTAAGAATTGATCATTACGACTTTCTTCGACATACTATACTATGATTTTTTCATCACATTTATGAAGCGTAGCTAAAATATTTTTGTCTTCATTTTTTTACTATAGCTTTTAGCCAAAATAAACATAAACAACAGGGTAAATTAAACCAGATTTGGCAGAAAAGTGTAATAAAAATTAAATGTTCTAATTTTTTCTATAGGTGTCGTTCAAATAGAAGCCCTCCTGCAAAAAGAACTGCACTGGAAAGAAAATCTCTTTGCAACAGTCATCAAGGTAAGTTTGTAATTAATAAGTCATTTTAAAGTTTTTACTCATACAGCTTGTATGAAATCATACTACACAGCAGTTAAAATTCCAGGTAGTATGCAAACTTTAGGTCAACGTGCCAGACCTATTACACATTGTATTTCCCTTTTAGACCTGCAGAGGATGCCCTCCCTCTCTCAGTCAGTGGAAGCAGGGAAGGATCATGCTTCCACACAGCAGCCATTCAAGCGGGGTAGCCTCTCAGCCGTGGAGCAGGACCCATCTGAGAGCCTACACGCTGAGCCCTTGGAGCTGCACGAGTATGACTACAGTTGTGAAGAACAGATGGTGCCTGCATCGGTGCCATATCAGCCCTACAGGTATGATTTAACATACCCAGGATGAGGTCAAATCCAATGACTCTTGGACAGTACAGAAAAGATAAAATGCAAATTGATGATCCACGAAATTTAACCTCCATGTCACTCTTACATTTCTATAGATCTCTAGAGTATTCCAGATATCCACTGCCTTCTAATGACGTAGATGCAGCGCACAACCTCGTTCACCCTCCACCTCATCCGCTCGCCACAGCTGAAAACAACCCCCAACAGCATGGCTACTACCACCATCCTCACCACCACAGCCATGCCGCAGATTGGAGCCAGTACCCACTCTTCTCCTACTCCTGTTGGTGAACTTTGACCCACTGAAATATTCTCATCATTGATGGAGGATAAAACTACTAAAGCCTTGAAGGATTGTTGTTATTATGTGTGGACCAGCAACTGACTGACGGGCCACTCCAGCAGTTTATGTTTAAAGTGTATAACTGTGTATAATGTGTCATGTATTTCAGCTGGGCTTGTACTGTATGTGGGGGTCGCTTAACGTTTTGTCCGATTCACTGGGGGCTTATGATTTGACACATATGGTAGTTCAGTATGCATGTTTGACTGTACTGGAACACACCTTTAATAATACCGTTATGGTATCATATTGAGGCATCAAAGTATTTTTTTAAAAGCTTCAAAAAGTTTTCCACTCATCTACAGCCAACAGATTGAATTGGTTATAATATTTAAATGACCAGAATGTAATGCATAAAAAATTTACTTTTATTCAAACAAACTGAAAGAATATATAATTTTAGAGACATATCAGCATCATTTCATATCATATCATCATATTGTGTAAGAATACGTGTCTGAGTTAAAAAATGACAAAATTGTACATGGTTTAACCGCTGACACATCTGATTTTTATTGAGATGGTCTGTGCTGAATACATTTGATCCAAATCCATAAACAAGATACAGCCTCATTGTGAGGCTGTGATGGGGCACAGCGGGGTTTTGGGCAAAAGGCATCACAACAACAATACTAACGTGCTGATGTTCAGCAGGTGTAATATTTACTGTGTTTTCCAGCTTAGCATGCTAAAATATGATAATGACCATTAAACACAAGCTACAGCTGAGGCATAAGTGAATGCCATTAGTTTAGTCAAAAAATATTGATCACAACTGAAAATTTGACCTACTAATACTACAATCTCCAGTGTTCTTAGAATTACTCCTGTGGGGGCCGTGAATGTCTGTGCCAAACTTCATGGCAATGTATTCAAACATATTTGACTCAAAACCACAGATCATCCGTTATGGTGGCGATAGAAAAACAAGTTGTTCATTTTCTGGGAATTGTGAAACTCCATCTTGTAGATGTTGAGACTGTATGTGTGAATAATTTGATCTGCTGGTGGATGATGTATATTTGTTCTGCATTTAAATCAGCAATATTATTCATCGAGGTCTGAATGTTTGTTTACTTTAAAGTAAATCATTGTTATCTTCTTTTTAATGTAAATCATTTATTTCCTATTTTAAAAAGATTCACTACAGCAAGGTAGCTGCCATCACCTACTGTAGTTTGGGGGGCGCGGGCGGTGGTAATGGATTGTAGGAAGGCTTTCATCGTCCATGCCACACACACACGCACGCACACATGCTCACACAGTGCCCCGAGGAGAGGTCAGACTCAGCTTGTTTGATTCATTATGGTCATTCTCACTGCAGCCACCGCCTAATACAGTCCGCCGCAAAACATCGATTGGATTTAATGACAATTTAACATGGCACATGCACACAAAGCATCCAGGGGCCAGAGAGTGAATCAAATACACAGTCTCCCTAATCATGGAAGAGCTGTAAAAGGCACAATTTAAGGCATCCTTTTTTTTCTGTTTGTACCGCCATCATGAACATTAGCTGTGATTTAAATGTGATTGTATGTTTCTGTGACTTTACATACTTTGTCCATAGTTTAGTAATTTACAATGTTATAAAAGCCAATACTAAAGCCAGGTCTTAATACAGTGATGGATACAGAAGCATTTCTAGGCTGCTCAGTGAGTGACTAGTCGCAGACATGTTGTGTATGATGAAGATATGCTTTATGATATTAGAACCATTGCTATCCGTATGGAATGATAGCATTCTACAGGCATTATAGATGCATGTATGCTCATGGCTACTACACTATGGAACAGTAGCATAACCTAGCATATGCTTCAACAACGTCCCCATCATGGTGAATGGTTTGAATCTTGCATTTAGCTAAAGCCCATTTCCCATAAGTCCGTTTATACAAGTCACCTTTTTCATCACCAGAAGCATCTGATCTGGAGTCCATTACCTCGTAAGGCATGATATCGGGCAATAAGGCTTTTCCCATAACAATTTGAGACGTGCTTATCTCTAGTGGTAAAAGTAATTGTAAAGCAATGCTAATTCTCAACTACATCAGCCAGGATTTTAGAAATAATTCAGCATACGTCATCAGGTGTTACATGTTACTTCTTGCATACATATTAGGACCTATTGAGTTATACTTGTGTTATTTGTTCCTGGTTTCAAAAGTGCTTAACGGTCACAGACTATGCCCATCTGACATGCCCTTGAAAAGTTTTTCATTCCCCCTCTCGAGGTCAGCTGACTTTCTTTTATTAGCACTTCATTAAAATTCATTAATTGCTTCCTTTCTCCTGGGCACAGCCAGAATCAAAACTGGAACTGTCAAAAATTAGAGCAAGAGCAACTGTCCTGTGCTCTAGATACACAACCTGTGACGCCAAGCTGCTGCAAACATCTCCACACCCACCCATCTGTTAAAAAGACAACATGCAGAGGACAAAGACACCAGACAGAGCAAGTTAAAGAAGTAGACGTAAATTTTATTTACTTGTTCTGTACATAAAGGGTCAATACCAGCACAGGTGTTAACCATGGGAATATTAACACATGTAAATGGTATAAGAAAATAAAAGGCACAATTTTCAATTCTTAAGTAAAAGACAGGCTTTCCTAGAATATGAGAAGAGAGCACAGTAATACTGTTAATGCCATTACAAAACAACTCTAAAGCACGAGAAAAGCAAGTTCACCTCAAGAAAGGAAATAATCAGGGTGTATTGCTTAATTAGTAATTTCATCAAGTTTGATGAGGAAAACCAACACTGGTTTGTTTGCACAGACCAGGAGGGATTAAAATAAGAGAAACCTTTATTTAACAAGGAAATAAATGACATTAAGCAGCATTTGGCCAGGTAGAACCGTCTCCCTGGCCAAGAGGCCATGCACAGAGGCAACCAGCAGGCATTTTCCCTTTTGTAAATGTCACCGTAGGTACTTTTTTATTTAATAACATTAATTTTAACAGAAAAGCTTGATTTACTAGCCGACTATAAACTGACAAAATAAAAATGGGATGCAACTAAAAACTGCACAATATTACTCTGAGTGAATGGCTGAGCATTGATTTAAATGGAAAGCAATAGGCTGAGACACTGTGTGAAATGGTTATTACACCCCAATTTTTACAGCAGAAGTCTATGGGTCAGCACGGTTGGCATCACAGTAGGAACAACGATGCTTTCCACAAATCTGATAGAGCCTGTTTGCATAAAGAGAGACAACAATTGTGCACAGACCAAATATTATTAGGTGAGAGAGGGGATTGCATGCGCTAAAATATGCATTTAGCTTACTCTCTGAAAAAGGCATTGATGGGATTTTTACGGACTTGCTGAAACACTTCCTCCTTCCCTGACCTATGCCACTGAAATGGGAGTTTCTCACCTCAGTGGAAAGCCTTCAGTTCCCCATGCCCACACTGTGACAATGCATTTTCAGCTAGCCTTGTGGTCAAATGCTTGTGGGAAGCGAGGGCCAGGGCAACAGGCGTTGCTATTTGACTTTTGAAAACCTGTTCAAAGCTTGGCACTACAATGCAGAAAGTTGAAATATATTGTCTAGTGCTCGGTGCTGTTGGCATTAAAAACCTGCTAATCTCTAAGCAATGTCCTTTTAGTTCAAAATAATGTAAAAGGAGAGTAAAGAGGTACCAAGTGGACATGCAACGTTATCCCTCTACCATACATCTTCTCCAAGCCACAAATAAAAAAAAACAAAAAAACACTACTGTTGATCATGTGGCACAAATAAGAAAAAGATGAAATCACATATGGCCATGTCTAATTAACAGATAAATAATTTTGAAGAGTGGATGGGATCATGGGATCTCTAATGTCACAGTACAACCTAGATCCTCCACAAACCCATGTGTCCTGCTTTTTCTTGACTCCAGTCACACATCACATAAAAAAAACAAAAAACTGTCAACCTGAATAAGTCATGGCCAGTGTGTGTTTGTGTGTGAGAGATGGTTTAAGTACAACAGTGACTTGATTGTTTGGAGAAATAACATTGGGCTGGCTGGTTATAATGCGTTCCATTTGTACTCGGAAGTCAGATTTTTCAAGGTCAAAGTCAGAAATAAGCCCCTGACCTCGGATTTTCAAGCTCGGAACTCTAAAAACCTCACACTACCTAGAGGTTAAAGTCCAACATGGATGCTCTGTGCATCAACAGTTGTGAAAGCTGTAGTAACATACAGTTATTAGCACTTCTATCTCATTAGTGTCTCACTAAATGAGTCGTACACACAGTCCTGTCCCAACTTCTTTCTGTGGACATTAAGCTTTGTATACAAAAACAGCGTGCTGTTATCAACTGGTATCGCTAACTAGGCTAACCTGGCTAGAGCTAACCCCACAGTGAAAAATCTGACTTGTAAATGAAAAATGAAAAATGTGTTTAACTCAGGTGTGATGTAAGCCCCGGCTTCCGAGGTAAATGGAACACACTATTAGCTCCTCATTGCCTCAGTGCTCTTCCAACTCCATAGGGATATTGCTGATCCCCACTTCGTACAAAAGTACTCGCATCAACAAAACACACACACACCAACACTTTATGTCCCCAAGACTTCAAACGTAACAAATATTCAGAGAATTCAAATAATAATAATTAAAAAAAAGACATGTGTGTTTTGTGGTATATCTATTGTGAACACACATGCACTTATACATACGCACACACATACACTCACACTGATGCCCAGTGATCTGGAAAGGAAAAGGACACAAATGCAAAAAATCCTGCCCAGTCTGGAACCAAGTCATAGGAAAGGGAACTGGGAGAAGTAGGGTCAGGTTTTTAGTTTGGAGCCAAAGTCCAAAGCTGTAAACAGTCAGAAAGCCTTGCAACGGTTGGCAACAACAGAGGGGTCGCTATCATGGTACAGCCCCAAGCAGGCAAGCACGTAACCGTGGTGACACTGGCGGGCAAGGTGGAGACAGCCAGCAGATTCAGGTACAGGTTGATTCTGGCAAGAAGGTGCAGTCGAACTCTTGGGTCAGTCACTCTCATCTGGATTCTGGGGGTCTATGATTTTGACATGGGTGAATGGGAAGAGACCCCTGCGTCCATTCACCTCGCCCTCCCACTGACCGCTGATGTTCATCCGTAGGACCTTGACGATGTCACCAACCTGAGGGCAGAAAGACAGGAGGCTGAGTTACAGGAGGAGGAATGCAATGAATCTAAGTGAGTTTTAAAATGACATTTAAAAAAATGCACTGTAGTCAAAATTAAAATACATTTGATTCATTACTTTCTAAAAGAAATGTAGTTTTAGAGTGGATTTCCATACCACAATGGCTTTACAACAACCAAGGACCACATTCAATGCCTGACAGTACAATGAGTGCATACACTTCTTGTTCATAATGTGCATGTACTTCAACCAGCCAAGGTTATCGCTGCGCAATTTCTGTACGACAACTTACTAAAACCTCTTGAAAACCCATGACACATGAATATTTTAGTGTAAATTAGAACACAATGACCAAAAACTCAATTCCACATAGCCACTTATCAAATATCACAATTTCTACTTGTTCTACTAATACGCTACTCCTCAACATGCTACACTACTGCATTTGCTATGACATAATCAATGAAGTTAGATTACGTGTCTTATTTGGTAAGTGCACTGTTTAACACTGCTATCTGCAGACAAAATGTCAAGTCAAAGGGTTAATTTAAATTTCGAGCTGGTGATTAACTGCTGCACCAGAGCCTACTTAAAGACACAGAGAAAAAAAGAAAAATATAGCAATAGCCCAAATAAAAAACTAAATGCATTCAACACATGGCCAATGCTTAGTTTTAAAAGCTGCTCCAACTACACGGTATGTGTGTATGAGCTTCAACAACATCCAGCACAACTGATTTACTAACACACACTTTACAAAAACAAAAGCGGTTTGTGAGATCTTAACAGCCACAGAGCACTGTGGTTTAAACAGAAGCACAGAGCAGTCGCTGGGCTTATGACACTGAACATGACCCCAATCTGTTCTTTACCTGGATTAGAAGGGAAAAGTGTCCATAGTCAAAACCATGATTAAAACATGAATGGGAGGGCATTTGTAGCTTTAACCTGAGAATGAGGCTTCAAGGACATCTAGTCCGAGACATCATCTGTAACACGGATCTTTTACCCCGTCCAGGAATGACAAGAATGCTACTTAGTCACATACAGCTTAGTCATAAAAAGCTTCCATGGAATCTGTCGGGAAAAGAATTATAAACATCTTCAATCTGCCTGTTTGAACAAATCAGGATGTAGTGAAACTAGATTACGATCACTTAGTTAACCTGGTACTTAGAATGATTTTTTGTAACTAGAATTACAACAAATCTTACATTATCAAAAATTACTGTGACAACGCAGAAGCTTGCGGTATAAAATTAGGTACAGAATAATCAAAATAAGAAAGAATCATATCTAATTATTAAGAACGCAGTAATGAAAAAGCCGACTGGTGCTATGCAATTAAACTAACAAACAGTCTTAATATCAAACCCTTAAACAACAAGGACACAAACTAAACCCTTCTTGAGCTACAGGGGCTACAAAATAGTCATAGGCCATGACCTATTCTGCTGCAGAGAGACAGACAGAAGAGACATGATGAGACGCAGTTAGGTATGTGTCTTCAGTGTAAGGCACCAGTAAGTAAAAAATACCACAGGAAATGATAGGAATTCTGCTAGTTTCTTTCTAGTGACTGGTGTCTAGGGTTTCTGGTTTCTTAAAATCGTAAATAATGTATAAATTATAACAGATTACTCAATATTAAGTACAATGACAAAAAAGACAATATTTCTGGAAAGCTAAGTTTTAAAAATACAAAGTATTAAAAGGGCAAGTGCCAAGATAACATAACATCTTGTGAAGCAATGAGTGCATTTCAACGTAGAATTGTTGGTTAACACAGTAAGGACTGTCCCCACTGCTCCTGTTTTAAGATAGGGTTGCTGTGAAGGGAAGTGAGGAATATAGGCATCCCAGAAGAGCAGCAATAGTACCTGCACTGAAATTCAGTACTTACGCATTTAGAAAACCCCTACAAATGCCTAGAGTATATGTTTCCTAGTCTTTAGGGACCTTTAGGATTCATTTATCTCAACTAATTGAAACCTGCCAATGGTTGTGGGAAGGTCTGCCCATCTTTGAGCTGCCAAGGTAGTATTAAAACTAGGAGTAGAGCGGTACACAGGTCAAGGTTCAGTACGAGTACGGTACAATGGAGGGAAAAGATCAACAAAAATTAAGAATGCAATATTTTTTTATTGTTTATGTCTCAGGCTGTACCACCTAGTGACATACAGTCTCTCCACTGAGCTAGCTGCAACAGCCTGAAGTATGTAAAGTAAAATGTAAACAGTAAAAAATAAGTACCCCACATCATCTCCAGACTCCATCTGTAACTTGTATACAAAATAAGACAATCAGCTATAAAACATATAACAGCATCTTTGTTCTCTGCAAAGACAAACTAAATCACCCGATTAATGCAACGTTATCACAATGTCTCCAGGCCAATTTATTACAGCAGAAAGCTGCTCCCTGCCTGGCTAAAGCTAATATAGTTAGCCTGAAGAAACAAGGTGTCTGTCCCAACTAATGTTATAGTTCGTAGCTGTGACGCAGGAAACGTAACACTAATCTACAACAGCATCTTATCCACCACTCTCTCGTCGGTACTACTGTAACTGACTGGAAAACCCAAGCATTCCCAAACTTGCGATCTTAAAGAGGCCGGCAGGTCCTCTAACCCTTAGTGCTGCTATCTCTGACTCACTAAAACTGCATACATACGCGGATCTCGGCTACATACGGCACGCCAATCAGAGCTTCAGCGCTAAGGCGGGGCTACAGATTAGCTGTCCCCGAAGAACCCGCCTATCTAACAATAGTTCCCCATTACATTAGTTCTGCATGTCATTAGTTAATTTGCACGCAAGTTTTTATTTATTTTCATACCGTGTAATCTCTGTGTAAATTCATGATCACGAACATTGACAAAGAGAGAGACACAGCGAGGGGAACCTTCTTAGGCTACATCCACACTACTATGTTTTGGTTTTAAAAACCCTATCTTTTGCTATGTTCGTGCATTGCATCCATACTACTCCTTCGTTTCAGAGCACCTAAAATGGAGACATTTGCAAAAGCTGCTTAAAAGCTCTGGGGTTGCATTGTAGTCTAGACGGACCAAAACAGACATGTTTGGAAACGAAGACACAGACACCACATTAGCTCCTCTGTGATTCTGATGGTCTGCGATACGTGTCTTCAAGCATGTCAGTATGGAGATTGCTTTTGTTTTAAAACAGCAGTTTAAAAAGAAAATGTAGTACTGTGGATGAACCCTTAAGACCTAAAAAGAAAGCTTTTTAGAATCAAAATGAACAATTTAAAATCAATCATGTACCCTATTAACAGTGTGCGAGCAAAGACTATGCGTTACAGGTTTCCTTCAGATGCCTCCTATAGTCTTTTGTTTGTGCCTGTGGATAAAGTAGTAGCCTATTAGCAGCCCCTCTACATTCCCTGGACTAGCAGATTATGGAAGTTCAGATACAGTTTCCACAACAGCAGCACAAGTAGTGGTGGAGAGGTGTGGTAATGCAGGTCTGAAAAATGATGAAAAAGAGACAACGTGAATACTCTTATCTCACAGCAGCTCTGGTCACAGATGAACACTGAAGGGCTGGAATTGTTTGCTCTCATATTAAGAACAGGTTCTAGTGATGGAACGGAATATTGGGCCTTTTTTGGCAGCTAGCTTAGCCAGGGTGTAATGGTTAACAAAGACATATTTTAAAGTAACTGGGCTTGCTTACTTACTCACTATGATTAATAGTGATAACGTAAATAAATATCTTAAATCCACTAAAAAAAATAAAAAAAAAACTATGGGGAACTTGGGGACATCACTAGCTAACTGGAGCAGGCATCAGAGTTGATCAAAATAGGGCCTCAACGTGTCCCTGGTGTGGCAATTATAAATGTTAACGTGAAACAGTATTCAGAATAGTCTTTCCTTTGGGAGTAAAACTTCTACTTTCCCCCCACAAGTTGACACTTTTTACACAAGTCTACTGAAGATGCAATGATGAACAGTGCTGTGTGTAATGTATTATGTTGTTGGACTTAATTTGCAAATGAATGAAAATGCCAAAAAAATAAAAATGCACACACATTCAACTTGCCTATGACCCATTCATACAGTAACAAACCGCAGCCACGGGTTAATCTTTAGTTGCCCGTGAACAGAATCCAATCTGCAACTCTAGCCGCTCTATACACCATACGATTACACTGAATTGCATTAGTGCCAAATAAGGCATGTGTTAGTTTCAGTTCTCAAATGCTCGCCATTTGTGAGCACTGTCTGTCTCTTTGTGGAGTTGGTTAAACTAACGTTTGATTAATTTAAACTGTTGACCGAGCCAGCTGACATGTCTTGTTGACCCATTCAACTCATGTCACAGAGTCAGTCAGAATGATGTATTAGGCATTTCCTGAGGTGATTGTTGATATCAATTGTAAAAAAAAAAAAAAAAAAACACACAGGGAACAGAGTAGAGAAGTCAAGACTAATGTTAGAGAGATCTGTCTAACCTTTAGCATGAATACCATTCACTAGGTTTACTCATGTTCCAAATTTACACCTCACTTCAGAGTCATAGGGACGACGTGTATCCTTGTACCCAGCTACATTCACTGACACACTGATGCCAGTGAATGGCAGCAGAAGTAGGCCTTCCCTTTTCATCTCTCCCCTGTGGGCATCACTACAGTTCAGTCTGCTATCAGAGTGGAGCATTTTGGAGCCCCGAATATTCTTTAAGTGCACATTATGCAACATTACATGCGCCAACATGTAAATGTAACCAGAGTCAAAGCCGATTTGTATTAGCCAGAGTGCACTGCTGAGAAATGCAATCGAACAATGCCGCTGGTAGAGCTGCTGACCATTTAGCAGCTATTTGGCTAGCAGGAAGATTGAGCCTGAGCCCGAGTCGAGGCTATCAACAAGTATCATCCCACCACCACTGAATCAGCATGCATAATGACGCCAGTGCCCAGAGCAACAAGTGTAAGTACCAGAGATCAACCGGCTGTTACAAACCTTTGGTGTGACCATGATGAAGAGCACAGCCTTAAAAGAAAGTTGGATTGCAGAAGAGCCGTAAGCGATCTTAAGGCACTTTCACACATATAACCAACAAGATTGCTGTGGTAACTGTATGCAGCACTGGTGTTTCCCCCTCTTCTCATTACTAGCTACATACTCCTACAATTGCAATGCAGAATGCAGTTAAACCTAACAAGAAATGGTGCAGTGCTATAAATATTCTGCTTTAGGAGTAAAAATCGAAAATGTATATATTTTTCCTGTGTTATAACGCATGTGTTCTTTGAGGACTGTCAAAATTTGGGACGTTTTCAGATAATAAAAAAATTATAGAGCAAAAATAAATGATGTTGCCCCATTATCTATCATTACCTCTTGGGTTAACTTTGTCCAAGCCAAAGCATACTGTTTAGTACCGTCAACAATGGCTACATGTTTGACCTGGGAATC
Organism: Etheostoma perlongum; assembly: GCA_026937815.1. Lineage (NCBI taxonomy): Eukaryota > Metazoa > Chordata > Actinopteri > Perciformes > Percidae > Etheostoma > Etheostoma perlongum. Next base: position 16,378,691 of record CM049386.1, on the reverse strand, counting down.
TAACAGCTCCTCCTACTAGAGATGCCAGTCAGGATGTGATGATTTGAAGAACAAAAACACTTTCAAACAGAAATATTGTTAACTTAACACCTCCTGAAAAGCTTGTTTTTTTCTGGCCTCCTGTGGCTACAGTGATGTACAGGTGGATTCTAAGAACCTGTAACATCACTGTTGGTTCAACACAGCATACTTCTGACCACATCCAATGATAAAGGTCAGAGGCAAAAACAGGCCTGAATCTTTTAACCAAAGAATGCAGCAAAACACCTGGTGTTAAGAGATGCTGAGTAGCCTACTGCAACTTGGCACAGAAATTTACTGCACAATGTTGCATTTTAATTCAAAAAGGTATCGGTCAAAGAAATATCTGATACACTGGTTATGTGACAAACAAACTGGACTACTCACGTCTTGTATTCTAACTACTTGTAAATTGTCCCCAGAATTTATTATTTGACCTACTTTATAAAGGCTATAAGTGTTAACAAGTGTTGTTATCATTGTGTATACAAGTGTTGTAAACAAAAAACGAAAATCCAATAAAGCATACTTTTAAAACAGCTGATGAAATCAATGGTATCTCCTAGAAAGGCAGAGAGGAAGAGAAGGGAGGGAAAGAAAAAAAGAGCAAAAGACGAAACACATTTTTAGATAAGTGAAATTTTTTACAATACCTCTAAAGCAAGAGCTGTTTTGTCATAGGCACATGGCACTCGTTTCTGGATGGCCTTTGCCATGGCAGGGCCGTTCTGCAGGGACGGTAGAGGGGCGATAACTGCTCCAGGTGTGCCAGGGGGTAATGGCGATGGTGTCTGGGGCTGGGCATAGGCGTGGACGAGGGCGTGGGAGGGCTCAGGGATCCCATAGCTGTTGGAGTTGCGAGATCCGTAGGAAGGCTGGCCAGGATGAGGTGATGGTCGTACCAATTTTTCCACATAGGGCACAGGGATCATCCCAACACGTCCCTCTTTACTCTTGGCACTCCACCACTGCTCCTCAGGCTTCTCCAGGATAATAAGAATCTCCCCCTTCTTGAAGGGAAGGTCCTCTGCATCGCTGCCAGTGAAGTCATATAGAGTCCGCACATACTCCAGGTTCTCCTCTGGGCCACCCACAGGCTGGATGGGACCGCTCACTGTGCTTGGATACCTTGAGAGATAATAATAATAATAACAACAATAATAATAATAATGATGATGATGAGGCAAAGTAAGGAGACATAAGGTTACAATTAAAAGAAGACAACTCTCAAGTGGACATTATGAAATGGTTGGACACGTGAAATCAGGAAAAGGTTGCCCTCTAGCATAACAGATATTTTTGTTCAATAAAAGCTGATTTTAGGTGAAAGGGCACATTTTATATTTCTGAAAAGGTAATCAAGATACACTTGCACATGAAAGTTTACTAATGTAGAGTATATAAGTAGTTGGCAAAAATGTTAAATAGAATATCCAAGGTATTAATATCCAATGGGAAACTGCCACATTCTGAGTGATTTAAAAAACACTCATCTGGACGGAAGCCGCAAATGACTCTGTTTATGCAAAGATTGCTAATAGAAGTACATAAATATGCAAAACACAAACTTAACCAGCATCTTGGCTTACTCAACCCTTACTAAAAACAGTAAAGTGGATGTGTGGTGATAGTGCTAGTGTTCCCACCAGTTTCAAATTTGAGTTTTGTCAGAATGCCTCATGATATATATCAGCAGGGCACTGAAGTCTGACTGAAAGTGGGTTAGTTCTGATAAAAATAGACAGCCGAGCTACTTAACCTAGATCACCCAGTTTCGTGGTAATACATATCCACGAGGCCCAAATGGAATTGCATGTTATCATGGTGTAGGCTATACTTCTTACAAAGATGGTAGTTGTGGAGTATTGGCCGACATTCCTACCTGGGGGCTGGCTCTATCAGCGTCGTCGTATCCAGGTAGTGGATTTTGTAGAACTCCAGGAGAGCAGGGAGGTGCTCAAACTCTTGGTCACCTATCTTAAACCTCTTGCTGGGCAAAGAGTTGATGATATAGTGAGATACTTTGGAGTTTTCAGATACTGACAGCACGTAGTCGCCAGGGCAGGTCGAAGAGTCTCGAACAAGAAACATGCCATGTCTCTGTCCCTGTAACCTATTCTGTGCCTCTTGTCGTGACACGGGTCCAAAATACCAGGCGGACCGATCAGCTGAATCAAACCGAGCAGTTGACATTTCTGTTCAAAATAAGTTAATATTAGTCTAACGATACAAATAAAAAATACAAAAAAATACAAAAAGTCAAGACAATAAGTTAAAACGTGTATGCTGGTTGGAATTGGCCAATCACAGCGAATATAAGGGTTTGGAAGATGCAGGGCAGGGCATTCGTCGTCCAGTGAGGTTTTCGAGTGATTGCTGCACAAACGCTGCAGGCTCCGGAGACCTCTGATTTAAAAAAAAGGAGAAAACAAAAACAACCTGACGTTTTCAGAGACAGGCTGCGACAGGCTTGATCCAACTTTGGAACATAATGTGGTTCCTGTGTTCAGCAGTCAATAGCTGAGCGATTGTTTGAGCGGCCAAAATAGAAAAACTAAAAACTTACGACAGACAAACATCGACGGAGAGCGGAGCAACAACTGATCAATGAAGCTTCCCTTTTTTGTTCCGCCTTCCGAGAAAAACACCGGGCTTCTCTTCAAATAATGTATCTCCTCCAGTCAGTGCCAGTAATGAGAACGGAAAAGGTGGCCTCAGTTTTTCATCTGATTGTCGGCAAAGAGGCCGCCAGTAGCCGCGGGTCGGAAATGAAATGATAGTTTGTATCTTCTTTATCTTACGGTGAGGCACACGTCATGGAAATGCCTTTTTGAATCCCCTTTCTCGAGTCGGAGCAGACTTTTGAGGCAGCACAGCAAAAAAATGGCGGCCCGCAACACGTCTTCACACACCAACAATTATTTTACAGCCGCGACCTGCGCGTGCATCTCAGGTGCCAGTACGTTATGCTGTAGCTCTCGCGTGCATTCCTGACTTCTTGAGAGGGATCCCGTTTTACCGATTCTAAATGTTATACTTTCCCTTCTTTCTGCTCTTCCCCCCCCTCACCCGAGCCACTAGAAGTGCGAGTACGAGACCGAAAAATGGCGACGGGAGGGCAGGTCCCGCTTTCTATCCGCACGTCACGCCTGGAGGGGGAGGTGGGAGGAAGAAAGGGGGTGGTTGGGTGACGAGTCCACGTCCCCGTCCCCCCTCTCCCCCACCGCAAAGTGTCAATCATCTTTCCATGACACAGCTACAGAACATTTTGTATGACAAAACGATAACGTTTTAGCAGCGATGTCATCATCACAGGGCAAACAAGCAGCAACAGAAGAAAATACATTACAGGCCTATTTGTAACGGTAGCACGACCCTATATTGTTGCTGCTGATTTAGTCTTCTGCTTTTTTTAAAACAGTGTGTAAATGCAGTTTAAAAATGTGCAAACACGCTTTTTGTATAACGAACTTTATCATGAACATACGAATGGGTAAATCTCTAATTATCTTGTACATGATCCATATCCTGTAGGCCTACATCCCAGTCAGAATAAGTGATGGTTGAAGAAATAAAAGTAGCAATACCACAATGTACAAATAAAAGTCCTGCATTTATAGTCCTGAAGTAAAAACAAGTATTATCGGCCCTATAAATAAGTAAAAGCTAAATGTAAAAGTAAATAGTATGCAGGCAAAAGGTGTAGAACATGAAAATAAGTAGATTATACCAAAACTGTACTGTATCGGTCCTAAAAAAAAAAACGTTCCTTAGTAAACAGAGTATAATTTCACTATTATTACTGTATAATGATGAATGAGTGACTGCAGACATAATGCTTATAACTGATGAGTTTTATCATATCTGACAACTCAATCATCTCAAATTGGTTCCCTGATGACACAAGTCACATGTTCTAATGTGGATATATCATTTAATGATGCATTTCTTTGTAGCCTATTATATTGTATATCTGTAGCGTATTAGTAGATCTTACTGTATGTTCGAGGTACAGTATATTTGCTCAGTCAACACTTATTTAACGTTGGTTAATTCCATAAGTTTTGACATTTCTAATTTCCTGTTGTTCTTTAATTAACTTCCCTTCCATTTAATCTCATATTAAGTAGTATCTGGCACAGAACTGTGACACATCGATTTGGAGCTCCCCAACTTACAACTAAATATGTTAAAAGGGAAAGAAATAATTTAAATGGGGGGGGGGTGTAGTGCCTAAAAAAAACCCTGAAAACATTGATACAATCCAAAGAATGGGACAGAAAACACTGGTTGAGCATGAAAAGCTGTCCAATGTGGCGAGCCGAATACTGCTCATTGATGAAAGTAAAGTATATGAAGATGTAGTCCTGTTCCTTTGGTTATTGAGATTTTAATGACCATTCCATAGAGGCTGCAGATGGCACATACCAGCCCTCATCACTGCAACTCTGTCTGAATGTTAATAGATTCGCACCCACTAGGTCTTTATAGCTAATGCCTGCCAATTCCCACATTCCCACAAAGACGCAGTGATGTAACAAATTGGAAAGACCAAAACAAACAGAGCTTTTTCCTCCTCAGAAGTAAAACATGTGGATATTCAGAGCAACGCATGCTGCTGAACTTCAACTGCTGTTATGTATTTTCACAAAGTACCTTTACCATAGCCATATATTCTGATTTTGTTACCTCAAGGTAATACCAGCCATTCATTTAAATAGATTTTTGGGAGGTCATAATTTGGACATATATATATTGGCATTTTTGGAAAAGAGGCTAAAGTAAATTAAGTCATACCTGCATGTAAGCTGATGTCAAACATAGGATTTGACTGAATGGATGCTCACTGAGTTTTCCAGAAACACCACCATCTAGTGGGTGCACGTAAGATAGTCTTTTTTTAAAACAAACATACAGTATTAAACATTTTTTTCTTGTTTCAGACGGTTGCAAAGAGATGAAAATGTTATACAAATTGACAGGCACAGAGCTGTCGAGCACAATGGAAGCCTTCAGTGCCCCTCAGACAGGATTGCTTTTCTAACCATTAGCCCCTGGCTGTCACTGCTGTAATAAGAATATGACTTATGGTATGTATCTATCCACCAACAGATAGCACATGCCCTCTCAGGAATTGCAACGATGAATTTTTCTGCATGTAAAACCATTTTCTTGATTGTAATATTATTCATCAATGTTAATATGTGTTGTCAAAGATCATAATACTATACTTTCTTTAGAAGGTATTTTTATACTAATATAAAATACTATATATATATATATATATATATATATATATATATATATATATATATATATATATATATATATATATATATATATATATATATATATATACTATATATAAATAACTAATGGCAAATGTAGCTTTTTATCATTTTATTTCCCACTTAATGAAACACTTGTTGTTAAACGTTCCTAAATTGTGAAAGGCACATGGCAGTTGAAGAACTTCATTTGAAAGGTATAGGCAAAACTACACAGTAAAGCTAAGGGTTCACCTCGTGGATGCTTCATTAAGTAGATGTGTAGAATGTGTGGAAGTTCAGCTTTGAACTGAGTTACTTAAACCTGCTGGATCAGCCATCCCTACTCTATTGTTGTTGAGATTAAGGGTAAAGTCAGAGTTACTGCACGAGATGTTGCTGACAACATGTAGATGAACATAGGAGTCATTGTGAGATTTAGTTTGAGTTATGGTTTACTGTGGAGCCTTGTCAAGAACTGAATTCAGTAACTTCCATCTTATTTATTGTATGATATTCATTTGATTATGGATTTCCTCTGAAAGCTTTTAGAGAGGGAGTATACTACTTCTAACCTGGCTCCGCCCTCCTACGCACTTCCGCACAATTTTCATTTTCCTTCTGTGTACGAGAGTCTGGTAGGACCAGGCTATGCTACGTCAGGTTAATTCCGGGATTTGTCTGCCCCGCCTGGCTGCGTGCAGTTCTTATCCTGCCCTACATTGTTGCACAACTACAAGCTAAGTTTTGATTCATGTAATGAAAATAAACCAGCTGCATTTACATGGCTGTGTACCATGTAACTGATAAATGTTTTCACGATTGCCAAAGCTGAAGTTATTTGGTAAACAAAAAAAATGCACCAGTCTAGGAGGAAAGAAAATAGGACAGAACTATTTTGTGTCAAGACAATTTAATAGAGTTTTGTATTGTTGCACTTAGTTTACCTGTAGGTCCACTGGCCAGTTAACATGACACTGTTCCATACATTGTAAATACAAACCAATACAAAAAAGTGCCTGAGGAATTAGCCAGGTAGTTTCTTCTGTCTCATTAATTGCATGTGCTTTTAAAAAGGGATTACCTTTGGTTGTTTGCACTGACAAAAGTGTTGAATACTTTGTAGTCAGTCGGAATATCACAACAGGTGTCTAGTTCTTTACAGTTATATGAAATACAACAATTCCACCATACTTTTGGCAGAATGACAACATATGTGCAGTGAAAACTAAACTAAACTGACTCAAATCTGACTCAGTTTGGTGGAAATAAGCAGCCAGTGTTAAGTGTTAAGTTAAGTTAGAGATGTTGAACTTTAACTGTTCTAAAATGCATTGTTTGGTAAAAAATAAATAAATTCATTTACCATTCATAGTACGAAGCTAGATTTTAGATGTGCAAAATTAAAAGCTTTTAAGTCTATAGATCTTTTCATAAAAGAAGAGCAAAAATCAAGTCATAGGATATAAATATTTTATATGGATATCCATACCTGCACACAAAGTTTTTGTGACTAAGGTTTTTCAGAACAATTGTGAAAAGCTGTGTGGTAGTTTTGATTCTATCAATGCACCGTCCTTTTGAAACGCTCTCTCTGCACAGCACGGGTCCTCCTCTGTCTCTCTGCAATGGTGGAGCTGAGGCTCTGTTTGAGGGCTGGGAGGACCACCCCAGACTGAGAGGGTCCAGACCTGGGAAATGATATATGTGTAGATTTAACTGAAAGGACCAAGATAGCTATTTCGACATAGAAAGCATCCTGAAAAGTCCTCTGCGTTGGTTACAAGAGACAGTAAGTAAGTAAGTAAACTTTATTTATATAGCACCTTTCACAGACAAGAAGGGTCACAAAGTGCTTTACAGTAAAAACAAATAAAACAGCAACACATAAAATACCAAGTCATATTGCTAGTTAAAAGCTTGTCTAAAAAGATGTGTCTTGAGGTGTTATTATTGAGGTTTCAGCAATCTTTTACATAGAGAGCCACAGGGAGAGACAGATTTACATACATTCTTTCTGGAAAGGTTTGAAGACCAAGTTTTGGAAATTTGTTTTCTTCTGAAGATTTGCTGAGGAGTACCAAAAAAGAGAAACCCCAATCACAACAGTGCTAGTTTCAAGAAATATTTTATATTGGTGACAATAAAAATGATAAACAAATTGTGTTACTTTACCGGGTGCCATCAACAAGATAAGCCTTGGTTAGAATGTAGTTTTCTGGGGTGATTTTCTTGCTCAAAACAATATCTCTCAGCAATGCCTTAACACGTATAATCTAAATGACACAGAGTTAAGTTTAGGGTACAGTGTCATAAATTCATATATCCTGTATTTCCAAATTCCATAACTTTGTAAAGCAAATATATTTAGAGTAATATTTTCTAATGGTGGGCACTTACCTCTCGAGACTGTAAACTGTTAGCATTGTAGAGCTGCCGGATGATGACCTCACACTCCTGTAGTGTGGGGGCACGCGGTGGATGGGAGGGATTGCTGTGAATTCGTAACGGCTGTAACGAGGTGATGAGACCCCCCTTCCCCTCTGGGCCATGGTCCTGTCTGGCAGATCCCAGAATGTTGTTGTCCTCTTCAATGCTTTTCCCCCCAGCAGTCAGTGAGGAACATACAAACTGTTAGTTTTGGTAGTAAATGCCTAGGTGCTACACCTACAGGTATGTATCAAGATTGAAATCGGCATGTGGTTTTTACAACAAGACAAGATGTGCAATATACCTTTTCCTGCCCGGGCTCCACTGAGCTTTGGGAATATTAAAAACTTACAATGTAAACCTGATCAACCAACAACAAAAATCTCACTAAAGCGGCATTTGTCGATTGTATGACTTAAGCAGCTGTACACAAAATGACTCATATTTTGGACTGGAGAAAAAAAAGATTGTGACATTTCTTCAAGCCACATGAGGAGATGTTGCTGGAAAGTTGTCCAACATTTCAATGGTGACAAATCGAATGTAGTCTTTGATTTTACAAAACTAACTGCACTACAGTAAAACCAGTTGGGTCTTTGCATAAGCACACACTAAAGACCCAAGGTCATTTTTTAAAACAAATAGAACTCTTTGAGCTAGAAACACCCAATTAAGTATTTAAATAATAATGTATCTTTTTTATGAAATAATACATGGTAGGAGTCCTTCCATATGCCCCTTTTGTTAAAATAAGAAGACAAGACATCCATTACTATATAATCAGAGGGGCAACAAGGTTAGGACTGACAAAGAATTAAACACATACTTGCCATCTTTACATTGGAAATATAAAACTTCTTTCAACATGAAAACTATATGCTTCACACTTTGTGAACGTGTCTTTTGCTTCTTTGCATGCTGTAGCTGTGGTATATCACTGCATTTAGTTATTACTGTGTGTTTGTTTCCTATCTTCTTAGTGTGATTATTGTCATTGTCAATATCATTTTACATGAACATTACACTTGCGTTATTTGCCAAAGTATATTATTCAGTACTGCACAGTATGTTTCACCTAAAATGTGCTTAATGTTGCTGAATTTTCCCATCTCACATATCTTAACCAACATATTAATTCCTATCAGTGTTTTGCTATAATTTCATCCACAGCTGAACAGTAATATTGTGAGATGAGATTGTCTGAATTATTTGTAAGATCATAACACAACTCAACCTACCAGGTTAGTGTTTTCTTAAATCTGAATTACAGTTGAGTGACACAAATGTCTGAGCTTATCTGACTGACCTAGCTGCGTAAAATTAACAATGAATGACGCTACCTGTTTTGTCATCATATCCATGTTACAAATGATTTTGTCTTTCAATTATTTTTGTGTGTTAATATCTTCTAGAAAAAGCATTCCAAAAATCTAATCACACTATGTCAGTATTGAGGTAGTAAGGCAGGTGAAGGCTGCCTGGAAATCCACCTTTTTGCTTGGTCCTGTGCGGGCCGCGTGTCCTGTAGTGGCTCCTCCAGGTAGAGTCCTGTACGGGCTTCACTTCCCTGAGTAGGTGGTCTGATGCCTCGTCGACTGTGTGTCATTCCTAGAAGAAAGAGGATTCTAGACTTTAGATAGATGTTATCTCAGTATCAATATCATGAAATAAAATTGCATATACCGTGATATAAGATTATCACTAATATCAGTGATATTAGAAATTATCCCGCTCTAAAAGAACATTGGCTGTGCATAGCAGGACAAAAAAAATCAAGAACAGTAAATCAGGATTACATCTTACCTTTTCTACTTGACTTGGGAGGCTCCATTATCAGCTTATACTGCAACTCTGCAATATCCATAATAAGAGATTATTAGTGTGCAACACACTGTAGGGAGGCACAAAAGAGGTACATTCTTGTAACACAGTCCCGACAAACAGCCCATGTTTCCATTGGGGCCTGACTGCTGTGACGGCGCGAAGACAGATGACTGGGGAGTCTCCTGGTGGGTGGTGAGATGCATTTATATGAAACAGCATGTGACCTGTTCAGTAAAGTGACACTGGATCTCTGTCCACCTCCCACTGAGAGACCATCCAAACCCTGTAGTTGCTATGAGACCACGGTAGATTGAATGTCTCTCTTTTCAGCACCAGTCATGGACAGTCAGGTCTTTGTCATTAATTTAAATTTATTACATAAAGGGTGTGGACACAACAGGTTACGAAGTTCCCCCCTTATGGATTCCATACAGTAGCCAATTAATTGATGAACACCATAACACTCTTCTCTTGGGAACAATAAGGTACGGTTTACATCAATCTATGAAACAGAATATTGCCCACTAAGCATTCTTTGCTGTTTTATTCCTCAATTAAAAAAAAAAAAACATAACTCCTGCAAAGAGAGAGGCCAAATCAGATTTCATTTTTAAACTTTCATAAAGTGTGTTGTCTTTATGAATTTTCTTTAATTTCTGTATTTCCTTCTGTAACGTACTTTGTTACTACAGTTTTGACTTAATTCTTTACTTAATACTCTTCTGATATGAGCATGGTATAGCTATTATTAATCCAAATGATTACATATTCAGGTGACCTCAATTATAATCTTCATTGAGTTACTGGGTAACGTTAGAAATTACGTTCATTCTCTAACAATAATGGCATTTTTTAAGCTACCAATCTGGTTCCTTTACCTTTATTATCCCGCCTGAGATACTCTATCTCTGCATGGAGTTTCTCAAGAGTCTCCTTGTGTTGTTGCTGAAGGAACTGGATATTTCTCTGCAGTGATGCGACGCGGGGGTCCATGTCGCTGTGAAAGGACACCTCTGCTGCTCTCCACACTCCTGTATCCGCTGGCGGGGCGACAGACAGCGGCTGCAGATGGTTCGCCGCCGGTAAACGCCGAGGGGAGCAGGGCTTCCCGAGGCGCCCGACCCGTGTCCATTGTGGCAAATGCCGCACCGGTGGAAGGTTATGACTTGACATTGCTTTGGTTCATTCAGCTAGCTAACGAACCATTCTAGCCTCATCTGCTAGCAAGCAGGCGAAGAATTGTTTCCGCACAAACTCACTGTTAACTAGCTAGCTAGCTAACAAACTAGCACCATTAACTGTTTTTTCTCTTACCGTTGTATTCCAGTAAAGATAGGTCAACCTAACATCACATTGTTATCCTACATAAGCCGACTGACTAGTTTGCAAGTCCGGCCCGGGGCTTGTAAACAGCTCAAGTACCATATAACCTTAGCACTCGTTTGACATTCGCTCCATACACACACACCACACAACGTTGCCGTGACAACCAACATTTAACGATGCTATTTTTCGCCCAGAGTTGATGAAGCTCAAGCTCAGTGAGCTGCCGTAAAGTCCCGCCTCCTTGGTTAGGATTGGCTGCGGCATGGGCGAACCATTTAAACATAGCCGTTTGATTGGTGGAGCTTGTCAGGTCAATTTAAGCTTTCAGTGGTTTCACAACTAAAAGAGAAAGTGTATACAAATGTAAACAATCCAGTCGCAAAAGGGGGAACGGTCCCAGTATTAGGAATTCTCAGATATTCCCCAATAACCACACGTGTTGGAGGCCACTATTTTCATTACTGTACATACAATTTGTTATATGAAATAAATGGAAATCACTCACTTATTGTGAGAAACAAAACACTTAACAGTTTGTTTTAGGAAATGACCAGCTGTAATGGTGAGTACATGTGACTTTTAATGAATTTTCTAAACTATGCCAAACACACTGGCATGCTCCTTAAATTAGACTTAATGTTAAATCCCCAAGTTTAATTGGTTAATTGGCAAGTTTACTAGGTCAGCAGCAGGACAGTAGCTGTACCCGCATTACTGCTAGCCTACTACTACCTACAACTATTCCATAGCTATGGAGGCTAATGAGAAATATGGTTGTTAAATTGTAATCTGCGTTCTTAAAAAGCCAAACTGACTCATTGTGGTTTCGATTATGATGAGTAAATTCAGGCTCAGGCATATGGGATAATAAATCGTCTACATAACCATAACTAAGGTGTCAGGACAGCAGAGAAAACTAATGTCATCTAAAGACAAACTACCTTTCCTTTCACTTTATTCATGTTGCAACTCAAACAGTAAAGGTTACATCACACACAGGGGCACTGAGATAGTGTATCTGTCATAGATATGACAACATTAAAATGCTTTTGCAACAGTGAGAGACAAAATGGAAGTTCAGCAATAGAGGCTTATTCTTTGGAAATGTATAGGTGGTATGGTACTGTTTTCTCCATGCCTGCAGCGTAATATATACAATAACAACAATAACTTAATTTACAATATTTACAGGTAATACAGAATTTGTAAAGTCAAAACACAAAATGAAAACATTCGGGTATGTTCTTAGCAAACAAAAAGAATAATCCAAATCAACGACAGATCTATTATGTGAGTGCACACATACTTCATTTGATCTTTATGGGATCAGAACAGTTGCACTAAAGCTGTGCTCAAGGACACTTCAGCAGAGTGGATACCAGCTTGTCAAAGGGCACCGTCTCCACACTTCCTACACCATCCTGCTGTACTCTTTAATTACTTCAACTGCTACACACATTATTTTATGACTCCTACCCCAGATACTCATAAGGATGGCCAATAGCAATGATTGTAGGGACCAATTAAAAGTGACACATGCATCAGTTTTATAAAAGTAAGATGTCATTGCTTTCTGCTATCTGTATCTTTTTTGAGACTACATACTGACGGAACAGAACAGCATGTGTAAGAGACAGAGAGGCTGTGGATGAGTTGATATTAGGAATGTACAAACAAACATCACATTACACATGCAGAATGCTCTAGGTAGAGATACCTACGGAAATGTCTGAAAAAGTTATCTGACAATAGACAAAAGGCCACGAAGCAGATACACATTATGTATATTTAGAAAAATCTTCACTGAGACAAAACCATTCTGTTCTGCTGACAGTGCTACTATAGCCTTCAAAAATCTCAGTGTAAACTATTTTCAGCACTGACCATACATCAACACCCTATTCTAAACCATCTTTATTAACTTAAAATAAAAAGGCAGAGAAAAATACACCTCAGGAAAAAAGAAAGTTGTACTGGGTCCTGGCAGTGGGTTACACCAGAGGAACCCTTGATTTTCAGTGGATGTTGTTGAACTACATCCACAACTGGAGTGAAAATCATTAGTTCTGAACCAAACAAATCCACTATCCATTAAAACAGCAATCACCATCACTTCACACATGCATGCACACACACTTCTCTTTGACAGCAACCAGAGCAGACGTTGACCCTTCCCATTGACCTTATTCCAGACCAATTTAGGAGAGTAAAAGTATCCTGTTGGGACACATGAAGATCAATATTGACAATACACAAACTTTTCAGGTAAAATACACTAGCATTCCAAATCAACAGGTCACTTTTAAAATTCAAACACAATTGCCACCCGCTGACTACTCTGAAACAGAACACAACACAAACAATGTAAATTATATTTCAGTGTAAAGCAAATTTTTCTTTCTAAGGTTTCATAGCTTATACCTTCTCTTTGTCAGCATTCTCACATCTAACACACATATTCTGACAGCAACTGTAATAGAACTAAAACTGCAATACAAGCATGGAATAAAAATCTCTATGTAAGCTTACCATTCTAGGTATCTACAAAAACTGGACATGTTCAGCATGTTCCACCCATGATCGTTCTATACAGTACTTCAACAGTGCAAAAACATTCAGAAGTTAACCCTGGGAGGACCCTAAATTTGATTAACATTTGGCTAATATTAGCGCTGTTTCCCTCCTGTCAGCCCTCAAATTTGATTAAACTTGCTAAACTCCAACGTGATTGACTGACGACATATAATCAGACAGAATATGGAATTGGTGAAGAAATAACCAGCAACATCAGTACATAAGCTGAAGAATACATCCTAGGTTATGGCAGCATCTACAACATGATTGGGATCAAGGATGTTAACAGGCCAGTTTCAGTCCCTCTTGAATTAAATGCTATATTTGGCATGTAGAAGCGGGGTAATGACTGTTTCCTGGACCAATTTTCTGTCTGTTGGTGCTGCCATTTAAAAAAAACAAAATTCCTATTACATATTGTTTCAATGATTAAACATCAGACATTTTTTCTTCTTCTCCAAACCAGCATAGTTACCTGCAGTGAGTTTAAAATAAAATGTAACACAAGTCATTTTGGCAACAGTTTTGTAATAGTGCTTGTATGCGCTTCTAGCCACCCACTGTAGCCTTGCTATTGAAACTTTCCTTCAGCAGAGCAAGTAACAATTAGATAAATACCAGAAAAATAAACCCAGGAAAACAAACAAGGGGTATAACACAAACATACATTTGATGAGAATGATACTTGGCCGTTCACTATCTTCATCAGAACACATCCTTACTGTATTATGTAGGTGTACAGCAGATACTGTGCTTTCCATCCAGCTACTGATCTTGGTAAAAGATAACATTTTGTCTATAAAGTCTATTGCAAATTCGTAGCACGAATATCTGTATATGTTTAGATAAGTAATGTACGTGGGTATGTGACTACTTAGCAATGATTGTTCCTGCAGGTGTTACACCTAGTGAAGGGGTTCTTCTTCCTGGCAACACATACCATTATATGTGCCAGAAGCTATGTCCTCTCACATAGTTTCTAGAGCAGACATTCTCCCGAACTTGAGATGAATGGCAAGCCATTTAAAAAGCACAAACCCTTGAGGTTCAGTGAAAACTAAAGCCTTGTGGTTTTCTTGTGAAAACGAAAGCATTCCTAAGTGAAGACGATGAGGTTTGGTTCATTGGTGATGTGCAGGGTGCAAGTGACATCATATGCACAGTCCAAGATGCAGTGCAGGGCTCTCAAACACAGAGTCCTGACTGCAAAGCTGTGAGGCGCCGTTCAATGCATTCCTTACCTGCAAACACAGAGAAAAAAAAAGACAGTGAGTGTGTCAACAGGGTTAGTTTTTTTAGTTTATAGATGAGACTTTCAAAATGAAGGGATGATCTAAATAGAAAATTGGTTTAAAAATATAATCAATAACATTGATTGTAATTGTTTGTATCTGTATCTTATTGCTCACATGTCTTCACTCATACAAACAAACAACAAAACAAACAATAATAATAATAAATACGCACTATAAACAGAAACAATATAGACAGGTTGAGGCAATAGTGCATACTCTAATGAAGAGTGCAAAGTATGCAGGAGTAAATCATAATTATGATAGCTATTATTATTTTAATTATGGAGCATAGTGCAAAGGCTGTTGGAATAAATAGTATTATGTTATTATATACGTATTACATTACATATACAGTGAGGAAAATAAGTATTTGAACACCACCCTGCTATTTTGCAAGTTCTCCCACTTAGAAATCATGGAGGGGTCTGAAATTGTCATCGTAGGTGCATGTCCACTGTGAGAGACATAATCTAAAAAAAAAATCCAGAAATCACAAAAACAGACATTCTTACATTTGCTAACACTGAGGATGTCGTCCTGTTCAGTTAGCAGCAGAGACAGGCCCTCCATCAGCAGGAGAGCTTTATGGTAGCGCAAGACTGATGCTTCCCCCTGGTGGAACATCTCGTCCAGCGCAGCAGTCTGAACCTGATGCAAAAACAAAGATACTTAAGCTAATATACTTTAGATTTTAGTCTTGATTAAAATACGAATATGGGACATGCAAAAAAACAGTAATGCTGATGTTTACCAACATTTGTTTTTTTAATTCTTTCTTGAGCAAATATACAAACATATACATATGGCATTGCCTTTTAGCCATTTATATAACACTCTAATGAGAATTCAGTGCCTTAAGTGGCTTTAAAATATTCATGTGACCATAAAGCAATCATTTTAGAGTACATACTTGAATCCTGTGTGTGTTTTTTGGCCATACATGCACTTATGTTTGTAACATACGTTAGGGTTAACTATTTTTTGGATGCCCACACATACAGTATCTGAGTGATTATGCTGTGGCCTGCTGGTCAATAGCCCCCATCTCCTTCTTTGCTTACCAACTGCCTAATTCCCCCCTGGCTTACCATCTGCACAGTGTGGCTGAAAAGCAGGCGCTCAGCTGTGATGGAGGTGATTTGGTCCATTAGACGGTGCTTCCTGGAAAAGAAGCGCTCCAGACGGGTGCTGAGAGAGCGACAGGACGCCACACTGGACTTGTACAGCTCATTCAGCCTCCTCACTACTGTATATGGACAGAAAATATTTTAATATCCTGCTAAGATTCTCATTGTACATTCTGTTTAATTTACATATCAGACGCCTTAACAAGATCCTCCCCCTTACAAAATAAAAATATCAGCTCATACTTTGTTTGACTGTAGACGATGGGTAGAGTTTGCCCTGTTTAACTTGCTCCATGGCTGTGTGTAAGGCAGTGGACAAGAGTTCTGCAGTCTTCAGGAAGAGAACCAGCTGTTCTGCATGACTACACACACACACACACACACACACACACACAGTGACATATGTAAGTCAATAATCCTGAGTAGGCCCTAAAAATCCACAAACTGCAACAGTGAAGTTTTTACAAAAACATGGTGCAGAGGCAGGATAACCGTGTTAAAATGACTTTCTATTTTCTATCCAAACTGGTTAAACAGTATCACCGCAATCAACAAAACTTGCAGCCGTAGTTGATACGACCTTACCTCCACTCTCGGCTCAGTGAGCTTATCTGATCTGCTACCAGGCTCTGCTGCTGAAGGAGGGAGGGATGAGAAATTTGGCCCTGCTCCCCCCACACCGCGACCCCACGGGCTCCAGCCACTTCCATCAGACAGCGGGTGAAATCCAAAGTGAAACGCAGGCTTTGCACAGTGTCTGTATGCTCCTGCTGCACTCCGACAGAGATGTGAGAAAAGAGAGACAGAGTAAGAAGAAAACAAATGATTGTGTGATAGAATTTTAAACAGAGGCAAATTTCACTTTCAGTCTGCATTGGGTAATGAACCCAAGCATTAACAGGAGACAGATCATTCAATCCATTTCATTATTCCATTTTCAGACACAACCTTAGGTTATTATGCCATGATGATCTGAGCTAAAGACTACACTATGCTCACTATTTTTCTCACTGGACACACTTTCTAGAGGGAGTCTTAATTCGAAAGGTTTGTGAGAATGAACCCCTGATTGATGTACAAAACATAAGTAGTCATCGCTACATACAGTAAATACAAAGAATACACAGGATCTAAGGGATTATTCTTTTTTTTCCTACTTTCCACAGATGTGTATAAAACCCGCTTCTCACCTCCATCAGCGTCTCCTCGGGCAGCTCTGGAGCTTCGAAAGTTACATGACCGCCCATGTTGGCTGTGATAGGATCTGTGAAACTGTAGCGAGGACTGGAAGGAGCCTCAAAGCCATCCAGATAGGTTCCTGTCTGGGGGTAGCGGCTTGTGAAGGAGCCAGCAGGGCTGATTGAAGTGAAGGAGCCTGCATGAGTCAGAAAAAGTGATGGCAAAAAAAATTTACCTCATTTTATTTAAATAAATACATACTTTTTCATCAAATGCATTTTTATTGCTGTACAATAAACAGCAAAATCTGTACCACTGTATTGAGTGGAGATGCATTTACGTTAATGATCAAGCCAGCCAATGATCATGCCAGCAGCTACATTCATTTTTCTCTTCCTAAATACTAATACTAAGTGCCAATTACAATTGTAAAATTGTGTGTTTTTCATTTGGGTTATTCCTCTCTAAATGTGTTTAAATCTCTCCAAAGTTGGTCTTAATGAAAAATAAAATAAAATAAACCTTTAATGCTTACCTCCGTGACATTTAATTAAGTTTCCACATCCTGGAAAATGAAAGTAATAGCTATGTTGTATGCTGTGCAGAGCATAATACTAATGCTGCTGCGCAAGTTGAATTTTAATTCCCGCTAGCTGCAGAAGGGATGTGGAGGGAAAGTTCTTTAGCTGTTTTGGAGGTGCATGTACTACCTGAGTATTTCCTCTGTCTGGATGCATGAGGTGGGGTGTTCCCACTGGGAGGAGAGCCCACAGTGAAAACCACCTGTGCTGGGCTGATGGAGCCAGGTGCAAGGACTCCCCCACCACCGGGGGGCACTAGATGGCAAAACAAAGCAATGATTGAAGATATGGCTGGGTATATCATAGACCATTTTAATTTTCCAATAAATACTAAAAACTGCAAGAATGTATTTAAAAAAAAGCTCACCCTGTAAATTAAAGAGTTAAAAGATTGAATTGGAATAGCATTGTATCACATTCTATTACTTCTATTACAATATATATATACCTGTATTATAGACCCACGTTTGAATGAGCCACGTAAATAAAAGAAATGTTACATTGCATACATACGTTTGTAAATGTGAATGGACAAGAGTTCCTACCTGTTATGTCTATGGCTTTTTCAGAGGTTAGGTTCTCTGTGCTGCCTCTGTCACCCACAGGTCCACCTGGTCCAAATGCAGCCATCAGTAGCATGTCAGACAGACGACCTGCACTCTGAGACCTGCACCAGACAGACAGGGAATCAGAGAAGGAAACATGGAAGGAAAGAAAGTGATCTGAATTATACATGTATTTTTTTGTTGTTGCCATTTTAGGCCTTTGTTTGACAGGCCAGCTGAAGACTTGAAAGGGGAGAGAGAGGAGAATGACATGCAGCAAAGGGCCGCAGGCCGGAGTCCAACCTGGGCCCGGGGCGTTGAGGAGTAAACCTCTATATATGGGCGTCCACACCATCAACTGAGCCCTCCGGGCGCTCATGAATTATACATGTTTTTCACAGCCGCCTATTTCCTTCCTTCATTTAATGACTTCTTCCCTGCTAGCTACAGTATGTTTAACAGTCCTTTTATGCACTTAATTAGCTATATTATCCCGGGCTTTTTTCTCCATATATGACAAGAATGAATGAAAGGGGCTATTATAAATACTACAGATCTCCAGCTTCTACAATGTCATGTAATTGATGTATTGCAAAATAAATTAATATATAAAATAAAATAATGTATAAAATAAATAATATACATATATATATATATATAAAGCTAAATATGTTCAAAACAAATAATTAAAACCCAGCAATTAACAGTTTAAGAAGAAAGAAGATACTAAAGTAGTTTGTTTTAAACTTCAGAAGCACTGCTGTCTATCGTGTATCTGTAGATAAGCAATTCCTCCTATATACACATCACCTGCGTGGGAATAATAAAAATATAAAAATCTAACCTTCCAAAGCCCTTGGTATCATCATTCAGTCTGTGGATGCAGTGGGCAGGCTGGGTGACCTGTGCAAGCGCTTGTTGCCCTGCGTCTCTGGGCTCTGCTGGGACAGTCCTGCTGCACGGGGAGCCCATGATCAAACCCTGCTGTGTCAGGAAGGTCACGAGGTTCGTAGAGCTTGGAGGCTTGGGGAATTCAAAAGGAGGGATGGCCTGAGGAGAAAGACAAGAGGGAGAGGGTGGAGGTACCAGAGGTTTGTTTGGTAGTCTTTTCTTGACCTGTTTATCTCCACAGAATGAAACACACACATTAGTTTCTCTCTCTCTCTAACACACAGACAGAGCTGACTCACCCTGGAAGGGGAGCCCAGGATAGTGGGGAGGGGGCTACGCTGCATTAGCTCACTGAGTCTGGGGGACGAGTGTAGAGGGCGGACAGTCATCAGACCTGTCGAGGGTGCCACCATCGGGTCTGAGTGCTGCTTCCTGATCTTTTGCCGGACACCGCCACTGGCACATTCCAACAAACAGGGGGCACTGTGGAGCCGTGTGCCCAGTCCTGTCGTCTGTGGGTGTTGCTGAGAAGTCGGCCGGGGTTCAATGTGCTGAAGAGCTGTGGGACAGAAGAAGGAGGTCAGAATGTTTCTGCTTTTAGACGGCAGGTGGCATCGCAAAAAACAAGAAAACCACCAAGAGACAGCAGAGATGGACAAAGCTTGCCTAACTGTCCCGCAGCCAAGTTGGATGTCCAGACAGATAAGGGACTGTGTCAGCATGAGGCACAGACTTTAGAGTAGAAAGCAACTGGTGGTGAGAAGGAGAGTGTTTGTGTACATAGGAGATTTGTAAATTTCCTCAACCAACAACTTTCAAAACTGACCAGTTTGCCTCTGAAAAACATTGGCAAATACTAACAACAACTGTATTTCCCTTTATCTGCAGCTAATTATATGGGCAACAATCGCATGCAACAGGCCAATCGCCTTTATAGGGCTGCCCCTATTAATAACCTTATAATGAACTGCTCTGTTATTTTTTTGATAAATCAATTTCAGCAGTCTATAAAAAAATAAAAATGTATATATAGAAAGTAGTTTAGAGAATACTGGGAAAGTGGTACACAAAACAAAACAAAGCAAAGCCTCTGAGCTACCTTGAGGGGAGAGCTGGAAAGGTCTGGCACCTCCCAGAGAAAATCTGCGATTGGTGGTAACTACTCCTTGCCCATATGGTGGCGAAGGCCCAGTTCGAGCAAAACCCAGCAAGCTTCCACTGCTGCAACGACGCACTGGTGTTGACATCCTAATAATACAAAGTTCATGAGTCTCCTTAGTCAGTTTAAGATATGTAATAAGAAATTTACATAAGAAGCATACACATGTGTATGTGTGTTTGTCTTTGTGGATACAGACCTTGGTGAGCAATCCTGTTTGGTAGAATGGAGGTTCTGCTCCATGCGCTGGTAGTTCTGGACCTGGGTGGGGACTGGGATAGGTAATGACTGACCATGGTTTCCATCACTACCGATATAGTTACTTCCCAAGAACTCACTGGGTCTGCCAACAACAGTGAGAAGAACAGAGAGTGCAGAGGGAAACAGACAAGAAATAAGAGTTAGAGTGTGTGTTTGTTTGTGTGTGTGTTTGTTTGTGTGTGTGTACACAGACATGTTTAACACTGGAATGAGACCAAATATTTTTGAGAAGAGATTCTCTTAATGACAATGCTAACAATCTTGTAGAATATATGTTAAAAACAAAAATTACATTGTGTTCAAGAATGACATGAAATGGTGTTATTTAAAGAAATTCATTAAGTTACCAGATAATAGGGAATTTATTCTACCCCCCCCCCCCGCTTATTTGGCAATTGCTGCTGCTTCTTCTTCTCCTTCTTCTACCACTAACCATTTCCATATCTTACCGCCACACCCAAACATCTATGCTGTTACCTGACAGGACTTGGGGACCCACTGCAGGAAGGTGAGTGTGGAGGACTTTTGGCTTGGCTACACAGACCAGCAGAAGCTAGAAGAGAGCTGAAATAAAAGGGACACAGGAATACTTTATCAAGGTGCCATTTTGAATAAGGAATACAACATATGCTCTCACTTTTATTTAAATTCCAGTAGGGATAGTCAATTATGCTGTTATATTCACACTGTCCACAACTACTGTGCATTCAAGCAGTGTCATACAGATGACTATGAAGAACCAATCCTTGCATCTTACCCGCTGTTCATCAGGCTGTCCTGCAGCAGTTTACCCTCACATGTCAGCTCACCTGCTGGAAAAACAGCAAAAACAACAAGAACAGA
The DNA here is from genome assembly GCA_026937815.1 of Etheostoma perlongum. Classification (NCBI taxonomy): domain Eukaryota; kingdom Metazoa; phylum Chordata; class Actinopteri; order Perciformes; family Percidae; genus Etheostoma; species Etheostoma perlongum. The sequence continues at coordinate 16,357,368 of CM049386.1, read as the reverse complement.
AATTAAAGAATTGATATCTAGATAGAGTTGGGCTCCATTCTATGAAGAATAAATACAATATTACTTAAAATACTTCAGCAGTAATACTATAGAGCTGGAGCCAAGGCTAGGGCGATGCACAGCTGCATTAGACATTTAGGTAGGGATCCCATTTAGAATAAAAAGTCTTACTGGTGAATTGAGCAGGCACCATGACAAAGTCATCTGTGTCACAGGAAGAGGAGTTCTTGCTGCTGCCGCCCCCTCCAGACGAGTCCTTGAGGAGAAAACCAGTGGCCTCCTGGGTAGGGGAGGCCAGAGCTTTGGCACGCAAATGCTGAACCTCAGCAAGAGACTGCTGCAGAGACAAGGAGACAGAAACTAGTACATCAACTAAGAAAGAAAGCCCAAAATAAACCATGAATGAGCACACTGTGTAAGAAGGCCAAATAGGTGTTGACTTGGTTGGTTTCTATGACTGCACATAAAAACACAGCGTCTATACTTCGGTACAGAGAGAGAAACAAAGAGAAAATAATACAGGAATAATAAATGCAAACCGGTGGTGAGGCGAGGTGAGAGGTGGAAGAGCTGCTACAAGAGCTTGCTGATGCAGAGCTTGGGAAGCAGGTCATGGACACAGTAGGAGTTGCTGTAACAAAATGCAACACATTTCTTAGACAAACCGAAGGATACCACAAGGTAGTTCGGTGAGAAACTTGGGCACATATTATGGCATAATGTTCTGGTGTTTTGCTGACAAATAATTGCTTTTTTTCTCTCATGTTGGTGTCACTATGTGGCTGGCTCTATTACTACATCTAGTCCGTGAATGAAATAAAAGTATAATTTGGATGAAAAGGTCAGTCTTGACAGCATTTCAACCTTGCATTACTTAAAAAAGGGATGTCAGGTTTTGCACTTACTACTTTAAGAAAATGTGGAATATGTTTTCAGAAAATGTGTAATGTTTATTACAGTTAAGGTGCGAGACATCATACAATACTAATGTAGTCCTGCACTTGTGGTACTGATGGTTATCCAACCAAGCTCTATTGAGAATTGCATTGTTTATTCTTACTTACTCTTTTTCATGGATGAGCTAGCCTCCAGGAAAGGATGACAAAAAAACTCATCTACCAAAAACACAAGAAGAATTACAATTAATAGGAGGTAGTAAAGCGTGGCAACATTTCAGCAACATACAGCACATAGATACAAATATACACAGGGATATCTGGACATCTGTTGTTCGGGTAATGTGACTGGCTAAGTCAAGGCTGTAGTCAAGTCCAACTTTGTTGAGTCCAAGACAAATCTAAGACCAGGACTTGTTGAGCCAAAGTCCAAAGATGTTCAAGTCCAAGTCAAGATCAAGACAGAAAAAAAGAATCCTCTTCAAGACCACTTACTTGCTTGCTTGTTCATAATGTAGGCTATGTGATGTGAGATTTTATATCTTCTATTTTAAGATGATACTTTCACTTGATTAGATGTAGAAATCAAAAAGTGCAGAGTAACACACTATAGGATCAAAATAGGCCATCATCATAGTAATCATCATTTACTGTAAGTATAAAATGGAAATGCTCCCACTCTTATTGCTTGTCCTGAAGAATCCATAATACAAAGTGCTTACTGACATTGTGTGTGTGACCCAAAAGAAAATGATTAATGTCTAATGATTGAGGAAGCCTACTGTATATAATGCAGCCAGGCATATACAAGGCGACCAATGTCAATGCCTGTTCTAGATTGATTTTTAATTCAACTAATACCTGTTTTCTGAATGAGTGAATTTCATCAATGCTTTTGTTTTTAAGAAGGAAGTTACTTAAAAAAAAAAGCATATAGTGTTGGACTTGGTCGAGACCAACTACAACATTGGGCGAGACAAGTCAGAGTCCAAATACCAACAAGTCCAAGACAAGTCTGAGACTACAAAAAAGCGTCTTGAGTCCAAACTCCTGTGCTACAGCCCTGAATTAAATATTTATGAAATGCTATATTAGTAGATTACAAGTGTAGGTCTGCAACCACACCATATAGTCAAGTATTTCATTCATTCTCCTGGACTCAATGCGCACTAACCAAAGTCCATGCGGTCCTTGTGGTTGCGCTGCAGCAGACCCAGCAGCAGGTGCCTCAGATGGCTTGATGTCTCTCTGGGGATGCTGCAAATAAATAATACCAACATCAGTGTGTGCTGCTGTGCAGAAAACAAAAATGATTTAAAGGTTAAATACCACAAAAGAAAACTTAAATACAGATACAGCACCACTTTTAGTGATACTGCCAAAAACTGTTTTATCTAAAGAAAATGTAATTAACATCTTTTCAGAAAACATGGTATCTTTCATAGTTAGTGTGGTTTCATTCAGCAGCTGTGATAAATGAAATGTAAAACCTTCACATACGTTGTGCTGTAAAACTGGGTTGTTGGAGATTTGCAAGGGACTTTTGTACTGGGAATTTTGTAAATCAACTGCTGTTCAACTGTGAAAAAATGACCCAGCTGGCATTACCGTAACTGGAAGAATCTCTGTAGATGACGTGTTTTTTTAACAGCACTGTAGCAACACAGACACATTTCAAAGACAAAGGGGCCTTTCTAAAAAGTCTAGGTCAGAGTTTCACTTTTCATTGGTTATTCTATCCTAAAGATGTATGATAGCAAAGTTTCTCGTTTCTTGTAAGCAACATATCAACGTCACTATGTATGTTGTCTTTTGCCAGAACATCTTTTAAACACATAGAAAATAAACATGCGGTTATCTCACTGTAACTCCTTACTTTGGGCTGAGGGTCTTGTGTTTTTCATAGAAGAGCCGGAGTTCCTGGGGACTGCTAGCCTAGGAATGACAGGGTCAGAGAAATAGTTAAACACATGTAAATGTCTGCAGATATATGTGTGTACACACAGTCATACACATTTATGGCACAGTATGCTGGACATTGCACACATTAAACCTTAAGCCAGCTGCTTTAATCACTTGTGTGACAACACAATACCACATGTCTTAACAAGCTTGTTAATGAAGCAAAGAATGAAGCTACTCGGATAGTGTCAGAAATGCTGTTGGACCAATTTAAATAAGGTACTTTGTAAGATGTTATGTCTTTCATCTTGCATTGCATCAGTTAAGTTAGCCATGGCTAATTTCTGGGTTTATGCTCATTTTTCACATGATCCGGAGAGAGGAGACAGTCTGTTTAAAAACCTTCAACAAATAGACTCAAGTGCATTTTCAGGACAAGGAGGAAAATATTTTAAAAGATCATTCAACATAGTGTTATCAACATGTGTTAATGCACTTCATTGTGTTACTATTTGTGTTAAATTTCTGCATAGGTTTTCCATCACTTTAATTACATTAAAATATTTGCTTTAAGTTCACTCTCTTGTGCAAAATGACACGCAAACTGTCTGTGCATACTGTGTTCACATACTCTTATTTCGGTAAAATAGATATGTAAAATATAAAGATAAGCAGCAGAAAATGAGGTAGATACAACATATACAACCATTACAAAACTGTGAATATTTAAAAAGTTGTTTTTCACAGAGATGAAGGTTAAAGGCACATTTACACAGTCTTTAGCCTGAAGCCAATCTGAAAACACAGCAAACAGTGTGTTGCATGGTTTAAGAAAAGTCAAGAGAGGAACTTAGTGGAGACGAAGTACTGCAGTACTAGAGCTAGCAGGGAGAATGAGGCTGTTGATGAATACATATTTTTTACTTTTATGTAGACACACTTATGACTCATCTAAAAGCCAGTGACAACAGAAAATCTTACATAACATAATGATTATTGTTAATTTGGTCTTATAAAAATGGTGGAGTTTTGATATGGCTCATCCCTGAATGGCAGTGTAGGTAACTATGTGTGAAGCAGGTCATATTACAAAAAAACATGAATTGTAAGCGTGTGTTTACCTGAAAAGGAGCCTTCCCAGTCAGGCACTGAAACACTATGGTTCCTATACTCCACAAGTCAGCCTTGGCATCATAGCTTTGGGACATAATGACCTCAGGAGCCTGGTGAGGAAAAATGATTGAGATTACTTTGGTGAAACTCTTTGATGAACAGTTATTGAGATGATTTAGTTACACAGACCATGTTCAGCTAATACTGTAAAATTCAAAGAACTAGCTCTGACCTTTGCTTTTTCACGTGAACAAAGATCACAGAAGCAACCGAGCCATCATCCAAGTTTACCCAACAATGATAGAAATATGGTGTTTTTTTTTTAAATGACACCTTCTCAGACATCATCAAAGCATCCTTATTTATTTACTTTCTCTTTCTTATAACCTTTGGTCCGAGTTTAAAAAACAATAGTCATCAAATCTGATTTGTGGCGGCAAAACATTTGAGTATGCTGGCTATTATTTACCATCATATCTATGAAAAGGACTGCTTACCATGTACATAGGGGACCCGCAGAGTGTTGCTGCCATCATGTTGTTCTGAAGGTACCTGGCAAAGCCAAAGTCCGCTGTGGAGAGAAAATGTGCAGATGCTGAGACTCATAAACTGAATAAATTAGGGGGGAAAACAGAAAAGAACTTCCCAAAGAAAAACTGCAGGTGGTTGCAAAACAAATCTATAGTGAGCTCAAAAATAAATTTTTGTCTGCTACATATTCCCAACTGAACACTCAACCTATTTTTAAAACCAATAAAACTATACATTTTATACCAATAATTGCTGAGAGGGAGACCTTCACTATCTTCATGTGAGATTACCATGTCACTGTGAGTATGGACAATGCAGCATTATCACATTGGAATTAAAAGTACTGTTGAGTTTTCTCTACAGTAGAGCACATAGATAATTAGAAAATAGTCTTAACAATGTCTGTGCAGCTCATTATATTGCTCAAGTTATTACATTTTATAAACAACTCCACAAATGATACGTGCTATCCTTGAGCACACAGCCAATTTAACAAGTCAACAAAATATATTTTAGTAATCCCTTTGTCAGCCTGCATGTGCTTGTGTGTCAGTTACTCCATCTATGTAGGCACGATGAGTGTATGTGTGTGTGTGTGTGTGAACAGTGTGTCTGTTAGTGTGACTGTGCGAGTTTTCCCAGAATAGTGAGGATAATAACATTCTGCAGTGACTGGGAACCTCAAGCAATAACTTCTCTCCAGAGGAACACAAATTAATAGGCTTAAGGATTAGCAGTTTCCAAACAGCTAAACAACACACACTCACTGTCTGTACTTGGTCATCATGACACTTTATATTAAGGCTAATACTTGTTGGTTAACATATGTCGTTGTTTATGGTCATATCAGCCAAACTTGAAACAGATGAGACACACACACATCATGTATCTGTGACTATTGTTTTTTTTTCTTTCTTGGTATTTTATGTTCAGTGTGTTTTTAGAGGAAGACTACCAACATTGCTGAGGGAAAATGTGAAATTCTATATATAATCTAATCAATTTACTGTAAGCAGTTTAGTCTTATTATCTTGGTGGAATCAATTACCTTTGGGAAATCATTATTAGGTCCTGTTGAAATACAACTGTTTGTAAAGAGCTTAGGGATTTCCATGTGCTGCTTCATGAGATTCAATTAGTTTCTTGCTCATGTAGAGGGTTCTAGTGCTTTCCTCTTAGGTCCCAATGTGGTCAAGCTGTGATCTCATGTCTGAAATGTTTTTGCTCTTTTTATTTCAGACTATCTTTAAACACATGTTTGTCCACATTAATTAATAGATACTACTGGGTTAGAGTTAACAAATCTAGCAACATGCCTGCAGACCTTCACACCATCAAACCTACCAATCTTGATGCAGGTGTTGTTAGAGTGTGACTTGCGTCCTGGTGGGTAGGAGAGCAGAATGTTCTGGGGCTTCAGGTCTCTGTGGATTATGCCTTTGCCCTGTAGGACCCTCATGGCTCCTGCAATCTGCTGCAGGAAAACCCGAATAGTGTCCTCACTCAGGGTGCCTTTGGCTGCAGAGAAACAAGGTTGTGATTACAAGTTAACTTTGGCATGCTGGGTGTACAACATGATTACTGACTGAGGTGGAGGTATAGTAGACAGATAGAAACTGAATGACCCTTCCTATCTAGATTTACTAATCTATGCAAATCATACTAGTTTTCCTAACAAATCTGGAGTCAGATCATATTACACAACATGATCTCATTTCACCTGAAAAAATATCTGCAATATGTTTTTTTCCTCTCTGTTCTCTCACATCTCCCCACTGCCACCTCCTGATCCCCGTCTCTTCCTTCCCTCCAATCATCTCCCTCATCTCACGGTGGTACAGCATGGTTCTATGTGAGAGTCCCTCCCTTGTCTTGAATTTCTCTCTTGCTCCACCTACCTTTCCAACCGATTTTTAAAAGCCAGACTCAGGCTTGGCTTGGGCCAGGAAAAAAGGTTTGTTCATTGACCACAGTGGGTAGTGATCCAAAACCCTTTTTTTAACCAGGCAGGCAAAGACTATATTACTGGAATAGTCCTCTATTCATCCTCTGGGAACCTGGCAGACAAAGTTAGCCGCCAGAGCTATACTGCAAACGTCTAGAGGCTGATGTCTTATTTCCCACCCTGCCAGACAAAGGCAGATGACTAGAGTGCTCTGGCAATTGAGAGCCCTGCCATTTTGAGATGTGGCAAAACTGGACAGAATTGTAGACTTTATGTTAATCACGTGATGCCCCCAGTTTGTTATCATAGTGTTGACTCAAAAGCATATTTGCAGAAGTTGGTGTACTGTATGATGTAAGGTTTGTCACACTGTTTGTGTGATGACAGAAGAATACAGCAGGGACTTTTCAATGTGGTTTGATAACGTTGCATGCCAAAGTCTATTTTAAGCCTTAGGTCCTCCGAAGCTGTTCTTAGAAGCCCCAAATCTGTCTCTCTGTCTTCAGGGTTTTAGATAAAATGAAAGATTCCTGCGGTAATAAAGGAAGCTGGGGAAAAATACTAAGTTGTGACCTGAATGGCATATATAATGTCGTGGGGCATATAATTGACTGTAAAGGTGTTCCCTTTTATTTGCACTCTTTCGGTTTTCTTGGCATGTCTAACACAGCTGAAAAACAATTCTTCCAATTGTTCTACTGTAAAGGTAATTATTTTAGGACTCCCAAGAATATTTGCAAATTTTTTCCCGAGTCAATCTTGGGATTTAGACGCTTTTATTGTTTGCTTGTAGCAATGATTCTACTGTTAAACATTGTGCATGTTATGATTTATGATCTTTGCTTTTAGACAATAGAGAGAGCCATTGAGAGACAGTTTTTCATAGAGCAATAACTCCCACTTTCTTGTCATCAAGCAACAAAGATGACATTTCACCAACTCAATTGATTTTTTTACTGAGAAGCACCTGGAGCTAACAGTAGATGAATTGTTGCACTTACAGTGTAAGTAGTCAGCAAGGTCGCCCCCATTGCAGTACTGGGATTAGAAAGAGAGACAGGAAAGGAGAGAGAGAGAGGAAATGAAAGAGAGGGAGATGAAAAGGAATATTAGGAAACACAGGTTACATGGAGGGCTGATCTGTAACTATAGTGCATTGAGTGTCTGACATCACCTGGCCTCTAAAGAGACTAGAAGGCAAAAGAGATCAGAGCAGTGATTTAATGAAGAGTGATGTGTTTACAGATTTATCCCCTTGCTCTCATTCCTAGCATCAATTATGAATGAACCCGGGAAAAGGCAAGGTGTGCTCTGAAAAGTGGGGATCTGAAAGGGTGCCTCACAAGTAATTTCCTTTTCTAACACACAGATAAGAGATAAGCAGGAAATTATGAAGATAATAATGAATCAAACAAGTTCGAGAAATGTTTTGGCTGTCCCCTTTAAAGCTACTTCACATCTGCGTTCTGCTTCTGTAACACTGAACTAAACCATTATAAAACACTAACACTGTTAAACCTTCCTGAACAATCTGAGTTCTGTGTCCATCTACCTAGATGAACAACCTAAAAAAAGGCCAAAGAATTCATAAAGTTGTAGTTACAAGATTCGCAAACATTATTCTACCTGTGGCTCTTCATCAAGGGAATAGTATCAAGCCACAGCAATAAACTAGCAACGTTTGGATGTTGACTGGCAGCAATTACCCCTTCCCCCTTGATGCTGAGGACACAGCTAATTATAGCCTAGGCTCAGTCAGAGCTGCCTGCAAAAGCTGAGACAATACAGCGCTAAGCAAACAAAGCCAAACATCACAGCGAGCTTACCTCCATTACCAGGTACACTGAGCTGGCAGTTTCCTAAAGAGAAAAGAGATAAGCGTTGGGGTAAACAAACATGTCAGTGACAGAAAAAGGAAAGAACAAGATGGATCTTGTGCTCACCCATAATGTTCGGGCAAGCTAAGCTGGTAATTTGGGCTGGAGAAATACATAACCGCCTAAAGAGTTGCTCAAAAAATGAAGGACTATCTGCTAAAACAAAAAACTGTTTGAGTCTTGAGAAAGAAGGACATGGAACTAAAAAAGAACAAATCAAAGCAGTTAGTAGTAGTCTACATGAACATATTCATTTAGTAGAACTGGATCTATCCCAGACTCCACTGGACTATGTGGCCTGCTCTTTCATACATTTTAATAACAGCTAATTAAAAAAAATGTAAATGAGTGCCTGGCATCAGTGAGAAATTATGAAAACGATTTACTCTGCAACATTAATAATGAGCCAAAAACATTTAGTGAATCAGATGGTTGGCTCTGCTGCCAAAAGCATTATAAACAATGGGTCAATCACATGCAAACTGTCTAAAACTTTGAACTAATAAGCTCATACAACAACATAACCAATCAACAATATATAGCTATTAATTTCCACTGTTCCAGCTATTAAACAACCACTTGGATAATTTTTTTTATATTGCACATTAGAGTTATTATTGGTTATCTACTTTCCCTCGACAATCCTCTCTCTCAGACAACCAGTTGTTAAAAAAAAGAAAAGAAAACATAGTGCTGCCTGCTTGAAAAAGCCCTTTTCTCACACGGCAAAAGATGACTGCAGTCTTTCACTCTGACATCATCTCAGTGTCTTGTTGAATTCACCAGCTAAAGGTCAGGCTGTTTTCTATAGTTCAGCTGAGTCAGGCCTTTTAAAATTGGTTGTCTTTGGCTTTGTTGAAGCAACCAACCAGCGGGTTTCATTTGGAGAGACAACCATCTGGTTTCTACCGGCTGTCTCTCAGACAGAAGTGTGGTACTGCAGCACCAAACTTCTCTATAAAAAGTTTGCCGTTGCATTGAAGGTTTATCTTCAGCTCATGCTATGACTTGCTATAAAATACAAAGTCACTTCTGTCATGGCAACTATTTCCCATTCCCAAAGCGGATTTTCCTATAGACAGCACAGGCATCCCCCGTTTCTCTCAGAATAAAACAACTAGTGATTACTAGTGATTACTTGCATTATATTTGCATTCAATCTGCCAATTACTTTCTTAGGTGTCATTAAATGTAAATGTGCTTTACAATTTACAGTGATATAGGAGAAAAGCAGCAAATCCTTACATTTGCGAAGAGAATGTTAGTTTTTTTTTTCTTGGAAAATGACTTTGATCATTAATCAATTACCATCTCTGGTCAATCTATCACATTTACTATTTGCTCTTGCTCAAAACCTGGTAAGAAATAGAAATACATATATTATATAATAAATATAATACATAGAAATATGTTGGTGCTGTGAAACCACCAGTATATGCCTGTAACTCTTAGACAATCTACAACCTAGAATGATCCTTCGACTCTCAAACTAATTCTTTAAGTCACTTAGGATAAGACAATCAGATACAATGTGACAAGCAAAGTAAATGCATTCTCTGGTGTCCAGTGTCTGCTTTGGTTTCAGTTTCCTCCTGACCTAATTAGATAGCTGGATGGTAGGCTCCCCTGCTCAGAACATATACACTGTCTGCTGTGCAACAACAAACCGGTAATCTTAGAGCCCAGCTTGGACTTTTCTCAATGCACAGAGGGAGGTGCCACTGTGTGTCAATGTAAAGATAAGAGAGGGAATATTTTCAAATTCTACCTAGGCTGAAGCATTTTAACCAGTCATAAATACATTTATTAAAGCTACTGATGAAGAGCTCTTGGGCAAAGAAGTTAAATCCCTATTTGCCATCAAAACAACAAAGTTACTGTGCTGGGCTATTTGAGCAGCAGCAGTGCCCAACATATGACAGCATGCTTCATTTGTAATGACGTTTTTGTAACTCGTTTTGCATAACGACTAAGAACCCTGATATTAAAAAAAAGAGGATGCTAGCTCAACTTAAGTAAAAGAAACAAATCAAGCTCTGGTAATAAAGCCTACAGTATATGCTCTTCTCAGACTTAATATGCAGTTCTCATATATGAGATTTCATATGGGATAAAAGCAATGCCTTAAACTAAAGAGCACAGTGAGTCCAGAAACATGTCGGTGGATTTATGACAAGAGACACAGTAATGCAACAGGATGTGTGTCAACTTTCCTTCAACACATGTCATTGTGCAATATAGTAGTCTTGTCAGATGTTACAATAAGAATAATGTGCACATGAAATGTTTTAATCCGATGGCAGTGTTGTCTTTGAACCAGAAAGACAAAAGTAAGTTAGGCTATTCTTGTGTGGGGGGAAGGCAGCTGTTGTCACAGTGACCTTCAGACTGGTTATTAAGCTACAGGCAAGACCATCGCTGTGACTGTGGATTATTATTCATCACCTTACAATTCAACAACTGTCCAGTGTGGCACTGAGCTAAGTGCTGGTATTTCTATCTGCACATGAGGTTTACATGCACAGGCTGTATGGGAGCATAACACCTAGTCTACACGCTAGGAATCAGGCCTGCATCTTAAAAAGGTTGCAACACATCTCTTGTAATAAGCAGAGATACTTGAGGCAAGCAAAAAGTTATGTAGTTAAATATAATAAAAAAAAACATAAAATGTAGTTATAGAGTGCTTTTCACAAATAAAATCACAAAGTACTTTGCATAAAAAACATACAAGAGAACACAATACACAATTAAAATAACATTATGATACATAAAGTGCAGACAGGTCAACCAAACGCCTGACTAAAAAGGTAGGTTTTCATTTGTTTTTTTAAAGAGTCCACAGAAACTCCGACCTTAAAGGTGGAGGCAGAGCATCCCAAAGTTTATGTGCTACGGACTCAAAAAAACATTAAACTTCCCAGAAAGCCTTAAAGTGCTATGCAGTTTTGGCCATTTCTTTGCTGTTTTCCCGCTTTTTGCTCGCAGATTTCTTTAGAGAGCTCCCCCTACAGCTTCGGGAATAGATATTTGGCAGCTCCTCTGTTTAGTTGTGTCTGACTCCTTGCTCGGTTAATCTGCCACTTCCTCTTTCTCTGTTCCTCCGACAATGCTTTCCTAGCTTTCTGCTTCTTTTTTGCAGACTCAGCCATATTGATAGTGTGAAAAACTCCATCGCTACTTTGTTAGCCGGTTCCGGAATGGGCTTATGTGTGCAGTGCCGCGAAGCAATTTGTTACATCGCAAGACCTGATATCATGCGATTCTTCGTGATGCTAAAGCCGGCGGCTCGCCACCCAAAAGGTTGAAGGGGTTGAAAGGGTGGTTTTTCTGCTCACAGGCGCTAGAGGGGAGCGAGACAACCACCATTCAACTCAAAATAGTCATATAACCATTCCAATGACTCCGAAGCTATTGAGTTGAGGTAAATTAAGCTGAAAAAAACCTGCATGGTTCCCCTTTAATTAAGTAACAGGAACAGCCCATTTGACTGTAGACTTCTGCATTTTTGCAATCACAAGAGATGACTAAACTCAACAGAACAGAATAACCCTAACCCAAAATATACATTAAGTTATTTGCTGTACATGGAAAAGCAGAGAAAAACACGCCTGAACCAGATGAAAGAGAAACATTTTTTGAACAAACAAATGTGGCAAAGCCTCATTTAACAAGTAGGGAAAACAAAAGTGTTCAAGCTGCATGAAACAGAAGTGGGTCATGTAGAACAGACACATCCAACAACCCATCTGCTCTCTTTTGCATGCCGAGACTGATGGCGGAAACTGGGACAATGAAAGGTGTGATAAGTATGTATGTTTACGGGGCCCTACAATCATTCTGTTCTTACCACGATCTACATACCATCTGCGGGTGTAGTATTACATACCTGAAAGTCCAGTAATGCAACGATGTTCTCATGTTTCAGTTCCTGCAGAAATGACAAGAGATAAGCAATATTTGGATGGTATATGCTGGATTTATTTTGACATATTTGAACTTTAAACAGATGTCCAACTAAGGCCCCCCCTGTCATCTGCATGTTCCACAAGATGATCATCAAGATTAACTTTATTGTCCCACATTGTGGGAAATTTGTCTTGGACACTTAACCCATGCTGCAGCCATAGTAAAAACAAACAAACACGGACAGCATGTAACACAACAGATACTGTACGATACCATAACACAGACCTAATTGATCATCTTCAGATTATCCTTGCTCATATTTCACTCTAACATATGGCACCTTTCCAGCTCTATGTACTGAAATGTTCACTACAGCAAACATGTTTTATTAAAACACGACTATCAAGATGACTTTATAAGACTTTAAAATGTCAAGGTGACACATTTTAACAGAAAAACCAGCTGAGTAATTTTGAGATTTACCACTGCAGGATTGTTAATGCACAAATATAAGATATACATAAAGCAATAAAGAAATGTGTAATAATGTTTTATGTACATACTGTATAATAATGTAATTACTCATGGAAAATAGTACTTTCCTGAGAGCTTCGTATTTACCTTGAGTATTTTGATTTCTTTCCCCAACAGTGTCTGGGACTTGGCCAAGTTCTTCTTGTTGATGCACTTCACTGCCACCTCCCAGTCATGTTTCTAGAAGGAAACATTGAATGCAAAATCATTTTGGGGCAGATAAAACAAATGCAACGCAGTAAGTGTAGTAATACTGTATGTTATATGAAGATCTACTGTCTTTACACTACAGCAAAAGTGCCGGTATAAGCAAATTAGTTCCATTTTCAACATGCCTCCGCACGGTCTATTTGTCAAAACACAGATTCTAGCACATTTATAACATTTTTTATTAGGTGACACACTAACTGATGGTCCATAATATGCTTCCTCCTGTTGGTTACACAGGTTTCCTAATGCAATTTGGTACAGATTAAGTCTACTGGTCACCTGCTAAGACTTTAACCAGCCAGGACTGGTTACTGAGGTAGATTTGAAGAGCAGCATTTGCTTTTCAGTGCATTTTTCTGAATTTACAGCATATTTGAATGTATTGGAGGCCATAATCCTCTATTATAGATAGATGAAATTGATCTATTTGGTAATTTACAAATGAAGCAACATAGATGCTAAACGCCCACATTACCTTACGCCTAGAATATTATTTGTATCAGCAGATGTGTTACATTATATCACCAAAGTGTAATCAAATTACTGCAAAGCCATTTATAATTCATACTCTTTCATTCTTGGTGCAGGACATGTTTCAACATGTTCATTAATGGAGTCAGTATGGAGCCTTCTAATGGAAACGATGGATGTCTGCTGCTCTACATTTAAAGTCGCCAGTATTGTGGACGTGCATCATCTGCCGAGCCAGCCGAAAAATAAAGACCTTCACAAAGTAATTTTCCATGCATTAAGAAAAGGTGTCACATGCATTTAAAAAAGATACTTGAGTATTTAATCCATTAACTGCCTGTTATTTAAAGGAACTCCTGTTTGTGCTCCGGGCCCCTTAAGGCCGTACAATGAAAACAAATGCACCAGATGGGCAATAAAAGGCGATTCGTGCATAACAATACAACTAAACCATTTATGCGACCTTTAATTTTGTCTATTTTTTAAACAGTATATATATATTTTTTAAGTAACACATAGTAGACGTGAAAATACTCACCTCTCGGTGTCTGCCTTTGAAGACGACAGCAAATGCGCCATGTCCTATCAGGTCCTTCCGACTGAACTCAAATTTCCCCACCGTCTCCATATCGGGCCAAAGTCAGATTTTCTAAGCGGACAACTGACCAGGAGGCCTCAGGTCACTCTTCTGGACAGCAAGTGCTCCTTTCTCCTCTGTCAAGTAGGGACAGCAGCAGGGACGTTCACCCCCTCTTTCACTTGCCATGGGCTGCCTTCCTGACAACAAACTGTCCTCTTCTCTCATGTTCGCACGCACACGTTTTGGAGTTTAACTCCTAACAAAGCTGTATGGTGATGTCCATTGCTAACAACGCCGCCAACACAAAAGTTAGCTAACTTAACAAAGGAGTCTTGTTGTTGCAGCTGTCTCGTGCCACCTTAAAAAGCTGCTCGCTGCGTTTTGTTTATTTACAGGGGATGGGACTCCTCACTTCTGTTGTCTGACGCGTACACAAGGCGACACAAGCGCTGACTGTGAATTTAAAACAAGCTAACAACGGCTAATAACCGGAAAATGTTGTAAATATCCCCCTGAATCTGTTGCAATTCGCAGCTGACTCTCCGAAAGTCGTAGCATCGATGGTCCCGTCAGTCCCAACAAAGCAGACTGGCGTCTAGCCTCTGAAACAAAGCGCATGCGCAGAGCAACTACAGCTGTAGATGACGTCAGAGGACCAGGGTCCTTGGTCATAAAATGAAAGTGTTTAGACGTCACAACACCTGTTTTGGCTTTGTTGAACAAGTCCAGTTTAGACCTGAAAATGAGATGTTTGTGTCTTAATATGAAATGTGAAACACAATACATTATGAGGCATGTGCAAGCTAACGTGGGAAAAAAACATATATTAAAAAAAACAGTAAATGCAGTGCAGTGATCAAGAATATTTAATAGAAACGACATGGTAATGTCCTCAGAATTCCATAACAATTTTATAATTTTGTGAAAACATGACAAATACAATAAAAGGGCCTATGTATAGAATAATACAGAGACACTTGGCAGTAGGCCTAGACAATGTCTATGTGTTTTAGACAGCCTTGACATTTTCACCACTGCTTTCTATAAATAATATATGCAATTGACAGAAAGTAGCTTTTAAAATGGTTTGAATTTAGTTGAATTCATCCCACAATATTAATAAAAGACAATCGCTTTTTAATGGGAGGAAACAATCCCTACATTTTTGGTGAAATCACAATTAAATTAATAATCACTACATAATTAGTTAATGTAAACTCCCAACTGTGTGAATAGGACTATAATCATCATAATTATCATCATCATTGTCGTCAGCCTGGGAGGGGAAGTTCCCAACACCAGGTAAAAATGGGTTACGTCGCTATGAAGGCTGAAGGTGTGTCAACATTACCCCACTACTGTGTAGTTTGTCTCGCTGTGAAATAAAAGCAGTAGAACACAGAAGAGTGGAGGGGAAAGGGATGGAGGAGAATAAGCAATTGACCCAAAGGTCAGAATGTAACTGCTTATTACAATATTTTACTTCCCCTTTGTATTGATCATAGACATATTTAGACAAGTGCATTAACATTTCCTCATTGAAGATGGCAGCCAATATGTAAGTCGGTTTTAAACAGGCGTAGCAGTAGTGATTGAAGAGACATATATAATGCCTTTTATTGTCATTATACACATGTACAATGAGATTAAACGCAACTACGTATTCCAGTGCAACAACTCAGATCACAAGCCTGCTATAAACACAGAACACTTAACTTAACAATTCATTGTATGGATTTCTAAGAAAGGCTAAATCTAATGTTACTAGGTATTTCTGTTTCTATTTGAA
Organism: Etheostoma perlongum; assembly: GCA_026937815.1. Lineage (NCBI taxonomy): Eukaryota > Metazoa > Chordata > Actinopteri > Perciformes > Percidae > Etheostoma > Etheostoma perlongum. The sequence continues at coordinate 16,341,611 of CM049386.1, read as the reverse complement.
TAAGAGAAACGTCTTTGCACATTCAGGTACAGATGATAAATGTGCTCATAACTTAATGAAACATAAGGCTGTTCATCTGTTTACACTTCATTCAACACTTTCTGCACCTGAGGAGGGCGGTAGAGGACTGTGAAAGAGTGGGATCACATTCTTCACCATTTTTGAGCACTGGTGTGAAAATGTCTTTGCATTGAATAATCCACAACAATATTCACTCAGGAAATAATAATGTAATCAGTGACAGTACCATAAAAAGTTTACCTGGAAACATTGTCTGAAATTATTTAAAAAAAACTAATTATCTTCACTACTTGAAGCAAATAATTACATAAACTGTTAAAATTCACATGTGAGGGGGTGCAGAGAATGTGAGTTGTAGTGGAGGCATTGTCATATATCAGCTCTTTAAGGAAGATGATGTTTTTCAGATGTTTGGAGACATCGTGGAAGGACCAGTAAAATCACCTTAAAACATTCCACTTCCAGCCCACCCTCACTGGCAATCTCACATCAAATTGCTATTGTATCTCAGCTGATAACCAGTGAGATGGCAGTTATTTGTTGTATAATACTGGTGCAGTATTGTCCAACAATCCTGGTGCTTGCTGTTATGAATTAGTCATAGTAGCTTTCCTGAGCCAAGAATCTGACTACATTCCCAGTGCTGTGCCAGGCTGCATGATGATGCACTGCTGACCAAAGACAGCTCGGTTGATGCTGTGATGTGTTCATGTACATAAAAAAATTGAGCTTTTACTTTAATACTCTTGGGTGTGTTTTACTGTGTCAGAACGTTTGGCTAAATAGGGCAGTTGGTGTGATCTGCTGTAAGCCCACCAGCCACCATCACAGGTGTGCACTCTGCATGGGGTTTGTTCTGCTTTTTAATATTTTAGCTCTGCTCTGTGGTTCCCTCAAAATGATTGATTGCTTCTTCCTGGCCCACATTAGATGTCTGCTGGTGACTGTTGGTACAAAATGCCTTCATGTATTCACTCTAGTTTGAGGAAAAGACTCCATAGCCAGCAGTGTCCCAAGATATCCTTAGAGCAGCCAAGAAAAAGTTCTCCGGTGAACAGTTAACAAATTCTGAAAGCAATATTAAGTGAAAATTATTAATCAGTTACTTCAAAGAAAAAAAGGCCTCTCCCAACTTTCTTCGACCTTTACAGATGGAAATTCTTCTTTCACTGATCCCTTTGATATAGCTTGAGGGTTTAATAATTTATTTTCAAGTGTTGGTGCATCTCTTGCCAAAAAGAAAGTGAATCCATTAGATTGAATTATGTAATGTGTTCTTTTCCTTCTTTTGGTATTTTTGATCGGCCTCACATTAAGGAGGTGAATGATATTGTATTTGAATAAAAAAAAGAATCTCCTCCAGTCAGGATGGAATCAGTACCTCCCTCATCAAAGAGGTCATAACTCCTATTATCAAGCCTTTAACATTAATTTTTGCAATATCCATGGAAACTGAAATTATACCTTCTTACCTAAACATGGTTTGAGTTATTCCACTAGTTAAAAGAAGTGATCCAGGATTTGTTTGTACCTTTACACTTACTTTATGTGAAATGTTTTAACACTAATGTCCTTGGGTGTTTTTTTTAAATATGTTTTATATAAGCCATTAGTTTTCTACCAGACCCTCACATGCACTTTATAATTATTTCATGTGATTTGTATCTATGTGTGTGAAACAAATAAATAAACAATACAAAAATATACTTATGACTGCATACAAAATTAATATAAGTTTTCTGTTGAATTAGTTTAAATGGCATATCATAACACACAATATATAAAATATTACCTACAATTTCTGTATATGTAATTAGCCATCCATGCGATGAATGAATGAATGAATGAGATTGGGTTTGTGTGTGTTTGCATTTTTCTAAATAGGGGAGAGTGGTGGCAGTTGCAACACTTTTTACATTTCCTTCAGTATCTTAGCAACCGTTTATATTAGAAAGACAAAGACATTTTATATTAAGCCCATATATGTCACCTACCTGTGCATACTGCTGCAACATGTGTACATATGATAATATGGAAGTAATTTGTACTTAAATGGACCCTGAAAAATGTTTCAAGTGTCCCCATGTACAAAGGAGCAGTGGCAACAGTGATTTATATGTAATAAAACTCATACTTTGGCATCATTTTTTCAAATCTTCTTTTAGTTTATTTGAAACCAGAGTTGTCAAACCACTGAGTTGCCTTTTATATAAATTTGATCTAATTGTCATTATTATTGCCATGAGGGAAGTTGCAACAACATGTGTGGAGTGTTGCATGTGGGGACAATGCGTTGCAACTGCCCCCCCCCCCCAAAAAAAAAAAAACTAGTGAGGCTAGCCTAACACATGGTACATAAGTCTGTTAAGAGCTAAGACACTGTATATTCAAACTATATAACTATAAAGACCAAATCTTAAACAGGTTAGATGACAAAAAAATCTGCTCTTTGAATTTCAGTTCTTCCAGAATTAATGATGACATATGGCTTCCGGAAAGAAGGAGGGGCCTACTGAGCATGTGCATTAAGAGTGTCATGATAGCTCATTCCTGATTGGAGAAATCAGCAATGTTGCAACTGCCACACGTTGCAACCGTCCCCACTCTCTCCTACTATTTATCTTGGCTTCTCATGTGGCTTTCATTTTAAGCCATCTGATCAAATTCTGTCCATTGCCTTTTTCTTTTTCAGACAAACCAATACAACAATTCTATAATAATTAATGCACAAACATATTCTTTTCTTTATAGCCCTATTTTCTTGTTTCTCCTCCTTGTAAACCACTTTGAGCTACATACCTTGCAAACTTTAAACCACACTTAATATAAAGAACTTTATCTCTTTGACCAAAGACTAGGGCAGTTGCCTCCTCCAATGCTACTAGTTTCCATTTAGCTAATATCAAGTGTTGTGGCATTGTGCCTTGCTCATCTGTCCTGCCTACATAAGCCTTTCATTACCCACTTGGTGAAAAAAAGTTGCACAGCTGAATGGTGGCCAACGTTTTCATGTAGATGGATAGCTATAAATCTTTTGATGAAGGTCACTGAATTAAACTTTGACTTGATCAGCATAATAGTTTTGTCTGCATACTGCATTGCAATGCTCAAGCGTGTGATCCTTGCCAATAGGTCATGCCAGATAATTAAACTGCTAAGCTGAGGAAAATACAATAGGCCTACGCTCTATTACAACTGAGGGAGCCTTGGTCTCAGGGGAAGGTATTGGTATTCAGAGACTGGATATAAAGCTTTTCTAAAGCATCAAGCATCTCTAACTCCGGCTGGAAACACAAGTCATGATGTCACCTTACAGACCTGTACATATGCGTACATTCATAAAAATCAAAAACTTCTGATCATTCTTGTCAACCCTTAATTTACTGTAATTTCAATGACCGTAAAGAAGGCTTCATTTCTAACCAGTATTCTGCTTCTGGAGGATGAAAGCAGCTAGTGCTTTTCTTATGGAGTCAGGGATGCGGTCATGTTCAACAGTGTTAAGGACCTGTGTTTCTCATCCATCCATCCATCTTTGTCCGCTTATCCGGTGTCAGGTTGCGGGGGAGTAGATCCAACAGGTTACCCCAAACTTCCCTTTCCTGAGCCACATTAACCAGCTCCGACTGGGGGATCTTGAGGGGTTCCCAGGAGATATAATCCCTCTTCCCGGAGGCCTCCTCCCAGCTGGACGTGGCTGGAACACCTCCCTAGGGAGGTGCCCAGGAGGCATCCTTACCAGATGCCCAAACCACCTCAACTGGCTTCTTTCGATGCGAAGGAGCAGCGGCTCTACTCCGAGCTCTGCTCGGATGACTGAGCTTCTCACCCTATCTCTAAGGGAGACGCCAGCCCCCCCCCTTGAGGAAACCCATTTCGGCCGCTTGTACCCTGGATCTCGTTCTTTCTGTCATGATCCAGCCTTCATGACCATTGGTAGGTGAGGGTAGGAATGAAAATTGACTGGTAGATCGAGAGCTTTGCCTCAATATTGGTGCGATATTGAAATTGAATATAATACCACCCCCGCTGCACCGATTTTCCGACCTTTATCTCCCGCTCTATTGTCCCCTCACTCGCAAACAGGGCCGCAAGGTATTTAAACTCCTTCACTTGGGATAAGGACTCATTACCTACCTGAAGCAAATATTCTCAATATCACCAATTGATTCAGTTTGACGGCTCATTTTAAAGAGTACTTCACAGATTTCGCATTGCACTTCTGTAACGATGACAAAATCAAGATGGCCAAAATCAAGATCAAAATCATTGAAGCTGAACAAAACACACTTTTTTTTTCTTTTCCAACATTACTTTTTCCAACATTACCCATAATGCAGCTCAACCGCCGACTGTTTGTTTGAAGATTCAGGTGTGTTATTCAAGTATCCTAATGGCTAATGAAGCCTATATATCATTAACTCTATTATGATCTTTTCTATCAAACCCCCAGATTGTTTTCATTTTCAAACTTGTAGTCTACAGTCCCAACCGATGCTGACTCAAGTGACATCACTAAAGGCAATTTATAAGATTTTAAGCAGCTGTCTCTGGAGTCCTAACTAGGCTGTATACAACTTTTTGTTTTACACATGCAGTAGAACACTCCTTAAGAGCTGCAAATTATAATTTCAAACTGAAGCAACATGTATCTACATGCTTGCATATCTATAAATGTTTACATGCAAAGCGGCACCCCTTGCTTGATTTGAATGCATTAAAGAGTTGCGTTCAAACTGTTACCTTGTGGATATTAAAGGAGAACAGCAGGCTTTAGAAATTCACTTGTTGCCGTTTCATCTCAACCGGATTAGGAGCCTCTGGGGCATTTCACAGTTATCACCTAATAAAATGTGTCAGTTTATTCACCAGATAAGGCCAGACTGACAGTCCAGCAAGATCAGAAGGGGCTCTGCTCTCATCAATTGTGCTGTGTGCTGCATTTTTTTTTTTTTTAATTCTGTTGCTCACTTTGCCTGTGTGTCATAATAACATCAACCACTCTACTCTTCAGTGTGGCTGTAGCAGAATAATAATGAACTTAGATGTAAGCTATACTGTTTAATTTGACAGTCTACCTGATACACATACTTACATGTTTTACTTGTGCTTTGACTACTCACATTTCATGGTAGCTGTACCCTGTGTGTATTTTTTGCAGTATTAGTGCATTTTCCATCACGGTGAGCCTTCCTGTTTCCAACACTGTTAATTTGTCACACCAGACGTCAAGAGTGGAGGCAATGCTTCTGCTTAAACTTTGGACTGAGTAGAAATTATAGGGTACACCCTTCCTTCCTTCCTGCCGAATCGCCCAGCTTGTGCGGGCAAGAGTTGAATTCAACATCACTATGTGAGGACTGTGACGGCAGAGGGCTGCCAGAGTCCAGTCTGACAAGTCTGCCAAATGATTCTCTCGCCTTGCAGGCTTAAATCGGCTCCTTCCGCAGACCCTCCTCTCAAACTCACTGCCATGCATCCATTTAGAAGAGGGCTCTTAACAGCATCCCTTCTCTACAGTGCAGTGGTTATTAGTATTACATCCCATCTTGTTCACTGTGGTACTGGTACGTTTGTGAGTTTGGCATGTTTCTGCCAAGGCATTGTAGACATCAGACAGATATTGTTATAGTTATATAAACTTTTCCTCTGTTTCCGGTCATCTTTTGTATTTACATTAAAAAAATAACAATAATACACCGCAGTTACTTACTTTGCTCCAGATATTTGCCATAGCTGTCCACATTTTTAAACATTTGTCGTTAGTTTATTTTTCTGTATTTTATGCTAAAACACAACCGTCATCATCAGAGCTGTATCAGCAGTTTGAATATGTTCATTGGATAACAAGATGATTATGGCTCATTTTTTAAATCAATTTTTTATGAAATGAAATGTACCAGGATACAAGTAAAACACTTAATATCTTATTTGTATATTCTATGTGTGTATATGTAATATTTGGAGTCAGTTTGGATTATGCTGTAGGCCCTAAAACCCAAAACAATCACAGTTCACGGCCTCAGGAGAAATATAAGTCTTAATTTTAATGATGCAAACCTACCTGGCTAGAAATATTTAACACAGCTGTTAGACTGCAGTGCCAATGCAGATAAGTCAGGTTCTGACATTAAATTCAGTGAATGTGGAACTGCTGATTAAAATAAAAAGGCTTTCTGAAAAAGCAATAACTTTAAATTGAACCCGTTCCATTTAAAAAAAAGAAAGAAAGTACACTTCCCTGATCAAATACTTGTTAACAGATATTTACATTTTTAGCAATTCAGTTCTGTTAAAGTACTAGCTCCAAAAGAAGTTGGACAAACTGCTGAAAAGTGACCCTCCGTGCTGCATTCGCCCCCTAGGGAGTAGGGGCTGTCCCGGTGGCTGCCAAGCCACACCAGTTAATTAACACCACTCGAGTGTGTCAAGAGGAGGGAAGAAAAATTGCTGCTGTTGGTGGTGTCACACCCCGGCCTGCAAGGCGTGACAAAAGGGGGGTGCAGGGGGGAATAACAATGGATTCATTTTAAACTAACATGATAATAAATTACACAAGTTTAAAAAAAAAAAGGATATCGAAAAGCACAACAGTACAACCTATTACAACGAAACACAATTGTGCGTGTGCATTTAACCTCGGAATGCAGAATAGAAAACGCAATTGTAAACAGAATAATGAACATTCGAGCCATAGTGTAGCAGAAGTTATGGTGAAGTTTGGTGGAGGTTATCTCTATAGCCTCTTTAAGTTAATTCAGGTGCTTTCCTTTTAAAAAGTCTGACTGACATGGGGTTCTTGTGGTACGCAATGCAACTAAGCACTTTCTTAGTTGTTTACCCCCAATTCAGCTCCGTTTGATCTCCAACTAAGCAGCGTCTGAGCTGCTGAATATCTTTTGGATCAGGTGGCATTATTCCTCTGATGTACTTCCTTGAAAGAAGTGCTGATATATAATCCTCTGCCAGCAAATCTGATCATGAAGCCACCTATAGTGAGTGTGTGGTGTGATTGATATGATGTGGCTTGCATTCCCGATGAACAGCAGTGACCATTACACGAGGAAACATAAAGATCAGAGAGACATCTCACAGCTGGTGTCTGCAAGCTGTCATGTTACCTTCATCTTCGTCTTCAAGGGCCGGGCTCCTTTTTAATGACACACAACAATTACACACGCCCAAACAGCCGCAACACTGACTACTAAAATGTTCTGTCTGCAAACAAATGCATGTCAGTTAGGCAATAAAGACATTCATATTCTTTTATTTTTCTACAAAAATATTTTACATTAGAAAACACACCTTGAAATATACAGTCCACTTGGTTTAGAAGTAACCATGGAACATCTCAACTCAAATATATCAGTGTCTATATTTAAACTGAAAGTAAATATATCAGCAAGAAGAAATCCGGTTGCTATCTTGTGAGGTCTGCTAACGATGTCACCAGAAGGAACTTGGACTGATGGAGGAAAGTGTCCAGCTGGGAGGAAAAAAGGCTCCATAAAGTATAATCTGATCCAAGCAATATGGAATCACAATCTATCCATATTTATATAAAACAATACAACAAATCCAATATGCCTCTTATAAAGACGGGGAATGCTTCTGTACTAGGGTTGAAAATGATGAGTTTCATGGAGAAAGTACAGGTGAGTGTGGTAAGCTAGGATAATGGTGTTATGCAATGCTGAGTAACTCTTACGATTTGTACTTTCTGTCTTAAAGGAAGTTTTCTTTTGTCCTTCCCACAGCACAGGTTGCCCGTTTCTTCACGTAGCTGTACTGGATGGTATTCACCTGTCTATCTGCTTACAGCTCTGGATGCAATCCATCTACCTGTCGACATCCCAGCATGCCATTCATTTGGATTCCTGTCAACATCCCATGGGGCCATTCATCTGTAAACCTAACTATCTGCACTACATTTCAGGGTACTTTTCACCTGTCTGCCTAGATACATGCCGGGGTGTCAGTCACCTGTCTAACTTCAGTATCTATATCCCAGATATCTATTGTTTTTTTGTTTTTTTTACCTCTGTTCAATTCTAGCAGTCAGCTTTTCTTGTCAGAGGCCTGAACTACGACACAAGATTTGGTGATAACGAGGTAACTTCAGGTTCAACCCAGGGTTTTCTGTGTCACAACGGTGGATCACTTGTTACCTGGTTAAATTGCCATGGTAACTTATGCTGAACACCTAACATAACCTAACCTAACCTAGTCAATACTTGGTTGATAACGACCGACAACCCTGTTCACATTCACCAACGGGTATCTTTATGAAAGATATAGATTTTAAGCAGAGGGAAATACGTATAGGCTATTTGTGTTTTACAATGAAAAAAGTACTATAAAAGATTATTTAAATGGAGTCTGGTGTGTTTGGTGATGGTGATTTCGCCCTTAAATGAATAAATATAAAAACACATCCAAATGTTGGCTGTTAAGTTCAGCCTACGTGGTTTCCTATAGGTCGGCTTCTTGAGCCGTGTGTTGCCAATGCGCACATCGGTTTGAATTATGTTTTTATATTTTTTATTTGCTCTCACAATCGCTTACCACTGCCAGGGTTGCAACTGAAATAAAAGGCTAAAGCAACGACAGTTTATGGAAAGGACAAGTGTAATTATGGTCAGATCTTGTGCCTGACTGATGGGGAAGTGATCTTGATAAGCGTTATGATTTACGCATTTACAGCGTCAGCTTTTTTTTGCCAGCTTTCCTTCCTGTTTTAGGAAGCAGCGACGGTATTGCGTTTTGCTTGTAAACCCGTGTCTGTTTTCTTCATATTTATGTAGTATTATAGTTTGCTCTTCTTATGTAAAATATGCAGCTCTGGTAGATGTTTGAGATTGGTCATGCTGTGCAAACACCGATTGGGAAGATTGATTGGAAGCCCTGGGTTGATTGAACTAGTTGTTAACCACCGTTGTGACACAGCTTATGCGTGACCACGGTTGTTAGGTTAACAGAAATAAATCCAGGGCATGTTGATCTTGATACGTATTACAGGCCTCGGGTTGAGTTAAAATAGTGTCTCTTTCTCTAGGCATTGGTGGACTCAAACCCCAGCCATGGTCATAGTCGGAACCTTAACAGTGACAAACCTAAACATAAACATAACCATTATCGATTGATAGAGAGTGCTGCAAGGCAGTAATCAGCCTGGTAGGAAGTTGTCAAGTACTATTTTAAGCAATAGTTCAGACATTTTGAGAAATAAGCTGTTTTTTTTTTGGCCGAGATTTAAGTAAGAAGATTGACTTCACTGACATATCTGTACGAAAAATATGAGGCTGCAGCTAGGGCTTGGTTAGTTTAGCTTAGAATAAACACTGAAAGGGGAGGGGGGAACTGACATGCCTACATCCCAGGATGCCATTCATTATCGCTGTAAACTTGTTTTACATTTTAAAAAAATGTATGAGTGCTGTTGGAATACTGGTGTGTTTCATGTGAAGATAATTCTGAACAGTCCCACTCAATTCCTTGCAAAGATGAGATAGTTTTGCCATTTAAGAGGAAACTAAGAGATAGAACTTATGGTTCTGTGTAGCGGTGAACTGATGCCCACTAGATATACCCTAGTACAATCAGTGGTATGGTACTACTCATACTGCAAGGCGCTTCAGTTGACCCCACCGAATGGCATGTGAAATAAATAACAGCAACAACAAAAAAATAGCAAAAACATACCAATTAATATTTATATGAACTAAATGTTCCAGTTTGTATTTAGATTGAGTGTCTGAGTGACTGGCCCTCCACCAAAGAGTTTCTTTCCGGCACCCAGCTCGAGATCTTTGTCCCATGCATCATAGCAGTTCAGAGCGGAGGGCCAGCGAGAGCGTCCAGAGAGGTGGCAGCAGCCACAGGGGAGATGGGGAGGGGCGGGCACCCAAAGGCGAGGCGGTGTCAGAGGTGCAGGAGCACACCTCGTATCCATTCTCTGCGTGGTCTGGGTGACGGTGCACGTTGACTCTTGTCTCCGTGCTTTTGGGCTCTGTGTCTGGAGAGTCCGACTGCATCTCGGTGCACAGCAGCCAGTCTTTAGCGATGAGGCGGGGGTATCCTGCCTCCACCTCCATGTCGCTGCTCGGCACTCGCCAGTACTCCTTCCCCTTGAAGAAATAGGACGAGCCTTCGGAGAGAAAGAGCAAAGGGTTGTTATTGATGTAAGTTTTAAAATACAGTGAAATATAAGAACAGAACAACACAGAACAGAAGTAATTACTAACTGTACATTCTATTTGCCCTTAAGGCAGATGAAAGTGCAAAGAAGCAAATGAAGTATTAAAATACAGAAAACAAATATATTAGCAGGATTATTGAGACGGACAAATGTTAAACTAACAATATGGAAGATTTTTTGCTATAACTTATTGTTGCTTGCCCTGCGGCAGTGTTCTCATCATAACATTCCTATCCTCTCTCCTGCTTATTTTTAATCTTATTATAGTGCATGGAAGCTAAGCAATGTAGTGCTGTTGACGGGGGCAGGACCAAAATGCATAATAACCACCTAAGAAAAGGCCCACCTAAAAAAACAACAACATTATATTGATGATTAGTTTTTTTTGTTCCATTGTGGGTGTTTTACAGGCTTAGTTAATCACCAAAGCCACAAAATAACATCAACAAACTTAACTGATCGAGGCAGAGGTACACCAGCACACACACAAACCTGCACACACATCAAAGATCTTAAGAGCAGGACCTCTGAAGCTGGCAGAAGCTGAAACATAACACAGCCCTTTAAACACCTGATAGGAAAAAGAGCTTCCACACATTCAGCTGGGAGTTGCTGCAGGGAAAAGAGGTGATGTTGCTTGCTCCTTTTGAGAGTAGCCTGAAACAAGGACTGAGTGCCTGCTGCTAATTTGTTGTTTTTGTGCCAGTTTTAAACATCTACATGTGCTTTATCAAAGCCTAATCTGTACAGCCAACTGTTGGAGGCATTGCTTAAATAGGATTTGCTTGGTAAAGGCTTCCAAAAACAGTGCAGTAAACATTATTAATCCCCATGGGTAGGTACTATGTCCTCAGCATCTGACCTATTGTAATTGCGAGGAACAGCAGGGAACCTTTCTCCAGCATCAGGGGACCGACTCCAGATCTAAAGCTTGTCTAGTCAAAGGAAATGCCAGGACCAAGCCACTATCATCATTTTAAAGGGTCATTTTCTTAGCCAGAATTCAAAATATATGAGAATATCTCTGACATTAGCCTCTTTACGACCAAGTAGTTACAGGAACGTAGCTATAGGAACAGTCCACTTCTAAACAGTTCTACTCACTACTCTCCTCCAAAAAAAAAAGTTTCTCCATTTACATTCGCACTGACCAAGTGGCCATAGGAGCTGGTAGGAGGGGTAAGGGAGTGATGCAAGCACGGCAACGTTCCTTATAGCGTCGTCACTTGACTTTAGTGCCACATACAACAACAACAGTGTTTAAAGACTAGGCTGGAGTACTTCACAGAGAAACACAGAAAACGAAGGCAGATAGGAGAGCAGAGCGCAACAGGCAAACAAAACGACGGGTAAGTTGAACTAGCATGAACAATTAGCTGGTTGAATGCGTGATGTTTGTCTTATGAGTTAGCATACGTAGGCAAGTGAAGCATATATACAGTTTGTGTTTTGGACGTTGCTAGGTCACTAAGGGTTCCTATGCACAAAAGGGGAAAAACCCTGGCCTGAAGTAAGAGCTGAAAGAGTTACAGGAACTTTGCCCAGAGGAACTTAATAATCCCCAAATTGGTCCAGTTGGAACACGAGGAAAAAAAAGTTCTAGGAACTGCAAAAATCCCTCCAGTCAGAAAGAGCCTATTGTTTAGTCATAACATTGAAATAATACCTCTCAAACTTATATTTATATGACACAATATCTCTTTTTAACCATTTCAGTTTTTAAGCGCAGCAGTACACAAACATGCAAAAGATTAAATTTAAAAATATTACAGTGCAAATCAGCCATCATAATAACAATGCGCCAAGGTACAAACACGCCTGGCTTTTAAAGGGAATGGGAGATGACACTGATTGGTTTATTGCAGGTTACGCCCAAAACACACCTATGATTAATTAAGACACTAAGTACAACACTAAGTACAACCCACCGTGAAACTAGCAAAAGATTTGGACATGCCCTAAACGCACCTGCTCGTTAAAATAGGGCCAGAGCTATAATATGTTGATTGACAGCAAGATCAACACCAAAACCAATTGGTTCATGTGCAACAGTGCACCTAACACTGGCATATTGGGACTGACAGGTTTTTATACAGAACCTATGTAATGTATCCCCATATGATAAAGCTGAATGGAATATATTTAAAAATAATAAAATCTAAAAGCAATGAAAAAATATCTTTTGGTGTGAAAATGGCATTAGTGTGCATCAGTGTTAATATACTTCTTTAATAAAGACTTTCATTGACAGTATAACGGCTGGCTACACACACACACACACACACACACACACACACACACACACAGATTTGCTCTCTCTTACGTATATGCTTGGGTTTTATAGAAGGCACTGTGGACATTTTATAGAAGGTATAAAGACCAGAATGTTTTACTGGCCCAGATGCACCCAGTCTGCCAAGATTACTGACATGGCCGACTCAGTTGTGACATGCTCCAATAATGATCACATTACCCCACCTCCTCCTACATGTATAAAGCTATAGCCAGAAAACAAAGAGGAGTAAAAGGGGAGGGAGGGGGTTAGGAGAAGGTGTAAAAGGGAGGTGAAGGAGAGAGATAGGAAGAAAGGAACACACGCATAAACACACACAGTAATTGAATAATATAAACTATACATGCATTTACGATAACATATTTAATTGGTGTATCAGTTGTTAATTGAAATTGTTGCACGCAAACGCAAATGGAGAAACCGGTTTTGGGGGAAAGTAGTTGAACATTAGAACTGTTTAGAAGTGGACTGTTCCTATAACTAAGTTCATGTAAGTACTTGGTGTGAAAGAGGCATATACGGAAAAGGGAAAAGACTCTGCCCTGAAGTAGGAACTTAAAGAGTTACAGGAACTGCGGTCAGAGGAACTTAAAAATCCCCAAATTGGTCCAGTCGGAAAACAAGAAAAAAAGGGTTCTAGGAACGTTATGTTATGAACCACAAAAATCCCTCCAGTCGGAAAGCGACTTATTATAATTATATTGACATGCTGGAATATTCTAAGCATGTTTCTTGTCCTCGATTAAACTACTTCCTTCCAGCCACCTCAGCTTGTTAATTAGAAACATTCAACAAAGGCAGGTAAAACATGTGTCATACGTACAGTATGTATCATAGCTCGGAGCCCTACTATTAATATCCTGCTGATGTACTCTGTGTGTGACACGGATTAGACATCCATTTAAATCAGTAACATGACTGCAAATGTATTGCTTCCAGTTTGTTACATATAGAGTCTCAAACTATTTTCAATTTTACTGTTACTGTATAGGGTGTTTGTGCCAACTCTGAATAAGTGTTTTGGAAAATGTTTTACTTGTAGTGAACACTGAGGCTACACTGATTGATTAAAGATCCTAATTGGCTGATTTTTGTTTGAGTGTTGTGTTGACTTTTTCAAGGTATAGTTCCTTGCCGGGTCAGTGGTTGGCCATATGTCATAAAAGCCATGAGCCAATTTAAGACAGTTAGCAGAGAATAATACTTGTGTCGTCCATCTGCCACTGCCACTGCCTCCCTGATATGTTTCAGAAATTTCTCGACCATATTCTGGAAGCAGTTTAATTATGAACAGAAGGCAGTGGCCATGCTGCAACAGTGAAACATTTCTCATGTGCGATCACTCGGCAACAACAGATGAGTAGGACACTCTCAGAAAGAATGAAGTCTTGGCTGTGGTCACTGAGAGCCACAATCAGCTCAAATACTGCAGTATGTGAGGATGATACTCACACATTTAACTTTAAAAGTTCTGCCTGAAAGTGGAGATCAGCAGAGAGAGACAAGTAGGCAGCCTGTTAAAATACCTGTGTTTCCCAGCGAGAAGCTACAAAGGAGAGAATGCCAAAGCTGGGGGCAGGATGGTGAGGAGAAAAGTCTTTAACTAAACTACTAAAACAGTTGCTAAAAAATAATGCTTAAAACATATAAATATTGTATACTTTTGATTAAGCATATTTGTGTTCCACAATAGATCACATAACTTTATCTGGGCCAGTGAATGCATCTTTTGAGTATTGTCTGCACCTATTTTTGATTATGTTAACGGATTTTAAAATGACCATATTAGCTTCTTCTTTTGTGCATTTCAGTCACAGTCAATGGTAATATGCCAGAGAAATCATGTGGTTCAACCAAACACAGACAGACACTAACACACAAACACACAAACACCCAGTACTGTACCAAGCTGAAATTATGTTTGTAAAGTTATTTATTAACTGTATTTTCAATGTTTAGAAATTTTTAACATTGGCGTTTCTACATGTGGAAGTTAAAAGCCAAACTGGAAGCATGACTTCCCTGATGTATAATAAATTAACAAAGACGTCACATGCAGCACTCATACTGAAATGAACATGGAGGCCGCTAGATTCAGCGCTTACAGTCTCAATTATACGTAGTGCAGTGGAAGCCAGCGAATTTGTGGGCAAATGATACCAAGGACGAGAATGATGAGATAGACAGCCACATTTTTAATAATGGATTTTTTTGAGCAATGGCTGCTACTAGTGTACTGAGGTGCCTGTGTGGATGCGGAGTTGGAGCCAGGAGAGATGGAATCGAAACCTCAGAGACTCCCGCCAGTGCAGAATTGTGACGAATGTCGATCTAGTGTAATGTAAAAGTCTCATGAATTCTGATACGACAGTTCAGACTGAGGTCGCATTGCAAAGAAAATCAGACCGGTATGAAATTTAACATACAAGTGGCCCAAATCAGAAATTAAACAATCTGATTCAATATTATTTGTGCTGTTCACACTGTTATGAAAAAAAAACACATTAGCAAAAACAAAATCTGATTTGGGTCAGTTTTGCCTGCAGTGTGAGCGTAGCCTTAGTGTTTTTCGAAACACGTGCTCCGCATGAATCTGACTGACTCTACTGAGCTCAGAGTGGCAGCACGAATTAATTAGGGGAGACGGGCTTGTGGATTCACAACAGCCAACACAGCTCTCCACTATGTTTGCAGTGTAAAGGTCAGGGTTGTCGTTGGCAAGCTGAGATGCCAGTTTTACAACCTCTTTCTGGTAGACTGACTCAATATCTGTAATCTAAAAAGTTTGTTGTCTAAAAACTTGGACCCTAAAGGCAAACATACAACTGTACATTCTCCATAACCACAGCTCCCTTTTTATGGGTTATGGGTTATTTGTTATTGTGTATGCATACATCATATAACCAAGAACCTAAATTATATATAGTATCTACATGAGTTATTGTGTGGATGTGTGTGTGTTTGTGTATAGTGTTACTTGCATGATAAAATGCTTCACAGATGCAGGTATTTGTTAAGACTGCTAGAAATTATCATTTGCTTTCAACCAATACCTTGCTACAGCTATAATATAAATATCTATGCTCAGATGAGCTAAGCTAATTGTTTCTAGCCTTTAGAAGCAGTGGGCCAGCTACTGTTGCAGGCCCAAATACTGCAAAGTCTGCCAAACAGTTTTATTAAGCATATTTTTTTCCATACAAAATGTGTGGTTTCCAAGTCTAATTCAGGATTACAACATAGACTTTAGTGACAACATTTTCCCTAAACGTTTACAGTTCTCTTTAGAGCCACATGAGACTTTATAAACCTGTGTTCCTGTTTTGAGTGATTTTCCACTCCTCATGTTTATAGTTGTGTTTAAATGTTGGTTAATTTGAAAACTTACATAACTTTTTAAGTAGCGAACATAAAGACTCTCTGTGGCATTTCAGTTACTTAATTATGCAATTACCCCCAGCAAATAACCAACTAAGTAATTTACCTGAAATAAAATAATAGGTTAAAAAAACAAAGTGTTGATTTTTATGGTTACTCACCATCAGACCACCTCATGGCGTCGTCCAGTTGTGGGGGAAGCCCCTTCCAAAGCGAGCTGTCTTTGGGGTAGCCCAGGTCCATACGTCTCAGGTGGTCATCGTAGCGCCAGTAGTGGTTGTCCTTGAAGAAGTAGGTTTTGTCGTTGTGTAGCCAAACAAAGGCTGCATCCACTCCTTCCAAGGGTAGGCCGAAGTCACTGATTGGTCGAGGGTAGCCCTCCTCCACGTTATTGTCTTTAAACACCCAGTACTTTAGACCTAAAGAGGGTGGACACAGAGATTCTAATTAAAGGGAAAAATAACTAAGGATCGACCATCCCGATTATTGGTAGTTAATAAAACCGGTAACCAATATTTGGAACTGCATATACAGTGTAAATGAAAATCTTTAAGTCAAAATTAAGATTTTATAATGGATAAAAATCCAACACAAAACTTTGTTTAAATGCGGTAAGCAATTATTTAATAAATTAGAACATTTCAACATAATATGACTATTTTTACTATATATAGTAAAAATAATCAGATAGTGTTGTTGGCAGGACATTAAGTCAGACTCAGTGGTGAGTGAAACTGAAGCAGAAGGACAGACACAGAGCTGTAGCAGAGCCAAAGTAGCGCACTTTTAATTAATGAACTTTATTGTCATCAGGAAAGTTAAAATGCTGATACAAAAAACTACCTATCCCTAGAAATAACACATTCATATATGGGAATGTATGCATTAAAAATGTATGTTAAGGAGTAGCAAAAAAGGCCATGATGTGTATAGTCAGTCAACTAAACCACACAGACACAAGTTGAAATCCGATAGAGATTTCTACCTCTGAAAAAGACTATTTTGTGGTCCCCGGGCCTCTCATAAACCGCATCCACACTGTCCAGATTGGGTGGGAGGCCCCTCCAGAAGCGATGGATCTGAGCGGGACGCAGAGACACCAGGTGCTTCTCTCGAGTTAGTCGCCAAAAGTACTTCCCTATGACAGACAGGAACAGGTTAGAGATTAGAATGTCTTTACAATATCCTATAGGAGTCTATGAAAAGTAATGCTGTGTTCAGTCCAACACAGTGTGCTGTGTATTGCAGGTCCTACCCCTCCTTCACATCCACAGGGCTAATGGTTGAACTAAAGCTCCAACAATTACCATTAAAGTGAATTTAAATGTCTATTTAAATGCTTTAAATTAAAATTCTGTTACCTTTTGGGCTTGTGCTTAGGAGGAGGGGTGTAACTAATTAGCAGGAGGGGAGAAACAATAGCCAATACACTTCATGTACTGTTATGTTTTAAGAAATTATTTTTCAATATAACTATATTTAACATGTTTAGGCTCTCTTACCCTGCTGGCCAATAAGCAAAAAGATCAATTTCAAGCTGAGGTGATAACAAGTATGCAGCAACAGTCTGGGCCCTAAAGGACCATTTTGTTTAGACAGCAGAATATGTGATGGTGTATAAGCCTGTGATACGAGCCCTGGGAGCCACACATGACTTGGCTTTCTATTGATCGCTGGAGCCACCACTCTGCCCAGCCCGTCTCTTACCTTTTCACTTTATCTCCTCTCCATTCACCCCCTTTTTCTTGCTCACAGCCCCTCTCTACTTATCTCACTGTATGTCAGTCTCTCTTGTTCACTTTCTCCATTTAGGCCTGAATACCTTTGAAAAAAGAAGGCCTCCCCTCGTATTTGGGCGACGGCGTCAAAGTGACTGGTGCATCTGTCTGGGGCATCTTGTGTCAGCCTGAGAGAGGAAAGTTGGAGGAAAGAAAAGTTTTGTTTGCTCGGAAAGAAAAGGAAGAAATTACATTTAAATTGATATTCTGAAAACAGAGTGCTTGCGGCTAAATGCATAACTACATACTCTTTACATAAAACAACCTCACTTATTGTAAGGTATGCAGTTCAATAAAAAACACCCAAACCAATTAAACCATTTGCATAAAAAAACAATTGTGGGATAATTGCAACCACCTACTGAGAGAGTTTGACTGTGTGCAAGAATGTGCACACATTTCCTTCGATTAAATAGGCTAAACATTAGGTGAAATGCTATCACGCTGACACAATGGGGTCACCCAGTTCATTCATCCTCTGGGCTAATAAGTGATTTAAAACAGTGACGTGACCGGCCTGCCAAAGATGAAGCCATTAGGATCACAGGGCTGCCACTGTGAGTGGGAGGCTGCCAGCCCTCACATTATCAACAAAGATCTCCATTCAGAGGTCTATTAACACGAAATCGCTGCCTAGTGGTCAGCATTTGCGACCCTTGTCGAGCATAATCCAGCTTTTCTACGCATCACAACCAGATGGAGGTGCTGCAAAATGAGTAATGAGCGCAGTGGAAGGTCAGCACCAGTGAGAGAAAGAGGCATACTGTATGCCTGTTTAGTTTAGAACTGCTGTATGGTCTTTGCATTTCCCGAACTATTGGTATCGGCAGTTATAATGGCCGATAAAAAAAATAAAAATAAAAATATTCATTCATGATTCATGTAAATAAAAACGGACGGTCAACCATGGTATAAGTTTTGGCGTTGCATAGTTTGTCCACCAGAGAGCAAGCTACAAAGTCCCTGTTGGCAACACTGATTTGTTTTTTGTTATTGTGTTTTTGTTCAAAAGACTTTAACTTTCATATCTTACGTTTGTATTTTTATACACTTTATTTCTCAGAACTTTAATATATTTATATGTTCCTTTGTTCTGTTAAATAAATCTAATTATTATCATATTATTATTTATTATTTATTAGTGAGAACTCATAAATAACTACAAATAACTAATTTTAGGGAAATCTGTTTATGTTTTGTAATGCATTTCTGTTTATATATCTATACATACATACATAGTTGAAGTAACAATAATAGTGATAACATAAAGTAATAATTCAATCTACACAGCTCTATAAAGAAGGAAATATCTCTCCAGTCCTGAAGTAGTTAATATAAGTCCATTTATGTCTTGTTCCAGTAGCCCATTTCTCATCAGGTTGCCCTGGTTCCCTAGCAACTGACGCAGACCTTGTTAACCCGGCGACGTCCGAGCTGGTATGGCTCTTGTATTTGTGGTTTCACTCATGCCTGAGGTAGGCCAGTAGCATTAAGGACCTTAACCACTGAGCTATATTATATATATATATATATATATATATATATATATATATATATATATATATAATTATATATACTACTTTTGACAGTTTTGACTTATTACATTATGTCTCTCGTTAATGGATGGATAAATAGATGCATTGATGGATGTTTGCCAACCAGAATAGTTGAGTTCATTGTGTTGCATTAAATGGTGAACAGATCTTCTACTTACAGGAGAGAGGATCTGTTTTCAGGAAGGTCCAGCAGGACAGGAGGTTCAGCCGTCTGGGAGGGGTTGCCTGGTCGGATTGTGTGGGACACTGAGTCTCTGACACCTATAGAGGAAATAGGATTAAAGATGAAGATTTTCAAAAGAGAAGACATTACTTGTTAGTTCTGCAAACAATTCATCTAGACAGTCTGCTGATTTTGATTTGTTGGCTCAGTTCCTCCTCTTTTTTATTATGCATTTATTTCATTGCACCACGGTATGACATAAAATACACAGTAGCCTATATGATGCTTACTCTTAGTTTAGTCTTAGTATCTGTGTTAATTTATCTCCCTCCTTCACAGTCCTGGCCTTCAGCAATCTTTCCTGCATTTCATTCTAGTCTTCATGATCATTAGTCTCTTCCCCCGCACATTGCTACTCTCTATCAGTGGTGTGATAAGGTCATATGGCCTAAAGAGGTCTAATTAACTCAATCCATGCTTTCATTAATCAATAACCTTGCTCTACATAGCAATTGCGCGCACACACACACGCACACACAAACACACAGACAGACAGACAGTCACACAAGCGAAAGGATGTAGAGCTACTGTACCATAGAGCTGCCAGACGCGGACCTTGTCTTCATAAGGTAGGTCGTATTTCAGAGGGTCTCCTACAGGTCCCTGGTAGTACGGTCTCATGATGGACTCTATGGCTGAGGTGTGCACCAGGCCGATGGCGTGACCAAACTCATGGACTGCAACTGCAAACAGATCCATCCCATGAGAGTCTGAAAGAGACAGGAGAGACAGAAGAGAGAGAGAGAGAGAGAGAGAGAGAGAGAGAGAGAGAGAGATACATTTAAATCATCACCAGGCATTTTTTTTTTTTTTACAATTTGTTTTTATCTAATATCGAAATATTGAACTCCTTACCCGCTAAAATGTTCAAACTGTCAAAAAGGTGATTGGATGCCTTTGATTATGGGTTTAAAGTAACTTTATTTAATATTGTTTGTGTTGTTTTGTTCTGACCTGTTCAGCTATACTAGTGCAGTGCATTTTATCGACTTCACACTCAACACTGCCCTGTAGCAAAACTGTATGGAAAGCAAAAAACTGAAAAATTAACTTTTTGGTTTTAGTTAGAGATGTTCTGGACCAAATGAAATCTGTAGGGAAAAGACTTGGACACATTTCCAAAGGAGCAAATGGGCGTGGCTTATTTAGATAGATTCTGCCAAATTGCACAACATTTGACATTGCATGTCTTTGGGTCCCCAGCAATACACCTGCCAAGCAATACACCCGTGTGCAGTAGAGCTGATCAACAGTTCCCAAATTATGCAAATGACAGAGATTCCTTGCTTTATTGCTAGATGTAAAAGGTATTCTATGCCGCATTAGGCAATTTGTTCCAAAAACATGTTCTTCTAAACTGGAGTTATTTAGGTGAGCAGTCAAATAAATTAAAGAAGCAGCTACAGATTGCTGCACACAGCTTATTTTACTTCCCTACAATCATTGTTGTCCAGCATAGTAGCAAATGACTTAACAAGAAAACACTCAAAATGTTAGGCACAGCTTCTCTTTCCTCGCTCTCAAGATTTAAAAATAAATCAGCAGCCTTGTCAGGCAGTGACAGGAAACAACAGACAGAGAATCAAGAGATGCAAATATTTTTTATAGGACATAATGAGAGATTCATAATAAAAGTGTCACAAAACAGACATTATTATTACCCATGACTATGACTATAAATCATGAATTATTTTTATTTTAACCGCTATAATCTCAGCTTCAGCTTTTACAGAGATCACCTTCCGGCTTAGAGTTTGTGACTTTTGTCGAACCAACACAGCCCCTGTTTGCATGTTTATCTCTTTTTATGAGTGAACTCCATAGGTTGCAAGTTAAGAGGCATGACAGACAGCTCTGGTGGCTGTGAGTGCTGTTAGGCATGTGGTGTAGTGAGATAACTATGGTAATACTGCCTGAGCTCCTGGCCTGCCAATCAAAACCTGAGTGCGGAAAGACACCTAAAGACGCTGCAGGCTATTAAAGCACATTTCCCTCGATGTTCAACTCAAAAGAAAAGGCAAAGCCTCCAAAAACTCCTTGTCTGGCTCTGCTAAGCAAGACAAAACCTGGGGTTTAGAGATTTAGATTTGCAAAAATGTGAGTGCTAGCGTGTCGAGCCAAGCTAGCTTAGAATTCCTTGGTGGCTAGGCTGAAGTCTGAATTCTGTTAACCTTATGTTGGCCTCAGCTTGGGAACACCTCAGTGCTGTGCTCTGTCAAAAGACAAAGGACAATTGGAGACATGCACTTGTGTTTACAACACCTGGGGTATTCCAAAGCCAAATGCCAATTCTAATCTACAGGAGCACATGGCGCAGAGAGGAAAGGTGGATAAAAGGAGGGATTGAGGGGGAGAGAACAGGGACTCAGAACAAAGTAGGTACCATGTCATCGTATTTACAGTCCATCTGAAGTTGACAGAAAGACATCCTAATGCCTGTGGACAAAGTCAGAGCAGAGAGATCTGGGTGGATGAGTGGGACTCATTGAGTTAGACATCCGTAGAAGAAAGACAGAGAGCAGGAAAGAGAGAGAAGTTCAGAGTAAACACACAGAAGCAGAATGATATTGCTGCATAATCACTAACATTTATCCAACTAACAAAACCGTTGTACGATATTGATTTAAAAATGGTATTACTTTGACGCACAGTAAAGACAATTGGGTACCTCTACCTTGGACACAGCATATTTCCAGAATGCTACAAACAGCCTGCCGCATTTAAACTTTAAAAGTTTAATAAGGACAGTATACCATATGGTAGATGGAAAGATGAGCACAGCTAGCCAAGGGCTATTCTTTTCATTTGATGTGAATCACTGTGCCTTGCATTACCTTGTGCCTCTCGAGAGTCAATATTTTTATCAGGACATTTAAGGTATATAATACCTTTTTAGATGTTCAAAGCAGGGGGAAAAACATGCTAAAGATGATGGGAGAATTGACTGTTCATGTCATTTGTTCATGTCGATGAAATTAACAAAGGATGATGATACAGCAATTGCAGAAGCTCCCGCCCCCCCACCTGTGCAATTTAAATCACAGTTCTGAAAATAAGTTGGTCTTTCAGCATTTAAATGTTTAAACAAAGCTTAATATGAGGAACGTTGCATGCAAACACAGTCATGGAAAAGTTAAGTTTTGTGCACTCCCCATTTTGCAGTGACATGAGATGAAAGATGTCAGTTTCAACTGACAGTCATCGATAAAGAACATTGGTTCTAAGAGTCTAACAATTCCAATGGAAGAGTTGCTCAAGCAGAAGAATTGCTGTAGCAGTTGATCTGTTTTTGTGAGACTGAAATTATTTCACAAGCTCCCTAAAAATCAATTCTAGTAATATCTGCAGCCCCAGTTGACCCACATATTTCCTTTCAACTTTTTTACCCTGAAAGTGAGGACGCCATTACCCATGCTATATTCTAGATCATTGGAAAGTACAGTAAAGGCTTATTTGTAATCCATGCTCGAGTACAGCCTTAAGCCTTACTTCCTCTAACCCTTAAATCGCTAAAACTCATTTGGCAGGCTGATCATGATATTAATAATTCTGGGGGGGATTAGACTTCAATCCTGGAAATATATGAAAAAGGGGTCCAGACAAAATGAAAATTACACTCCTGCAATTTTAAATATTAATCACAGTTTTATAAAAGTTTATTGAACTCAATCTAGGCCCCAAGAAGGGAAACTAAAATTAAAGCAAGATTCTTGAACTCTTATTTATGTTAGGTGTGACAGTAACTTAAATTTGTAAATCAGAGAACGTTGTCCACATTATGTAGTAAGTAACATTTTATGTTAAATGAACTTCCCAGTGCTCTCTGGTGGCCAAACTGTGTAATGGCAGCACTGTTTCCAAATGATCTTAATCATATACTGGAGACTGTATTTAACACTAATATGTGTTCACTCATAACACATATTAGCATAAACAATTTAGAGCAGCCAAAGAATTAAATAGGATTAATTGTAGCAGTTTTCTGCTATTGTAACTCATAAGAACTGTGTTGATCCCATTACATAGCTATTATTATATCATGGCTTGGTTTGCTGTAATCAGTATTCTTCCAAATATGCAATACAATTTACAGAATGTTTTCAATGCTGTATTTTGGCATGTCTATACTGCTAAGTTGTTACTTAGAAATAGGCAGATAATTGGCTGATAATATCCCACAGCACAATGTTTTGGTCAGACTCTGTTATTGACTTTTCAGCTGGTTTGTAGCCTATGTGTTTGGAGACACTTCCCCTCTCTGTGATTTTGGCCTTCCCAGGCAAAAAGCTATTATGTCATGTCAAAAATGAATTGAGAGGAATGTAAGTCTTCATCGACTTCTTTTGAGAATACTTAGTGTTTTAAATTAGGCAAGTTGGCAGCTCTCGAGTAACAATCCTCCAAGCTACTGAACCGACTGGATGGCAGCTATACAAAACCGGAGATGTGAGACTGTCACATCAAG
The DNA here is from genome assembly GCA_026937815.1 of Etheostoma perlongum. Taxonomy (NCBI): domain Eukaryota; kingdom Metazoa; phylum Chordata; class Actinopteri; order Perciformes; family Percidae; genus Etheostoma; species Etheostoma perlongum. The sequence goes on along the minus strand of CM049386.1, from coordinate 16,317,699 downwards.
GGTCCAGATTGAATTAATATATTTCAGTTTGCAACTGAATGAGCAACAATCAACATGCAGGCGCATTTGGCTCAAAACCATCAATGGGTAAACACTGAGGAAGACGAGAGGATGCAACCTGTTGCTTTTCCTGACCCAGACTCTTTTTTTAGGATCTAGTATCAATCAACTATTTTTCATAGTATTATAAAAGCACCCAGAATTCACCAAAACTGACTCAATATGAAATAACAATTTTAACATGTCTTTAAAACTGCTATAATCAATATTTTCATATTAAACGCACCCATTGGTAATAAACAAACACAAGTTGTGTTAACATTGAATAAAACCACATAGAGTGTATCCTCAAGGTCTAACACAAGTGTTGAATGTATTTCCTTTCTTCCTTCCTGTATTGTTAACATCCCTATTTACTAGCTAGCAGTCTTCTTCTCTGCATTTGTTGGTTTATATCTACATAGCATGGCGCATTACAACCACATGTAGATCAGTGAAATATTATGACTCCATTAGTAGGAAGGTGTATCGCATCACCCATTTACATAGTTTTGGATTTACGGGCCACAACTTTACAGTTTTGTAACACTCCCGATGCTCTCTTTAGTCTCGTTTTTAGCTGGAGCGGGCACCTGTTTTCAGCAAAAAAGCTCTAAAAATCCACTTTGTGCTACCTGCCAAGCACACTGACAAATTTTGAAACTGTCATAGTGGAGAATTTATCTAAAAAATGTATATAAAAAGGACAGTGAATTTTGGATTTGCATTCATCCGGGAGCGTGAAACATGACTTTGAAGGAATGATAACGCTGCTCTATGTTTGCAAGATGTGTAAGTACGCAACTGTTTCCTAACAGGTTCGCCATATCAACTTTCCTAACATCATGATATGTCAACCTTGTATTTACAGGTTAGTTCTGCACTGCCCCCAAGTGTACAATATTTTTACATTGGTTTAGAGTTTATTGGGTAGCTATTATCCTTTCTAGTTCATTAGAAAGAAAGAGAACATTTTAAATTGTGTAATTAGCAAGGATCTTGGCCTTGAGGTAAGTCTTAAATTGCTAAAGGTGTTTGAGTAGACTGTCTTAAAGGAAAGACTATAACAAATATCACAAGGGCAAAAGGAAAGGAGAGATCAATATCTTGTTTTTATGATGTACAAATAATGTTGTACCTGGTACGATAGCTTTATCTAAAATCACATAAACCCTAATTATGTATTATAATAATGTTACAAAATCAAAGGCAGCAGTTTAAATTGGCAATGTTGTTTTTTATTAGCATGGATTAGCCATAAGAAACAGAGGGCTTAAGTGCTGCAGCCAAATGGGAAGAGGCAGAGGCATGATTTACAAATGAAAAAGTCTGATGTGTTTTATTTGATGTACACTTTACCTTTCATTGAGTGAATGAAGGCACCTTGAAAGCAGGAACATCTAACAAGGTACGATGATTCACAGCCAGCACCTGTTCACTCTCGCTCCTAGTGAAGGCTGTCTTTCTGTCCATTTACAACACCATGGCTGTCAATCTGACACTTTAATTTATGACTAGAAACACAATTCTTTGCGTAGATCATTTTCTTTGTTTAATCTCTCAGTTTAAATCATTGTTGAACAATTTGAATAGAGAAATAGATTGGGGTCAGGACAAGAACCCACCTCTGACCCCTCCCTCCTTCAGCGCCTTGCTCCCATTAACCCCCTATGTGTGAAGATGATTCTGTGAACTACTACAGCATCATGCCATCATGTCCTGCCCCTGCTGAGGTCTAATTGGAGCGGATTAAGCTGCTGTAACATATGGTTCCCAGCTTTAAGAGGGCAAAAGTAAAAGAATGGAAATGAACAGAGGTCCTGGCTGCATCATAGACTTAGCAGCCGGTGCTGCCAGTGTCATTTACACCCCCGCTACAAGCTTTAAGCTCCATCTCAGGGGAGTAGGAGAGGATAGTGAGCCTGTAACACCCGAGGAGCTTATTCTTTTTCAGCCTGAGGTTTTATACACAATCATGAGAGGAGCATGCGTCATGAAGAAGTGTGTTATCTGTCTAAAGGCAAGTGATCATCATGGTATTGCACACATAAGCATCAGTGCCTGATCAGCATGGGCTATATAAGTGAGAACTTCACCAGCTGTGGAACGGATCCTGTTAGTGGTGTGACACTAACTATCCCATTCTAAATGTCACAAAGAATACACACATTGATAACCTGTGCAAAAGACTAGCAAAGACTTTACTTTCAAAGGGCGATTTATTGAGGCTGTAAGGAGCGAGCAGCCAAAGCATGCTGATGTCCTACCAGGCAATCCTATTCAGCATCATTAGATGCAGAATTACAGCATGGTTTGGCAACCTAACAAAAATCTGACTTGCCAGCATGTACAAAACAGCTATAAAAAAGTACCAGGGAAGACGGAATATGAGCCCATACAGAGCCTGTACGGGCAGGCAGTCATGGAACAAGCAAAAAAAATCAATACAGAGTCTCAACATCCCCTCATCTGTGACTATGAACCTCTGCCATCCAGAAGAGGACTGTGTGCCAACGTGCAAATCAAACTGCTTGAAGCTATCGTTTGTTCCAGCCTCCATTGAGCTGCTGAACTCTAATGCTAAACCTTAGTGCAATAGAGCAATGTGCAATAAATACACAAGCACTTTAATTCTTACTTCTTACAGAAGTAAAGAGTGTGTCCTCAGCCCTGAAAATCCCATCACTGTGTCATTGTGTCCAAATCACTCTTTTATCGATTGTCATTGGAGGAGCCGTTGGTTGACAGCACAGATAATAGTGCTACTTTGAGGTCTAGTAGAGACATATTCCTTGTAGCTTTTTATTGCTAAAAATCAAAGGAAATATTTTATGATCACTCAAAACATGCTGCTTTTGTCCCTTTTCTTTCTCCCCAATCACCTGTTAACAAATGTGAAGCCCTCAATTCTTGTGAAAACCCCATGGCTTACTTGAACAATTAAGTGGGATCCATATAAGTAAGTATTGCTGAAAAAAATAGTTCATAGCTATCAGAGGCGTATTAGAGTAGATTGTTTGTTATGACAGTTGAAGGAAATTAAAAGGACACCATCTATGCCTCCTAATAAGCTTGTGATAACACTGCTTTAATTACTACTCTGAGTCCTGTGTCTATGTTATATTCATACTAACATATTAATATGAATTAAAGAATCAGGTGCCTGAACAAAGAGTAGAAGCACAGCTTGGCTCCAAAATGAAAGGCTCTTTTTTCCTTTTCTTTAAGATTCCTTGACACTGACTGTTGCAATCTCATTTTATAGTACTCTAGGAGTCTCTAAGAAATGCTGGTTTCCCAGAATACCAGTCCATACCCATTCTCCCCCAATCATCCATCGTCTACCCTTCTTTTGATTCAAACACACACCAACTTTCCGTATTTAACATGCATATTCACATGCATGCATACACACTTTGACACCAACAGTTCCTCACCTGGAGATCTGAAGGTCCAGGCCTCATCATCATCAAAGTGTGTATCCCCAGCTGTGAACCTCTCTCCGGGGAAAAATGCATGCGCCACGGTGCCGCCTGGCCCATCAAAGGGATATCCATCATTGTGGTCGGCCTTAGTGAAGTCAATTTGTATGTCTGCATCACTGCCGGCCACCTCATGGAAGTTTAGTGGGGCGATGTCACTCCAGACCTTCAGGGCATAGTACATCAGGGCTCGAACAGTGTCCCTGCCCAGTAAGGCTGAGTCCTTAGGGAAGGTCCTCACTCTGAGAATAAAGGAAGGAGGCAAGTATGTTACATGAGAGAGGAACGAAAGGGAAGATGTGGAGATTATTAGGAGCCGTATTTTCACTCTCAGGCCCGTTTTAGCAGTTTTTAGCAAATTCACCTTTCTAAATAGACACTATCTTTACACTGAAGCCAAACATTCTCTGTACATACCAGATATTTAAAGTAATATACCTATCTTTAACCCCTTTTAGTTACATTGTCCAAGCGTTACTGGAATTTATGGAAAATAGTTTTTTCATCCTCAAACTCAATCTTTAAACTGCCATTTTCAGCCAAACTACAAAAAAGCGTGCTTCTTTCAGATATTCTTAACACTTTATAGAAGGGGTCTTCAACGTTTTTTAAACCAAGGACCCCTTAACTGAAAGAGAGAGAGCAGGAACCCCCTACTACATATTGTATGAAAATATGTGTATTAAACTGAGACTACAATAACGTGTAGGGCAGCCTAGAGCCTTCATACATACCTTTTTTGCATAGTATCCTAAGCCATAAAAAAGCCTAATGATTGTTTGCATGATTTTATAAATCATGTTTTAATGTTAAACATACATGTGCCACATTGAATCCTTAAGATGAACTATCTGTGTCTGTATTGTTAAGAATTTGGTGCCCTTTGTAGAAATGTATTCAAATGGGATAGAGTTAAATAAGGTGACTCTTTCCATTGATGACAATTTGCCTCGATCACCGTCTTAGGCTCACCGACTCAGGTTTTGAGTGGAATAAATTGTTCCCGTAAGTATATTTTACTGACTCGAAACAACTTTGGCCACCAGCTACATTTCAGACCTTTCATCCACACATGAGCCAGGGCAGCAGCTGTTTCAGCGACTCCGCTTGTAGCTGAGACCTTTACTGTCAAGTCAAACTTCTCAACACCTGCCAGAGGAGCTCACACCAGCGAAGTCTCTTTAATCTCTCAAATCATTTTTCAAGGCACACTCATACAAGTCAGCTCGTTCTGTTTTATCTTTCAGTTTTGTTCTCATTCATCGCTGTTTAGTTTTTAATCTACTCTTGTGTTCAGTGATCATCTTGGTACACATATACACACACTATCACAGTATATACGTACTATATACAGCCAGGCAGACAGACAGTTATTCTTTTCATCACCATTCTCAATTATCTTCTTTTTGGAATTAAGTCAATCCCTATTTCACCTTGTGAGGCCATATGATGTATGTGTATACAGCATATCATTGATTTTCTTTTAGCCCTATAAGTGTGAACACATTTTCTTCCTTGTTCCCTTCCGTTTTCTGCGTTAGCGGCTATAATAAAAGAATATTGGACTTAGATTCTCCTTGGAGAAAAACAGAAACAGAAACTCCAAATGAATGCTAATTGTACTGTGTGGCTACTGGCTGCTGGATGTGTAAATATGTGATAATATGTCAGTATTGTGTAAGAAAGCATTTTAAGAGGAGTTTTATGAGCACTCTTTTAGGATTCAGTATATGCATGCAAAAAAAAAAGTAAAGGAAAGAGTTTGGGCATAATCAGCCTTATATTATAAAAACAGAAAGAGTCACTTCTCTCCATAATTTCTGCCTAAATAAGCTGATATTTTCTCCTGCTCCCCACTGCAGTCAACACATGAGCTGCCTGTTCTGCCATTACCGCAGTGTCTTTAACACACCCAGTGATGCGAATGAGTTTCATTAATGCGGCTAATTAATGTATTAATTAGCAAATATGTCTACGTCAACATGTTGTCACAAAACACATGGGCGGCATTAGCAACTTCAGCTTGAAGCAATAAGGTGGTAGTAGTTTAAAGAGGAGTTTTTAACTCATTAAGATTAAAATGTATGCAGCTAGTGACTTCAAAATCTAATTAGATTGCCTATTCTGTGGGGAGAACTAGGTGTGCGGTGAGTATGATTTTATTCTTAGGTTGATTTGTTCACACAAAATGTGCTACACAGTCCCTTATTCATACTGCCTGAGTGTCACTGCAAACCACAGTTAGCCAAGGTCAGTGCAAATGGCTCAACCTCCAAGGGCAACTCAGCTGCTTATTAGTCCTAATTCAGACGGACGAGGTGGGCGTTTGTGTACGTCTGTGTGTTTGGGAGCGATAAAGATGGAGAGGCAGAGTGCATGGGTTTGTCATTGTGCGAGTATGTATGTGCATCCATTATGTGTGTCAGATCGTGAGTGTGTGTGCGTGCGCGCATGTGTGTGTGTGTGTGTGTGAGTAATTGACGGTAAGTCAGCCAAGGGGAGAATATTCCTGCCCTGCATCTCAGATGAAGTGAGCAGCCCAGGGGAAGTGCATTTGTTTATATAAGGACACTGTAGATGTATGGTAAATAAACCAGGTGTCATATCCCTGTGGTCCCTCCTTTACATTTGGTTAACCTCACGGAGCATGGCTGGGATCTCGTCAGTTTGTCAATATTACACCTTGATTTTAACAACCTTATTGATTATGTTTTAATTAAGTGACCGGCCTGCAGTCATAGCTGATGCTTAAATAAACTGTTTGTCCAGTATTTAGTTTTGTATTGTGTTCCTCCTAATAACAATATTCACAATTGAGCTACATGTGAACTAAGCAGATATATTTACCACGTGTCAAACTTATCTATTATCTTATTTTACTTGACACAATAAGATATTTATTTTACAGGGAGTAATCGAATGGAATTAATACTGTATGTCATGACCAAAATATAACAACATTGTTCCTCAAGGATTTATTTAACAAAGACAAGTCAAGACTGAGATTATGATGACATAAAAACATAAACAAAATTAAATTATCCTTCCAGTAATGACTTATTCCAGTTATGACTAGTTGACTGGCAACATTACTTTGATGACAACACTCCAGAAGGTCACTGCATCTGGCCAAGAAGTACGTTTAGCACGTAACTCTGCTAAAACCACAGCTTTCTCAGTTTTTGTGAAGTTTATACAACTAAATATAATGTGAGAGTTAGTGAGATTTAGAGATGCTAGTATGTGGACGGGGTCCGGCTCAGCTTTCAGACTTTATGCTAAGCTAAGCTAATTGCAGGCTGGCTCTTGCTTCATAGCTTACAAACATGTGAGTGTTATTGATCCTCTTGTCCATCTATCAGCAAGAAAATGATTAACTGGGGTGACCTCTTAGCCAGTAGAGTGTTTAATTTACAATCCATCCATCTTCCTCCATTTTTCCGGTGTCGGGTTGTGGGGGGAGCAGCTCCAGCGGGGGACCCCAAACTTTGCTGTCCCAAGGTACACCTCCCTAGAGCGGCGCCCAAGTGGCATCCTTAACAGATACCTGAACCACCTCAACTGGCTCCTTTCATGCAAAAGGAGCAGTGGCTCTACCCCGAGCTCCTCTCGGATGACTGTGCTTCTCTAAAGGCGCTGACTTGAGTCTGTTTGGTGTGTTCCGTGCCGTCGTCAGTCGGCCTTCATTTGGGCTGTTGAATTGGAAGGTGGGCAGTTGGACTCAATGACCAATCTGACGAAAACGAAAATCTTTTAAACTGACCTTTGTCGATCTGAAATGAAGATGCAACTGCAATGCTTATTTCTTGCTTAAAATATTTTCAGAAATACTTTTTGGTGAACTATTTTTGTAAATTTGAGATCCAAGGGGGGTAAGCGAGCGTCCACGAAGTCCATTCCATTGGCTGCCATTCATTTTGGCGTTAAAAACTTTAGCTATCCATTGTGAAACACGGCAATGTATAAAAGGCTCCATTACCTTATACCTCACGTTATGGCTGCATCGCAGGTGTTTTTGTAAAACGATTGTGTTATAACCAAGCGACTTGCTGTCGCACAGTCGACAAATCAACATATTGTCAGGGGAAGCACACAGACAGTTTTGACTTACATTAGCTGTGTAGGTTTAATTTCTAATGCCAACTAGCATTTTAGTTAGCAATAATTAGCCTGTGCCTATGTTATTTCCTAAAATATACCTGCGCTCTCCATCTCTGCAAGATTTGGAATAATTGAGATTTCTCTTGGCACAACTCCCAGAAGACTTACAACTTTCAGACAGGTTGCTCACATCGCATCTACGTTGTCAAGCTCAGTTGGAGGCTGCGCATTAATGCTCAGCACTCACCGGAAAAGTGCTTCTAATATCCTTTACTGGTCTCTGCCTAGATCAACGAGAACTGCTGGTCTATTTTTTTAACAGTCTATGATGACATCGTATTCCAAACGAGCCACCATGACGATCTGGCTTTGAAATTCCGGAGAAGCCAGACCCACGTGATACGTTTTTCCAATGAGCTGCCGGTTTTCATTTTTGGGGCAACAAAATTTGCATGGATTTCTCAGCTCAGCCCTATAAGAATAAACTTATGGCTGGTCAAGGATGATGGCTGTGTGATCACGCGGTGAATGTTTATTTTCTTCAAATGTAATGGCCATTACTGATGAGCAGTTAGGAAGTGATAAGCACGTGAGCCAGCAGAGATTTAAGGAAAAAGAAAGTGCAGATGTCAGTTTTTAGCTGCAGCATAGAGCAGGAGCCATCATTGCCTCAGTGGCTGAGGGCTGTTTAGCAGCAGCAGAGCTTCTGAGTGTGCATCATTGACTCAAATAAATATCTGAGAACAGAGTGTACCATCAGACATTTCCACATCAATCAAATATAATACCTCCATAAAGAACTGCTTACATCAAAGCACACCCTGACACTACTGAGCAGGCAGTCCTGGACGGACTGTGAATCTTTCGCTATGGTGCTTAGCTGACAAACAGAAGATGGAGAAGGAGGAAATAGCACGAGGAAGGACAAGAGAAAGGGGCATTGTATGGGAATGGGAAGTAAGCAAGCTAAAATATGCAATATGCAGTATTTATGACGATTCACCACTTATTCATGTTTTTAATAATAATAATAATAATAATAATAATATCTATCTAAATCTGACTATTAACTACATCCTTGATTGACAAAAAAAACGGAAATTAATTAATTATTAATTAATTAGTAATCTTGCTGACTGGTTTATTTTTTCATTATTTGTTTTATACAAAGATATACTCCAGTTATTGTATTTGAGTTGGATGCTTTTTAAGTGAAACTAGCTCTGCGAGTGCTTTTACACCCTTTACTGGGAAATCAAAGAAATGTATAAAACAGGTAGAACTATAATGAGGTCTGTAATTAAAAAAAAAAAAACAGCACAGTAGTAACATTTATCTGAGACTTGATACTCATAAAAATGTGTATCAAGTCTGATACTGAAATCAGTGTTTTTGAATATACCATGCCAAAAAAGGTAATCAGAATGTGAATATTTGAAAGTAATAAACTACTTGCCTTATTTTGAAGCAGGGTAGGCTTGTTTCTGAGAAATTGAATTTGTGAATGTGTTAGTCTCACTTAACTTCCTTTGTCTGAAAAGGATGTAATGTAATTTACATGTATAATGCTTTACACGGCAAATGAATGTCTATCCACCATGACACAGCCTACTCCAATGCCCCTTACAAAAGTAATGATGCTATAGTAACCATGGCGGGGCAAGAATAAATAAATAAATATAAAATAAATATATAATAATCCACAACACAATATATCCTTTTAATAGGCTGGATTTCTCTTGCACTCAAACAGAGTTAACAACAATCAAGATAATGGATGTGATAACATAAAAATGAGCAAATATAACTAAGTTGTTGCAAGTAAACCTAATGAACCTTCTAGACACCAGGTAAATAAAATGGCTGTGGGACGTTCTTTTTCACGGTTGTAGAGTGACTGCAGTATGAGCTTATAGAGGTTTTACATCTAATCTGACAGATACATGTCTATGAAACCCTCCTCTTTAGCCAAATTCTGTAATAGTTAATAGTTATAATTAGATTTGCCATTACGGACTCTATTAGGAAATGTTATCTCAGGAGTCCATTATGTTGCTTTTTATATTGAGGTACTGCTTTAACACACCTGTAGAATATGTACAAAAGGCTCTTGACCAAGTGCCCTCTTGTGGCAAACTATGCATTCTGCTATTGAGCACAGCTATCGAGCTGTGCACTCAGTAATACAGTACAGAGACATAGCAAGAGGCATGTCAGCAGAACAGAGCTCAAAGTGCACTTTACTGCATCCAAGTGGTGGGAGTGTTTGTCTCTGACTAATCGCGAGCAAAACCAGTTTTTTCTGACTGAACGCGACTTTTATTTCTCTGCACATTGATTGATTTTTATGAAAGCTGTTTTACAGAAGCCGAGCTAATGTACTTATAGTGCGGCTTTCTTATGCCGGTGTTAGTTAAGCTGATTTGGACAATGTTGGCATTCTGGTATGTAAATGGAATGGAAGTCTTTTTGCATTGCAACTTAATGGAGCAGTAAGAATAATTTATTTCTTGTGTGCATTTGAAACGGGATAAATATAACTTCCCTGTTTATTTGTCGATTAAGCTTATGAAGCATATGCACACTGGTAGCTTGATCGTACAAATTCATTAGTACTTCTAGTAATAACCCATTTAAGTCATCTACTTATGGGAATTCTCATTATATTTGGCATTTTTATTTGTTCATATTTCTTCTCAACACCTATAAGCATCAGTGCTTGCAAATAATGTGCTGTTATGTTAAAATAAAGTCCGTAAAAAGAGTTCTATCTGTTCTGACTGCCACTCTAAGGTTAACATCACTATTCGAGCCACACATACAGTCCTAAGTGAATACCTATTCAATAGTCTAGGTAGGTGATTTCCCAAACTGATGTTAAAGTATTTCAGCACAATTCAGTACCTCAGTACTTCATCTATTGCAGATAAATGTTCTCTGCGTGGCATCAACAATACACGGACCTTGAAGCTGAATAAAGACATGGGATACAATACAAGGCAAAACGTCTAACTCTGTATGTGTGTAACAGTAGATGCTTTTGAGTGTTTGAGTGTGTAACTAATGATTTTGCACCTCACCAATTAAGCACCAGAACATTACAGTAAATATTTATCTAATAAAGAAGCATGCAAGCAACAATACATCTGCCACAATAAACAAAATAGCTGGATAAAAATCCAAACACACCCGAGGGCGGCTGCGAATCTGTATAGAATATCCATGCTTTCCTATGTTGCTCTATTGAGAAACCACACCATATGGTGACCTCTCAAAATGTGACTGAAACCAACAAGTAATCCACAAGTGTTTATAATAAAAGCACTATAAGTTTACCATCTGTTTCTTGGCAGGAGCTCCAGGCAGAAAAGAAATCTACAAAAGACACAAGCTCCGTACTGTATGTCTCAATTTCCAGTAAAACTTGGCTTCTTTGCACGCAAATGTAAGAGCTGGGAGTCAAAAGGTGGCTTCAATGGACTGAAAAGACATGCTGCCTTATTTCACAAAGATGTGTGGGGCCAGAAGAGCTTTGTGAGGCATGTGATGGGCAGCAGTAAGACGGAGAGAAGCTGAGAGTAAAGAGAGAGCCAGTGATGAGAAAAGGCAAAATGTTCCAGTCATAAAACAGCAGGTCTTCACAGCAGTGTGCATGCTGGTTCCCCCCGAAGCAGACTGTGCAACTGCTTCGCAGCAGTGAGATGCTGGATTGCTGCCACTCAGTTTTCTAGGTCAGCTGAGACCGCACAAGAGCCCCCATGCAATCATATCTTGACCCCAAAGAAATGTGTGTCTCAGAAAGCCTCCTGTGGGTGGATGTGGGGGATTATTTCAACAAGGCAATGCCAGAGGGACAAAGTCACCAGGTAATTTGGTATTATCAATAAGCCATAGCCACCCTGCCCCCGGTGATTCATCCCTCTGAACTCATCCCTCTCACAGTCTGATCTGTTGCTTCTGCCGCTGCAAGACAGTGTTGGGCAGGGAACTCAGTAAATAAGCAGACAGATGTTTTTTTTTTTAGGTCTTTGTGTCTTTGAAATGAGCTCACAACAATATTATGCAACTCATCCTCATCCTGCTGCCTCATCATCTTCACCATCTTCTCTCAGCAGAGCTCTACTTTATGTTCTGTCCTGCTTTTGCAGTAACTACAGCAGCCCCTCTCACTCCCTCTTGCTGCCACAGCCTTCCCATCGTTCTTGCTTATCGACCTGTTTCTTCAATCCTCCAGTGCCCTGATGTCCTGCTTTCCTCTCCGCATCTCGCTTCATTTTGCTGTTCTTGTTTCCTACCGTAGATCTATTAGCCTCCTCAGGTCATCGCTCCTCTGCAAGTTGACATGGCCCATATGGCCCGTGTACTTACTCTCCTTAACTTGGGCTGCAATGGCTGAAATAAAGGCTTTCCTCATGTACATAAATGCTCGTTTAACTGGTACTTGTCTGCTACAGTGCTGGGTGATGTGGAGAATGACAGAGAAATTTGTTTTTATAAGTCCCTTATTAGACAATTCTCTGTAGTAGTGTCACCTTATTCTTGACCAAATACCTCAATGTTGCTATTGCAACTATATTATAGGGTTGACTATTGGTGCTTTAACTAAATATGTCCACAATTACATTTTAGATAAATATTCATCAATAATGTGTATGTAGATATGTGGCCAAGTGGTTAAAGGCAAATAATCGAACAGCTAGAACAGTCTAGTAAGTTCAGAAGATTACATCACTTTACTGCCTTTAAAACCAGGAAAAGACCAAACTTAAGCCACATTACAAAATCCAAAATCTAAGATGATATCTAGTCTAATGATATTGATATAATATCAATATATTGCCCAACCCCTGTCCACCAAACCGATCACGGCTACATTTTGCTTTGCACTCACATGCATTCTCAGTGCTGTGTATACCACTTGCCAAACCAAATTTACTTTCTTGATAAACAATATCTCAGAATCACATATTCTGAAAGCATAGCCAGGTCTTTCACAGCCCGCCTGTCTTTTTCAGTGTGTTCCTGCTGTCAAGTACACACTGCAGCTCCTGGCAAAGCAACACGCCACTGAGCAGAGATGCCGTACTGACCTGTCAGCAGTAAACAACCTGATCCTCATCTAAACTTAAGCAATTTAACCACTTACACTCATGGAAAATGGCTCAACACTAGCAATTAATGAGAAGAGAAGAATAAAATGGAAAAAAGAAGAGCGCCCGGAACAACTTAACCAGAACTGGGCATTCTTTTTTATGCAAATGTATGCAGCTTCTTTTCTCTGGTTTTAAGTCGCAATTAAAAAGCATGTAGAAGAAGAACTGCAATTTGTTGGACCCCTGCGTTGGCGAGCCACAAACTGTGCGGGAGACGTGAATGAGCTGTTATCCCTCAAAAATGTCAGATCATGGGAAAGAAAGACATGTTGATACAGAGTGCCGAGTTTTTCACTGAACATGGACTTCTAAGTATTTATTTACTGATGTAAAGCCGTGTGCTTAGTTTGCGGAGAACAGATCGGCATGTTAAAGGATTATAATTACAATCGCCATTACTACTAAACACCACGCAGAGAAATACAACTTGACTGATGCAGAATGGGCACGGACATCTGAAGCTTTGCTAGTTAAGCTGCAAACGCAACAAGGCTTTTATTTTTTATTTTTTTACTAAGCACAAAATCGCCAAAAAACAGTAAGCCATTTTCTGAAGGGAAGTTTAATAAAGAGTGTTTGGTGGACTCTGTTGCGCAAATATGCCCAGAGAAAAAAGAGACCTTTGAGAATGTGCCGCCTGACATAAACCCAGAATTGAGTTTAGTCTATTGGTCTGGCCCTCCACAACAGTCCCAGTTTGTCATGTGGCCCCTCGGGAAAAATAATTGCCCATCCCTTCCGTAGGACGGATGGGATGGGCGTATGAGCCTGACTAAATTGATTCACATACATCTAATTAGCTCACACGGGCTACTTCGGTGTGTAGAAGCTAGCTGCTAGTCTGGGCTGTGGACATTAGGGTCTAACCCACTTATGGAGTCACAACACGTGATTCGGCCTTGATTTGCATTATAACTGGTCTTTATGTTAGTGAAGAAAAGAAGGATGGCCCTCGGAACAAACAATGTATTGTACGTTAACTTTCCAGTGATTGTTTGAAAACGTTTTATGGGATGGTCTGAACTAAAATTGCTGCATTATATTATACCTTTCTAAGGGTCTTAAATGTCATGTGTGACATGTGTTATGTTGTTATTACATGTGTATACATTTGTATAGATGTTTATACATTTGTATATAATGTGGGAAAACACATTATGCTACAAAGAAGATTTGTTGTATTTTATTGTTCAGCTGTTTCCAGTATTCATTTCATTTCCAGATTAAGTCTTATTTTAGTGATTTTGTCTAAGACTGGATGCTGCACCAGTACATTCCTTAAAACCACTAAAATATTGCTTTATCTGGCTTATTATAACGTTATGCTCATAAAAAACGTTCCTTACTAATCTAGGTCACGCTATGTTGACAGCAACTAACAGTTACAACCTAATACCATATTACAAATAACAAAAAGTGAGTGAAACATGTATACAACATATGTTACTGGATAAATGCTTCTTACAATTAACCTAAGGGGGGCATTCATGTGAATTTTCCCAGTCGGGAATTCCTATTATTCCAACACCACTAAATGCAGCAGGACTCCTCACAACAACAGTGTTGGCTGATATCTGGGAGAGGTCACTGCCCACAAATGACCAAAGAGAGCGGTGGGGAGATTTTATCAGAAGTTGCCGTGAGACTATCATGACTTGTGACTGACAGCTGATAGGGAGAGAGAATATGGGAAATCCAACCTCACGTGGAAGTGGACATTGTGGGTGCATTTTCTGCATGTGCTTGTGTGTGCGTGTTTGTTTGCATCTAGTGCAATAATGTGTAGATTACACATTACACAAACCAGCGACACACCTGCTTAGATCAACTCCTTGTTGAATCACTCCTGATAGTGTGCGTGAATCCACTCAGGTCAACCATATGTTTCACTGCCTCCTCCTCTGCTGTCTAACACTAAGCTGTATCCCTGACAGATGGTCCAGCTGCACTTAACACATCTTATTTTATCATGTACAGTATAAACTGCAGAGTGACTCTATGACGCAGCCTTTTATCTTTAGGAGTTATACTAATGAGTTTGGAGTAGAACTGCATAGATGCGGAGATGCAATAATTCTCTATGTGCAAAAACCATTCCATGCATTTTGTGCTCTGCCTCTGAGCCCAAATTGATCGAGAAACCAAAAGATTTGAGGAAGAGTCACATAAACACAGTGTGCATTTCATGTATCCTTACCTCCAGGATAGATGCCTCTTACTCCATTTGTTCTGAGGATTCAAGCCTCGTTTCCTGCGGCCCGTTGTCACCTCAGCCTCAGAAACATCTGGCAGAGAACATCTGGGTGTTTTCATTAGACCCAGTGTGGCGTGGTCTAAAGGGGAGAGGAGATGTAATTGTGATACAGACTAAGAAAGGGACATTAAATACACCTAATAGTGTAATAACACAGTTTTACAAGAGCTGGAAAATGTAAGGTACGTTGAATACAGATTATGTTTAAAATAAACACAGTAGGAGACTTCCACCACTACGGTTCAACATATGTTTGCAAATGACTGTTTCAGTAGCTATAACTCCTACTATACTGTGTGTGATCATATGCATAATGTATGTGCATGTACAGGAGGTTATGAGTGGCCACTTTGGTCATAAATCATACTTGCTTTGTACGATACACTATCAAATGCACACTCACACTCTCACACAAACACACACACCACTGTCATAGAACCATTTAACAGTATCTTGCTTTATACCCTCTACAGTTGTGTATTTGAGGTAGACAAGTGGTGTCTGTGATAAAGAAGGATACTGCTTGTAAACAAGAATTTGTATGTGTGTGTGTGTATGTGTGTGTGTGTTTGCACGTGGCGTGCATGTTCATGTGAGTCTGACAGTATGTTCTGTATGTGCGAAAAATGATTTGTGCAAGACAGTAGCAGAAGGTATACTAATCAATATACAGTTATTCTGTTTTACAAATACCACTATTATCAATCACATAGTATGTAGTACTGTCATTCTACTGTGGTTGTCTGTGACACAGAAGTATGATTTATGTTCACAAGGTGTCTCAAGGCGCGTAAGCAATCTAATGAAATCCAATACAAAGGAGCTGAAATACATTTTACCTTTCTAATGTTTCAATGGTTTTTGTCACAATGATTGACTCAACCCAGTATTAGTTTCTAGAGCCAAATTTTGTGTTTGTGTTGCTTTGATTGTACACTCCCTTATAGGATTATTAGGAACACCATACTAATACTGTGTTTGACCCCCTTTCGCCTTCAGAACTGCCTTAATTCTACGTGGCATTGATTCAACAAGGTGCTGAAAGCATTCTTTAGAAATGTTGGCCCATATTGATAGGATAGCATCTTGCAGTTGATGGAGATTTGTGGGATGCACATCCCGGGCACGAAGCTCCCGTTCCACCACATCCCAAAGATGCTCTATTGGGGTGAGATCTGGTGACTGTGGGGGCCATTTTAGTACAGTGAACTCATTGTCATGTTCAAGAAACCAATTTGAAATGATTCGAGCTTTGTGACATGGTGCATTATCCTGCTGGAAGTAGCCATCAGAGGGTACATGGTGGCCATAAAGTGATGGACATGTTCAGAAACAATGCTCAGGTAGGCCGTGGCATTTAAACGATGCCAAGAAAACATCCCCCACACCATAACACCACCACCACCACCAGCAGCCTGCACAGTGGTAACAAGACATGATAGATCCATGTTCTCATTCTGTTGACGCCAAATTCTGACTCTACCATCTGAATGCCTCAACAGAAATCGAGACTCATCAGACCAGGCAACAGTTTTCCAGTCTTCAAATGTCCAATTTTGGTGAGCTCTTGCAAATTGTAGCCTCTTTTTCCTATTTGTTGAAGGTGAGTGGTACCTGGTGGCGTCTTCTGCTGTTGTAGCCCATCCACCTCAAGGTTGTGCGTGTTGTGGCTTCACAAATGCTTTGCTGCATACCTTGGTTGTAACAAGTGGTTATTTCAGTCAAAGTTGCTCTTCTATCAGCTTGAATCAGTTGGCCCATTCTCCTCTAGCATCAACAAGGACTGCCGCATACTGGATGTTTTTCCCTTTTCACACCATTCTTTGTAAACCCTAGAAATGGTTATGCGTGAAAATTCCAGTAACTGAGCAGATTGTAAAATACTCAGACCGGCCTATCTGGCACCAACAACCATGCCACGCTCAAAATTGCTTTAATCACCTTTCTTTCCCATTCTGACATTCAGTTTGGAGTTCAGGAGATTGTCTTGACCAGGACCACACCCCTAAATGCATTGAAGCAACTGCCATGTGATTGGTTGATTAGATAATTGCATTAATGAGAAATTGAACAGGTCTTGCTAATAACCTTTTAGGTGAGTGTATTTGATATAGGGTAAAATTATAGGTTGTATTTTCTTCCCCAGGTACACTTTAGTACCTCTCTCACTCACACATACTGTAAATTGGAAGTAAACGCACATATAGTGCTTTCATCCATCCGAAGCGCCAATATAATCCTCCCCTTTTATCGCAATCACGCACAGCCACATACCTAAGACTCCGGTCTCCTTCAGCCCTCCGTACTTCTGCATGGCTTTGATGGCCTTGGTCAAGGCCTCCTTGGTCTGAAGCTGACCAGTAACTGGGTCAGGGGGCGGGAGGTAGCCAAACTTACTCAGCCAGTCCTGGAAGGGAAACCACAGACACAGAGTTCAAGAGTCATCCCAGGCATTTCAAGGACTCCAAGTATCCCAAAGCTGCTAAAAAGGTCTGACACCTGTTCCTGTTTACTGTCTGTGGACTGTGTGGCTAAGTGCATATGAATGCAATGTTTGTACATATTTCCTAATCTGACACTGTGAGAACCTTCTAAACCCCCATCACTCTTAACACAAAATGAACCATTAAAAAAAGATGTCACAGAAAGAAAAGGCAAAGCACAGGTCCAACTGAATAATGATGATTAATAATGGATGCATTCCATTCAGTTGTTCTACATCCAGGAACCTGGTATTGTTCATGTTGGCTCACTGGGACATTTAAATAGAACACAGCCATCAAGGTAAGTCTATAATGCTATTCAATATTGTATATACAGTACATTACAGACACACTAAACTTTCCAGTGACTCAAATGTCCAATTTCACAAATGGATTTTCTACATTTGGTGTGAACTGAATTTTTATTTCATTTTTACAGTTTAACAAATATAAAAGTAGCATGAAAATGGAAGAAGTTCAGGGTCTGTCTGTGATCTCCGTAGGTCTTTTTCAGAGCAGACATTTTGTTTAGGCATAGTAATTAGAGAACAGGTGTTACTAATAACATTAACAAAGGTGTGTCCCAGTAAGATCAATAAATGTCATTATTTGCCTGTGTGCTTTCTGTAAAGAAAGGCCCTATTATTCAGTTGCCTCCACTAATTCTGATTACTGTTAGATTGCTTTTGCTTGTTATTGTGACTTGCTAACTTTGCCCAATGTTCCATGTATGACACATATTAAGTTTCGTTCAAAAGTGTTTTGTAACCGAAGAATCTCTCCTTAAGTTGCCAAGTCCATTTGGGATATTACAAGTTGTGTCAACTTGAAAGTATTTGAAAGTTAAGTAATGATTGTGAAAACTATTACTTTCCTGAAAGATTAATTTTCATTATAGGTCCATTTGTTTTTAAACAGTCTCTCCTGCTGTCTCTTGTTCTCTCTGTCCTCCACCTATCTGAGCTTTACCCCTCCATGATCCGATAGCCAGTCTGACACATCAGCTTTCTAATGGGTTTTTGATCAGCACTCATCAAAGATGAGTGACACAGATCGATATCAAGGCAACTGCTATTGATTGACAACACTGGGAAAAATCCATTAACTTAATAATGAACTTTAGCGGCCTGTTGACAGTTGATATTTGCCTCCTCATCAATGGTTTTGCTTAATAGAAAGATGGATGTTTATAGAATACAGATGGTCCAATATCAAGGATTATGAGAAAGAAAACAATTCTTGAAGAAGTGTATAGAAAGCAGAGGGCAAAGAAAGTGTACCTGAATAATGTAACAACTTAGACGATAAACTTTGTTACCAGAGTTTACTTCTCGTTTACTGTAAGCACAATGTATGAGCACTAAATTATATTATCTATCTGATGTCTACAAAATAACTAGTCCCTGTGTTTATACACACCATCTTTTATTTTATTACCCTTATAAATGTCAGCAAGACAAGCCTCTTTTCATTTACTAATAAAACTAAAATAACTGTCTATGTCATGATGTTCTATTAGCATCTGCGCTCACGCCAGGTGTTTGAAACCTGGCTTAGATATAAAAGGCGGATGAGGGCAGTTTATGATTGAGACATACTGTGAGCACATTATCACATATCCAGTCATTAAAAGGTTAGAAAGATGAAAAGAAATAATGATGGAACAAAATGTGGTAGTTGTAGGAAAACTGGAAAAGATAAAAAAAGAAACAGCTTATTCTGAAATCTGAACTGTATCAAAGGCTCAGCCTGATACTGTTTAAAATGTTGTATGTATGTGGTCTGGGTCAAAGGCATTGGGATTCTGGGGCAGGTTCTGCTAAGCTGAAGGTTCAAGATAAGCACTTTAAGGTCCAAAAGCCAACCAACCCACATTTCAGTAACTGAATGGTATGTCAGAATACTGAAATATTGGCAGAATGTAGAGAAAAACATAATGATATGAGGCCATATTGATATTGATCCTGTCCACAGGGCAGATGCAGCAGGGTCAGCTACAGAATAAAAGCCCTGCAGCTGCTATAGATTCAGTTTGCTAATACTTGAACACAGCCCCTTTAGTAGAAGGATAATTTTATTCCACCAACCTGCTACTGCTAAATAAAAAAGTGTATATTTTCTACCACATGTGGTACAGGGAAGAACAACATTGATGTGACATCAGCTTGGGTGTGCATATCCATAAATGTGACTCTTTACTTCACCCAAATGTTAAATAATGGAAATACTGGTACTACTGTTTAAAACTACATAAGGCATATATGCCTTTTAGTGGACCTTTGGACTACAACTGAGTAACTTCTGCACACATGGTGAAACAATTAAGCAGACCTCTATCATGAGTACTGTCTTAAAGCAGAGATTTAAAGCAGTAAAAGGCCTGGCAGTATGTGTTGTACCTTTCAAACCCAGAGGCAATTCATGGGACTTTACATGAGGCATGAAAATGCATTAAAATATTTATAGACATACTGAATGGAAAACAATCAGTTCAAGTAAGAAATAAAATGCAAAATGGAAAAAATGATGGGCAAGAATACAGTTTAAGTGCAGTACCTGCATCTAAACTAAAGGTAATCACTACTTTCAGCAAAGAAAAAAAAATCTCGCTCTCATGCGCAGCAGAAAAGGCCCTACATGATGAAAGAGCTAAAGCAACCCTGTGTAAGTTTATTCTCTCTAAATCTGTGATTAACTGCAGCATGAGGGGGCTGACGCAGATGGCTGAGACTCCAGTTTTCTTTAATCATGCATTATTAAGCAGACATAGGAAGCGATGGCACAGAATAATGTCTAACCCTCCAGTATTCCCCATGCTTGTACCTCGAATGAGAAGCGTGTTTTCAGAAAAGCAACCCTGGTGGCTCTTTAGTGAGATCCTTTTGCAAAAAATGAAATCTCTTCTTTGTACAGTTGTAAGCTGTCATGTTTCAGCTCTGCTCTGGTCGGCATAAAAGTTTCTTTCAATGTCTTTCAAGTTCTAAACAAGTAAACAACTGGCTCGGGAACTTGTCTTGTGTCACACTTATTACAATGGCTATATGATAGAAATGTAAAGTTAAACAAGAGATTAATTGTCCTTGACACATTACCACTTGGTATAAGCACAGTATAAACAATGCCCATTCTTATTAGAGGCCGACCGATATATCGGCGGGCTGATATTATCTGCCAATATTAGGCATTTCCTGAACTATCGGCATTTATAATGGCCAATACTATTTTTTTTAATATTAATTCATCAGAATCAATTATAATGACAAATAAATGATTATGATACATGAATATTTATTTAAAAAATAAAATAAAAACGGACGGTCAACCATGAGTGTTGGCGCTGCATAGTTTGTCCACCAGAGGGCACTCTACAATATCCCTTATGGGAACACTGATTTTTTTTTTTTTTTGTTAGTGTGTTTTTGTTCAAAGGACTTTAAGTTTCATATCTTAAGTTTGTATTTTTATACATTTTATTTATCAGAACTTTATTATATATTTAGCTGTTCCTCTGTTCTGTTGTGACAATAAAAGTGAGACCTCATAAATTACTATAAATAACTAAATAACCAAATCTGATTATGTTTTGTTACGCATTTCTGGATTATTATTATTTTTTCTTAAATATATAATATAAATCGGAATATCAGATTTTTAAATAACCAAAATATTTGTATCGGCCTTAAAAATCCTTTATTGGTCAGACTCTAATTCTTATACATCTAACCACTTCTTGTTTTTATTCATTTATTTGTTGATAAAATAAGCAGAAAAAAAGCTAATTTAGGGAAACACTTTTTACTATGTTTATGTTAACATGTGTATAAAGAATATGTACCCCATTGTGGGTCCTAAGTTGTAATCACTAAATTTACTTTGGTCCCAATGTCCTGCTGCACTTTTCCAGACAGTAAAGGGTAGGGTTGGGCCGATGGGCGCTGGCATCGTCCATAGCCAATGGCTGACAGTCATTGACCACTGAGCCCAACATCGTGATTTAAAACAATTGATAAGATGACATGACAGACATCCTTTAATTCTTAATGATAGGGATATAATTTCAGTGTCAATTAGGATGACTCACACAGCTGCAATCCGAGTGCTCCACACTCAGTAGGTGTGATGTTTTACTGTGGACATTGTCACATGCCAATTCACTAGACATCGTCCAACCCTAGTACAGGCTTGAACACAAAGTACACTTGAGACAGATGGAAATTGGTGAAAAAATATTTTTATAGGTATTTGGTATGAAATTCTAACCTGCTAATGGTGCTAGATGCAAAGTCAGAGGAGCACCAATTATCAGTTTATCAATTATTATCATCAGTTATTACATTTCATCCTGAGGGGGACAATAATGTGCATACCCAATTGTTGAGACATTTCACTAAAAAACAACAATGTTATAAGCTTAAATATGGTCGATGAAAGCTCAGTATTTCACCTAAAACAATCCACAATTTATTGTCTGGTCAGCAGTCCAGTAACCCTAGAAACTAACTTTATATTTAACATTTCTGCAGTGCACCATTCATGGCCAATGGCAGCATTTGATGCAGGAACAAGTTTGACCTTTATTGAACAAAGCGAAAAGTAAGAGTGCAAAGGTCCAAACAGAAAAGGCTGGCAACTGAAAGTTAAAAACTTTGTCACTGAACATAATCTGGAGTTTTTCAGAGCCGTCCAACATCAACTTTCCGTCTGGAGATAGGGTTGTTTATTAGAAAGCAGTATGTCATTGTGGTGTGCATTTGTGGACACACAGCAAGGTTGTTGTTCTATGCACTGTCAAGAATCCCATACTATGTCATCTATCTCACTGGCAGGGCTGTACAGTGAGCGGGAGTGTCAGCATGCATGTGTGTGTGTGAGTGTGTGAAAGCAAAAATAAAGTCAGAACTTAACCCCACAAAACACCTCACGCAGAGGAGACGCACACCAGAGACAAAAGGTAAGAGAAGACGTGGGGTGGAAGAGAAAAAAAAAAGATGGAAAAGATGGTGAAAGGCTTCTTGTGTCTTAAGATCTGCTTATCCTCAAGGGAGCCTTCTGTTGTACAGGCTTGTAAACATCAAACCAAACCACTGACTATGATTTTACACAACACCACGAGAGAGAGAGAGAAGGGGGGGGGAGTGTGGAAATGATATTCATGCATGAGCTGCATGAACGACATCAACCAAAAAGGGACAAGAAGAAAAAGGACACAGATGTGCATACATACACATCAAGGCATCCTTTGATTCCTACCAGCCTAAAAATTAATGTATAGTCTTATAGAACGAGGTAGGACAGCGGGTCATTGTGTGACAGGTAGCTGCATCTCCTGATGTGTTTTAATAACATTTTTTACGGAGACTTGAATCAAAAGAAAGGGAAGTGTTGCGGGTAGAGTCAGACTTGTTTTATAAGTTCCTGCGAGCTACCTTGCTGCTTTTTTCCAGCGTAAAACATGTTTCCTAATTCAAGCTGAGCGCAGCTAAGGTTTTATATGAAGGACAAAAAAAGTACTTTTTAACAGCCACACAAAGACCAATTTAAGGGTTTATGGTTTTATACTAAAATAGATTCACCATATCTTAAATATAAATAGCAATGTGGTATTCATTAAGGAGGGATAATTAAAAACTGTGAAAGTGTTTCAATTTATAAGAAGGTGGTTTTATAGTTCACTTGGGTCTATTGATAGAAGAGTTTATTAAGGAAAGTCCTGGCAGAATAACGGGTATTGATAATAACGTTAAAGCTTTATAATTTATTGTGCACCCACCAATGTGGACTGGCTTCTTTACAAGCAATGAAAAGAGTCTTGGGTAGCATGGAGGGACCAATCATCCTAACAGGATATTGTAATCAAGTGATGGATGGATTCATTGACAGAAGCATAAAGGAGGGGCAATCCAAGAGAAAATGGTAAACGTTTCAGTAACCGCATTTCTTGACATATTTTGCACTAACCAATGCTAACCAGACAGAAAAGGTTTTGCACAGAAAGTAGATTTTAAAGATAACAAAATCTGCAGTGTTCTTTGGTGTAAGACATAATTGAAACATAGTCCAATGTAATTTAATTATCTATTTAATTTATCACTGGTTTGATGTCCTGCATTGACTGGGTCATATTTCTACATCAAATTATGTCTTGCTGCTGGCCGTATCACTCAAATGTGATAAAATGTTGAATTACAAAGACAAAGATGATTCATCTTTCTATTTCGCCCTCAGCTCCGTCCCTCATCCCATACCTCCCTGCCTCATAACTGACTCAGTGTTGATCCTGCACATCTCAACATGAGGTTAGTCGCTGAACATGGTTTGACTTAGGCTCCTTTAAAACAGACGCATGGGGGGGAAGAGAAAAATAACAGAGTGGGAAAAGATGTTGATTGAAGAGAGCAGTTGAGAGATGTAACACAAAGCAGATCTTTTCATCTGGTCCTCCTCATCGCTCGCAGGTCAAGGAGTCAGATGGACAAAAGAGAGAGTGGAGCTTAGACAAGAACAAAGAAAGATGGAGAGCGAGTGTCAGACAGAGACAGGTGAAGTGTAGATGGATGTTACGTGATGTTAAGATAGAGTCTGTCTGTCTGTCTGTATACCTGCACAGTGAGAGATACTGTATGTGGAAATTGGTTGAAATATGAAGTATTTCCAATTAAATGCAGCTCAGCGTAAATTCTTTCAGGAAGACCTAACTTTTAATCGATGCACTCCTAAATCAGCTGTTATCCAAATAAATGTACCTTTTATCATGTGTATATGTCATGGGGGGGAGATGAGAGAATGTGGAATACAAAAATACACATAATTATAAGATAATAACATCTTAACAGTAACATTTTTATACAATTGTTATCCTTACTTTATCATCCTTTATGTTTATATTTATTAACACATCACTTAGTTCTCACATTAGTAATAGTTGCAATAATCCATATATTTAAAAAGGTTTTTTAAAAAGTGATTCTAAACGGTAAAGTGAAGGTAGAGTGAAAACCACAGCTGTTCACGGACGACAGTGATTATATAACATCATTATATTTCCCGTCACTCTGTGTACTGTTTACTAAGATGGCAAACTTTTAATTATACACTGCTTTTCACAAGCCTTGATTCATCATTCCTTAGGCATGATGAATAAGTAATTACACAGACACAGCATACACTAACAAAGGGCTAGTTCATGGTAGAAAATAACTAGCACAACGTGTCAGATGGCAAAAGTGTTTACAGTTGTTCAGACTTGCCATACTGGAAGGGGGAGGGAAAACCAGTTGTCATGGAGAAGGAGGAGAGCAAATATCGTTAGCCCCCCCGGAAGCTATTCACCAGTCCGACTAGCAGTTTTGAATATACTTTCACCGTGACACTAACACAAACCGAGTATACTGTCATGTATTATGTCCAGAGATGGCAAAAGTACTCACTTTCCGTACTTAAGTAGAAGTACAAATACTTGTGTTAAAAAATACTCTGGTAAAAGTGGAAGTACTGATTAAACTTCTTTACTCAAGTAAAAGTAACAAAGTACAGGCTTGGAAATTTACTTAAAGTATAAAAGTAAAAGTAGCCTTGCGAATGATAATCATTTTTTATGCTAAGCTACCTGGAGCACACCAATGTTACTAGAGAGCACGCTGAGGAACTTCAGTGGACATGGAGGACATGCTCTTTATATGGCAATGGCTACATTTTAAATGGATGTCTGCCAATAGGCCTAAAACATATGATTACTATGACAGAAACTTCAGGTTAATAAGATTTTGACTCATTAGCAAGATATGAATTCAGTTGTGATTCTGTGGGAATTCACAGATCCAGTTTCTATTTTTAATCTTCCCCTTAACATTTAAATGAGTCTATGTGTATGTGTGTGTGCTCAAATATGGCTTCTGGAAAGAAAATAAAGGATTAAAATATGAATTACTAAACAGACATTCCCCCAGCACATTCACCAGGAGTCCTTCTTGATGCCTACTGTCTCAAACATCTTTTAGATAAGGCCGAGGATGATGTTTTGCCAGATCTGTTTTCTTGTCGCCCTCCATACTACTAGGCTATGTGTTAACGTTAGCGCCATCAAGCAGCAGATTTGCTGTGAATTAATGCAGAATGCCGAATCTGTTGTCTTAGTCGTGCGTCAAAGGCAACGTTTGGTAAATATATTCCCATCCATTGAGATTGAATATGGTATTGATGACGTAAAAAATAATAACGATAACTCCAGTGAAATGATGTGAAAGTTGAGGACTAGATTAGGACTGTCTTAAAGCTGATTCTGGTTTCCAACTTCGCCCCAGGTGTGTCTGTTAACACAGACGGAGACAACGTCTCTCTAGCTAAGTTTCCAAGGACCAATAACAGGCTTAAGTGAACTGACAACATAAGTTATACGACTTACAGTTCTCAAAGACGCACACACACAATCTCAGCTGATTCCTTCGGACAGCTCTTGTTCTTTTCTCTCGCTTTTTTCTCCGTGTGGGGCGCACCCGCTCGCGGTGTGTGGCGCGTGTCCGCGCTAATGTCCGACATGACAACCTCTTGTACAAAACTAAAGTAACGAGACAATTTTGTAAAATGTAAGGAGTAGAAAGTACCGATATTTGTGTTAAAATGTAAGGAGTAGAAGTAAAAAGTCGCCACAAAAATAAATAGTAAAGTAAAAATATCAGAAAAATCTACTTGAGTACAGTAACGAAGTATTTGTACTTCGTTACTTCCCATCTCTGATTATGTCAAAATCTTTACATAAAATGTATGGAGTTAAACTATAGAAAAAGACATTAAGCACTTGCAGAAGAAGTCTGATTTTGGCATTTAGATGTGATGTCATTGCTTACAATGTAAAAAGGCATGCTATATTTATTGTTTACACTTTACTGCTTTAATTTATTAAAAACAATGATGAAAACTTTTAGCCAAAATGTGTGGGAGCTAGCAATGCATTCCTGTACAAAAAACTAGTGCATAACAATTTGTATGATATTTTACGGAATTATGTCCACCAACGTGGGTCACATGGCTAAGTTTTGCTGACCGTGGTTATGGTTAAAACCATAGACCGTAATATTAACGGTCTATGGTTAAAACACCAGTCCCCTTAAGTAGTACTCCCAGGACAGGAGCACCCATTCCCTGGAAGGAAAATCTTGTGTTTCCCCCTTAACTTCTTCCAGGACACAAACTCCCCTCCCCCCCTTGAAAGCCCTGTGATTCAGGACCCAACTACCCACCCCGACCTCCTCCCTATGAGAATCTTCACGGTCTAATACAGCAGCAGCCAATGAAGGGCATACAGTAATACATACGTGCAATACATATGACTCACAGTGCATTACTTTTAGTAACTACTATGTTCAAATGGTCCATAAGAACAGTCTGGAGCCAGCAATGCACGTTTAAAAAGTTTTTTATCATGGACTCAGAGTGCCTTAACATCGTCTCTTTAGGTTGCAAGACTAAAATTAATGGGTCACAAGAAAATTATTATGATGCAGTTGCAAAAAAAGTGTTTGCTTTTATTTGGAAATACTGAACAGTTTCACCTCTTCTAGTCTCATAACCTGAGTACAATTTGAGTCTGGAACATCACTAGACAATATGCAGCCTGTGACAGGGGGCTGTGAGTAGACAGTGTTTTTGCTTAAAAGTGGAAAGCCAAAAAGGTTAGGAACCACTGCATAAGAGCATATTGCCACTTAAGCTCCCTACCCAGGAACACTACTGGAATAAATGCAGTGTCTGTCCAGGTCCCACCCGTTTAAGCATCCTAGAAAAAGTGAAGCAACAAGTGTGTCACCAGCGTGTATAACACAATTCTCTCTCTGATAAAGCTCCAAAAGCACTCTGCTCCAGTAAACAATGAATCCAAGTTGTATTTCATCCACACTTCTTTATAATAGGAGTTGAACATTAATCCATGCAATATTATCAGTTTAGTCATGCTATAATTTAATAGCCCATGCACATATTCTCAGCCTCAAACAAATTGTCAATGGTTATTCAAGTGGGTATTAAATCATCCAAGGTTATGTTTGTTCTATTTTGTGCTACATTATCTGTGAAATAAAATGTGTTTGCATTGAAATGTGTGAGCTCTGGTCACTGTAATCCTGTTATAGAGTGAGGAGTACAGCAGGTAAACGGCTACATATTTCTTGTTTTGTTTCATCTCTCTGTCTTCCTGAACTCCCTTTATTATTTTTATACCAGTTTTCTCGTTTTATGTTTTTGCGTTGCTCCATGGACTCACAGCCTTTCTCCCTGCCTGTTTGCACAATGCTTCAAATGTTCTGGCCTGTTTTGCTGACAAGTGAGGGTGACACTCATCACAAAGATGAGAGAATAGAAAACGAGTGTGGACACAGAGAGAGCGACACAGAAGCCAGAGGAGTAGACAAAAACAGCCTATTAACAGCCCTTGAACAGAGCATTCTGTATTTCACTCAACTACATGCCGGCATCCTCCTGTTACTGATTACTGAAGTTATTCCAATATCATGCGACACATCCTGTCAGATGGGACAAACTCCCTTCCCCAAAAGGTCAAAGTTCACTCTGTCATTCCTTCAGTCCCTATATAAAGCTCAAATTGCTTCATCCTCCCTGCTTGTCTGACAAAACCTTCCTCTGTTTTTCTCAGATGACCAGCTGCTGAGTCCCATCAACCTCAGCCTTATTGACAACAAATGAGTCACAGAGATACGCTCAACCCTACGACCTCACTGTCTCTCTAAGTCTGATAAAGTAGCAGTGGCCGCTTCCTGTTTACATTGTACTTTAATGCCTCCGAAACAAAGGCATACCTTTACTTTCCTGTCTGTTGAAAGGTTATGGAGCAGTAAAGTGCCACAAAGCAGACATAATAGTTTAAATGGAGTCCTGCTTTACAGTAAAGACTTGAAGTTGTGCTCGGCTAATGCAGTCCCAACCCAGCATTTGTTGAAATGGGTGAAATAGGAACGCAAATACAGACAAGTAACCAAACGTTTGGTGATAGCTGAGGAAATACACCAGACAAGTGCAAACACAAAAAGGTGCAGGAAAAGCAAACAAAATCGATGCCAGCTTTATTGTATCTGCCAGTTTTACAGTATCTGTTTTGAAGAAAAGCCTTCAGGAGAATACAACAGGCTCCACAGCTGAACTGCCAATGTTTCAACAGGATGGAGGAGACAGGAGGAAAGAGGGATACACATAAAAGACCCCACTGTCGATATATACCAGCAAAACGTACGACAATCCCATCAGCCTCAGCTGTAATTTCTGTTTACTGCTAATTATTATATTATCAAAACAAACACACTAAACTAACACATGGTAAACATTATGTATTATTATGAATCCCACTACTTTTCTTGGCAAGACAAAAAAACAAATTTGGTTAAAATCTGGTGTCTTTAGATGTGAGTGTGTCAGACTTTAGTCTTTTTAAAGTCTTCTATTGTATGGTAGGCATGAAGTGTATTTCTTAAGAAAAATAATTGATAAATACCTTTTACTATTTAGATTTCTAAGTTTATCTGTCTTATAGAAGTTTAATAAATACAGGCCCAAAACTAAATACTGTATGTGATATGGTATTATTCAAAAATGCCACACATAAGATACGTGTATATCCAAACAAACACCCACACTGAGTCACAAAAGATTGACTGTTGTGTTAAAAAAACATCTTTGAGTGCACCAAAAAGTCTATAAAGAATCCTTCCCCTTCTGTGGCACATCAATCAACACACAATCTCTGCTATCAGCCGAGGAGTTTTCTCAAAAACGGTTCCCTCCACAACACCCAGGGAGTGTATGCAATCGCTGCAGCGATGCTATCGTTTTCATAAGCAGTTGAAGCAGCTTTCCATTTTATAGCACCGGCTTATTCTGAGAAATAGTTTACTTAAAGCATTACACTGGGATGACATAACATGCTGGCAATGAAAGCTTGTGTGTTTTGACTGAGGAGCTCATAAAAACTGAAACCAACAGAAGATTTTTAAAGCAAACACCATTTCCTGAAGCAATGAAGCATTTTCTCCCACCTGAGGAGGAAATGCAAAAGGAGAAGGTGAAAGAAACCGGATATAAGAAGTAGCGGGAGAGAGAAATTGCAGGTGATATACATGGATGGTTGTACAGCCATAGAAACGTTTTTTTAAATTGCTGCCACATTACCAGGCAGTAAATATGTTAGAATTAAACTGAGCCTAGCTATCAACTGTTTTCTTCGATGCATTTCCACCTGCTGTCTCACTTTTCACAAACAAGTCTGTCTTTTTGAGCCAGATTCTCCAGTCAAAGAAAGACAAACTAGACTTTCTGCCAAACGCCCTGCACATGACTGGTCGGACCTACAACATGGATGCTTTAAAAGGCTGAAGTTAAGGACTAATAGTATCTCAGTAGTGTATAGATCATCTCTTTCTCAGTGCCGAAAAAACGATAAACAAGATCATCATAAACTGAAAGTCACGCATGACCCAGTAAATCAATGTGCAGTGGAAATTACCACTCTACTTACCTACTCTGCATTCAATAAAAGGCTGAATAAATAACTCTCTCATAAAAAATGCAACTCTAAATGTATAATTAAAAGAAAATTGAGTTTCTGACTTTTTGCCTCAACCCACACCTGTTTGATCAGGAGACAAGGGAGGACGAGGGGAGAAATGAATACATTACACCACCAATTGGGAGAAGTAGAATGGAGACGAAAGACACCCATCAAAACACAGACAGTAGAAGACACGTACAGCATAGACAAAATGTGAAAATAAATATGAAAATCTTGGTTCACTTCTTGTTGCGAGTGATATTCTTTTTTAAATAGACGGTTGATTACAAAATGGTTTCCTATTTTTGCTCTATTAGGGAAATGTCTTAACTGTTAGATAGATTACCATGAACTACACAGAGTCACTCACTCAGGAACACAGGACAAAGGCATTTCTTATTAATTTGTGCGAAGGTTTGTGCAAAACACCTTCTTGAAACACATGTATGTCGTCCTTGAGAGAAGTCAAGCCACATGCTTTTCACTGGGTTCAAATGCACTGCAAGAATTGTAATGCAGATGATAATAAATGGCCTTAACCTAAATTTAAACTCTCTCTTCTCCTTTTTTCTCCCACTCCCATTTCTCTGCTCAGCATGGAGGTCGTTGTTCTTTGTTGCTTAGCTGCTTAGCCTGGAAAAGCAAAGGTCAACAACTCATTAAGGCCCTAATGTCGTAAGTGTACAGCAGTTCCACAAACATTTTTCATTTAAATACTCACATTCTTGCTTTTCCTGTTATGATCATCTTCAGGTACATTTTCACATAAGAATGTCTTTAATCTCTAGAAAACAAATACATGCCAAACAAACTCAAACAGTGGTGCTGTGTGAGCACTACACTAACAGCATATGTTGACCCCCCGGTCACGCTTAATCAGAGACGTTCCTACAGTATGCGCCTCTCTGTGTGTGTGTGTGTGTGTGTGTGTGTGTGTGTGTGTGTTTGTGTGTGTGTGTGATTCACACTTTCAAACATGATGTCAGGGAGGACAAGTTGAATAGAAACTTGGAGAGAAAAACATTTCTCTCTTCATCTAATGTGTGCTTTAGAAGATAGAGACGCTGCACAAAGAGAATCACTGAGGATGGTTGGAGGGACTCTACTGCGCAGAGAGTTCACATCTTTGAACTGTTGGACGAATATTTTTTTGGGGCTCTTGAATTGATTTTCATTTTTTCTTCTTTTTAAGAACCAAAATGTAAAGCTTGAATTCTCAAGATTAACATAGGACCAAATGACCATGTGCAATGACTGAAGCTTACTACTCTATTTAGTCAGATACTGTATGAGCTGAAAAATTAAAAGTTGAATTGGTATCAAGCTTCCTACTGTGAAGACAACAGAATACCCCAATCAGCATGGTACACATACAGGACAGTGTACTTTACAGTGGAGTGCCATTACTGTACATAAAGTGCATTTGTCAAATAACTATAGGCGGTGTTCATACAGACCATTTTTTAATCGTTTGGCAAAACTTAAAACCGTTCATCCTTAAAGACGTCCGTACAAATGGCATTGACATGTGAATTCTATTAAAAAGTTTTTGAATATTAAACATTTAAACAAGAGTGGGTCATGTTATTTTTGTTCACTGCACTGTCAATCCATGTCACTCATCAACATATAAATCTTACTGATATACACGGAAAAGTGTCAGTTTCCGACGTCTGAAAAGGTGACGAGCCGACCGCTGCCCTGGAGACACTTTACACTCAAACTAAATTGAAGCAGGCAACAAAAAGTGTTAATGTGTGTCTAGACATAATCTGTCTTTTTGAACCTTTCCATCATTCTTCTGATCTCTCTTGATGTCTCACTGGCCCATTTTAGGAATGTTTGACTGATGTTAAATTAAAATAGATACAATTTTGAAAGCACACATTGGAGGTTGATGACAATGATGTGGTCCTACAGTTTCTTTGGAAACTGAATAGCTTTCAAAAACTGTTCAAACGGTTTTTCAAAAGTATGTTTTAAGATGCTTAGAAAGCTGCACTAGAAAGCTGTATTTTTCCATTTTGAATTGAAGTATTTCACTCCTCCATCTTTGAACAAACAGATGTGCAAAAGCCCTTGTGCTTAAAGCATTAAACATCCAAAACATTTGCATTTGACATGAGCACACTGATTCTGATTCACCAATCTTTTTCTTTGTACTATTGTTTTTGAGGAAAGTTTCACCATAAAGCTTGCGTAGGTTTCAAGACATTTGTATGGGCCTTCAATTTTGAGCATCGACCCGGTGTAGCGTATGAAGAATGACTGCCGTTACAAAACAGCAAGGGCATTTTCGAGTCAACAAGTTTTATATAAATGTGCTAAATGTGTAAATGCAGAACCTAAAAAGGCATGCTGACTTCCACAATCCACATCTTAGAACGTGCTTCTCAATGAAAACATTAAAAAAGTACTCCAGACATTATTCTTTTTTGCATGGTGAGTAATTTGATATGCAGGAATGTGATATCGGCAAAGCTCTGCACAGTAGATCCAATAAAATAAAAAAAGGAATACAAAGGAGTGGCACATCCACAGATTGAGGGCAAGGCACTTCTGGCTTTACAATAGACAAACATAATGGAGGAATTATGAGTAATTCTGCAACGTCAGGCAGCCATTAGAGAGAGGACTGGAAATCACATAAACATTAAATCCATTCATAATGTACATGGTAATAATCACACTTATCAAAGCACTTGCAAGACAAGTACAGACTGAACTTCAAACATTTTGAGTTTTTATTTTAACATATAGTTCAGCTGAGGTCCAAGATGCATGCTACAGTAAGTGTTCAAGCAACATTCTACATTATCATCTTTCCAGTTGTTCATAGGTAAGAACGACATTTTTAAATCCTCAAGACCTACGGAAGTACTAATCATGTTGCAATGTTTTTAAAGCCATTTTACCATATGAAAGAATACGGTATTTGACTTGTTTTTTTAAAATAGGGCATGTAAAGTGCAAAACAAGTGAGCAATAAAAATTCTAATCCAAGGCTTTATTTTATTTTTCTTAGTCATCGTCATGTTTAAAAGGCCGGTACCCAACGATGCTTTTTTTCGGTACTTTCCCTCTGTAATTACAAAAACAATATTTCAGTTGTAAAAGTAATTCCAGACCTATTTACTTAGAACATTTATATTTATTTAGAACATTGTTCCGTCCGCACCTCTGCGCTCCAGCGTGTGAGTGTGTGTGTGTCGGACCTCTCTGTCAATATGCAGAGAGGACAGATAAGCTTACTCTCAGGTACCGAAATTTGGCACCGTTTGATTTTAAGTGAACCAATACTCGGTTGTACCGACATGATTCAATCGGTACCGGTAAAGGTTCCAGGTTTGGTACCCAAGCCTATTTTCAACACATTTCTATTCCCTGCTTTGACCTATCAATTATGGACTCTGTGCTGCTGCCAGCCTGTGTAAGGCACGCTACTCACCGTCAATCGACTGTTAGCTTCAGCTCACTAACATTAGCTGTCAATGACTAACGGTTACCGCTAGCTACTGATCTAGCGAGGATCATCCCTACAGACCACAGTGGACTTCAGTGGACTCTTCATCCAAACTGGACCTTCGTCTGCCACGACTGCTGGTCACTTTCAAGTACATGTACTCCCTGTCTCCGCCGATCACTTAGTAGCTTTGAGTCACCTGGTCACCTGTCAGCTTAAGCCAGCACATCTGTTCACTGTAAAGCTCTTTTTCCCGGCTCAAGAAAATAGCTAACACTTACAGCTAAAGTTAGTGTGGGCCACTAGCTCTCTGCACAGCCAAAAATGGTGCTCCTAAAATATTCCTCACTGCAACTTCTTAAAAGCCATTTGCTACGTCGCTCCAGCATGCATTGCCATCATGAAATAAAATTTAAATTGTTGTCCCGTTGTCGGCTTCAGCTAAGAAAGAAATAGTCTGCCCCCACACATTCAAAATTCTTAGAACACATCAGATAACCTTCTGCAACAATCTCAGGCTCTTTGGTGGATCGTGACAAATTAATAGACTACTCCATTGGATACTTGCGGAGTGACAAGAAGACATTCGTCAGAGGCACAAAAGCGGTGAGCAGTCGTTATGTTTACCAATACACGACACACGCCTTGCCCCCCCCAAAAAAAAGATTCATTGATTTACCAGCGCTTCATTTTCAGGTCGGAAAAGACTGATTTCCGGATCAATCACACCCCGCCTTATACATTAGTTCATGTCTGTGTAGTTTTCAGCTGATGCAGCATTAACAGCGTGGTCTAGTTGTTCAGTGGCCAGGTTTGTTACTGTTTACATGCAAATGACCTGTGCGGCAATTATTCAGGCTTACCAGTGTGTGTACTGAAACTAATTGCAATTTGTTCTTTTTTTGTCATAAGTGGGGTCTACAAGGTTTTATCACCTTTCTGTGTTATGTAAATGCGGACACCACTGTTCTGCCTGCTTTTGCACTGCGATCCTTGTCAGTAAAATTGTGCTTTAAAACCAAACTTCATAAAAAATAAATGTAATATAAATAAATAAAACACCTCCCATGTACTGTAGGTGGACTGAAACACTATGCACCTATTACTTTCTGAATTAACATAAAGAAACCCTGATAATAGGTTTGCTGGAACACAATAACAGAGTAGGTTGGGAGTGTGTTTAGCCACAAAGAAAGAGGACACACAAACACACTTCCAGTAGCCATAGCGCTCTCACACCGAATCTGATATATTGCAGTCATTATCTAATAAAATGTAGGCATCAGAGATGATACATATAGGCTCTTATGTCGCATTACAAGTGTACACCAGAGCAAATAATCACTAACACTGCAGCGGGATTCTGCACTGTCTGTGCCTTCCATTAAGTAGAATGGAAAATGGGGGGGCTGGCCACATTATGACCAGACTCACTAAAAAAAACAACTTATCATTCCGCATATGTATTATCAATACAGTGATATGAGACTAGATATCATTTACAATTTGTTTAAAACAATACATTGCTGCAGAAACAGATGGTTTCAGCCAAGCACTTATTTCTTGGCTTTGACTCTCATGCAGTGGACAGCAGTTAGTGACCACCACTTACCACTGTAGTTTGTCTTTGGTGCAAGTGCAGGTTATGACACACACACACACACACACACTTGTGCACACAAGGACTTTCACAGAGGTGGAGAAGCCACAGACTGATGATAGTAGCTTTGTTTCCTCCCGTGACAGAGAGCTGAAAATGAGTCCACCGCATTCACAGCTGTGCTGTTGATTTACAGGGAAAGATGGCAGAATGCAACCCTCAACTTGAAAGTCTAAACTTTCAGAGCACCACAAAACTTCCAAGTCAGTCACCTCACATCTGTAACGCCAGTAGGGTTGGGTCATCAGCCAACTTTTACCAGACTTGCCATACAGTACACTCAGAAGTTTATGGTTAGAATCAAGAGTAGTCCTGTGGTGCAGCGGAGCTGGCTGCTGCTTTATGTGGCATCTGAAAAAGACCCCAAAAACCCACAAGGAATCTATATTTCCATTTCCTCCAGCGAAGAGGAACGTCATTCTTTCTTCTCCTTCTCCTGTTTGGTTACACATTATCCTTGGGTCAGCACAGCAAATCAAAAGCTGGCACATTCACAGGCTCATATTGAATGAGTTAAAGCACAAGGCACGGAGTTAAAAAAAACAACCAAAAAAAAACAGAGAGAAACGTTAAATAAGCAGGAGCCCCAACACTGGGAGCCAAGATTGGCACCAAAACCACTGTGAGTCAGTGTTGGAGTGTTTATCTTCCTCTTCACCAAGAACATATTTAGTCAGAAGACTATGATAAAGGTGTTCTGTCCAAATGATTTTACCATTTTCTTCACACTGCATTATGGTTACTGTCAATCTGTAAACTATTACACTTTTCCAGACCAATGGTCAAACAGCCGCAGATATAAAACGTACAATGATATATAGAAGATGAAAGCAGTAAATTAGCAAATGTTTGATATTTTTCCTCCATAAATGACCTTGTTACGTACCCAGACTGAACCTACAAAGATGGGTGGACAGTGTAAAAGGTAGAGGAGCGGGCGTATAGGCTTACAGTGCTGGCGACGGGGCCCGCAGAATTCCTGGGCCATGAATTGCCGCCGCTGTGTCCACAGCCATCCCAAGCATGGACACTGTTTCAATAAAAACATTTCTCCAATGTAGGTGAAAAAACAATACCAAAACGAGCACAAAAATCGCTGTCCTACTCCATCTAACGACATAGAACTGAAAATGCCTGTGTATCTGAGGGAAGAAGAGACTAATATACTTGGCAACCCACACAAACCCTACACCTCTAATCCAGTCCAGTTACTGAAAGGAAAACCTGTCCATTCAGTGGACTGAAGCATTAACGACAGCCAGGGAGTGACATACAATAATATTCATCTGTTGGATTCAAACCCACTATTCTGCAAGCAGATGGCACACACCCCAGTCTGCTAAAGCACTCAATCACCTCATTAGACAAGTACTTCCATCTAATGTGCTTATAATGGAACACATGGCTGACTTGTTGTAAGGATACGTTCTGCTGGATTTGCATGTTTTAACACCCAGTTTCCATTCACAGTCGAATGTCAATGTTTAATTACACATATCTAACTCTCCGATATAATTCAAATATAATTCAATTTAGTGGACTCACGTGAAGCAACAAGTGTGTGTGTGTGTGTGTGTGTGTGTGTGTGTGTGTGTGTATGTGCTTCTGAAAGTGAGAGTGTGACGGCGAGGATTAAAAATACGGCTGGTAAGTGAATCATTTAATCCCCTGGTTTAGAGACAGCTGGTTCTACGGAGAGTTAAGAAACATGCCGCAGTCTACTGACTGAGGGAGAGAAAAAGAGAGAGACAGATAGTGAGGGAGAAGCAGGGAGAGATTTAAAATTGGTACCTCTCTTTCTTAGATCTTAGACACTAAGTGACCTAGACATGCCTGGTTAATGGAGGCTGCCATTTGTTCAATCGTGTTAAATATGGAGCAGAGAAAGAGGTACGGATGGAGGCATTGATGGAGAGTTGGCAATAGAGGAAAAGACAGCAGTGTTGGAAGTAACTGACACCAATGTAACGTTACGCATGTAAAGACTCAAGCTGTGCACATAGGGCAGGGTGACCTCCTGTTGTGGTCACTGGGGTTTAAAGAGACACACAACATTGCATTTGTCTATGGATTTAGGGGTGTGAATCTTCGCTGGTCTCACGATTCAAGTCGATTCGATATCACAATGTGTCACCTCAATATTAATATACTACACACGGCTTTCATCAACAAATTCATGCAGTCATATATTTAGCGGCGTCTGAACACAGCAGACAAAAGGCAAAAACACAAAAAGCAGCGACTGGGAAATGAACAAGTAACATCCATAGGCAATAATCAAATGGTCAAATGGTCTGTCACTGCATTGATGCAGAATTGTCTGGGTCCGCATCGCGTTGCAGTCATTTATTTCAACACCCCTAAAGAATATTGACAGATATTAGTCCTGTTTATCATTTTACCCCTTTTAAACTAGTAATCGTTGGAGTGGCATTCTATCTGTACCACTGTACTGAAAGTCTGCACTTACACAGCATTTCACATCGCCTTTCATTTACCCATGCACACAGGTAGTCACACATCGATGGTGGCGGAGCCCGCCATGAGAGGTGCTAGCCTACTCTTGGGGAGCAATTTAGTGCTCAGCTTCTTGCTTAAGGGTCACTTCGACCTACCACCTAAACCACACGTATGAGTTTATAACCACCTACCATTGACATTTGTGATGTCAAAGAATGAGCCATTTCATATTGCGACAAAAATCTGAAAATATTAAGAAAAGAAAATAAACATGAGCCTGAATCCCCTGAAGCAACAAGTGAAATGAAAGCTCGGCCAGGCTGCACATTGTGGCAGTACTATAAACATTACAACCCAGCTCATGGAACACCGTGTATTACATTACATGTTTCGATTCCAGGTGCAAATGCCTAACAAATGTGAACGGGAAACAACCCTTTTATAAACTGTGATAAAGTCCTTCCCACTGAGAGAAATAACGTGTTTCGAGGAGGCAGTGGTTTACAGTTTGTTTTTATTGGAAAATCTGAGGTCTGGACTTTTTTTAAAAACTCTTTTACAATAAACATTTAATTGCACATTTAATTGCACAATGCTATTCTATTTCTAAAACAACATTTTTCATGAATCCTGCTGCTTCCATAGAGGATGTTGCTGCATGTCCCTCTTTGCCCTCTTTAACATCATTACATCTGTGTTTGTTTTGAAGACCAAGTAGGAAACAGCCCTGCAGTGGCTATACATTCCTGTAAAGCTATTTAAAAATAAAGAGCGTAGTTAACATTGTGAAAAGAATACATTTTTATACTTACAAAATGAAACACTCTGTGCATTGTAATGCAACATCAGGTAGAGAGAAGAATAGAAGTACCAAAGTTGAATCCAGTGTTCTATATGTCTGAGTTGCAATGTGTGGGTTAATAAATAGTGCTTGTGGTCTTATCAAAGTGGAGAGCAAAGCAACAACACTAGTAAGGTGTCAGTCTTTTCACAACTGTCAAGAGTGTTGTGGACTTCTGAAAAACATTGGACAAAATTATCCACCAAATGGCATATTTTAGATTTGGCCCCTGAGGGGATTTAAATAAAGTGCACGCAGTAAAAATAAATCAGCCTAGGTTTAAAGATAAACAAATGGATGGCTTTTGGAGCCAATTAGGACATACCTCTTTAACTGGAGTTTATTTTAACAGGCAGAAGATTCAGTGGCTCCACTCAGGGAAAAAGCCCCCAAAAATTCTTTGAAGTTCCTCACTCCGTGGGCGGTAACGTGGCATGGCACCCAGCCAAAGCCCACCAACACATGGATTGAATAACGCCTGTCCAGTATCCCCGCTGTGCTATTTATCCCATATGCCACAAAAAGGAAGAAAGCTGCAGAGTCAAACAAATACAGATATGCATTCAAACAGACACATGCGCTTGATGCATGTAGGGCCCTATGAAATCAGTTAGATTTTTTTCAAATTCCATTTTATTTATTTTTTAATTCCAGTTTTTTTTTTCAAATTCAGTTTTTCAGATTTATTTTTAGCACTTTCGGATTTTTTGAATTTGCTTTTCTTTTCACTTCATGTTAAAATGTAATATAGGCCCTAGGCATAGTTAAAAATATGCTGTATTAGCCTACCTAAATAAAAGCTAATTGGATGCTCACCTATAAAAATGTTGAGGACACTGCGATCTCGGTTGTCAAACATTTTCTTTCCACGGATCTCTTGTAGCACTTTTTTCACGTGCTGGTCAAAGACCCGCGGTAGGTGGGTCTGCCGGAGGCTGCTGGCGTTTTCTGTCTCCCTGCTTGTAATGTTTAACAAGAAACGGACATTTTCTCAAGCGGTCTGTCAGCTTCAGCACACATTGCAACATAATCTTCCACAAACTTCCGCCTTGCATCCATTGATTCTGTCGTTGCCTCAATGGTAACCTGGTGGGATTTTCCCGCTGTGGATTTAGCTTTGTTCTTGAGATGAAGTTTTGATTTCAAATGGTCGTTACATGTGTCTTTGCGGGGTCCAGTTTATTGTATGTTGACAACACTTACAGTCCAGACTCATAGTAGTTGTTAGGGTATTTTTCAGCCTGGTATTTAGCACTTAATTGAGTTTTTTTTTTAATTTTTCGCCACCGTTGTCTTATCAGGAGCCACTCCCTTTAACATTTTTTTCACCACACAACAAACTCAACGTAAATGTGAGGACGTATGGTTACTAGGCAACATGTTTAACAATGCCATTTGGCCACAGTTTAGGGAGAGACCTTTCTACGCTTGTGGTTTTAAAATGAAAAATGTGAAGGAAGTAAAAAAAAAGTTAACTTTTAAGTGGTTGTCTTAGAGGGTGAATTTGTAAGAGAATTTCAGTTTGTGCAAAGTTGTATGTACAACAGTCAAAATAAATCCAGTGAATGAAGACAGATGAGTTTTTGTTACGTTTACGGTTATTTATAGAATTATTGGCTTGTATTGCGTTTGTGTGAAGTTATTAGAGATGGTATCACTGTCGGCTCCCAAGTTCAAACAAGCTGCAGGAATATATATATACACGAGTGTATTTATAGATCATGTATGTAATTTATAGGCCCGTGGGTTTAGCTATGGGGCCAGAACATGACAACACACACTGAGAACTGGTGGCAACTGGTCTTAAAAACAAAGACACACACACACAATCCACACCTCTTACCATGCTGGAATGTCCTTCCCCTAAACCCATAAAACAATTCATATAAACTAAAAATGTCTCTGTTGGCATGGACATGTAGCTCTGAATACCATTAGGAAGTTAAAATAGTTTTAGATTATCAGCTGCCAAGATAGGATAGTTTATGCTTTTTTTAAGATTATTTTTGGGGTCCTTTCCCTTTATTAAAGTGACAGTGGATAGACATGAAAGGGGGAGAGAGATGGTGGTTGACACGCAGCAAAGGGCCGCTGGTCGGATTCCAACCCGGGCCGCTGACTCTTATTGGGTGAGCTAGAGGCTCCACACCAAATGCGCAAGATAAAGTTTGAGCAAGGTCGAGCGTGTAGTGATAAGAATTAACTTAAGCATTATGGACTGTGTCAGAATGTCAGTATTAATTTTTTAATCTGGCTTTCTATCCTCTTTCTGAAGTCCCAGCGGCAACAAAGAGTTACATAATGCCAATCAATTTTTCCCTGCAGTGAAATTGATGCCATCACTTCTTGACATCATTACATCTGCCTGCTGTCAAAGCCAGCATGCCATGTCATGGAGGTCAGAATACTTGGAATCAAAATTTAAATTAGTACTTCTTCTGTCCCATCAAACTGTACTGTAGTTCAATTAACTTTAGCCGCAAAGGGATACAGATGTCGAGGCAGTTAACTGCGCTATGTTCATACAGCTGCTTAGGAGAGCATAGCCTCAATCTCCATTTGAATAATTGACCTTGCTCCGCATAATGTCGGACTTGGGCCTTTGGTGTGCAAACGG
Source organism: Etheostoma perlongum (assembly GCA_026937815.1). Lineage (NCBI taxonomy): Eukaryota > Metazoa > Chordata > Actinopteri > Perciformes > Percidae > Etheostoma > Etheostoma perlongum. The sequence continues at coordinate 16,276,596 of CM049386.1, read as the reverse complement.
GGTTCTCGATGCAGTTCCAATTCTAGGTTGTTAAACAGCAATAATTTGCTGATCTGTTTCAAAGCTTGCCTGGTAAACACTAACTATACTGTAATCCACATGGAATTTGCACTTGCATGGATTTGCCCAATGAAGCAGATTTCAATTTTATATTTTTATATATTATTAGTGATAGACCGATTTTATCGCCCTGATGATATATCGGGCCGATATATCGTTTTGTGTTGCATTTTTACGTGTATCGGCCGTAACGGGGCTGCTGCATTCGCCGATAGTTTTTTCCGGGATTATTTACAGACAGGCGTCCACAGGCAGCTCTGTGTTGCTGGAGATCAGGTCTGCAGTTCACGTGCAGACCATGCGCTGCCCCTCTACCACTAGCACCAAGGCAGTCTTAAATTACAAATCAAGCACTTTATTTTAATGTCTACTTTTCAGGTTTATGGTTTTCTTAAATTATTTAAATGTCTTGACAAAGGACATTTTGTAATGAACTGATATCTGTTTTATAACATATTATATATGTAGCTGTTGATAAAAGCCTTTTACCCTTGCACAGTTAACCATATGCAGTGCACCATGCACAATGTGCATCCATATGATGCAAATTGCACACATAATTAATAATGGGTGATGAATTGCAAAAAGTGACACTGATCTGTGTTTTTGTTTATCATGTTTAAAAAAAATGGCAGAGCAGATTCCGAAAACAAATCCAGTGTGGCAGGGTTTACATTTTTATGATGCAAGTTGAGGGAACAAAAGCAGTATCGGCTCCAAATGTCGGCACAAGAAAATCGGCAGCCCGTATCGGTTATCAGCTAAAGCTGATGGGAAAAACAAATTGGTATCGGCACTAAAAAATCCATATCGGTTGATCCCTATATATTATATATATTTTTATTAAAACTCTGACTCTCTTTCAGGCTGCACTCTGAGGTATTGCTACTCTGAATGCAGCCTAATGTTGTATATGCGTGTATGCTGTCTCCCTCTATGTGATGATGCCAGTGTGTCTGACAACAAAACAAAAACAGCTCCTTACTTGTCAAACTGCTCGTCCCTACAAGGCTTCACACCTTAATTGGTTCATTTTCACACACAAGCTGTTTTACCCTCCAGCATCAGCTGCTATCGTGCAGCTTCCTATCCCCCACACCCCCCTCCAAAAAAGTTCATCAATCAAATGACAACAAGGAAGAATTTTACCTAAATGACCCCACAACTCACAGCTGTGAAAAAAACACCAATTGGTGATGGGCAGTTATTGTGACTGCACACGGAAGCATTTTCTTATCTTATATAAAAGAATAGGTAGCGTGTGTGCGTGTGTGATGTGTGTGTGTGTGTGTGTGTGTGTGTGAGCTGTCTGGATATATGCTGTTAAATTAGGAAGTAAAGCTGAGAGGAGCTATATTGCACCTACTGTATACTAATAACACTGCTGCAAACAAAACGACAGCCACGCTGTAGATTCCTCCGCAGCCAGACACTAAAACCTCCAGTAGTGAGTTCAGAACGCAACAAAGTCAAACTTCAAGGCTGAAGAATGGGAAGTTTAATTGGACAAAATGAGGTGCAGAGGGAGTTTGCTTGCTTTGCTATCCGACACGGCTGTAGTCTAAAAATGAGGTCACAGTTCAAACTCCAGCAATACCTCTGGCCTGGGAATGAAATGTGGTGCACAACCAACCACCAGACTGACACAGACAGCTTCTTAATGTGTGTATGCACAGGCGTGTGTACAATATGAACCAGTTTATGTCATCGCCTATCAGTTACTCTTTTACGTGTTCCTTCCTGATGCATCTCTTTCTCCATGCTGGATGCCAGGAGGGGGTAGAGGTGTGTGTGTGTGTGTGTGTGTGTGTGCGTGCGTGTGTTTTCAACTCACCTCCTGTGGATAAATGCTGTGATGCTACATAGTAATAAGATGCTTGTTGAGTATAGTACAGTCCAGCTGCATTGCTAAGTGTGAAACTGTATCTCAGGAGAATTCTAGTCAGTACAGGAAAAGAAATCCAAGTGGAGCTCATGTTGCACTCAAGAAGACAGTGTGGTGGTTGTGGAACAAGGTATTTCAGTTCAATAACTGTTGTTTTTATGATGTTTGTAGAGGGTAAAAAGGCACTAAACATGCACTGCTGAAATAACACATTTACGTGTATGTAGACTAGAAATGAAAAAAATCAAATATCACGATATTTTTGACAAAATAGCTCAATGTTGATATTGTGGCAATATTCTAGTTATGTTCCGATACCTCTGATACTGTCTAAAATGCTGGTATCAGTATCAGGAAGTAGTTATGCACCGATCCAACATCACGTAATACAGCCCTAAAGAAATGCTACGTTAAAGTAGTTTATTTGTTCTTTTTCCGTTATAACTCTGTTAAATTGGATGAAAAAATAAAGTTCTACAGTGTTCATTGTTTGTGTTTGTTCATGTTTCACAAACAGTTTAACCCTGAGACAGGTCAACAACAAATCACATCACATCCTATCACATCCATACAGGGATAGCAGTATACAGTTGTTAAAACATAATAAAATACACTGGTATCGGATCAGTACTCGTTATCGGCCGATACGCAAGTTCAAGTATCGGAATCGGTATCGGGGAGGAAAAAATGGTATCAGACCATCTCTAAATGTAGTGTAACTATTGAAGCTTTCACAAAATATTAACACAATGAGTTTTGATAATAATGTGGATACAATGACTAAGTGGGTAAAGGCAACTAATAGAAACGGTAGAACAGTAAGTTCAGAAAATTAATTACTTCACTGTAATGCTGCCTCTAAAACCAAGAAAAGACCACTTGTCATATCACAATATCCAAAATCTAAGACGATATCTAGTCTCATATATCGATGTCGATATAATATCGATATATTGCCCAGCCCTAATGTATACCACAGCGATTGAACTTTATGCAGCAGTCCAGGTTAAATCAAATCAAATTATAGATCGAAAATCACTGACCATTCTGCAAAGTCCAATAGCAGAACACATCACCAGAAATCACACAAAAGAATCCCACAATGTGATGAAAGTATATTATTTACAAAAATCACAACATATATCAAATTGGCACTTTAATGACCAATTATCTTGTAGAAGCATCCCTGCTGATTACGGTCACTAGAAACCAAAAAAAACACCTGTAAAAGGCTGCCAAACTATAACAATCAAATAATACCAAATAAACCACGGCAAAAACAACCACAAAAAAATCGCCCAAACTAAACCAACTAAAAAAGCAACCCGCCAATCAACAACCACAATACATGCATACGCATCAATCACAACCTTAGGTAGGCCTGGGCGATGGGGAGAAAATCAGTTATCGCAATATTCTTGCCCTAATACCTTGACGTCGATATTGTGGCAATATTAAAGGGTTGACAATTGGTGCTTTAACAAAATATCTTCAAAATGACATTCCAGATAAATAATCTTCAGTAATGTAGATATAATGACTAAGTGGGCAAAGGCAAAAATAATAGAAGAGCTAGAACAGTCTGGTAACACAGAACAGGACATCTCTTTACTGTAATGCAGCCTTTATAACCAGGAAAGGTCAACACTTAAGCTGTTTACAATATTATGATTTCAAAAATCTAAAATGATTTCTAGCCTCATATCACAATATCAATATATTGCCCAGCACTAACCTTAGGCACAAATTCCTTATCTAATCAAATCTGCTTGACAATTGCACATGGGATAAAAAAGAAGAGTGAGGATTTAGACTGTTAGTCTGTGTTCATGGAACAAAGATGGTGAAAGCCTCACAGTCCTGGGATATAATGAACTTATATATATCCTGTTGACAAAATATGATAAGACTACATAGGAGCAGAGAGAAACATATTTAAGAAGTATGGGGTAGGTCGTGGAGCTACAGACTTTTAGTTTACATTGCATGAGCACTACTTCAAAACAATTCCCAGCATACACAGGAATCCAAGGCAAGTGGTCTTTGAAATGATTGGTCAATTGAGCAGTTAGTCGGCTGAGGGAAAAATTAATCAACTTTTTAATTATTTGTAGTAGTTTATCATTAAAAATTCCAAACATTTATATTTTATGGTTCCATATTATGGTTCCATATCCTAAAAACTAACTCTCTGGATACAATGTTCCTACATATTCTACCATATGCTTACATCTGTTGGTCTTGCCACTTCTACTGCCTCGCTGCAGACTCTCTGCTCTAAATACAAAGCTGCACAGGCCACTGTGTAATATTTACTCTCTGAGTGTAGGTCTAATTCCGTGCCCACGATTATGTATCTGAGTGTCAAAGTAGCAATGGATTACAGACAGGCTGTCAGATGCAAGGGTTTGTTTTGCATCTACAAGTTTTAATAAATGTCAGCATCAAAAATAAAATCAATGTGCAGCCACAGCCTAGTGTTAAATGCTCAGATGTATTGTGAGAAGACAGTGTACCACAACATTTGATTTCAATTCATGGTGCTATGATAAAAAAACACAGCAAAAGCCAACTTCATGGTGCATGCCACCGTATATTCTCCAACAGTGTGAATTCTCAAATAGACAAAACAAATGTGTGCTGCTTTGACACTTGCTCCAGCGTTCTCTGCTTGGCATCAACAACACATCCAGCTCCAGTTGGAAATGTGTAATGTGAATGTTAGTTGTGTTGCTAAAATTTTTGATCTTTCCATGACCCAGTTTGCATGTATGGCTGTTATCCAGCTCCCTTTCCGCCCCTATCACTGTGTAAAATCCAAAATGTGTCCAATTGGATTACTGGAAAATCCAAAATGACAGCTCAAACTCAGCAAGACATGGCTGTAAACTCTGTCCGGTAGTAGCCTTAAAATTGAATTCAGTCAAAAAACCCTCAGTGTGACAAAAGTGTGATATTGTTTTATATACACCAAATGTTACTATTGTATATCTTTTGACATTTTTTATTGTAATTTCAACCAGCCTATAACAGACTACAGATGGAAGTTCTAGCTCTCGGGCTACAATCTGGCATTTTTAAATGTATTGCTGTTCATCACTGTGCATTGTCCTAAAATAATACATATAAAAATAAAATAAACAGGAGCAGATGTATGAGCAGTATGAGTCTCTGAATTGATTCAGTCCAACTAAGCCTATATAAAATTACATCAAAATAAATAAATCTATCTTGAATTTTTTTTTTGCCTATGCGCAGAGTGACGTTTTTGTCAGTGAGGATAATAAAATAAAAACAAGCCATAAAACACTTATCAGGAACAGTTAATTAAACTAAACAAGCTCAATGGCTGTCATTAATTAATAAGACATTCATTCACATCGCATCAATTGAATAGGACTTCATCGTGGTGTATTAAAATAAACTGACTGACAGCCGAGGCTTTGGCAGCGCTATGAATTCAGATTGAGCAGTTTTTTGAACCAATGCACAGATCAATCAAAATAGAATCACAACATGGAATCTATTATTTTTCCCATTCTTAAAAATAGGCAACTGAGAGATATGTTACTCAAATCCGAGACCGGTCTGAGAATGGTTCCAAATTATAGGGGAAACTAAAGCACAGCTCAGCCAACTCCATTCAAGTTATGCCAGCACTGTAAGATCAGTTTCAGTTTTGCTATTTTATTCTAGTCTAATAAACAACTTATTGATAATTGATCAAGGTCAAACAAGAATCTATGTTGCTTATGCAATGTGTTCCGAGCTAACTTCTGTTCTTAAGCCATGATCCTGAACTTTGATGTAATTTCTTCTACTTTATTTGTAGAGTTTACAGTACTTGGAAAATAAATCTGATCACTAAATAACTTGTTCTTTTGTGGAGGATATGTAATTAGTTTAATTGTCACCTAGGGAGAGGCATACTGAGAAATAACTCTTTTTGTTTGTCTCCCATGGGCTGGATAGAGCAAAAACCCACTGCAAATAGCTAATTAGGCAATGAATAGTTGCTGAGTTAATGGCCACCTCAAGAATACAATCTTGAATGTAACAGTCACTCTCCAAATTAATGGGGATGTGTATTGTGCATTGGGACAAAGTGATTCTGCTCTCTGTAGCAATGATGTTTATGCCTTAATGCTTATTGCATCCAAGCTTTTATCATAATTCTAATAAAACACATTACTTACAGACATTGGCCAAACAACGCCTCACAATGTTGCAATTTGTGTCTCTGCCGGTCTTCATTTCACTTAGATATACAGACACATGTTCATTTTGAGAGCATACTTTAATGAAATTGAATTCTGAAGGACTCATGAAGCGCTTCATTATGAAGTGATTTGCCTCCTTTACTTTGATATGAAACAAAATAAAAGCTGGCAATGCCCATTGCTCCTGTTCCAATGTCAACGGGAATCAGTATGCATCTTGCACACATTCGTATAAAAACACCCATACATACATCCATAATGTATTTATTACAGTTCATAATTACAAACTTCAGAGGAGCTCTGTTGTTGCTTTGAGGTTTCCTCCAGTTCAGTTGGCTGGTCCTTTGAATTATTTTAACTTTAACAGGCAAGCAGCACAACTCCAGACATAATTACAAGATCTGGGCAGTTCTTTAAATAGCTTTGACCAGAACCTTGATTGGGTAAATGACTAGAAGGGCCAGGATGCTTCAGTTAAAATAGGACTACCACATGGAGCTGATTTGGGGTTTTCTACATGGGGAGCCTGAGAGAGAGCCAGCTTGCTTCTAACCCACAGTTACAGTAAGTCATGAAACCAGGAAGAGCCAATGGGAGAGAGAATCATGTACAGCTGGGGAAAACAGTCATTCCTGCTTACACGGTTCGGTCCATTATGTAGCCCACTCGAAAAATGATGGAAACAAATATGAATATATTATTATTAATATTATTATAAAATAAAGCTAGTTAATCTATTAAAAATGCATATGGTTATTATGAACCAATTAAAACATTGGTTCAGGAGTTGATCCCGCCTTGATTGATAGGTGACAGCGGATGCTTCTTTGGCACACAGCCAGCACACAGCCAGCCTGTTACCTGCCGATGCAAAGGGATAACAGAGACATTAACATCTAAATATAATCGCATGTGTCGCCTGGACACTTGGAGAAGTGCGTTGGGAACCGTGCCGCTGCCGGGGAGCCTTGAGGGATTTTCGTTGTGTGGGATATTTAACGTGTATGTCCGACGTGGAACTTGGTGAGTTAGCTAGCCAAAGTGATTGTAGTATTGAGTGCTATGATACAGTTAGCTAATGCAGACACTACGCAGCATGTCATGTATTTCAGTGTGTTACCATATTAATGCATAATAATGTGTCAATTTCGGTTTTATTTTAAAGATAGTCCATCTAAGCTCATTTACAATATACATCTTGGTTATACAGAACGTATTTTGCAGTATGTATGTAAACTATATTCCTGTATTCTGAGCGCGTGGTTTCAACACGTGCATCTAGCTTCAGTTCTGGTTAACACTGTTGGTATGCATGATGTAAAGAGATCAAGACATGGAAATGTATTTTATTGCAGAATTGTACAAGATATGAGTATTTTTGGTGTAACATGTGTTTAATACACTGTACTTACCCTATGTATAATATGTTACTATATAGTTCATTATGTTATTCTGACCTTGTTTACACAGGTCAGGTTTTTTGGGTCCCTTGGAAAGATTTGAAGTTCGATGGCGAGCCACCCAACTAGAACTACAAAATCTTAAGGGACGGTATTTTATTTAATGCCATGGACTAAAGACAAGAGCAAGACTCTTGAGAAGGAACAGTTTTGAATATTGTATTTCATTTATTTTATTTTATTTTATTGTATTGTATACACCATATAAACAAATCTTGGGTTACTTAGAGGGTGCACCCTAAGGTTTTGTATTCATGCTGTATGCTATTCATGCCCATACATATATAAATATTATCAATCTTTGATACGTGTGTTGTTACTGTTATTGTTTCAGTCCACTACCTCCTACTTACCTAAATCTTCTGAAACCTACTCTAGATAGATAACCTATACAGTAGACCGTTAATAAAGGCTACAATTACTTCTGTACACTCTTCTATACTAGAACATTTGCTTTCTGTGTAGACAGAATTAACACATTATTGTTGTCAACACTATAAAGTCATGAAGGTGCATGTTTGTTTTCATAAATCTTCATCATTGGGAGAGAGCCTTTTATTTGTGTTGTGCCTTTTGCCTTTTGTGGTTTGCTCTGCTTGTAGTGGATTTAATTTCAAGATTTTGTTTGGCTTATCCCTATGTTGTAGTATAGATTGATGATTCCACCTTACCTCCTATAAACTCCTGATGAAATATAGCATTGAAGTAGCCAGATAAGACTGCTGAGTTGCTGCAAGGGAAGTGGCTTTGAATCGGACTGGGTAATAACAGAGACAGCATTTTATCTTATCTCTTTTATTGGACGTTTAATCTGTGTCTTAATTATGTCTTTTAGCTATAATAATTCGGTTTGTTTTAAAAAGCAAATCTCTGTCAAAATGTACTTTGGATCGACCAAACTCCCCAGTAGAGAAACATGTTTAACTCTTGTTAAAAGTCACACACTACCCCTGTGACATATTGCACTGAGATGATACTTATCAGACCACGAATGTTTCTGAGTCAATCTGGTCACCAAAAGGTGATTTTGTAAACAAGAGCAAACTACACACTTGCAGCTAAACCCGCGTTTAGCCATGGGTGTCCCTGTTCCATCTAAATAGTATGGTGAGAAAATAAGTCTAAATTGGAAATATAGGCTCTAATGGACAGAGAGACTTCCCATGCCATCCATCCCACCCATGGATGTATAATAAGACCCATCTATGCCATGTTGTACCCTCTGAGCCAGCGATGGGGGCGGACCAGACCGGCCAGTTGTGTCCGCTCATTTGAACTCTTTGGTAAGATGCCCTGCGCTGAGTCGGCTCACTAATTGAGGTTCTCAACTCCTCTTCAAAAGACATTTTTTCCAGATATGAACAGTTTACTTTGGGCACCCATTAGTTTTCTGTTAACATGCTGCACCGTTTCAACTGTTAACCGGATCAAAACAAGCATCGAATAATCTCACAGGCCGACTGAACACTTTATCTATTTTTTCATTTTAAAAAGGAGCTGCCAGACACTTGGATTCTGATTAAATCATTTCATTGTTCAAAACAAAGTCCTGCAGTCTTGCACTGTGTTGCTGTTGTATGTAGCTTACATTGCTCGGATCGTTTGCTGACACATGTAAGTCAAACTAATGTGCTTTTTGTTTAAATTGTGCCTTTTGATGGTAGCAGTTTAATATATATATATATATATATATATATATATATATATATATATATATATATATATATATATATATATATATGGTTTTCTCAACTGTAGGTTTATGTATGGTTGTGTGGTTCCCCTTGCTATTGGAGAATCTGAGGTGATGTAGTTGCATGTAATGATTGCAGATGTCCAGTGAGTAGACCATTGCACTCGCCACAACTCCAGGTTGGACATTGCTTTTATGCAACAGTTGTTCTATAATGTTGTTGAAATCATTGCAGCATCACTGCAGCATTAAATAGATAAAAATAATGTTGCAGTTCGCCTCTGCCACCTTACTTCCTCAAATTACCGCACGTTGCTAAGCAACAGTAAACAAAACCAGTAGCCTGCGATCAATACAATGCACAGTAGGCTTGATGTACAGGTCACTTTGGTTTGGCACTTGCACACATTACATACACATGCCTACCTCAATTAATATTTCTGGCTACGCTACTGCAGCAAAAAATAACCAAAATAATACTTAAAATGTAATAAAAGGTACAATCTTCAACAACTAGATGCATTTAAATAAAACTTGAATGTGGGCAAACAACACTGTTTGTGAATAAGTATGCATTTATTTATAAGTCAATACAGTTGGTTTGTGCAGAATCTATTATTTACAGCTGCTTTACACTGTGCTCGACAACCTTGTTGAGTTCATTAGATCCCTGCAGCCATCTGAAGTCAGCAGGACAGTTATAAGTTATAAATCTGCAGCCTCCAATTGTTTACTTTCATCAAATCAAATACAAACAAACCCGGGCGGCTACTAAATAACCACACACATCTCTTACAACTCTACGATCTGCCTGTGTGTGCAGCAGAGACTAGATCAACTCTGTGCATCCCCCCCAAAAAAAGCTGAGTTTTAATCTTTATTTTTGATATGGTTGTGTATGTTTCTGTTTCCCGTTTTATTTTGGTAGTCTGTTTTTCTGTCTTATTTTACTTTACTTCCTGCCCTGTGTTTTCCGGCTTTTGTGACTGTCTGCCCCACCCTGAAGTGTTTCACCTGTTGAGTCCTAGTGTCACCTGTCACATAGTGTTAACGCATTCATCAATCAGACATGCACTTGGAAACTATCATTGATTCATAAAGTCAGAAAAGTAATGATCTTGTTTCTAGCAGACTTTATGCTTTACAAAAAATAAAACAATTAAGAAGCACATACACAGAGAGAGAACTGATGAAACAAGAGGAAACTGCAATGTTTTAAATACCAGTTAAGGTGTAGGACATACTGTAGTGTATGCATGGTTTTTATGTGTACATGTCCTTTATACATCTGGCTTCTGTTGACCTGCTAATGGTTTTTCAGGCCTCAAACTGCTTTACTTCAATTTGAAGTTGAGAGTATGTGAAATTTGCAAACATATTTTGATCTACTCCTAAGTCAACATGAGGATTGCCTACAGTAAATCAAGTTCGGAATTCATGCTGTCAAACTTGATCTGGAAATAAATGTATTGTCATTGTGTCAAAGCATCGCGCAGAACGTCTTGCAGCTGCCTCGCATAAGTCCCAAACCGCCATGCTACAGTGGCGGCCAATGAGGTGTCAGGGCTCTGAAGATCTTTGTTGAATTGGTTTCTGAGGAAATCAAAACCTCAGAATAGTAATGCTGACATTCTCCTCAGTAATGTGCATGTCTCTGGAGAACTTTCATGCCTAACAAGGCTGAGGTGACAAACTGGCTAGGAGCAGGTTGAAGAACTGACTTCCCTCTGCCTGAGAAGTTGCCTGAGAATGCATTATATATAAAACATGCTGCTGAACATTCGCTCTCTGTCAATCTTTATGGAGAGATATAGTCTATACAACGTTCAAGTCATCTCCCACATGAGATTGTTCCTGAAATAATCTCCTCGCCCTGAATTTGAGTCCCATGGTGCATTTCTACAGACAGAAGGTCACACAGCTTGATGGAAGTGGGACAGCGGTGCTAAAAGTATCCTTATGATCCAGGCTGAGAGTGTAACAATATAACATGGAAACCAGAGTGTGGTTTCTGGTGTGGATTAACATCCCTGCATACCTTATCAATCAATCACTATAATATCCAAAAGTCGGAGACAAAACATTTAATATTTTGGCCGAAACATCTTCTTCCTCTTTATGAAGCCCATGCTTTTGCTTATATGTCCAATCATCCATCTGCGTCTGCTTATCCGGTATTGGGTCGCAGCAGCTCCAGAAGGGGACGCCAAACTTCCCTTTCCCGAGCCACGTAAACCAACTCCGACTGGGGTAAGGACTTCACTTGGGGTAATGACTCATTCCCCACCTGAAGAAGGCACTTCATCGGTTTCCTGCTGAGAACCATGGCCTCAGAATAAGAGGTGCTGATCCTCATCCCATCCGCTTCACACTAGGTTGTGAACCGATCCAGTGAGTGCTGAAGGTCACAGGCCGATGATGCCATCACGACCACATCATCTGCAAAAAGCAGCGATGAGATCCCCAGCCCACCCAACTGCAACCCCTCCCCACCCTGACTACGCCTCGATGGTCTGTCCATAAATACTACAAACAGGATTGGTGACAAAGCGCAGCCCTGGCGGAGGCCAACCCTCACCTGGAACGAGTCCGACTTACTGCCGAGAACCCGGACACAGCTCTTGCTTTGGTCATACAGAGTGCAACATTAAACAGTATCTCCCGGGGGACCCGGTCATACGCCTTCTCCAGATCCACAAAACACATGTAGACTGGTTGTGCATACTCCCAGGCTCCCTCTAGGATCATTGTGAGAGTGAAGATCAGATCCGTTGTTCCACAACCAGGACGGATTCCGCATTGTTCCTCTTCAACCCGAGGTTCGATTATGTATTTGCTTATTTGTCACATTGTCATTTCAGTGCAGAAATCCCTCCATCATCTTTCCCTTGACTGCCCCTGCATCCTATTTTCTTTTGAAGTCTCCTTTGTCCCTGGGCCCCTCGGTGATTCAGAACAACAATGATGTGCAGGTAGGAAAAAAAGCCTCCTCTGTGAAGTGCAGGAGTAAAAATGGAAGTGTAAAGGAACTGGATACAATGCTGGAGAAATGTACACACATTGCAGGTAAACACAATACTAATGAGGGTGGTGGTACTGTTGGCGGCCAGAGAAATGGGGCTTGCAAATGAAATGATTTCCCCATTCAGTCACTCCAGGATTTTGCAAAATGCCTGACGTTGCTGGGGCTTTTGTAAAAAAATTGCAATCAAAGTTGCAATGTTTTTTGTATGTTTGTTGCAACTTGTTTTGGGAAGAATAAAACTACTGTAGGCTGATTTTTCCTAATAACCGTACCAAAAAGCCTCAGGAGGTTGGTATAATATGAAAATGGCTTGTGGATTTAAGACAAAATAAAATTTAAAAAAATAATAATTTATTGAATTAATCAAATTTGAACATGTCTGTCAGTAGCTTGTTGATCTTTACATTGTTAGTTAATTTCCTGTCCTGAGACACATTCATATGTTTTGATGAAGTACTTATAGGACTTTAACTTATCATTGCACTTAAAGTAATGAGCGTAGCTGTCCTAAGTTTAGGTCATGATCGTGGTGTGTGTGTGTGTGTCGTGTCAGGTGTGGGGGAAACTCAGCAGCCCCGCCCGCTACAGAGAGCCGACAGGATCGAAACACGTTAGAGCGTACATTGATGTTAAAATGTGTACAGGTGGGCAGGGCGGTCTGAAATGTTTTGCACTTCGCTGTACTTTTTGTTGGTAAATGTGAGATGTTCGAATCACATACATCTCGTTAAACAAGGAAATGAATATGGCCACGTCCGGGTGACGTCAACCAGTTCTCACTCCCGCTTGGTCATTGGCTCTCAGAGTCAAATACTGATACCAAGTCTGGCACGTGGGACTCGTGGATTGGTTGAAGTTGCGGGAAACTCTGGTTATTGGTCAAATTTGCGAAAAAGTTGCGGTGATTCGTCAGAATTGCGAGTCGCACCAAAGTCAAGGTGATTGGTTGAATTCGCATTAATTGGCACGATATTGCAAAATTCTGGAGGGACTGTCTATTATACCCTTCAGAACAAAAACTGAATTGATTAAAATGAACATTTTCCATCTTGCGTTTCACACAAAAAACTCCTTAACCATTGTGAAGTGGAGGATTAATGGTACTTGATGTGTTGGGATTCACACAGCAGTGAGTGAGAGGAGAGTCTTCCATGAGCATGTTTAAAGCTAGGGTTTTATTTTGGTGCTGAATGCTCTTTAAATCATTGTTATGGCTCGCTTAAGACACCAATAACCTAATTACTAAACATACTATGGGTATTAGTGAGCCCTTCCTTCATTGTCTTTTCAGCAACATTGCAGATTGGAACCATTTAAAATAACCCAAAAGGATTGAAAATTGCATCAGAATTATATCAGAAAAGCCCGAACAAATTGAAGACTATTGGGATGGAATTATCACAAAAAGTATCCTGGTGGGACTCTTTTTAAACCCTATCTACCCACCACATATTCCTGAAAGCTATGTTTGTTTTACATTGCTTTTCTTAAAGAACTCATCATTTTGATATCTAGCAGGGAAGGAGAGTGAGTAGCAGAGATTTGGGAGCAGAAGTTGTGAGCCTACTGCTCCATAGGAATTCGCCAGAATGCCAGATGGTGTTCTCAATGAAGAAATTAAACGGCAAAACGAGAGTGAGAAATGGACTGGCACGGTATGTTTGCACTTCTGGGCATACACACCCTTGCACAGTCTTGAAATTTGTGGATGACTAGTGTCTGTGCGTCTTTGATGTCTAAAATTACAAAATTCCACAGGTGGCTGGATATACAGCAACCTAATATAGGCAATTTATCAGCTGTTAATCTGTTCAGATCACTCTCGCTTATCAGAAGGGAAGCCCTGAATGTTTAGGTGAATAGTTCTTTTGGGAAGCTGGGTGGTTCCATCTCAGGGAAGAAAATATGCCTCACGAGAAACATAATACAATGAGCTGAAAACTGAGTGTATTACGTTTTAGCTATGGCTCAGTTCCCTCAGGTGCTGAAATTGAAAATCGGTGCTTTAAAGTGATATATTAACCTAGATAGCAGCAACGCTATCAAAATGAATACCTCTGATCTGTGCGGTTCACTTACTTAAGGACTCAGCGCTTGGTTGTGGTGAAGACACACACACACCAAGATTCACAATCTCAGCTAAATGATGGAGCATCACTGAAATAAAGGGAAAATAGTACTGCCCGGATGAAGGACAGAGATCAGAGGTTGTTTTGTAGTTGGTTGTTCTAAGTCCTGAGTGAATAGCACGCACGCACACACTTTCCGGGCCTTCCATTGGCGCAGAATGATGCTCTCTGTGTGTCATGTGGCTCCCTGTTGCACACCCCCATGTAATCATCATCAGAGCTGTCTACACTGATACTTTCTCTCCGTCTTTCATGATGAACTAGGAGCTGCAGTTAGGTTATATTGTGTAGATAAAGTGTCCTTGCTATCGATGATCAAACATGAGAATTTCTGTTTTTACAATGAATAAAGCAGGTAAACTCCTTTATCTCACAGGTAATTGAGAACAGTGTGTGTCTAATAATATCATCCCCTTTATCCCATTTACCCTCTTTCACAACTTCACACATGCTTTCCCCTCTAACGGGGCTTTTCAGCGTTTAGTATGATCACTTATTTTAGTGCAATAACTTTACGACTATGACCTGAAACAGCAGGCAGGAGGACAGTTCCCCTGGAGCTTCTACCAAGATATCCTGTTGCTGTGCCTTCTCTTGAGGACAGAAGAAAGAGTCTGTTTTCCACCTGTTTCTTAGGCACCCCAAAAAATTATCATCTGGTCACTAAAGCTACTTTTCTACTACAAAAAAAGAAACTACAAACATCAAAGTCACCATGCAGGGCTACAGGGTGTGAATGCTTGAAACAAAAACAAGGATTTTGGTTTGAGTATCACTTTAAGTCTTCAAACTGGAAATCTTTTCAAATAAAGATGTACTAAAAATGCAACATTTTTCAATGCATTGGCACAAAAATCCTCACACAAATCCTAAAAACAGTGGCTTTTAGCAGATTAGATAGATATTTTTCTGTTAAAAAGAAAAAGTAATGTTAAGACTTTAGAAGACAGAAGACATGCCTTTATCCAATTTTACCTGCTATTTTTACAGCCAAAGTGAGAATTTATTGTTCGAAAGGGTTTCCTCGGCAGAATTAAGCTGGGAAAAGAGGCTCAACATCAAGGAAATGGTAACTTTTATTGCATCAACTGTCCAACCTTCAACAAGAGACATACTGAGTGCCTCAAAGTCCATGGAACAGACGTGGACATTATCAGGTCTGTATCCAGCACTGGACTGGCACTATTGCTTTACGTTGAAGTGGGACAGGGCATCGAAGACATCAAAACAGGAATAATGGCCCTCAGAATGCAGCGCCACTTTGGACTGAGCTTATCATACAGCTCTATCTAGAAATGTAAGAAAGCTACCACCTTGAGGATTATTTTCTCTGCCATGAAAGACGCAGCTTTTCATCTACTGATACCGCTGGGTTTGTAGTGTTAGTCTGCCCAATCTTTCAAAAAAGAATAAAAAAAGGTTTGTGCAAGAATTACTATACAGCAGTCAATCATGTTATATTTAGTAAAATTTACAAATAAAGAAGAAAGCTATTAGTGACCATTACTTATTATTGGCTGATCAGGAGGACATTGATTAACTGAACCAACTACAGATTCGTTTTAACTTTCAGTTAGACTTACATATTAATCCTCAACTTTTCCCTCTGCTTTGGTACTGTACTACTTATCTCAGAGTGAAAGAGATGCAAAGATATACATGTGCTTAAGAGAAAGAAAGAATATAGAAGTGACCTAGTGTCCATCGATGACGAGGACCCTTACTTTTGGCCAGATGGCCCTCAGCTTTCGCTTTATTTCTACTAGCATTCTAAACTCTGGTCAATTCAAGAAGCATCCTTCAAGCTAGAACCAACAATCAAATGATGTTAATCTTTTTTTTTAGTAAAATTCACACACTCAACAACCATTTGAATTCCCTATGCTAGGGATGCACAATACATCATTTTTTTATCGTCATCGCAATATCAACATGTGCATTATACACATCTCTAAAGGCTGCAACGTATTGCTAAGACAGAGATTTTTTGGGGGGATTTTTTGGGGGGGCTTTATCCTTTATTAGTGACAGTGGATAGACAGGAAATAGGGAAAGAGATGGGGGATGACATGCAGGTCGGATTTGAACCCGGGCCCCTGCAGGACTCAGCCGACATGGGGTGAACGCTCTAACCGAGCTAAAGGTCGCCACCAACACACAGAGCTTTTCAGTGTTAGTTGAAAGAAAATATCAAGAGAAAACTGCACATTTAAAGTTAACCGTCATTCTTTTTTAGGGGTGCCTTTTATATTCAATTCAATTTTCAATTTGTTTCATCAAAGAATGTTAAAAATAATTTAGTTTTATTAGTTTTAAATTCAACAAGCATTGTTGTATTTTAGCAGAATACTGACAGCATCAGAAATGCAGAACTAAATACAATTTAATAAATGTCTATTTATCGCAAGTAATATTGTTAATGCAATATTCGCATATTGGATTATCGTGCAGGCCTACCCTACGCACACATGTTACATCAAAACAAGTTCTTTCCTGAGGCAATTTTGCAGAGGTACCGTCCAGCGCTTAGCCCCCCCCAAAGATGATTGTGATTGGTTAAAAGAAATGCTAATAAACCAGATCATGTTTTTCTCCTATCCCAGAATGTCATATGGACTAGTCAGACCGGCAATGCACACTAGAAGTAACCTAACAGAAAACAAGCCTTTTTTTAATAATAGAAAATGATAAGTTGATTCCAGCAACATTCAATCCCCAAATGGTCAAATGTACCTGGAAATATATCTAGTACTCAGAGTGAGCAGCAGAATTATGTTGCAACTGGAAAACCAAACGAGACAAGAAGTCTGAGGTTAGGAGGGCTATTCGCTTTAGTAATAGCTTGTTTCAAGGCTGTGGTTGTTTGTGGCCAAAGCTACACGGTATGAAAGAAGTGTGAACAGGTTTTGATGAAAGTCCTGCCATGAGTGGCCAAACTGACCAGAAATTAATTCAGAGCGAAATGGGCAACACATCACATCTGTTGGAGCTATTCATTATGTTGTTATTGTTGGAACTATTCATTGCTTTTGTTATATTTAATAGTTCAATATTTATTCATTTCATTTCTGTTTTGCTTGAATCATACAGCTACATACATTTGTTTATATCATTAGTATTTTATTTTGGTAATTTTTAGTATCTGCTAGTACTTTTGTTTGGAAAGTTCCATGCAGCCTTAGGTACCAGGTGAAGGTCTACATATAGAGATGATCAGGTATGTGGGAGGTAGACACCGAGGACAGCTGAGTGTTTTTTTTACCACAGCCTAGAGACGCCACTGCTCCTTTATGTGAAATGTTTGTTTGCTGAGAATTGGATTTATAAACATCACAGAATGCCATCTCTGCCTGGACAATGAACACCCTTTGGTGCCTCAGTGGCCGTTTGACTTTGAGTTTGTTTTGTTCAATCTGAGGACAAATCGTCACTACAATGTCCTAATGTCAGAGTTGTTGGCATCCGCCTCAGCAATGAGGCCCACTGACAGAAAATGTGGTTAATGTAAGTTTAATGGGTGTTTTGTGGGTGTTCTTTTCTTAAACAAACATTTTTTTTAGATAATGTAACTTCTGTACAAACTTCATCTAAGTTGACATTATCTCTGTCTCGCCCGGACAGTCTAAATAAAAAATGATGGCCCATACAATCTCACAACTAAAGCTTCTGTTGTGTTAGGTGTGTGTGCGCGTGTGTGTGTATAAGTAGTGAGTCAAAAAAGATATGGTACACAGCCTGAAGGTGGGTAAAAAAAAACTTCAAAAAAGAAGGTACATAAATAGAAACAGATCTATTTTGGTGCTCATGTTTTAGTCTTTGTTAAGAAAAACGTAATCCCCAAGCGTGGGTTTTTTTCAGAAAAAAGAGTGCTGAAAGAAATTGCGACAGAAGTTGGGATGAGCAGCAACAAAAAGTGATGTTGCCCTGTGGAGTGAAACATGTAGGAAAATGAAACTTCAATGAAGATGAAATTATGAAACTGACAATCATCTTTACAAGCCAAGAACTACAGCTTTTTCAAAGGAAATCTTGAATAATCTCATATACAGCAAGAATAAAAACACACATACAGTATAAATGTACACACATACAGTCCATATGCAGGAGCCTTGCTCCCTTAACCTCAGTCTTGACTGTAGGGCACATGCTGTGGGACTGTGGTGGGATTAATGATGTACAGCCACTGAATACTATTTTGGGTTAGCTCATCAACGGTGCTGCCTGTTTCAGTGGCTTCGTTTAATGCTCCACCAGACTACAGTAGGGATCCTCTATTTTAAACACAGCAATTGCCTGAACTTGGCTTCAGGTCTTTTATAGGCATGACAGAGAAATTCCCTGATAACCTATAACGCCTCATAAATCTAGTCTGTCCCAGTTAGCTCCAGTTATCGTATTAGCACACTATGTCAGCATACTAAGAGGTCGATTAACGCCAAGGCCGTTATATACATTTACTTATTTATTTACGTATTAGGCTACAGGCAATTTGGCTAACACATTGATTATTTAATATTTTCTTAATATATGTTTGGAATACGGTGATTTCTGATCAGGTAAATGAAGTTCCGATGCACATTTAGATGTTTCATCATGCAGTGTGTAGGCTACCGCCGCTCTGCCTCGTGCATTAGACTGCAGAGCGGTGTTAAAATTCCGAGCAAGTACTCGGAGAAGACAGGACTTGCTCTTTCCTGGACGTTCAAGAGTAGCCCAAGTAGGAAAGTAGAGGAAAAACCTGCCACTTCACGGCCCCACACTCATGTTAGGGTATATTAGGAAAAAACACCCCCCACATTCACTGGTGATATAAAACTTTCTACCCCCGTTGTCCAAAAGTAGGTAGAAAAGATAGAACACTTACCACCCCAGAGTCCAGCTGCTCGGTAGTCTGAGACGGAGCCGCTCCGGTCAGAGGTAAAAGCCACAATACCAACAGCAGCATCTCCGGTGAAGTATTCCTCATCCACTTGTGAAGAACCAGAGAAACCATGATGCCCTATGACAGGCTGGTCCTGCAGGGCTCAGACACCGACCCCGACAGCAGCATCCACCGGATAAATCACACGCCGACACTACTGTAAAGTGTCCCCGAATAAGTCTACCTCACTGTTGAGCGCAAACACATGAAGCACATTAAAACTGGTTCTGTTAAAAACATTAGAGCAGTTTATGTCTAGCAAAACTACACTCGTAACTAACACCTAAGTGGTGATAAACAGAGATAAACTGCGTATTATTGTCTTATCCCAAGTCTATCAGACGTAATATCCCTGGAACAAGAAGCGCGAGCTGCTCTCTCCGTCGTAGCGTCTCGAGCGCTGGGCAATGTAAGCAGCTGCGTGCGGTCGTGTCGCGAGCAGCAGAGATCAAACTCAAGCCAGCCACGATAACCTGTTACACTTCCGGAGAAAATTACCAAAATAAAAATCGAATTGCTAGACTTCAGAAAATAATAACCTACGTGACACGAGTGTAGGTAATTTCACTAAACTTTTTAGGGCTTTGGGTCCCTAAATCTAAAATAGTAACTAATACAAGTTTTGACCAATGTTATTAAAGTTTGAATGCTGAAATAATTGATAGATATAATAATACCCACTGTATTGCAAAGTTAGCTATGAATGTTTTGCTCTGACCGAAAATCTTCCATTTATAATAAGAGAATATATACGCCTTGTTGCATTTCAAGTGTTGCATACGGTAACTTAGCCTACGTTGGATGTATCATGAGCTAAACCAGGTAACGTTATCACTATCACTGTGTCACGAGCCAATTAAGAGATTGTTGTAGCAACTAATGTAATGATAACTTAGATTAGTATAGCGCATTTTATTTGAATCATTTACAATTCCGTCATTGTCTCCATCTGTTGAAAGCCCGACCGAATTGCCTCGGGTTTTTGACCGTCATCTGTCACTCTCACTTTTACCTTTTAGTTGTTTTTCGTTTCATTTACTTTTTTATGTGATGGCCCTGCCTGCCCCAGTATCAGCCATTACTACAGCAGATAACTTCTAAAATAAAATTAAAATCCAATTAGGTCTATATAAAGAAAACTCCTGCTACCAATACGTGGCTGCATAAGCTTTTTTATGGTGAAATAAAAAAGATGCAAAGTGTGACCCGTCATAATGTGTTACTGGACTGTACAATTTTGTGACTTCGCGCGAAAAATTGGTCCAAACAAAAGGCATTAATAAAAATTATATAAAAATTGCGTTCTTTTCAGTCTTGTTTGCTGTTACAGGTCATTAATGACCATTAGATGAAAAATTAGTTTCAGAAACATTAAAAAAGTTACATATAGTAATTTTAAATAATATATTAAATTCAACAAAGATAAATTAATTGGTAATAAAATAATCATTTATAACGCTTTTCTTATGCTTTTATTTTGAAGTTCGATTTTCAAACTTCCAGTTGGCTACTTTTGATGTTTTTGTCTGACTTTATTAAACAGCTGTGAGAGAATTTGAATTCGGCTTGGGGTGTCTTTTATTTAATCCCTTTGTCCTTTAATCACGATTCATCAAAAAGATAAAACAGTCAATGGTGCTGCAGACTATACATAAAAATACATCAGTGATTAATAACTGCTGCTATTGCTGTAACTATTTTTATTCAATCCAAAGACAAACAGTGTTGCTCAGTAGTGGAGTTCCCTGGATATGATTTACTTACAGGGATGGTTGCCATGCCCAAGGTTAAATAAACACCATAAAATCCTCATTTAAAATAATTGAAGTCAAAAGAGGCCTGCTTTCAATTAAAAATCTAAAGTTGGGAGTCCTTGAATTACTAGTAATTAAATTTATTTTTTCAGTTTTGAAACTTATAACATTATAGCCTAATGACAAGTCAGATCCTTCAACCGGGCGAGCCAAGTTCAAGCCCCCAATATGCCAATTATCCACCCTCAAGAAATGTCCTCAAACCAGACTCTAAAATCCTTATTAGATCTAGCAGTGCTGACTTGTAGACGACCCTGCACCACCTCACCCAGACCTTCCCGAGGGTGCACGTAAAAAGAACATTTTCAAGTAGGAATTTTAAACAGTAAAACATTATTGTTAGCAATGTCCAGAATCACACATAACTGCCTCCACAACATCAAGGGGAATTATTCGTTTAACTCTTGAATCATAATGCAGATGAGATGCACTCACGCACTTCGGTGCCCACTCACATGCGAGCATCTTAACTATTCTGTGTCTGCGTTGACTGACAGTCTCCTTAACCTCAGTGCACTGTCTCCACTGATTCATAGCTCGCCTTTATTGCACCACAGCCTCATGACTCGACTGCAAAGAAATAATGAGTGCATGGGCATGAGCAGCCACATGCACAAATTAAGCTTATCCAATTGATCTACTGCTGGAACTATCACAGTTTTATTTGAAATATATTGTTTAATATTTAATGGTTATTCTTTTTTTCCCAATGCTATATTTAGACAACTGGTGCTACATGATGTGGATGTGTTGTGCTATTAAAGTCCAGGAGCCTTTTGGATATGTGTTGGGAAACACTGAGGGATGAATGACACCCAATTAAATCCATCTATTAGCAGAGGCTCTCTTCTTGAAGGGTAAAAAGTGCATGTGTCTCTGAAATGCAAAGATTGTGTAACCCTCATTACACATCTATATTCCCCACATCTTAAAAACATTACAGAAAAACATGCAATTCGATGGAAATAATCTGCAGGAAAACATTACAATGAGGAAAACACTAGCAGTTAATACTAATGCAACTCTGTCGGCCCTCTCTTTGTCTCTTCTGAGTAGAGATTTATTTAATAATTTAGGCTGTATGTTTTAGGTTAATAACTATCAATATGTACTGGCTAATTCAAGAATATGTGATGATTCATCAGTCAGTCAATCCACAAAAAGCCATACATACTGTCTTTGTTGGCTTTATTTTGTATTCAGATCCATTACAGTAGTCGTTCATCACTGGTTTCAGAAGAAAAAAATAACATGGAAAATAAATTTTCTTCTCAGCAGCATTATTGCTGTCTTAGTGGTGAAGTCTTAAAACTTCTCAACTTTTCTGCCTCCAGTCCCAGCTAGACTTCTCCTATAGCATTTACATTATGATAATTGTAGCATCTGAATATTGGGTCTGCTGGCAAAAAGAAGTCAAAACATCCATTTACTCATCACAGTCTTCTGTACACATTTTACCCGATAGTATTTTCCAGAGAAATGTAGCTCATTTTCTTGTGTCAGTATAATTATAGGAAAACCCATTGCCCAGTGTGGGCATGTACTGAATTGAGATTGTTGGCTGCCATTTTAACACATGCATTTTAATTGTTATTGTAGTATTTGTTGCCAAGTTGGACTCAGACCTCTTGTGCTGCTGAGGTTAATATCCTGAGGATGAATGAATATTGTCAAATATCTTTCTATTGATACTACTATTCAGTGATACTACATGACATAATTCAATGGTAGAAGTATGTCCTGTAGTATCATAGAATAGTGGTATCACTGTTTTTGTGTGGCTGATGATGTTTGAGACATTAATAACACAATTCATACTTCAGTATTCACACTGTCAGCTCTACTTAATGGGCTTTGCCATTAGTCAAGTTAACATTGTGGTGTTAAAACCCACATGATATGAATTAATCTCTTTGTCTTATCTACTTTTTGTGTGTGTGTGTGTGTGTGTGTGTGTGTGTGTGTGTTTGTGTGTTTCACTTTTAGTTGTGATGCAGCTTTCAATTTATGTATTTTCTTTTATACATGCTGCGCAATCTTTGAAAGTTGAAATCCATGTGTGTACTATTAAAATGTGCTGTGTTTACTTAACTTTCTCCGGAAAACTGTTGTTCTGTATATTAACCATAATTATCATCAAAGAAGCATCAAAGACCCCTAAATTCAGACCAATTCATCACCAAGACCAGAGTGCATCTAGACCAAGACAAGACCATTAATGGTACCTGCTCCACTCGACTCGACCGTCCTCCTTTTTCCATTGTAGTTAGTACCGCCGTGGCTAGTTGTCACAGCAGGAAACTACGTAACACACACACTACGTAACACACACACACACACACACAGACACACACAGACACACACACACACACACAAACACACACACACACACACACACACACACAAACACAGAGAATATCGAAGGTGAGTTGCTTTGATTCTTGGCATGAGCCAGAATTTAGTTTCAAAAGAAGCTGGAGGAACAGCTGGCTAAATTACTTAAAAAAAAACGTCAGGTTTGTTCAGGACACCCCCCCTAATGATGTTTACACATAAATCAGATAGGACAAATCCAATTTAGTGATATCCCTGCATCCAAAATCTTCAAATAGGCGTCTCGAGAACAAGACCGATCTCCAGTATACTACAACACTGCAAAGGGGCATCAAAAACAGATTCAGCAACAAACAGTACACATTAAAATGGATCAGGTCAAAAGGCATGTTGCCATGCAGTGCAATGACCGACCAGTGTGACGAGTCACTGCAGCTGCAAAGATCTGAACCAGCACCAGCTCGCCGCCCACAACCGAGCCAATTTATCTCTGGGCCTCTGTGCTCCCAAAGGAAACGAGGATTTACAAGTAAAAACTGGTATGGATATAAGATCTTAAATTTGGCTTTAAGGTATGGAGACTGTTCCAAAGATTAGAGGCTCAAACTGTAAATATGCTATCATATTTTTGAGACTATAGAGGAAACATTATTGGCAGATCCTACATGTTACTATGATACTAAAAGTGGCAGTTTGATAGCGGTTATTGGAAAAACTCTACTTTATATAAGCCTGTAGTCAGTATCACAACTTTTTTCAGTTTAACTAAAGCACAGCTAGGGGATTTATAGGGATCAAATCAGCATTAAGACTGTCTGTTGTAACAGTATGTATAATGTGATATAATGTGCAATGACACAGCTTTGCTCTGCACATAAAGACGCAGCAGCTGCAGATGATTTTGCTGGCGAATACCCAGACTTCGACTAGTTCTTCAATGCCGGACACTCATTTCTCCAGTGACCCTTACCCAAACAGTAGTTACAGACATGATTGGGGTCCAGCCTTCCCTGGAAACCCTTGTCTGCTTTAACTGAAAACGTTTCTGTCCGTTCTGACAAACTCTTGTTAGAGTGGGCAGCATCTCCACGACCACGGTTCTCCTCAAAAAAAACTTTATGGGTCAAGACTTCCAATTTAGCAGCATCGGTAACCTTGCTTACTTTCTCTTTATGTAAGTTACAACACGGTCAGGCAGGAGGATTTTCAAACTGTTCAAGTGAAATTAGTTCCTGCAAATCCTCCAAGGTTTACCAGATTCAAATGGGCCAAATCCTTGCATAGAATACATAAGATTTGTCAGCAATTGACTTACAATTTTCTTGTCACACCTCAGAATAGAACAAATGTCTGTAAAACAATAAATGAGCATCATACTCAGAATACAGCACTATCCAGTATAGTGAACATGCATACTGTACACCCTGGTAGAGTTCCTTTAAGCATGCTGTGAAAATCTCTCCCTTCAGGCCATGTCATTCCCCAAGTTTGACGCTCCGCAGATCACCTGGCGTTAAAGACCATACATAACTCATCAATCAGGTCATCCCAGCATGCATTGGGCAGAATGCAGAGAAACAATTGGAGAGGTCAATGGTCTATTGTAAGTTGAGGTAAATTCAGTTTTGATAAATGCAAATCCAGCATCTGTCACCCTGAGAATGTTTGAATTTGGAAAAACTACTTTAACTTTTCACATTCAGTTGAAGTGCTTCTAAATCAAGGAACGAATAAATGATAAATGCTACACAGTGAAAGACCAAATCAATATCTAACGACCAAGGAGTATTGTTGCATGTGCTAAAAATCTGTTATGTATTTGTATGACTTACAGTATGCAGTACTTGTTTTTGTAGTCAGGAAAAACGGCTCTATTAAGACAGAAAAATCAAAATTACGCATGACTAGAGAAGTGCCACTTTAGTATGTGAAGTGCTGCACTCCTCTTAGGGCCTCATTTTAAAAGCCGCTCTAGTGCTGAATTCCTCCATAAGATTGTTTTACATATTACAGTGATGAGAGTGTGTGATTACAGTGAGTGTGAGTTCCCACAATAAGATTTGAGCTATTGAACTGCTGTAGCTGCTTTACAACTATTACCATAACAATAAAGCATTGTCCTTATTACTCACTCCATCATAAAAGCTATTAGTTTGAGTATTTATCTCTCCAATTATAGCCTTGTCCGCTGCAAATACCAGGGTATTTATCAACGTCCTACATTAGGGTCATTTTTAATGCCTTCCTTTGGGAATCAATAAAGTTTATGTAACATTTTATAAGGGGAAAACCTGTTGGATTTTCGCATGAAATTAAAATATTTAACGCTTTCATTAATAACTCTTCCTGTTCCAAAGCGTACACCAAATTGAAACCAGAATCAAAGTTTGAAGCAATTTGTCTGGAAAAATACATATTTTTTATTTTAGCTTTTTCTGGATTTCCTTAATTAAGTAAAAAAAAAAGTAAAGGCAAAGTTCATTATTTTCAGACTTAATCTTTTTTCACTTTCTTTGCAAAACAATTAGATAAGAATATCAGTACCAGTGTTATATCTGCTTTGTTATAAATATATAAAGCCGGCGCAAGAAGATGGGTAATCTAACTATGCATAAAGACTGGAAACAGAGGAAAACATCTGTGCATAAAACATGTAGGTTTAAAAATGATAAATTGCAACATTAGACATTACAACTTTATTGAGTCTTCTTATCATCGTGATCCCTCTCCCCTTCCTCCTCCTGTCACTGCACTTTAATATATATACTATGCCAATTGCACAAGTACATTTACAATCCGCACAATACTGGAACTTGTAATGTTTACACCAACGCTTTTGAACAGAAAAAACAAAGGAAAATGGTACTTAGTGAGTGTTAGAATTGCTGGTAGGGGGATTTTGTGACCTTTGGACAGAACCATTTTGCCCCTGTTTCCAGTCTTTATGCTATGATATGGTATGCTATGCTATGCTATGCATCTCCTTGCTCCATCTTCAAGTTGGACAGATTTGAGAGTGGTTCTAAAATTTTCTTTTTACTATTTTAACTCTTGGCAAAGAAGCCTATAACATGTTTCCTAAATTATCACACTACTTCTACTTCTATAAAAACACAAAGATTACTGACACATAAGATTCAAGACATGTGAGATTACAAAAAAGTAAGACAAATAATCATCCAGCATGTAAACATTAGAAAGGAAGAAATATTTGAGGTGTGTTTCTGTGAGAAACAACGCTTGAGTCCACAGAACATGTTTCTCTCCTTGTCCTCTAAAGACAGTGTCTGATACTGTCAGTGTTACAGCGGTCGGAGCAGCGAGAAGAGCTCCACACCTGCTCCCACCTTGTAACCTGACTGCTCTAATAGAAAACGTGCTCTGTGTTAGGAACCTGTATGTCTCATCGGCAGGACATCAGTGTGAGCTATCAGTAAGGGCCATCAATGATTCAGATCAACAGCACTCTTCTCTCAGGTGTGCTGACACTCATTTATCACCCAAACATTATCAATTCTCCTCCACTTCGGCACAATGGTACTACAAGCAACACTCCTTCACTCGCTCTTTCTGCTTCCCCAACAATGTGTAACATATTTTTAACACCATTATTAATATTCACACAAATTTCACCACTGACCCTTTTGTTTTTATTCGCCCCACACAGCCAATGTACGTGCAGCCATTAGCTGTAAGCTAGCTAGCAGCAGACTCACTGATTGCGTCTCTGGGGGTGTGTTCAGCTCGGCTTCTGACTGAACTTTGTTTATAAAGTAGATTGATAAATGTTCATAAATATGTGCATATCTTTCATTAAAGTTGAAACATTTTGAACACAGACAAGATTTTTGTAAATTTGCACCATCTCGTTTACATTTGCATCTAATCACATCTTTCCATTGACTGACTCCCTTAAAATTCGCTCTGCATTCTGTCTGAAAACATTGTAAGACAACAGTTTCTTTTTAATTTTTTTATTTAAAGTTCCCCTTTTATGCTAATTTTCAGATTCATACTTGTATTTTGAGTTTGTCTTAGAACATGTGTCCATGCTCTAATGTTCAAAGAACGTAATACAGGCTTTTTCCGTTTCTCTGTGGATTGAGTGTTTGATTACTTTCACAGTATGTATATAGAACTTTGACCTACTTTATATGAAAAAAAATCACATGGAAATGTCACTTTACTGCTTTGTAAGTGTAATGTTTGGGATGTTTCCAGATTGCATTATAGTGAGTACACACAATACTAACCATATACAGTATCTTGGAGAGCACAAAGTTCTTAATTTGGTCGTGAATGTTGTGCAATACATTTTTATTGAGGTAATGAAGTTTTCTTTCCTATTTCCATTTCAAAACAGCACAAGAAGTAAACCTAAGGCCCCCCAGCTCTGAGTCAGCAAAATAGCTCACTAGCTTCTGCATGGCAGCCAGGATAAGTAGGATGTGGTGGTTCAGCTTGACTTCCTGTACAACGAGGCCAGATTTGTGTCTGAAATTGGAGATTGTTGCCTTCTCAACCTTTGCCTTTTCTTATACAACAGGCTTAAAGTTTTTTGTCATACCTTGACAGTTTTGACTGCTCACTCTGCAGTCATCTTCAGAAGCATTACGTGATGTTATGTGTGATGGAATGGCAAACCGGGCGCGGGGAGCTCCCCCTTCCCCTGCCTGATGGTCCCACAGACGCCAGGGAGAGTCTCTGTAGAACTGTGTCCCAGGTATGGGGTTTACAGTTCTGGGGGCTTTCGGATCTCCACTGCCTCAGCAATCCAGCGACAGTATTTGTTGCTTTCTGGTTAGATGATCTTGGCCTCCTTCAAGTTCATGATGTGATTTTCCCTTTTGCAGTGGTCTGAGATGGCTGATATCAGATTCTCCTGCTCCACCTTATCTTTAATTTTATGGGTACGCCGCTCCAGCTGTTTTCCTTCTCACACTTTTTTTTTTTGTGTTCATTCTTGCGTGTACTAAAGGGTCTACCTGTTTCCATGATATGTGTTTATTGCATGATAGGCATGGGATCTCATATATCACATTATATTTTTTCTCCAGGTCAATCTGGTCCTTAGGATGTACAAGAACCTGACGCATTTTTTGTGTGGTTTTATGGGTGTGTTTATGTGGTGTTTGCTCATCACCCTGATGTATGCTAGTGTGACCCGGCCTCGGCCTTCTCTCTTCTTCTTCTCGTCTTCTTTATTCCTTCTTCTTTGTTGTTGGTTTTGAACTCCCTTTTTTCCTTGTTTATGGCCCAACCTGTATTGGCAGTGTGTGGGCGCATTTTTTATATGCTCTTCTCTGCCCTTTTTATCTGTCATGAAACTATATATATAGTGTTTGGACCACTGATAGTTTGTGTTGCAGGGTGTTCTGATGACCAGAGTAAGTATTGATCTGTGTGTGATGGTTTTCTGTATACTTTTATTTTTACACTGCCATTGTCACCGTGTTGAACTTTCATGTTGAGGAATACAATGGTTCGGTCTGTCTCCTCTTCATGTGTGAACTTTATGTTTTCCGTATTGTCAATTGAGTTTAGGTGATCCACCAGCTCCTGAGTGTGGCTGACCTTTACCTTCTCCAATATGTTGTCCACATATCTCTTCCAAAGTGTCAACCTACACTTTCAGGGACTGTGGGTTTTTGCTTTGAATTCCAGGTCTTCCATGATGGCCGACAGTGGGTCGCCCATAGCACATCCCTCCTTTTTGTTTGTAGATGTTCCCCTTGAATTGAAAATATGTGGATTTAGATACAAAAGTGAGCAGCTGAGTTATTTTATCTACAGTTAAGTTTGTGCATTTTTTCAACGTTTTGTCTGGTTGTAAACAGTCTTGTACTATGTTGAGTGTGATCAATGGGGGTTTTTGTGTAATACTACGTAATGAGAGATAAATATTTTGTCTCTTTCCATCTTATTGTTGTTTAGTTCCTTTGCCATCTGTTTCGAGTTCATGCAGTATTGTTTTGTAAGGCCCAGCAGAGTTTTTATTAGCTCTACTAGAGCTTTGGATAGATTGTAGGTGACTGAGCCCATGCTATCTATAACTGGGCGAAGTGGGTTGTCTGGTTTGTGAAGATGACTGCAGAGTCAGCAGTCGAAACTGTCAAGGTATGACAAAAAACTGTAAGCCTGTCGTATAAGAAAAAATATCACTTATAAAAGAACATTATATTAGTTATACAGTGCAACTGTAGTTCTCTGAACACAGGTGGACATCTTCAACTAACTTCCCTGCTAAAGCGTTATCTATGGTTCTGCAGAGCTTTCCACGTAGCCTACATAAGTGGCCTGAAATTTATGTTTTTGTAAGAGTGTGCGTCAATCTCTTTAAATGTGCCATGACTTGGTGCTCTTTGGATGCTTTTATATAGACCTTAGTGGTCCCCTAATACCATATCTGAAGTATCTTTCCCAAAATATAGCCTTGGTGCAGAATTACAGCCACTACAGCCAGTCCCACAGGAGGCTGTGGGTGTGGCCGGGACCAACTGCAACTTTGCTCGTTTGAAAGCCATGATGTCTCTCACTCTCATGGGTGGGCCAAATTCTCTGGGCTGGCAAAGCAGAGAAAGGGGAGGTAACCTTGCTCTTTCTGACCTCATAAGGAGCAAGATTTCAGATCAGCCCATCTAATCGTTTTCTCAAAGGCAGAGCAGGATACCCAGGGCTTGGTTTACATCTATCACCATTTCTAGCCACTGGGGGACCATAGGCAGACTGGGGGAACTCATATTAATGTTAATAAACCTCATAAAGTGACATTTTTATGCCATGGGACCTTTAAGATAATAGCAGGGCTGGCATGTGTTTGTGAGTGTTTGGTAGAGCGAGTGGGAGAGTTGGAGCAAGTGCCGACTCTAGAGTCATAGTGAGAGAAACAAAGTGTCTCCCCTGTGCTTTCTGGTCCCTATGGCAAACTGTAGCAGGACAATTAACCCTCTCCTTGATTTCATGTTTTTTAAGGAGAAGGACAAACAGGAAATGAGTAGGGGGAAATGCAACGCTATCAAGCCAGTGATGTGCGTCGCCGCAGTGTCAAGTTACATTTTTCGAGAGGTGCAGATCAGGCTACAGCGTAGGATCTGGCGAAGGGCCTGACATAGGGTCCATGCCTCCACGTACCCACAGTACATACATAGCCACGGTGTAGATTTAACGCAGAAGCATACATCACACTTTAAGCTCATTGGCTGAGCATGTGCAGAGATGAAGAGAGGAATGGCCCAGCCTCAAGAGGCCTGGAGGAGGGTGGTCATAATGTCAAAATATGCGCCTACATTATTTTGCTTTCTTGACATGCATATTGATCACAGAAAGCATTTCCATTTGTTGTTAGTAGCAATAGTATGATTACATGCTTGATTAAATCTGTGGCTACAGCCCATTTGCAGCCCAGTGTAATGAAATCTGACATCCTGGCTGAGAGAGAGCTGGTGCATGCAGACACTACCGCTGTAAAACGAAAAGATGAATGTCTGAAGTTTAATAGCTACTATTTCCTTACTCTCTTTTCCCTTGAGTCTGAATGAATGTCAACAGGAATGGCGTACTTAAATGAGTGAGGTCAGGAGATTGTATAGATCTACAAGCTGCAGATATGCATCTCTCATCTTCCCATGCTAATATCAGAACAGAGTGTAATTCCGATGGGTGCGTGAGCCTAAAAGATCTGTGATAATGATTTCAACCCCCCACACAAACAAATAGCATACTACAAGTCATTTCAATCGTATCTAGCATCAGACTAGTGTCTTAAGGAGATTGCCCTTTGATTTTCCATTACAGAAACTTAGAATGACCTGTAACCCAATACTTTTGATGAACTTTTAAAAACTTGTTATGCTTATGCACTTTACAAACTGGGACATTTCACAAATATGACAGATAGGTGGTCCTACTTGGCATTAAGTGTGTCAAATCACTTTCTTTATGTCTTTTATTTTGCCAATCTACCTCTTTCCTTTTTCCAAATCACCTAAATGCATCATTCTTTGATACACTTTTTCATTCTTTGCAGCCAATTTTAGCTCCTTCTTTCCCCCAAATGCTCATTAGTATTACTTGGGAAATTTACATGCCGGGTGGTCTATTAAGCTTCCATTCCTCAATGTTAATAATGCCAGCACTGGGAGTGCTAGTTAGTTAACATTACCTCAGTTCTATGTTGCTAGGACTCTGACAGATAACAAATTGCTGCACAGTGGGATGCAGCAAAACAATGCATCATGGAAGCATTGGTCTAGTCACCCTGCCCTCTTTCTTCTTCTCAATATTCCCCATTCATCCGCTCTTTGCACATCCTGCTATTCAATCGGCCATGTTATTCCCATAATTTGAATTTGTCAGTGTACGCCGTTTGCCTTTGAAGGCCTGCTGTGTCTCGCCTGCAAGACAATAAAAAACAATGGTAACTAGTGTTTATCAAGTAGAGCAGTTCATAGAATAGATCAATCCTGCCACATTTGCATACTCTATGTATGTGAGGCAGTACCTAGGTGTTACAAGGTCACACTATTCAACAACCAAAGAGTTCTGCTGCCTTGAAAAGTACAAGTACTTCTCAGTAGATTGACAAGAATACTTGAATAATAAAACTTGAAAAATGAAATTCTCTAGGTGACATTGGTAGAAGAGGACACACTTAAAAGAATCTTTACACAAAAACATATATGAAGAATGTATTACTATTATTATTATTATTATTATTATTAGCACAAAACTAAATACATGGTTTCCCTAAAAGGCATGCTTATATAGCTTAGTAGCTGGTACATGGCTTTCCACACCAAAGCGCTTTCTCTCTTTCTATGGTACAGACAGAAGTAGGCCATGGAAACACCCTAAGGAGTCCAATTAAAGGCTCTAATATTAGCAAGTAACAGTAAAAACGGCGAGGTTAACACCAATTTAGTTATCTAGCTTAATTACCAGCCTGCAGCTTCCTGCAGAGCCCAGGTTTACACAGAGGAAAGACCTGTGATTCTATTAAGTCCATTATCTCTATATCCTGGCATAGAGTGCAGGAGATACAGACTTGGTCATATATTAACATTTTCCAAATAGTTAAATAACTGTCTCAAAGCAATCTTGTGATTGAGAGTGAAGGGGAAACAATGGGATACATTGAGAAGAGAGTAATATAAATACTAAATGGAGAGTTGGAAAGTAAAAGAATGAGATATACTTCAAACATTGTTTTTAAGTGCCCATAAGGCATTGCCCATTACTTAAGTAGTGGAGTTTACAATGCCAAATGGTTTGACATTGACAGTTTTGCAGGCTGTGTTAAAGGCTTGACTTGTCCTCTGGCAGTTTCGCAAATGCTGATATGGAGAAAGACAGCAGGAAGCTCTGACTGTACTACATTGGTTGCCAGCTCCTTGCTACTGTATGTGTTCTTGTCCAAATCTGTGAGAGTTGGAGGAGTGACATCCTTGAAGGATAATATACTGTTCTTAAATATATTAGAATGTATCAAGAAAGGCTCTTTTCTGGGTTGCAGTCATTGTCCCTTGATGTTGTTTTAATTATTTTAGGTATATACACAGAAATAAACCTCCTACAATGTGACACAGTACTCTGTTTTGACGTTAATGAATGAATTAATTACAGGCAGTACCACTGAGTATTTATGAAAAATACAATTAGTCAGCTCACACCCAACCAATTGGTTTCTGTCTTTGCTTTTCTGATGTGTGAGATGCAGTGATGTATATTTTTTGGCTGAATACAGATTAAAGGCATTTAGTGGAAATACACGTTTATCTCTTCTCGAAAACAAGATAATTGTACAATGAAATCTTGAACAGAGCTCATGAATATTAAACCTGCTGTGACTTGCTCCCATCTGAAGATTGGCTGATTTCTAACTAATTGAAAAAGGCCAGTGATTCACAATGTGGTAATCACAAGTTCAAATTTGCATGACATTGGCTTCGGTAACAAAGTTTAAGAAAACATGATGAAGATTACAGTGAAATACAACATTTATTAGTATTTACCACCTGAACTTAGTTTGGCCCCATTGCCTTTAGAAAAACTTACATTTATTTTTAGGACAGATTTCAAAGGATAGAGTAGTTCACTTGAAGTTTGGCATATGCAGTTTAATTTTATTTTTCAGCTCAGGATCACAGTAGTTTCTGAAATGTTGCAATCATCACATCTGGCACCAAGAACCACCCCATGTTCAAAGTTGTTTGACAAAAAAATACACAATGTGTGATACATTGTGTATTTTTTGTCACATCCAAAGATACAGTGTCATGCGTTCTCTATTGCACATTATTGTCGAGCTATGTTCTAGTTCTTGCTTCTGTTTTGAAAATGAGACAAAATTCTGTAATTGCAGCCTGCTGTTACTTGAGTCTGCAAATGTGTCTATTCAGCCTGTTTTCATGAACCATTCATTCACAAATCTACAAAAAGGTAAGCACTTTAATTTGTAAGCATTCCATGTTTTTCCGCAGGATTTACTACTCTGAATAAGAACGTGGCTGGCCGCTGAGGGAGGACAATGGGGAGGATGGGTGGGCGTTAACATACAAGACTTTCAAGCCAGAGAGCGGAGTTTGCTTCCTGTGAAAAAACTAAAGTCTTTCACCCAGGAAATACGTGTTCCTCGGGAGTGTTTTATTCCAAGCCACAATTTTTTTTATAATCTGAACTAGTCGTTTGGGTGCCTAATATATATATTTTTTAATGTTATTTATGGGATTTTGAACATAACAGATACATATTACACCTCATCCATAGAATGAAACTAATACAAAGAGTCAATGTGTGACACAAGGTACTAACAAAGAGATGATTTACACCCAATTCCCACCCCCCACCCTCCCCTACAAAGAGATATCATTGAAATGAAATAAAATAGGGTAAAATGGGTTTTGATTTAGGTAAGCGTGGTAGTGGTAGTCTATAGGCTGTGTATGCCTTTACATATACAGTGAGGAAAATAAGTATTTGAACACCCAGCTATTTTGCAAGTTCTCCCACTTAGAAATCATGGAGGGGTCTGGAATTGTCATCGTAGGTGCATGTCCACTGTGAGAGACTAAAAAAACAAATCCAGAAATCACAATGTATGATTTTTTAACTATTTATTTGTATGATACAGCTGCAAATAAGTATTTGAACACCTGTCTATCAGCTGGAATTCTGACCCTCAAAGTTAGTCTGCCTTCAAAATGTCCACTTCCACTCCATTTATTATCCTAAATTAAATCCACCTGTTTGAGGTTGTTAGCTGCATAAAGACACCTGTCCACCCCATACAATCAGTAAGAATCCAACTACTAACATGGCCAAGACTAAAGAGCTGTCCAAAGACACTAGAGACAAAATTGTACACCTCCACAAGGCTGGAAAGGGCTACGGGGGAATTGCCAAGCAGCTTGGTGAAAAAAGGTCCACTGTTGGAGCAATCATTAGAAAATGGAAGAAGCTAAACATGACTGCCAATCTCCCTCGGACTGGGACTCCATGCAAGATCTCACCTCGTGGGGTCTCAATGATCCTAAGTCATGTGGTCAAATGAGACAGAAATAGAACTTTTCTGGTCATAATTCCACTAACTGTGTTTGGAGGAAGAAGAATGATGAGTCCTAAGAACACCATCCCTATTGTGAAGCACGGGGATGGTAGCATCATGCTTTGGGGGTGTTTTTCTACACATGAGACAGGGCGGCTGCACTGTACTAAGGAGAGGATGACCCGGGCCATGTATTGCGAGATTTTGGGGAACAACCTCCTTCCCTCAGTTAGAGCATTGAAGATGGGTCGAGGCTGGGTCTTCCAACATGACAATGACTCGAAGCACACAGCCAGGATAACCAAGGAGTGGCTCTGTAAGAAGGATATCAAGGTTCTGGCGTGGCCTAGCCAGTCTCCAGACCTAAACCCAATATAGAATCTTTGGAGGGAGCTCAAACTCCGTGTTTCTCAGCGACAGCCCAGAAACCTGACTGATCTAGAGAAGATCTGTGTGGAGGAGTGGGCCAAAATCCCTTCTGCAGTGTGTGCAAACCTGGTGAAAAACTACAGGAAACGTTTGACCTCTGGAATTGCAAACAAAGGCTACTGTACCAAATATTAACATTGATTTTCTCAGGTGTTCAAATACTTATTTGCAGCTGTATCAAACAAATAAATAGTTAAAAAATCATACATTGTGATTTCTGGATATTTTTTTTTTATTATGTCTCTCACAGTGGACATGCACCTACGATGACAATTTCAGACCCCTCCATGATTTCTAAGTGGGAGAACTTGCAAAATAGCAGGGTGTTCAAATACTTATTTTCCTCACTGTACATACTAACATACAAGACATGAATGCTTAAATGCTCACAAAGACAAACAAATTAATAATACAATTGTTTTTTTAAATAAATAAAAAAGTAAAATAAAATCAGGAAAGAATGTAAAAGCAACAACAACTAAAAGCAAAAACAAACGAACAAAACAGCTACTGTGCTACAAGCTACTGCTTATAAGTGTGTGTGTGTGTGTGTGTGTGTGTGTGTGGGGGGGGTATAGTTAGTTGCCTAGACATCAGGGTCAATGTCTATATGGAGAGACCTAACATGATCTGGGAAGGTTTGCCAAATTTGATGGAATTTCCATTCTGAGAAGGGAAGAGAATATTTGATTTTCTCTAATCTCATAAAATGAAGCGCATCCTTTATCCCTTGAGAGCGGGAGGGGGAGGGGAAGAGCTTTTCCACCCGAAGAGAATGGCACGTCTAACTAGCAGTGTGAGAAAGGCAGCAAGATCAACAAAATAGGGCAGCAGCGTGAGGCCAATGGGTAGGACACCAAACAGGGCCAGTAATGGTGAGGGGTGAATGTTGGCAGATGTGATGGCTGAGAAGGAGTCAAAAATGCTTAACCAGAAAGAAGCAAGAGCGGGGCAAGACCAGAACATGTGGCTGAGATTGACTAGGCCTTGGTGACATTTGTCACAGTTTGGATCGATACCAGGGTAGATACGGGCAAACCTACTTTTAGACCAGTGAACTTTATGAACCACTTTGCACTGTAACATTCAATGGCGAGCACAGACGGACAATGAGTGGACTCGACTGAGGGTGTATTCCCAGGCATCAGGAACTATGTCCTCACCAAGCTCTGCAGACCAAGCATTATGTCCTCACCAAGCTCTGCAGACCAAGCATTATGTCCTCACCAAGCTCTGCAGACCAAGCATTATGTCCTCACCAAGCTCTGCAGACCAAGCATCACGTAAAGCACCAGAGGTTGTTGTCTGACTTTTGAGAAAAGTATTGTACAGTATTGAAATCAAACCTTCGAGACTTGGGTCAACACCAAGTATGGTATCAATGAGAGTAGGGGAAGGGAGAGACGTGAAGCCAGGAAAATGATTGCAAACAAAATCCCTGACTTGCAGATATCTAAAGAAATGGGTGGGTTTTAGGCTGAAAACCTGAGTAAGTTGGTCGGAGGAAGCAAATATGCCACTGATGTAAAGCGGTATATTGACATAATCCCTAGGTCTTTCCAGACCAAAAAAGCCTGGTCAATAACTGATGCAGTGAACAATGGGTTAGAATGTACTGGGGCCCAATAGTGGAGCAAAAAGTTGGGTAGAACTAGGCTGCCCAACAGTTTGGGTTTTAGCAGAATTTCTTTTTTGATTCTTGGGGTGCTTTTATTCCAAATAAATTGTGAGATTCAGCTATCAAGAGAGTGGATAGTGATTTAGGGAAGAAAATAGGTATGCACAGGAAAAGATACAGGAACTTGGGCAGTACATTCCTTTTAATACATTTATTTGGCCAGCGAGAGACAGAGGCAAGAGTGACCACTGGTGGATGTCTTGGGTTAGCCCGGCTAAAAGAAGGGAGACGTTACATTTAAATAATTCTGAATAGGTTTTTGTCACACAGACCATTTATAATAGTTTACACAGATAAGTGCACGAAATAAAATCAGCTATGTTTGGGCTGTTCAAAAAAGTACATATGCAACATATTTTTAAGAAACAAACAGGGACTTATAGACTGTGAAGTAATGTGATTTATCAAATTGCCGTAATAGAATAGAATAATATACCTTAACTGGCCAACCAGAACAAGCATTTATGATTGATGTTTGAATATTTGTCTTGTATGTTCATCTTCCAGATAATGAACGATCCCCAGGAGTTTGCTCTGTACTGTGTTCATTCAAATCAAATAATCAAATAATCAAATGCTGGAAGACTGAATTTAAGATGCTTTACTGTTGTTGTGCATGTGTATTGTTCAAAAAAGAAGAAGCTCAGTAACAGAGACCAGCCACTATGGGAGCGCATACTACAGGGAACCTCTGATGACATCATGAAGATCTTTTTGATCGACATGGACAAAGAGGAAGTCAGCAATGATGTGAGTGTTCTAACCCTAGCCTGGTCCTACCAGACTCTCGTACATTTCATTTGTACAGAGAGTCTGGCCACTCTCCATTAACAAGTGTTAACTTCCTTGAAGCACTTTTGGATCTGCGATCTAACGTTTGGTCGTGACATGGGCTTAGCATTGCTAACGTTAACTTTAGCCAACTCCTTCACTACTAACGGAGCGAGCTGGAAAATCAAACGTTTCCCAAAACCGTGGGGAGGATGGCCCATATATTTAAAGTGCTCCAGGGACATTCAAAATGGTAGCTTTGAGAGGAGATAGGTTGTGGCTGCTGCATTAACTGGCATAAGTCTACCTTTTATGCAGATTTAATTTATAACCTGAGATATGCCCAAAGTCCTTCAACACAATTAGTACAAGGGGAACAGATTTGTGGGCAGCAAAGAAAGACCTAGAGGTCATCAGCATACAGGGATCTCTTATGTTTGGTCTGCAGCAATGATATTTGGAAGGACACACTCTCTATGCGTCTAGCCAGCATTTTAGCCAGAATTTTGACATCTGCACAGAGCAGAGCGATAGGGCAATAATTATTACAGGACAGAGGGTCTTTATCCTTTTTCAGTATAAGAGAGATAGTCGCCTGACGCAAAGTGAGAGGAAGTGTGCCACTTTGCAGCGATTAATTGAACATGTTAAGTAGCAGTGGGGACAATGTATCTGCGAACGTTTTAAAAGATTTGGCAGGGAAACCATCAGGGCCAGGGCATTTCCCATTCTGCATAAGCATTAAAGCACACTTAAGTTTGTTTATTGTAAATGGTGCCTCCAGACTAGATGCCATTTCAGAGTTGATAGAAGGGAAGTCCAAGGAACTAAAAAAGTGTTCGTATTGTGTGAGGAGGAGGATTGCCGAATTTTGTGAACAAGCAATTTACTCGGTTTATCTCCAAACTCATAGTAATTATGACACGTTTTTAAAAGGGACTCTGCCATTTCATTGGAGACCAGAATGTCATATTCTTTCTTCTTTGTGAGTAGTTCTTTGAAAACAACCGCATTGGGTGTGTCGACACAGTTTGACTGAAGCTCTGCTGTATCCTAGGAGAGAGAGACTTTCTTCTCCCTAGCAATCTTTGACTGATAGGCAGAGTAAGA
Source organism: Etheostoma perlongum (assembly GCA_026937815.1). NCBI lineage: Eukaryota > Metazoa > Chordata > Actinopteri > Perciformes > Percidae > Etheostoma > Etheostoma perlongum. Next base: position 16,237,525 of record CM049386.1, on the reverse strand, counting down.
TATTATTTCCCCTCTTAAGTAAGCTTTACATGACTCCCACATAACTGCTGCAGATACATCTGAAGATTAGTAGATATGAAAAGATCAACATGACTGTTAATTGCGCTAATATAATTGGTGTGAGAAAATAACCGCAAATTAAAGTGCCAGGGAGTGCGGGAAAGAGACCTGCCTGGGAAGGAAACATCAATGAACACAGTTGCATGGTCTGAAATTACAATGGGATTGTTGGAACACAACACAACAGAGGAGAGGAGTTTATTATCAATGAGAAAGAAATCTATTTGTGAAAATGTGCCATGGACAGGAGAGAAGAATGAGAACTACTTGGTGCTAGGGAAAAGTGCCAGGCGTCTGAGACGGCATACTGTTCCATGAATAGTTGGATAGCTTTAGATGATTTAGATGGAACACAGGGTCTCTTAGTTGAGCGATCAAGCCAAGACAGCAGTCCTCCAAGGATAAACTGGTGAGAGTTTAGGTCAGGAAGAGAGAAAAAAAAATATGTCTCATTGTCCCAATTTGGGCCGTACACATTTACCAATACCAGGTTGTTAGCTCCAATTCTACTCGTAACAATCACAAAACGTCCATTAGACACTGGACACTGAGAAGGGGATTGATTTATGAATCCGAATTGCCGCCCGGCGTGCTTTGCTTGCAAATGAGGAGTGATAAAGTTGGCCCACCCAACCTCTGTGAACTTTGGCGTAATCTAATGGCAAAAGGTAAGTCTCTTCTAAAAAGGCTATTTTAGTGTTAAGAATTTTAAGATGGTTAATCTAAAGTGACCAGATTTCTCTGACAAAATCCGGGGACATTTTCAGCTCAGAAGCGTATACCTCCAAAACACGTCATGTTTTTAATTTTTGTAAAACTTAAAACGGGGACACTAGACCTAGAGCTGAGTATTGGATACAATATAAACTATTGAGGAAATATTTTCCATTGATGCAGTATGAAACGAGATTGCTGCAGTCGGCAGCAGAGAAACAAGCAACAATGGAAGTTAATAAGATAATTGTCCAGCTTGTATTTATGTTCATAAAGTGCTCGTTTTGCCGCTGACAGACTCAGATTAATATTCTAAGTGTCTGATAACATTATGGAAAGGATTTCTAAGGAGGCTGACCTTTCTGTTAAAGACTAAGATAATTTTTTAAAACATAAAAGTCCGCGAAATTGTGTTCGCTAAACCCACCAGACTCCATGTAAATAATCAGTGATTTTAGCATCGTAAAATACGACTTACTAAAACATCTCTGACTTCTGAGCAGCGCTGCACGATCAGCTCCATTTGGTCACAGTTTTCTTTCTTTCATTCCAATTTTGGGTCTGTCAGTCACAGTGAAAACCGGGGACATTTCCGGGGACAGATCCAACCGGGGACAGGTCACCAAAATCGGGGACTGTCCCCGGGAACCGGGGGACGTCTGGTCACCCTAGGTTAATCACACTGTTGCGCTTAACCAGAGAGTTGAAGCTTTTAACATCCCAACTAGTAAATCGAATAGCACCACTTGGTGCAGAGGAGGAGATTGTCCTAGTGATCATATGATGGGATTGACTGTGTGGGTGGAGATGCCTTTATGTACTGTCCCCGCCTATCCCCGCTCACAACCCGGTGCAGGAGAGAGGATCACCTGTCTGGATCTAACATTGTGGATCAAAGCAGTAGCACAAAAATAATAGAAAGATACACTAACAAAATTCACAATAAAAGAAAACTTAGAAAACACACAAAAACACACCACTCTTCCCCCCACCCAACCCACCGCCCCACCCCAAACCCTGTCACTTCCTTTATTTTTAACCATTATAATACTGCTTACGTTGAAAATCAGATTACATAATTTTTCATAGGTTTGTCTGTCACCAGTGGGGTCCACAAAGGTTGTCAGGATTGATACAAAAACCATTATACAGTCTGTCAATCTGGCCTCTCAGAACGCCACTCCATGAATAAATTAAAATCATGTTTAACCTTGTCCCTAATTATTTATTGATAAGAAAATGTGGCACATGAATAGAAAAGGCATAGTCATTGGCAATACAAGGCACTCTTCCAACAACAGTGGCCCATGACATTGATACTATTGTCAATTCAGAAATCTGTCAGTCTGGCGTAAGAGATTCATCTCATGCACACAAAAATCTTAACCTTTTCCCTGAATACATATTCAAATGAACATAGTTCAGATAAATGTGCCCTGTTCTGGGCTTTCTAAAATATTCCATTTCCTCTTTTGATTTCTCCCTTAAATTAACATTAATGGAATCATCAGAGTGCAAGTAAACAGAGTGCAGCGTCTCTGCGCTGCTTGAGTGCACGCGGCTCTGTTCTCAGTCTTTCTGCAGTTTTTCTATCATCTTAGTGACCAGGGTGTTTTTAAGCTTTAAACAACAAACTTCATTTGATTAGTCTTTATGATTTTTTTGTTTTTGACACCGGGAGCACTGGCCAGCCATCCACTCAGCATTCATTTTGAAGTTCTTGATAAATAAATATTTATTCTTCAACCCATCCTCAGCCCCAAGTCCAGATTATAAATTTTGTTTGTTCATGTGTATATGTTCAATGGATGTGACTGTTTGTTTCAGGCTGCTCATGGGGATGAATGAAGAGAAAAGACAAAATAATATTTTTAGTCAACTATAGCGAGAAAAATCATCCTGGAGCCCATGGACTGCTTTGTGGATTCAGTGGTTCACTGGCATCAACCACATCCACAGCTTCCTTTGAAAATATTCAAATTCAGATCCTTTTTACCTTTTTATTTTGTTTCCATTGTCGGAGAGGCTATAGCAGTTTAGAAGTCCATACTTTAGGGCATTTAGAGACTTGTCCCTAAGCTTCTCCAGCATTGTTGTTGTACTTGACTTTTTACAGGTCTCACTAAAAAATCAATCAGACAGCTGCAGCTGATTCAGAACGCTGCTGCTCGGGTCCTCACTAAGACAAAGAGACTGGATCACATCACTCCAGTCTTGAAGTCTTTACACTGGCTTCCTGTGTCTCAAATAATTGATTTCAAAGTACTTTTGCTAGTTTATAAATCACTAAATGGTTTAGGGCCAAAATACATTTCCGATCTGCTACTACACTACGACCCCCCCAGACCGCTCAGGTCATCTGGGACAGGTCTGCTTTCTGTCCCCAGAGTTAGAACTAAACAGGGTGAAGCAGCATTCAGTTTCTATGCTCCTCATATCTGGAACAAACTCCCAGAAACCTGCAGATCCGCTGCTACTCTCAGTTCTTTTAAATCAAAGCTGAAGACCTTTCTTTTTGATGTTGCATTTCTTTAAATTATGTTAATTGCTTATACTGCACTGTAACTTTTATTCTTATGTTTTATCTGTTTTTATTTTTTATTTTTAACTGTTTATTCTTGTGTTTTATCTGTTTTTATTTTTTAACTGTTTTTGTGTAAAGCACTTTGTATTGCCCTGTTGCTGAAATGTGCTATACAAATAAAGCTGCCTTGCCTTGCCTTGCCTTACTTTTGGGAACTAAAAGGCACTCTACAAGTCGATTTCAGAGTAGGTTCTCCTTTTTGTTCGAGGGACTCTGGGTCCTCCATCCTTCCACCATAGAGATAGAGCATGGTCCCATACATTCCCCAGATGTAGAGCTTAGCACTCAAGCCAGAAATAATGTCCCTCATGCACCAAGTCCTAAAGTGCCTTGCTGGGGCGGCTGGGGCTCAATGGTAGAGCGGTCATCTGCCTTCGGAGTGTAAATGTTTATCTGATGAGCAGGTGGCACCTTGTACGGCAGCCTCTGCCACAGTGTATGAATGCGTGTGAATGGTGAATGGTCCTGTACTATGTAAAAGCGCTTTGAAAAAAAAAAAAAAATCTTTTCTCATAAGAACAGTCTATTTATGTTACAAGTCTCTGTTCTGCTGTCATGTGCCATTGAGTGTTCAATACCTTGCCACTTTACTGCAATTTCTTAATAGGTGCAGTGTCCAGCACAGATGGCCTGTAAAAGTGACTATTGGGGTCTTGATTTCTTCTTGTCAACACTCTTTTTGTCTTGTCTGAGCCAGACAGCCCTCCTTTTTAAACACTTCATCATTTCAAAATCCACACTGCTCCTGACAACCTTTTACATTTTAGCAATGTCTTTATTTTCTTTGTTTGGGATGATCTCTGCCTTAAGTCAGAGGGCTACAAAGAATCCCATGCACTGCAAGACATGTTTAGCTCTGAAATGCAAATTTAATTAACTTATAAAGCTTTTTATGATGGATATTAAGTGCGGAATGGTGGCAAATAAGGCTTTGTTGACTAAGTCTGCTACATTTACATTTTCACTTTCTTAACGATCAGATCTTTACCACTCTCATGTCTGTATGGTATTTAGATATTATTCCGACTTTACCTTTTCCTCAATTTGATATGTCTAAAAGCAGTCTCTGAGGTGACTTATAAATAAACAGCACTCAAATTTAATGGCCAATACGTTGTTGAAAAGACTTTAAAAACAGAATTTAGAAAAGCTTGATTTTTAAGAGCCTTCCATTATTGTACCTGACTGGAGATAGAGAGCACAGTGGCTCCACAATAGCATGTGATGCTTTGGGAAGAATAAATATACCCTTCAGAAGGGTCAGACCTTAAAAATGTCAGTTCTTAGATTTAGTAAAGCATAACACTCTGGCAATCTTTAGACAGCTTCCCAAAAAAGGCTGTTGTCCTTCATAAATCTATAAAATGCCCTCTGTGCTTTCTTTGAGGCACAAATGAGGTATGGTGGTATGGTACACAGAAGTCACGGTTCGGTGCATACCTCGGTTCAGAAATCACTGTTTGGTACGAGTTCGGCACAATGGAGGGAAAAGCAAAACAAAAATGCAGAAGGTAATTTTTTATTGTTTATGTCTCAGGCTGTACCACCTAGTGTCATACGGTCTCTCCCCTAAACTAGCTGCAACAGCCTGAAGTAAGATGTAAACAGTAAATAATAAGTACCCCACATCATCTCCAGACTCCATCTGTAACTTGTATACAAAATAAGACAATCAGCTATAAAACGTGAAAATACAGCATCATTGTTCTCTGCAAAGACAAACTAAATCACCTGATTAATTCCACTCTCTCGTCGGTACTACTGTAACTGAGTGGAAAACCCAAGCATTCCCAAACTTGTGATCTTAAAGAGGCCGGCAGGTCTTCTAACTCTTTGCCACCACTTGCTATACTCACCCTTTGCTGCTATCTCTGACTCACTAAAACTGCATATATACGCAGAGCTCAAAAGGAGCCAGTTGGGGTGGTTTGGGCATCTGGTAAGGATGGAGAGATTATATCTCCCAGGACTAGGTGGAGAGATTATATCTCCAACCTGGCCTGGGAACGCCTCAGGATCCCCCAGTCAGAGTTGGTTAATGTGGCTCTGAAAAGGGAAGTTTGGGGTCCCCTGCTGGGGCTGCTGTCCCCGCGAGCCGACAGCAGACGAAGATGGATGGATGAAAATTTTTCAACAACTCCAGAATGCTCCCTGGTGCGCTGGAGGAAGGTCTAGCAATGCAAGACTAGGTATAAAGCACTCGCCCTGCTACCAGTCTTCATACTAAACTAAGCTAACTCTCTGAAAGCAACCATTGATTTCTTTTACTGATTTTTAAAATACATTTGACCAGTAATGCCCAATATTTGCTTTGGCTACATTTACCTTATCCTAACCCCTTAAGACACATTGTTGTACAATGTTTTCTAAATACAAGTGCAATACAAACAAATTGGGGAGGCCCATTAAGTCCCCAGCTAAACCTTTCCCAATTTATGGTTTAAAGTCCAAAATTGGTCCTTAAATATGACAGACACGCACGCACGTGCATGCACGCACACACACACACACACACACACAATCTTGTCTCACTATCTTTATGGGGACCAGTCATTGACATAATGCATTCCCTAGCCCCTTACCCTAACCTTAACCATCAAACCTAAATGCCTAACCTTAGCCCTTACCCTAACCCTAACCATAACCTAATTCTAACCCTGATCCTAAAACCAAGTCTTAACCCTTAAACAGCCCTTTAACGTTATGGGGACCAGCATTTTGTCCCCACAAAGCTGTCAGGACCCCATAAGTATACTGTATTTCCAGATTTTGGTCCCCACAAATGTAGTAAAACCTGGTCCACACACACACACACACACACACACACACACACACACACACACACACACACACACACACACACACTCCTGTCTGTCCTGGTGACAAACAACTGGAGGGCCTATTTTGTTCAATGTACAGCTTGTAATAAATGTTAATTTCTACATTAAAAGGTTACTAGTAATATTTCAGCAGGGCATCACAGAGGCATATATTATCCTCACTATCAATCCTAATTATCTGGCTGCTTGAATGTAAGAAAGGATTAATTACAGGATGAACGAGGATCCATAGGCATTTCCATTTTTCAATCTAACTGGATTATCATCATCTTCTTCAGCTCCATGCAATTTCTTAAACTGACCAGACTGATGTTGCCCACAGACACTTACTGTATGTGCCCTCCGGTGAGCAATTGAGGAGAGAGAAAAGGGGGGTCATTATCCTCCATAAGGAGATCTCACATCCATTTCCCCTTCCTTCCTTCTCACTTTGTATTCGCCCTCTGCCACCTACCTGTTTTTACTCTCTTTTTGTTTCTGTCTCCCATGAGCCTGCCCTGTCCTCTCTTGCTATTTCTCTTCCTCTCTCTTTATTTTTCTCTTTCTCTGTTCCTCTCTTCCTCTAGGGTCTCTTTACTGTCCCACACAGCTGTCTGTCATTTTCTTTGCCTATTTCATCCTCCCTCTCCCTCGTTGCTGTCATGGTTTCAGTCCCCTCTCTCTTCATCCATCTATTTATGTTCATCCAATCACTCAAATGAATCTGTGTAATGAGCCTTGCCTTTGTACAACCGAGCAGACCAAGTGCCACAAAGATGTTTATGTATGTACCGAGCTGCAAACATAGAGAAGCACAAATCTGCACCTTTGCACTAACACATGCATGCTCATGCACACGCTTATATGCACACTTAGCAGATAGAAACGTTATTGCACTGAAGCACACTCCCAGGAACATTCAAACACATGTACAATAAGTAACAAAGCACTTTGCTGAAAAGTGGCGGCTCAGACTAAATTGATGACATCCCGTAGGAAAAAGAAAAGGTCTTTGATTTATGTGTCCAGTGATTTGATTGGGTAACCCTATCACAGCACTTCATTAATTAGCAGCTGCATATAAGTAAATGGAAGGGTGGAGCTTACCAGAAAGGACTAGTGGGGGGTTGGGGCTTTTTCTTTAATTGCCCCACTAACTCCTGTGTCTGAGGAGACAGGAGGGACATCAAAGAGCATGTATAATAAAAGTACTTAACCACCACAACCCAAGCAGCAAGCTGAGAATTTCTACATCATTTGTATCTTAAGTCTGTATCGCTCAGTCTTGCAGAGGCTCCTTTAAGTTAACTCAGTTTATATGTGTAACCTAGAACTCATAAGAGAAATACGCAAATGGGAAAATTACAGTGAATTACATTTGAACTTGTAACAGAAGTAGGGTTGGGTACTGAAACGTGGTTCCAATATGGTGAAAGGATTCCAACACTGGGACGTACAACAGTCTGCAGCTAAAGACACACAGTGTAGACTAGCTGCACTTTAAGACACCATGGCCACTGTCTCTGTCATAGTTGTTGTTGGAAACAACACTGACGGGACTTGGTGTGTTCAATTGCAACTCGTAGGGTCATGGTGCATTCAATGTTGTTGTAAAGTACCCTTTTGCTATGTAGTGTTTATTTTTAATACATTTTAAATAAATTGTTAAAAATGTGACTACATGGCCCTAGCAATAAACAAGTTGTTCTTGTTTATTGCTTGTTTAATGTCACCAACTGTTTTTAGGGACCATTTAGGCTCCAACACCATTTTAAAATGATCGTTTTAGCACTGATATAGGAAAAAAAAAAAAAAACGATACCCAACCTTAAACAGATACCTAGTGCTTATGTTACGTGCTTAAACCATTTTGAATAATTAATTAATTAATTTACATTTCCATGAGGCACTACGCCCACATGTAATTAACTTGCTTGCTCGATATCTTTTCCATGAAGATCACAAACACAATGGGGCAAATCTGTCTGAGCCACTGAAAACCTGCCTAACTGCTGGGAATATGGGCACAGCTCTCACTTGCTCATAGCAATATTCCAGTACCCCATCCTCCAGCAGCACCTCCCACCAGACTTTTTAAAAATGACTACCATCCCAGTTTGCCGGTCTGTAAGCACTGTCCACAATACGGCATGTCAAGTAAGGCTGTCATTAAGAAAGGAATTCCTGTGTGGTGTCATACAACGGCGCTAACACTATGTGTCTTGATTAGGCAGTCAGATGAGGTTGTACGTTGCTGCACTCCTTTCGAGTGCCTCTGGTTTTGCTTCGGTGACCAATGAAACTGTAGAGTTTCTGGCCCTTTGTTAACTGTCTGCTGGGTCAACCAACCGTGAAAGCCCTCTTTCCTACCCAATATCCACCCATGGGTTCTCAGGTTGTCACCACAACAGGCACCAATGTATCTGTCAACTCACCACCAGGCGGTGATCAGTTGACAAATATGCTCCTCTCTTCACCTGAGCTGCAGATCAGACAAACCCTAACCCACAAAGTCAATTTTATTTATATAGCCCAATATCACAAATCACACATTTGCCTCAAGGTTCTTCACAATCTCTAAAGCGTACAGTATGCCACCCTATTAGACCCTTGATTCAGATGAGGAAAAAAGGACTTCTAAAGTAGAAGAAACCAAGGAGGAGCAACGGAGAAGGGACCCCTCTACCAGGATAGACATACATGCTGTGTGTATAAAATAGTCCAATATAAGAAAATGACAGAATGGACAATCAGTTTGACAAAATCATAGTCACTTTGTAATATATATAAAGAACATGGATACGGCAGGACATCGAGCAACAGATAGGATCTGTGTCACACAACCTCTTCTCCACCATGGAAACCTAGAAAGAGGACAGACTACACAACCACACAAGAAGAATCACCTCCACAAAAAGATCCTCCTCCATCATCCTACAGGAGGAAATCAAAAATCAAATTTTGTAAAGATGTGTACATTGAGAATCATACATAATTAGGGTTGGGTACCATTCACATTTGTATTGGTACTGATACTGGGTACCTGAAATTCAGAAATTCAGTTCCAGTACCCAACCAACACATTCTCATGAACGGGTCCGTATGATATTGTACGTACCCGTGTGATATCCTACAAAATTAGACCACCTTTGGCTGGTCAAGTGATGCTAGCAGGCTACGAGCTCCATGACTCTGAGCTAGTTGTTTAAGCTGCTACAGAGCTTTGTAACGCCGGCTATAGACCTCCGTTGTAGTAGTGGTAGTTGGTGGTTCAGTTACTCAAAAATAGGTGACTTTGAGCCGGGTTCAAAGCACTACTAGGGCAAAAACCACAAAATATGAGCTTTTTGCCACAGTTAAATAAATTAAAATACTCCTAAGGAGCAAATTCTGCTCTCTGGCTTGAAAGTCACATATGTTAACGCCTAACACACCCCACCCCAACGGCCTGCATAGTGAATACAGCAAAAAAACGTGGAATGCTTACAAATTACAGTGCACAACTTTTCATAGCTTTTTTAACAAATGGTTCATGAGTCAACAGGCTGACCCAACAGCACCTCTTTTCAGTAATTTCCCTCTGTAATAACAAAAAGAATATTTCGGTTGTGAAAAATAAGTCCAAACCTATGTATTCTGAACATTGTTATTTATTTAGAACATTTTACACTCCAACCTCTTTCTTTCCCCCCCAAACCTATCCCTCCAACCTATTGAATCAATTGCAGTGAACACTGTCTGTGTGGAGATTTGAAAACTGTAACCACACTTGCAATCGTTTTACCGGCATTGCCATGACTCAATTTGACTAAAATAAAATGCAGAGGCGAAGTAGCTTCGCTCTATCTGAACCTCTGCGTGTGTGTCAGAGCTCTACTCTTTGTCGTCATTGGTCAACTTGCAGAGGTCAGATATGCTTGCACTTACACACTCTCAGGTACAGAAATCTGGCACCGTTTGATTTAACGTGAATCGGTCCTCGGTAGTACCAACGTAATTTGGTTAGAACCCAAAAAAGTACAGAGTTCGGTACCTAACCCAGTACAAAATCTAACTTTAATTAGTCCTGTTAATTTCGTAGTGTAGCAACTAGAGGTTAAAATTAGGTAAGCAGTGTGAAAATAGCAGCCCAAAACTTTCCCTCAACATATGTACTGTAAGTTTAAATGGCATTAATAAATTATCTGAATACCTTGTGGTATCCTCCATGTGTGTTTGTGTGTTTGCCTTGGTTTGTTTATTACATGGCAACAAAATCATACAAAAGGATTATATCACAATCCTCTCTCCAAATTTACAAAATGACTTGTGACTGCTGCCCTCTAAATAGGATTTTAACCAATTCATTTTTACAATTTACAAATGCTACACATTGATCATTCATCTTAAAACTAAAAAGTGTCTCTGCTGGAAAAACAGCATTTTTATTTTATTTATTTGTACAAACACTCCCTCACAGATTTGGAGATTTGTGCGCCAGGGTATTATTCTGGCATGTGACAAATCAAGACACTGTCTCTGCAAACAGCTACATCTGTTTATATCCTTCCTTCTCAGTCTGTGTTATATGGTTGAGAAGCTGTTTGGCATCCATACTGTCTGACTGAAAGTCAGATCACAACTGAAATTGTATCCCCAATCTTTGTATGATCTCTGTCTAATGAGCTTGGAAACAGCTTCTCACACGTGGTGTTTTTGAATAATATATGGGATAGGCTGGTGGCTCCACCACTAGTTTAGCATAAATGGTTGTGGGTGGAATGGATCTAAGATACAATACCAACTATATGATGCAACTGCTGAGAACTAAAGCAGGGAAGAAGACCCATCTTGTTTCCACAGATGCTCAAAGGATCTATAGATTCAGATAGTAAGGTGAGGCTATGTTACATATACACACTTAACAACCTTTGATCCCTTAATCAATCCTGAGATGAGTTGTAGTTTGGTCCACTGGACAAGCAACTTGATTTGCTGCATGTGCCATTTTGTGTTTGGCTGCATGTGTCCCCTATTACTGTAACTGTATCTAGAAATAAGCAAGCTCATGATTGCATCCGTGCCTTTCCCCAGAAGGATCAGTTGCCGCCAGGCTCTAAAAGGAATACATCATCCTTTATCCCGTTCCCTGATGCTGGCTCTGCTGGCAGCACACACAGTCACTCCATATTCCACTGATCCTGTGATTAAGTGTCTTTTTGTACACTGCTTACAGGAGTTCTTTTTCCAGCTGAGGGTAACAATGAAAATCCCTCACCGATGGGGAGTTGTTAAATTAAGCCATGTCAATGATGTACCTTTGGAGCAAAATACATTTCTTTGTAAAAATTGTCTCATGTGGGGGGATTTGGTGTTCCTATGCTGCACATGTTCACGTTCAACTGGCGGAACAAAGGAGCACTTTTTTCATTTATTTCCCAGGACATTGGTGTTATGATGAGCAGTATAAGGCTAATATAATCTCACTTAAAATCTCAGAGATATATGATTCATTCTGTTTTCATGACATTATTTGAGCCAGAGTACAGTATGTATGTGAAAATGAACATCACACAGACACAACCCAAGTTCTCATATGTAAACATCCAAACATCTATGGTTTAAGGACAACTACGGTTAATCAAGTTCTGTTACACACACACACACACACACACACACACACACACACACACACACACACACACACACACACACACACACACACACACACACACATCCAGTCAAAAGTTTGGGGTCACTTACAAATTTCCATACCACTCCATTATGGACAGAATACCAGCTGATCTGAGTGGGTGGCTGATTTTTAATGCAATATTTACATTGCCAGTTATCAACAACCATTCATCCAATGTTCCAAAGGCACATTCTGTATAATGTTATACTGATATAATGTTAAAAAACTAACTGATAAAACATAGTAAAATTCCTTTGTAATTATGTAAGCACATAATGTAATTTGAAAACTGCAACTGATCTCAGCTGGTATTCTGTCTATAATTGAGTGCAAAAAATTTTTATAAGTGACCCCAAACTTTGACCGGTAGTGTGTGTATATATATATATATATATATACACACATACTCAACAGAAATATGGTCCATTTGTTTACTGTAACTGGAGTCAAATTGTCATCTCTCACAGGCCATTAACATGGAATAGCAGCTCTCTGTCTGAGCAATGGTATCTGACCTAAATTTAAACCCACAAGCATCAGTAAATTCCAACCAGCAACAAGCTCCTCTGCTCTTTTTTACAACCTAACCAAATCACCATAAATGTCAACATGCAGAACTTCTAAATCAACAAATTGCCACACAAACTCCCACAGCCCCACACGGAGCAGCCATGCCTTTATCCTGCTATTAGTGAACATATCAATCTGTAACTCACTGCCAGCCTCAGTGGAGATCTAGCCAAACAGCGCATGACTTTCACTTCGATGACAATAAACATAGAATGCTCATTCACCTATTTCATTTTCTAAAATGCATCGACCCCTTGATTCCCATGAGCCCATGTGAGCAATCCATCAGAGTTGAGGTTATTCAGCCTAAATTACAATTGATCTTTAGAAGTTGACCACAACACACCAGGGAGCAAAGGACATCTTTTTTTCCAGCTCAAGGAGAGATACTGCTTAAGTGAGTAATATAGGAGGGACTCATATTCTGTGAAGTGAGCACCTTCTCAATTAGAGTTAAGCTGAGACATCAATGGGATCAGAGAAAAGGATTTGACTGCTCTTGTGCCTTCCCTCCATTCTTATGGGAGGGTCTTGTGGCAGCAGACTCCTGCATGCAGCCCTGTTTCACAGAGCAGATAAGAGCCATTGTAGTAGAGGCTATTCATTTGTCTTATGCATCTGCAAGGACATTCCAAGGGCTATCCGTCTAAAGATGCACATATCTCTCTGCATTAAAGCTAGGGTATTAATCTTCGCCCTAGTCTTTGCACTTAAGTTTCTATTTAAGAGACACCACATGCTTTTAATTGAGGCAGAGATTTTAAAGCAAACCGTTTCCTGTTCTCATTAAATCATCTTTTAACTCAAGTGGAATTACAAAAAGAACATATTCTCAGCGCACTGTTAAGACCAGTGCACCATGAACACAGGATTGATTCATACGAAGGCTTGTGATACGTTCATTATCTTTTGATTACATATCCATTTAGAATTGGAAATGATTATACCCCTTTTTCCTGCCAGCAACCACGGCAGACAGACAGATCTGGGGTTGTTCAGGCTCCATAATGCATCCATTCTATTGATAATGATTTCTGGTTAACACGCACTTTTGATTTTTGTGGTAAAAAAATGTTGGATGGATTGCCATGAAATTCTCCTTGAAAAACTTAGCTTTATGAGTCACAAAGACCACTCTTCACATGCTCAGTCATTTATTGAGATGTCTGTGGAGTGTAAGTCATAGCTGAAATGGTCAAAGAAATCAGGGAGCCCAAGGGGACACCAGCTTTTGAGTGTTAAGGCTCCATCTGGGTCCCCTGAGGTCCCTTTAGACAGAGGGGTGGCAAGAGCAAGAGCGGGGACCATGGAGTGAGAATAAAAAGAATAGATGAGATAGGAGGGCATGAGGAGGAATAGAGAATTCATGATGGAGACATAATAAGGAGTAGAGAATGAAGAAAAAATGCAAGACATATACATATTTTACTATGACTTTTTAACTCTCAGTTGTAAAACGATTATCTCCTTCCTTCAATGAATGTGTAAGATGTCTATGATGTGTTACTGTATGTAATCATTTTTGCAATTTTAATACATAAACTCCCTTTCCAATCTTACTATTACAGTCACGACATATGAAGTAGTAGGCGCACTGTCTCTGGTGCTTAGAAATGATAAAGGATGCTTTCCTTTATCCTTCATCACACATGTTAAGTTAGGTAAAGTGAGCAGAAATATTTTGATTCTGAAAATAGCTTTAAAAATATTAATCATGACATCTCCAAAAGTTTTATTCCATGGTCTTATCACAACTTAAAGATCTGTCATAACTTAATTTGTCATCACTATGCTGATAACACCCTATTCTCCTTTTCATTTCCATCCATTGATTCTGACTGAGTACACATCCTGAATTGCTATGTTAACGGATAAGGATGTCAATATTCTCTAGCTGTGTTACTGTGTGTGTTGTTGTGTTCTGATGTTAGCATAATGTTGGTCTTGTTTCTTTGATTGGATTTATTGACAATAACAAAAACATAGAATATCGCCAACCTTGTCTATTAAAATCTCCAGTTGTATCTCTGTCTGCCCAATAAACAGTCTCGAGTTTTGACAATTAATGCCAAACCTCTAAACATTTTGTCAATATGATTCAGCTACAATCTGATCCATTACTTTGCCTTTGCACTCTATGCTACAGATATAATGAGTTATTCACTCACACTGCCCAGCGATTTCTTTAGCTCTAATCATTTGCTTAACTCCCATATGTAGTGGAACTCCATCCTAGAAGACTTCTTGAAATCCATTCAGCCCCTTCCATTTCTCCTGACCACTGCAGCATGTCAGCCTCTTATACCCACTTATGTAAAATACTACTACATCCTCTCTCCACTGGCTGCTAGTCTCAAGTTTAGACCTCAGGTGCTGGCAAGCATTCCCAAACCTCCAGACTATGATGCGATCATAAACACTTCTGCTACTATCAGCCAGTTGTCTGCCTCTTCTCTGCGATGTTCTTCCTCCTTTCTCACCTATATACACAGCAGCACAGTCACTCCTCATTTAACCCTGTGAGGATTTTTTCACATATGACTCTTTTCTATACTAAATCAAATTAACAATTTTTTTCAATAATGTTATAGCTGTAAATTGTCTATCTGTAGCTTATTTAATTTAACCTGTACGTCTCCCATTATCTTTCAATTCAATATCAATTCAAAGGGGCTTTATTGTCTGTACCTGTACAACAACAATCCAAAATGAATTACATAATACAGCTAAGTGCAATCCATCAAACTGTTTTGGAGGGTATCTGTACCAAATCTTATGAGGGATGTCATTCAAGTCATTAGTCAGTAAGGAATTACATAATTAAGGGTTTCTTTGGCAGACCAAATGTCCTCTGTGAGTTTAAAACAAATTAGGAACATCAGGTTTGAGAGCAGAAAAAGTGGCACTGGCATCAAATATCGTAAAAGACAGAGGGGAGGGGGGAGTGATAGAAGGAGAAAGAGAGATGGGGAAATATAGACAGCAAGAGAGATAAAGAGAGAGAGACAGACAGACAGACAGACAGACAGTAAAACAGACGTGTTTTCAAAGCTTTTCTTCAATTACCAAATTAACTATGAATTAAATAACATCCATACCACCTGAAACACATACTATAAAAGGAGAGGACCAAGATGACAATTCATCCCAGATTAAAGTTTTATGATTCTTTGTCTGGGTCTGTCTGGTGGTCGATCCAAATGGCTGCACAGGCTCGATCAGGCTGGCAAAATAAAACACCCCGGGGATGGTAGAAAGGGATCAGCCAAGAGTAACAGGACAGCGGGTCATTACACACAACAATTGTCCTGTGGGCTATGGAACTAGAGTGGAGGAGTAGTATCAGAGAGGGAAATGTGTGTGTGTGTGTGTTTGTGCTTGTGTGTTTGTGTGCAGCATGTTCACTCTTTAGCGAAAATGTGTGCATGATAGCAGCTGTTAGCATGTGCAAACTGTGCTAATAACTTAAATTGCATATACACTCAACATTAACAATGTTGCCTAAAAAGAAAGTAAAAAAGACTATCTTGGGTATGTCATGTTAAACTCAGACAACACATAAACTGTTATACATGAGCCCCAAGTACATTAATATTCTAATACTTGTGGAACTAAAATGTAAAGGGAAAAAATACACCACGTGTGCTTGTTTACCTGTATTTAAATTGTGAAATTAGTAGTTAACCACTGAGCTGCATCAGCTCTCACGCAGCAAGTAATTAGTCATTAGGTTTGGATGGGGCAGCGCACATGGAGCTAGATGAGCATCAAAATAGTGTTAATACTACGCCACGGGAATTATTTGCTGTTTTGCATACAAATAACTCTGGGAGGGACACACAGGCAAAACATTTAAGAAGATGCACTGGGCATGACTCACAACAACAGCATATTACAAAATCTATTAATATGAATTTGATTAAGAGGCATGAGAAATTGAAAGTTGAATTTATAGATTAGCAAAGTGATGACTTTATTGATGGATTTACTATCTATGCGATGATTTAAAGGGGCTGTACTCGACACTCCGAACATTAATTTAGCAGCAAACACATATTTTCTATGTTAAGATATAGTGGAGCAATGGCGTCCTGATCAGAGGCTCAGAAGCAATGCCAGACCTTTTTTTTTCAGCATTCCAAGAACAGCCTCTAAAGAATTGCATATACAGTTTTCAGGGTAGATGATATTTGTCTTGTGTAATATTGATAATTCCCCACTCAATTCAATGTAGACATAATCTCAGCCAGTGAATAAAAACACATGCTACTCATAGACCCTTTCCTCATTCGAACTCAGGATGCACGCATGGGTAAACTTCATCATCCCAGTCTGACCCGCTGACCCTCAGACAGTCTACGCTGCGAGCTTATGGCCTTCCGCATGTTTAACAAGGAACATGAGCTGTTTCCTTTGGTCTGGCTTTCTAATTAAGCACCGACACGGCTGTTTAAGTCTCAGTGGTTCTGTCTGCCGGGGAACACAGTTGGTTGCAGAAAGCCTTCCCTTGTTATGGGATGCTGATTTTCAGCTCACCTATCTCAGTCACTGACACCATTAGTGCTGATGATTTATCAAATGGAGCTATCACAACCATAATATTTTAACAGTGAATACCACGGTGTAGTTGTACAATATCAATATAAATGGAGTGTAGCAGGGGAACGGGTCAATGCAGTTGTCATCAGATTGAAAAGGAAAAACTTACTCTGTGTAGAAACACAGAGGGGCTAAGTATCACAGCTGTAGGTGGGAGGGGTTATAGACACACACATGGCTGGTTTGGTCAAAAGCCAGATCAAATTCAGGTTATGCTATTAAGAGGAAACCCAGCATGGCCATCATGCCTGCCAGTCAGACTGAAGCTCAGACAGGTTGCGACCTCCTTCTTTGTCCAGTGTGGAGAGGCTGGTGTGTAATATCACTGCAAGCAGGAGACCTCTGCTGCTCTGCTGGGAAAGAAAGAAGCCAATGAAGTAGAGAGGATAACATTATTTTGTAGATAGAGAAAAGGTTGATGTTTCACTTTAATCATTTGGCAGTCAAAAGAAAATCTATAGGATGACGCAACATTTAGGGTCAGAGGTCAATATAAGAAATGGCACCCTTAGCGCCCCTAATTAAAAGGCATTCCCCACCCACCACTCCAACAAATTTGAGCTGAATAGCACTCCCTGGAGAGGGAAGAAACCACTCTTCTTTTATTAGGAGATACTAGCTATGACTGGGCTGTTCCACTGACTGGAAGCTCATTATTAAAAAAAACAAACAGCATTACCTCAGCAGGCTGTCCTTAGCCACTTCTATTCATGGAGAGATAAAAAAAGATTTTTATGAGCATGCCATGTGAGGTATTTAGGATGCACAGAGAAAGAGCAGTGAATAGGAGTATAGCCTTTAGATCAAATGCAAATCAGGCAAGACCAAAGGATAGGATGTGCACTTTGGGAATGACCTGCTCTACCAAATGAATATTCTCACAGCAAATCCTCACATGCAAGCAAGCAGACAAGCACATACAATGCCAAAATGGTCCCATCCAAAGCCTTCAGAGGAGAAAGACAATACAAACTCCCAGGCTTCAGGCTTGGTGGCCCATGGTCAGGCATTCAGCCTCACTCATTAGAGGACTTTTTCCAATTACAGTGAAGCTGTCCGCACAGCCAGCGTCACGGTTATTCAGGGGCCATTGTTTAGATAGCTCTGCCCACGTTCCAGAGTTTGGAGCCTAAGAGGATGGATGAGAAGGAGTTTATGTTTTAGGGGAACAATGGCTGCTCTACACTGAGTGGGGTCCAGAGAAGCAGGGCTGTTTTTTGTGTGAGAGCCAGCCAAGAGACTGCAACACACATCAGGAGAGGATAGAAGTGGGCTGAAAACAGGAACTGTACCATTGTTGTTGCTGCTTGTGGTGTCCTCAAAGTCAGGCAAAAGCCCAAGTGTACCTCCCCCTTGTGTTCTCCCACAGCTTGACTGGCTTTCTTGCATGGAAACAGAAATAGAAGATGGAAAAATACAACAAAAGCCCCCCCGCAAAAAAAAATATAGGCTACATGATCAAATCTAGCTCTCAGATAAAAAGATAAAATAAAAAACACACACACACACACACTGTAGCTATCGAGAATAACATTTAGATTGATTGGGCTGCATATTCCGTTAGACCAGAAAACAGTGAAGACACAAACAGAGAGAAGGATGAAACTAGGAAATACAAAGTGGACAAAGTGCCACAGAGAGACAAATAGTCATAAAGACCAGAAAGTTAGAAAAGGTACTTTTTAAGACAGATAAACATCAATCATAATGAGCGTTAAAGGAAGTGTGTGACGGACTAAAACTAATAGCTATCCAAGTACTACACTCTGTGTGTACAGAGTTCACAAGTCTGGTAAGTGGTTTTAACATCACCAGGGAAGATGTCTCCCTGCTGTGTGGCTCCACTAAGAGGAGTGAAACAATTGAACCATGCACTTGAAGGCACTCAAGCTGGCTGTAAAGTAGAAAGAAGGAAAAGGGAATAAAAAAAGTTCAGTGCGGTCCATAGCTGCACTTTCATAAAGAAGTGTATCAGGGTGTGCATGATGTGCAACATGTGTGTCTATGTTTAGTGCATTGTATGACTCATTCAGTGTATTGACCCATGAGGATTTGATGCACAATGACCAGTAGTCAACGGCCAAAAGCCCAGCAGTTTAGGTTTACACCTATACAAGTTCCATATGATCCCAAATTAGGTTAAAATAACAATTATAAATGTGATTATACAGTATAAATCATATTAACCCATGGAAATATATTATACGCTGTATCATCACATTATTTCAAACTGACTTAACAGGGATTTTAACATTGTTGTATATTTATACAGAACTCGTTTTTTTCTGCAGGCAGCTGTGTCAACAACTTTTCAACATTAATATGTGAGCTGGGATTTCTTAGTAGTCGTTTGGCAAACATGGGGGAGTTGGAATAGAGCCGAGGTGTTTCAAATACAGGTAAAGGTTAAAAGTCTTGGCAAGGGTGTAAGGGAAGAGAATAGCAGGTGAGCCAGATGTCCTGACAGCTTTACACATGCCCTGATACCTGCGGGCAGACAGTGCAAACCTGGATATAGAACAAGTTCTTGTCCCTAAACCTATGACCTAAACAACAGTTTTTCTTCTTGAGTAAGGATAGGAAAAAAATCACCTCCATGGTAAAAATATCCCCATGTGTTTGAAGACAGGACTTGCTGGAGTCGGTTGCCTGGCAACCTCCCTGTGATGACAAGACTCTAGGAAATTGTTCACTAATTACTGAGTACTGAATTTCATGATAATGTAAGGTGTTCTTATTATTGTGTCCACCACTTGTTAAAAAAGACATTACCCTGCTCCTTTCTTTCTGGAAGCCTATAGTGCAGCACTAGCCTCATGGTCAATGCCACTGGAGCAGTGCCATCAAGACAAATGATTGTACATTTGCTAGACATGAAGCTCTTTCTGACTAATGAGGTACAGTATAAGCCTAATGTAACACTAATGAGCAGTATATTTTCTTTATGTCTGCCTTTCTGTCATATCTAGTACATTGCTTTCCTTGTCTTGTGTCTATTACACACACCCCCCCCACCCCCCCCCCACACACACTCTCTCTCTTTAACTTTTTCCCCCTTCTCTTTTTGTTTTTTTTCCTCTCTTCATCTTTATTTTACTAGAAAAAGGAAATCAATGCCAAACACGAAATGAGTTGCTACTCTGCATTCAGCACTCCCTTCTGAAATCAGGGCTGGAATTGGTACGGGAATGCAGCTTGCACACTCTATTATTCTGTTGAAATGATTGTTGTCTGCATGTATAACATGAATAAAAATATATGTATGTGTGATTGGTGGTTCCCACTAGTTAAATCATGTTTTCTGTGGAGGATACTGAGGCATTAAGAAACTGAAGTCTGTTTTGTGAAACTGGAGGTCTGTCTGATTTGTCTGTTGGAAGAGTCACATTATCAGCTCCTCCATTTGAAAACATATCCCAATATCCGGCTAACGATCACTCAAATTCAACATGTGACCTTTTGAGGGGTCCTGACACCCTAGGTCAAGAACCAGTGGACTAAACTAGCTAACTGTATATAAAGTTGTTAAAAATTACGTTGCTTATGATAAAGTATTTTTACATTGTTGTATTGGTACCTTTACTTAAATAAAGGACCTGAACCTGTCTTACACAAAACAAAGAGTAAGCATTCCAGACATACAGTATAAGCATATTGTTGTTATTTACAAATTGTTTAAATTACAGCATACTTTACAGCATTATTCCTACCAACTTTTAATATATGGAACACAACAAAAACTTAGAAAAGACAAGAGCCTTAATAAATTGCTTGTGTGTATGTGACAAAATCCATACCGTCCTTTCAGTAAATCACAGAAAGAAAATAAGAAAGTTGTCCAACCTTAAAGCTCATACTTATTGTGCTATCCTGAGCTTCCAAACAGAAGGATATTATATACTATATATTCATTGACAGCTTCCAACAGCAACTCTCAGCAGTGAAAAGAAGACTACCCTTCATCTTCTCCCTACAAGCATCATTACCAACGCCAAACAGCCTCCACGGTAAACACCATTATTCTTTTGGACTTTTGTGTCAGTGTCTTTCAGCAGCAAATGGCGCTGAAATTCTCTTCAATAGCTCTCTACCAGTTCAATTATTTCTGCAGCAGATGGGCGTTGAGTGTTGGTCAGCAGAGAGCGACTATCTGCTTTGTATTTTTGAATTCTCTCACATATGGCAGCCTGGACGATGTCTGAAAAGGATACTTCTTTGCAGACTTAAATTAAATCACAATAGGTCAAACACCAGCTGAACAAAATTAATCCTGTGCTTGCAGTCAATAAAATGTGGGCAAAGACCAGAAAAAGAAAATCTCAAGTGTTTCTCCTGCTCAACTCTGAACACTGCTTTACCTCTCTGAAACTAGGACCTCTGCCAAACCCATTGGAATGTAAATTTGGTCCAGAAAACAATAAAGCTGTTGACCGACTCGGCCCTTTTCGAAAATTCAGTTCAGTGGAAGTCACATTTTTCAATACTCTCATTTTTCTTTAAGACTCACACTGTGACCCAGAGTGGAACTGGCTCCATCACTGCGACTGACTCAGCTATGCTGCTCAGCTTTGGTGAGAAATGGAAACAGGTTTCTATTATAACTATAGGATTATTACATGGTTACTAGGACTGCTTGTAGGATTACTAAATACTCTCTAGATAGATGACAAAACAATTTAATTTCAAGATAAATATAGTCAGGCCATGCATGAACTGTAATTGTAATTTATTTATTTGAACAGCAACAGTGCAAAAAATTTCTTCCTGGGCAGGTAGATAGCACACTAAAATACAAAGTATATATATATATATATATATACCGTATATATAAGGTTTGTACATATAGCAACAAAAGTAATGCACTGTAATGTGTATGTATTCCACATATTTAATAGTGTATGCACCACATTGACTACAAAGACCACAAAGATCCGCATCAGGCCTTTCAAGCGGGGGTGTGGTCCCTTAAATTAACTGTAAAGAGTACTCAACTCATGGGACCAGCCGGTGGTTGCCGCAATTTTGTGGGATATCGTATGAATTGTTGTGCTGCAACAATGATGCCATATACACCCATTCATGAGAATGCGTTGATTTAGTAGTTGAAGTTAAAAAAAATACTTTAAATGTATAATCTCTTACTGTCCCTCCACCATAGTCCAGATGAGAGAAGATCTGATGTGATAGAAACGTTGATCTTCAGAGTCGCCTTCAGGTAATACTGTATGTTTCAGCAACGAGAGTAATGAGTAGCAGTAAGCGGTAGAGAAAGGGCTTCATTCATTGACTTCTTCTTTGCCCTAGGTTTAGTTATCTTTAAATGTTATTGGGGATGTAAGCAACCTGAAGTAAACAACTGCATTACTTAGGGCCATAAAAGAAATTGTTAATTTCTTTTTTCATATACATTATATTATACATATTCATGGTTAATATTCTCCTCAAAATATGACAAGATTGGTAAACAATAAGGCAGTAGACTAAGTTTGTCAAAGTCTGTTTGTAGCAACGCTACAAATGTAACATCAACCATCATAAAGTACCAGTCTAAACTGAAACAGATTTAATATAGGGTTAGTGCATCAATGCATAACATATTTTTTTTATTATTATACAATCTTCAAAAGCACAATAACACATTTTAACATTTGTCATTTTCTACAAATACATCAGAATTTGAGATAGCAGCCTAAACCTGGATGATAATATGTTGTTGGGGTGGTTCCAGTTTGCATTCAGCCTGCTGTGAAGACAGACAAGAGAGTTGTAATGATAACAGTTGTCACTGCGGACAATAGCTGCTAACTGTACAGCACCACTGGAGCCAAGATTAAATCACAGGGTTCACAGGACACGATTCAAGTTATAGCAATTATGCGGTACAATCAAGTACTCCAGTAATGACAGTCCTCCAAATCCCCTATTGAAAGGATACAAATAGTTTTGGACTTAGATTCTTGGCAAACACAATTTTTTTCTACATGTGTCTATTTTCTGATTCTTCCATCTGAAAAAAAAGGATGTTGATTTCATATCCGAGGGACTATTCCTGCTGTTGTTGTTGCAAGGAGATGATGTGATGTGACTAAATATAAATCGACCGACAACAGGTGTTTGAGTGAGTAGTGCGCTGTATGTTACACTGCTGGTATCCAAGTACATAATCTATTCAACATTTCCGTGGTTTGGCCCAGGGGTCAATGGGTAATGGGCCTTTTGCTTTTGGATCCCAAAGCAGAGCTACACTATGGGTCAGAATCTCTGGCTGGGGAAAGCAGAATGCAATTTTTTTTATCTATGCCAACAAACCACCATTTAATCTGGAGCCAGTCACTTTCACTAGCTTCCTTCCACAGAGGTGTTTTTGGGGTTTCTTAGCAGAATAAGCTCTTTAGACATTTGTGCAACAGTGTTTTTTTGGATTCTAGCAACTATAATAGTCAGAAATTCAGAGTCAGAATATTCACAAAAGATTTTAAATTTCAAAAATTGACTTTGCAAAGAACAACAGATAACATTAATTGTATCTCACTGAATCTGTTTCATTGGTCACCTACATTTTAAGACATAGAGAAAAAAAACAGATTTTAGACAGGTAATGGATAGCAGACAGAAGTGGCTAAAATGCTAAGACGTAAAGACGACACAGACAATCTAAGACTGCCCGCTATTTACAGTGGGAGGTTGATGAGGGAACAAGGGAGGGCTGAGTGGATATGTGACTGTTTTAGGCCAAAATCCTATTTTAAGGTACTTTACCTGAAGCCATGGTCCATATCACAATGTCGATAGTAATTTACATCTTGACACCAGAACCGTCGCACACTGAAGAAGCGGCGAAGAACACAGGGTAGCACATTACATGCATGTGTACCTGCAGTTTGTTTGCAGTATGTATGTTTTGGTTCAGGTGTGATCTTTCTGTCTGTATTTCTCCTCACACACAAATAAGAACTGCTACCTGGTAGAAAAATGAGTGAGAGGAAGACAGAGAAAGAAAACCTGAGCTGCCACACGAGAGAGAGAGTAGGTGAGTAAACAAACAAAGCTATAAACTATAAATGAAAGTGAAAGTGGCAGGCAGAGGAATTACACCAAAACACAAGCAGTCAGTGTCCAATCTCATTGGTGGCATGGATGCCAAAAGGAAGCGAGATGCTTTCTGCAAGCATTATGATTATTGAAACTTCTGAACACATGTCAAATTTCAGCTGTGCCACTCCATCCTTCTTACAACATGCATGTTGGTGTGAGGCCATGTACAGGCGCAGGCACTGTAGACTACAAATTACCTTCAGCTCAAAAAAGTTCACAATTGAGCTGTCAATGGCAGTTAGGCCGAACTTTAATAAATCTTTATGATGACAAAACATGGACACCATGTAGCAGGTCAACGCATGTGAAATAAAATGGCCCTTTCAGCTCAACCTATCATGGAGGAATATCCAGTGGACCAGTGGACAACAGTAAACACATTAACTTGGTCTGACAGGAAGGCCATGAAGCAGATCGTCTCCTCTGTTCAGTTTGATTGGGAGGGACTTTAAGCCACCAACTATAGCAACTGAATTAAGTGAAGACGGAGGGCACCTTTGTCCGAGACAAAGACATAGTGGTCTAATTAAGACCAGTGGTGACAAGGCAGAGAGGAATGTAAAGAAGTCTCAGACTCCAGGGCTCGCCAGTGGTGAACAGAGCATATAGGGTCAGACAGAGGGTTTATGAGACAGACAGACAGACAGACAGACAGAGGGGAAATCTCTACATCTGTCTCATCTTTGACTATGTTTACCACTGGGACTTCTGCCAGTCGGCTCTCTTCCTTCTTGCCACACTTCTTAATTAGACCACTGTGTCTCTGTCTGAGTCTGTGGCCAAGGTGCCCTCACTTCATGTGTAGTAGGTCCTCTAGTTAGCGGTCAGACCACATCTGTCAAAGCCATAGGCGTCGATTTTGGTGGGGACGGGGGGTGTGCATACCTATCAGATTTTGTCATGAGTCATTTTGTACCCACCACATTCTTTCTTTTTTTTTTTTTTTTTTTTAAACCTTGAGCTCAATTTAGTAAAAAAAAAAAATAAAAAACAAAAAAACAAATCCACAAAAATCTCCATCCCCACAAGACAGGCACAGACACAGCCGTTCTGCTGCTGCGCTGACTACACGCTTCTTTTCTTTCGTAGCTCCTCTCTCTGAGTCTGATGTCATTTCATATCACATTGTCAACATGGCACATGGATACATAAAGCAGAACATAGTGGGTCATATGTCTAATACTTTTTGAAAACTTAAGCCTTTTGCTTTTTGCATAAATTTTTTCATCTTTCAAAACATGAGCTGCGCGAAAGAGAAAAAAAAAAGAATGCGTCATTGTACCCAGCGCATTTCAAACCAAACTGACACCCATGGTTGAAGCCCATTCAGCACCCCTTTAGAATGTATTAGAGTCCTTAACCATGCTTATACTAAAAGGTACAGCAGTTCTTCTAGAGCCACACACTGAAAATCATAAGGTAGATCAACATCTGGTCACATCCTTCCACGGTTCTGTCACTTAGCTAGATACTGCAAAGTCGACTGAGTTAGATCAGTCGACTTTGCAGTATGAGCTTCCCCACATGAAAGTTAGACTGAGGATTCAATCATCTTAATGTTCAAATATGAAGTCATGAATATAGAGTATTGTTTTTTTTAATAAACATCAATTGCAGTTTGGAATGGATCGCTTCCTTTTCAACACAAACTTCATTCATCCCCTCCACCCCCCCCAACCCGCCATCTCCTCAGATGTCTCACTGAATTACGATGTATTCAGGTCCCGTAAAAAACAAAACAAATCGCTCCCCTACCCGTATGTTTTTCTCTAACTACTTGCCTTTCCCACCACCCTGCACACTCTCCGGCTCTGCTTTCAATATCTCACACACACACACACACACACACACACACACACGCACATGCACACGCACACACATACACACTCTCTCTCTCTTTCTCCTTGCCAGCGTGAGTTAATGAGATTGCAAATGCAAGGCAGCAATTTAGAGTAGAATCAATCAGGGCAGACGGGATGAGCTTGATTTCATTACATATAAATTGTGATTTAATGTTTGGTTGGGGCATTGTGGTTATTATAGTCAACATTGACGGTGTATGAACAGGCAAGACAGAAGTGGCTATTCACTTGACTTATTTGTTTTTGTTTTTTTGAGTGGCTATTTGCATTAATGCATCGGATAATAAGAATACAGTAGAACACCATTGTGTGTCTAACGCTTTGGAATTCAGAATTTTTGTGTATGCATATCTGACAAAAGGCTTACAGTGAACTTTGGATTTATGGATGAACTTTGATGTTTTTGCAAGGTTTTGTGGGTGTCAAGATAAACTGGATTGCATTCATTATTTTGGTTGTTTGGTCTTTTTAATCTATGCTTTCAGTGTTAAGTTTTTTCTTTAAAAAAAAAGAAGCTCTATTTAAAAAGTCATCAGTAAAATGGGGATGGGGAAATTATACAGGTAATGGAAAAAAAAAACATCTCAGTGTCAATCATGGTTAAAGGGATGGTTTGGAGTAATTTCACCCTATGGTTCTTTTTCCCCAGTGACCTCGAGCCAAACACTCCCCCCAGGAGCGTTTTCCTTTGGTTGAACATTGGGCAAGTTAGCGCTATTAGCTGAATGGCTTAGTGCAGGCGCTAATGTAACAGACACTTAGAATATTAATCTGAGTCTGCCAGAAGCAAAACAAGCACTTTTATGAATGTAAATACAAGCTGGACAATAATCCTATTAACTTCCATTGTAGCTTGTTTCTCTCAGCCCCTAATGAGAACAGCTCTAGGTCTAGTGTCCCCGTTTTAAGTTTTACAAAAATAATAATAATTTTGTCTGAGAAATCTGGTCACCTTAATCTAGCTAGCAGCGCTAGCAGCAGAGAGTAGAAGCCATCTGGCAAGTGCTACTTAAATAAACTCCTGGTGTACTTACAAACTTTCCGATGCCTCGTTTTAGGAGTACAGAACCTATTTTTACTATTGTAGAAGTTTGGTACCATTCCTGGCATTATTAGTGGCGTAATTTACAAGATACACATATGGTTCCATCAGCGCCTGCACTAAGCCATTAAGCTAATAGCGCTACCTTGCCCAATGTTCAACCAAGAGAAAAAGCTTCTGGGGGGAGTGTTTGGCTCGAGGTCATGGTGCAAAGGTCCCTAGGGTGAAATTATTCTGAACCCTACCTTGAACATAATACCTTTATTTATTTACAGATCTACACTTGAGATTTCTCTTGGTACAGTTACCAGAAGACGTCACATCTACGTTACAGCCACAGTTTGAGGCTGCGCAGCACGCTCAGCCATCACTGGAAAAGTGCTTCTAATTGTCTTCCCTTGCTTCTGTCAAAGTCTATGGCTTCACTGTGTCCATTTCTTAAACTCTCTATGGATGTATGCAAGTCCACCATTCACTCTCCTTCCAGCTCTGCTTGTAGAATAACTGTTTAGCAGCTAAATGCTGTACCTACTATGCTCATCAGCTATTTTCAAAATTTGTCTTTCCTCCATTAGGTAGGTTTTTAGAGCTTTTACCTGAAAACACGATGCTTACTGCGGATAAATGAAAAGGACAACATTGAGAAAGGTGAAATCAAATCAAAACAGTATAATAAACCACAAAAATGAGTGGAAAGATAGTTAAACTAACCCTAACCCTAACCCATTTCCTGTGGGTCCATCCCTAGAAGCAACCCCTTTCCATTGTTTAAAACAAACTTCAAACAACCATTTTAAAGTGTTCTTAGCAATGACAATAGTCCTTTTTCTGAGTTAGCATCAGCTGCTGCAAATACTGTTGCTATGATTACCTGCAGTTAAACAGTTGCCCTGAACTGCAAGATATAGATGACAAAATTCTAGACTTTTTTGTACACCTACCATGTGACACCTACCACATGAAATGATACATATCAAACTTTACTCCTCATGTCATGAAGTAGACTCATACTGTTCTCTTATCATCTCTTCATTCTAATTAGATGGGCTAAAATTACTATTAAGTTCCCAAAAGAACAATAGAGGTCAGGATTACCTTGTTTAATTATTGCTAAAATATACTTCCCTCAATTTCTAACAGATGTGTGCCAGTACATGCCAATTAACACGACAAGCATGTTTTAACCTTTTTCGGCCATTAACTCTGATTATAGCCATAACCATTTGCCAACTAAGATGCTAAACATGGGAAATGAGTAAGGACAGAGGCAAACAGTGGTCTACTGTATCGACAACCTTTCCCTCATCTCCATTTGACATTTGGCATAGGACCAAAAGAGCTAAATGTTCACTAAACATGTTCGTTAAATGTAAACGTCATACGTGCTTAAAAGGAGTGTAAGTCTTTGTGTTGGTAATAAAGAGATACAGGCTTGTCCCGTGCATAAATCTTTCTAACTAGCCTCTGTTTGACTCATACTTATCTATTCCTCAGTGGTAGTGCACAATTACCCGTTGAAAAATGCTGCATAAGGCATCACTCGCCTGCCTTATCAAAGCCACTGCAGCTGTACAGACAGATAAAGGACAAAAAATAATAAAATAAGTGTCTTTTCACACATTGGCCAGATGAACTACTTGCTGAATTTTTGACCCATGCATTACACAGTATCAAGGCAAGATACTTGCTGACAGAAATAAAGAATGCCAAAATATGTGGTTTATTTTATTTATCAGTTCTAACAGATTTGTGCAGTTGTACACAGAAAGATGGATATATTTCATTTGGAGAACCCACTCACCCATGCAGTCAAAATAAAACTCAACATGAAAGATGCTTCATCATTTCCACGGATGGTAGAGAGTCCCAGGCCTCAGACACCACAATGTCACATAACATTTGGCAAAAATCTATATTGCTGTTGCCTTTATTGTTAGCCTGACGCCGTCATACTTAGATTCTAGTCAGAAAATGAGTCTGGCGTGTTTCAACCAAACCAATTGGATAGACCTACACCCAATCAGAGTCCACATTAAAGGCTTTACAGTATACATACATCTCTCAGATGTATAATAAGAGAATACCATGGATGTATTAATATAACACATGGTGAATTACAACCATTAGGTATATCCATTATTACAGCTACAGGTCCTTGGGAGAACCGTCATCTTTGCTCTTTGGTGACGGGGTTGATTACGTTACTGTTGATCATCTGTACATCATCGTATAAAGCCCGCCCTGACAATTTGATTGGTTTGAACAGCTCTTGTTCGAGCATAGTTACTCCACAATGGATCAAGTCCGAACTTCCAGACCTCAAATGTTGTGGGCGGGGCTACATTTGGCTGGCATCCAGGCTACTTTATTGTTGCAATTAGAGCAAAATTAGCAAGCAAAAACACATGCATGCCATCCATTTGGCTGTCTACCTTCCCCAAGCTTTACAGTTGAGACTTGACTAACCTCAGACAGACAATGTGTTTGGCATATAAATGAATCCAATAACGAATCCTTATTTATGTGCTCGTTCCTCATTGTTGTTATGCAGTAGGCTGTTTCTCTTCCCTGTTAAATATTAAAGATTACGATTGATTCCTGTTTATTATTCTACCAGGAACAATAAGAAACTGTCTTTTTCATGGATTTTGCCCAAATGTGCCAAAAGTGATGCCATAGGACCCCCTTTAAAAAATGTAGTCATGGAAGGCTTGTATCATGTGGACGTGCCGACAGTTTTGTTGTCATTATTTAGAATTCCTCATGGGGGTGGCAGAAACTACACACTATACCTTCAAGGGTTACACATCTAGCAGCTCCATAATCAGCGATGTAGAAGCAGGTGTTTTGTTTATGACAGCTGGTGGAAAACACCTGCTTATGAAATACATTTAAAAACTCAATACAAAGCAATCTTTGATAAAAAAAACTAAAAAAACATATGGATAGGCTAAAGGTTCTTTGCAGTGCTTTAAAACAATCACCTCCTGTGGCATCATTATGAAAGACCACTTTGTGTGTGAATGATAGACAACCTGCTGTTTATTAGGTCTGTTATCTAAGAGTGTGGTTGCATTAGGAAAATCAGTGAACTAAATAAAATGATTCAGTAGTGATTGATGGTTCACTAGTTTTCTTCTTCTTGTTTTATAGTCAGCATAGCTTAGCAATTATGCTGCTATCTTTGCTTTACTGATGTTGGATAAACTTACAGGTTTATTTTATCTGTCAGGCAGGTGGCTGGGAGGCAGATAAGGACAGTTCAATTTAATGACCAGTCAAATATACCAATAAGCTTACTAGCATGTACAGTTGGCTACAAAGCAAAGAAACATGAAACAAATAAACTACAAGGATCTGACAACTGAAAAAAAAGGCAGAACAAGGGGCTGGTATACCCAATCACAGGTAATGAATAACACTGAGGGGGGTCAGAGAGGCAGAATGGGCAGGGACTCAAACAGTTGAGACGGACACTGTGACATTAGCAACCATGCCTGCATTCCCAATTTTACATACATTTTTCAGACGTTGCATAATATAAGATACTACTGTGTCATTGAGTTTAAAAAGATTATCACCCTGACGATATGGGTACATAGTACCTAATACATGCATTTAATCTGGGATCTTTCATCTCTGCATGACAGGGCCTTATACTTGACTTCTGACTTGCCCTCAAGGACTTGTAACCTGACTTGAGACTTATTCTGTACACTGAAGTCGATGACTTGGACCTGTGTCAAATGACTTGAGACTCCCCTTGGACCTCCTCTGAAATACAGCTTTGCAGTTACCCAACAGCCCAGTGTGGAATCAATAAAGAACTGTTCAGCTTGCCCTGAAGGACCTTTTTGCAAAGAAAAAGAGCTGGCAACAGTAAGACAACTGTTGGCTTCAAACCACCGCCTTTTCTATGAGATACTCATGGCTTACCCTCCAAAGTAAAGTGAAGGCTCTTATATTACCAGCAGAACTTGCAGCTTTAAAGTGTTCAGGTGTGATGTTACCTAAAGTGTTGCTCTATCTGTCTGATAGAGTGACCCTGCCTCAGTGGGTCAGGTACAGCACTACACAACATGACACCTAGCCTTCAGGGGCTGTTGCCTGGTGGGAGGCACAAATCTCTACTTCATCGTTGCATTTCCAACAAGCTGTGTGTGTGTGTGTGAGCGTTTAATGAATGTGAGTAAGAGTTTCAGTCTTAACCATAGCGATCAATGGGTGTATTGTAAGGATCACAGTGGCGATATTGGATGCCACATTTTACATCATCACCATAAATTGGATACATTTTATTAGCAGAGGTCTGATTTCCTTCCAATCCATTTCTCCCCATAAATATTTTAGTTGCAAATGTCTACATCCAATTGACACTCATGATATTAAATACTGAACTTCAATGAATGAATCAGAATGAATTAAGAGACAATGGTTGCTGTCAATGTTTTGCAATACTAATGTGATTAATAACTATTATTTTGACCAGTGTAAAATTGCAGTGGCTCGCTAAACCGAAATGTTTTAATCATAGCAGAGTGACAGCCACATTTACATTTTTGATTGAATCATTTTTATGAATAACTAGTTATATAAATTATCTGTACGCTAAATAGTAAGTAAAGGAGTGCCAGTGGGAATTTGGGTAGTTTGTCAAACAAACAAAAACAAAAAAAATGCTTCTTGTAAAGTTTGAACGACTTTAATCAACTACAAAAAAATACCTCACTAGTTTATAGTGCAGATATATTCAATTGTTATTTTATCCACCAGCCAAACAAAGTATTATGCAATTCAATACAAGACTTACCACTTACACTGGAATATTCTTAAACAAAACTCAAAATTTTTTCCTTGGTGTTCATGTACAGTATAGTTGTGTCCAATTGCTGCAGTGGAGACAAAGTAGTCCAATTTAGGAGAATAAGGCATACACCTCCAATTTTCTTCTAGAAGCTCTTTGGCCAACACTACACTAAAATCAGATTGAACAGACATAGTAACTTGTCTTTCACCAGAATCTGTGTTCAGTCTGAGTGCTGTGATAAGACCAGAATTCAGACTGTCAAAGATTTAAGGTGGCTAAGTGGTTGGATAATAACTTTTGATGTTATAGGCCTACTTATTTGATAAAGGTCAGAATAGTTTTGTATCCTTCACCACACGCATTACAGACGCATCAAAGCAGCAGGTTTACATGTTGACATGTGTTGACTGTGTTGTTTATTAGTTTGTAGCAGTTGATGGTGACCTTAAGTTTGACACATGGGTACACAGGTCCAACAGTTCGTGACCAAAGTCACAAAACAAAAAGACTCAAAAAATGTACCACCCGGAACCAAACCTGAAAGCTGTGACCCAGATTGGTGCAGAACCGAGAGATGTTAAACTCAAACCCAACCAAACCCGGGCCAGACCCGATTGGCACAGATTTGACAGCTGATTGCTAATAACAAGTTAAGGGTAATTTACAAGTTGTCAAACCAAACTGTTTCTTACCTAATTGCTGCTGTGCTTGTCCATGTTGGTACTCTCCTTGACAAGAAAGTTGGTAAAATACATCCAAGGTTTTCTGTTAGTCTTCTCTTGCTGACTGAAACATGACTAATCCACTTGTTATTTCAACTTAAATGTCCACTTGCGTCCAGCTCGTTTATAATCATCTTTACAGTTTTGACGCATCCAGCATAATAAAGATAACTTCGGCTGTTTTTCCTTTCAAACTAAAATTACTATGTATCGATGCTACGGCTGCAAATTGTTAATTGCTGCCTGACCTGTCCTCTCTGACCCTTAACCTCCTAGGTTACCACCTTGTTGCAACGCACACACGCGCACACACTACCTTCTGACACTTGCGTCTGAATCCCTGTAAAAAGGGAGCAAACGTAGGGCTGTTACTAGTAGAAACTATTCTTGGAGCGTTTAGGTGTAAAATGTAGTGTAGTGCATATCTGTCAGCTACTTCAGCACCACAGACAGCGCCGTGGTCAGGGGCCATAGACTCCAACTTGCACAAACCTGAAGCAGATAAACCCCTTTGCCCCTGCACTCTCTGGATGGAGAGGGGGATGGCACGTTGATAAGGAGCATGCATTTTGCTAACAACGAGGATTGCATCCCCCCTCGAATTGCTTAACTGAATAAGTGTGGGAAAAATAATAGTGTGGAAACAAAAAGAAGCCAACTGTGTTTGTGTCAGCTGTTTATGTTTGTCAGGAGGGAGAGCATATTCAGCATTCTCATGGCAGGAGGCTTGAAGCAGCTCTTTCCTTTGTTGGTGCGGGTCTTAATGTTCCTGTTAAGTTTCTCTGATGGTGAAGGGGAGAACTGACTATTGCTGCAGTGGGAGGTTTGAACTACCCTCTGTAAAGCCTTTCGGGTCAGCGGAGCAGTAGGGATGCTTTTGAAGTTGCATATGTAAAAAAAGGTGTTGAGGGCAGGAGCACATTGCCTTAAGGGTGAGTAGTTGAAACACCTTCTTTGCTATTTTCAATGTCAATTCATATGTGAAACAGACCCTGAGTACTATCACTGCAGCTCCTCGGAGGTGAAGACTGTTGTGAATGATAGACTGACACTGAAGAAGAGTTGTTTA
This sequence comes from Etheostoma perlongum, assembly GCA_026937815.1. NCBI lineage: Eukaryota > Metazoa > Chordata > Actinopteri > Perciformes > Percidae > Etheostoma > Etheostoma perlongum. Next base: position 16,203,908 of record CM049386.1, on the reverse strand, counting down.
AGTGAAATTTTTATTTGAAGACATCCTGGGCAAATATTAGTGTGCAAAATATGATTTACTTTGTGCCAAAAGTTGGGTGAGTATTTCAATAGAAGCCCAGTACCAATAATAGATGATCTATTGACCTATCATTAGGTCCAACAGTGGGTATCAATGACCTAATGTACCTTTAGATACCTGGATTGGGGAGAGACGATGGAGTCGTGGTGATATCAGAGGAGTAGTCCTCAATGTTCTGCATGGCCCTGAAAGAGCTTTTTCTGAACATTTAATCCCTCATGAGCTAGTGCCAGTCTACAAAATATTTCTGTAACCTGGTTTAACTGCCAGGATACAGAAATTGGTTTAAGGGCCATCTCAGCAGCAGTAGACCCCAGAAGGATAGCAACTAATCAACAGTTATGTTTGTTGAGTTTATCAGCAATGTTGCTGTGACGGTAAACTCAGTACAGTCAATGGAGGTGAAGGTTTGGGGGCTGTAAACATTCTTCTATGTTATCAGTGTATCCCAGATAATGGACAGTGAGGAGGAGAACTGGGAGCTGAGTCTGTAGCTCTAGGGAGAGTATTTAACAACTTGTGATTTTGCACACATAACACCAAATACAAAAAAGACAATAAAGGAAACAAGTCTGAGCCACAAGTAAATCATAATTGAAACTTTATTGACAGTTTAGATTATAAAGTTGTTCTAAATTAAATCCCATTATAGAACAAACCAGGAACAGAAGTAAAAGACCACACACCAGAGCTGAAGGACAGGGTTGAAAATGAAAAGGGCTTCTCAAGCAGACGTGTGATGTGCCGGAGAGCAAAGACAGCTGGGGGCGGAAATAAGAGGGAAAACAACAGCAGAGAATAGTAGATGAGGGAGGAGAGAATTGAATTTATCAAAACACAACCCTTCATAGAAGGCGAGAGAATACAGACCTCCAGCAGCTTTATGCAATGCTGCAAAGAATGCCTGTCACCATGTGGGAGAGAAGTAGAGTTTTTAAACAGGATGCAACATTACACATGGATTTATTTCCATATTTGCACTAAAACATGCCAGCTGCTGACATGCTCTCCGAACTGATGAGATCTTTTCTCAGCTCAGGTGTGACACCTGATATTTCAGCTTAATGAGTGCCTTTACATCACTCTTACAACACTGCAGAAGACACAATGTAGCCCAACTGAATCTGACAAAACTCAAATAAAGATTAAATCATAAATCGAGGATGAACACCGGAAGATGAAACAGATCCGCTCGCTGATTGGCCGAGGTTGCCATGGCCAGTGGGAAGTCATGCCCTATCTTTAGGAATTGGGAGACTGGAAGGTCTTGGAGGTGGCAAGCATGGCTCGCACTCTGGCCATCAGATCCTGAAAACAGAGAAGACAAAAAGAGAAAGAGGGATGAGTTTAACGTACTACCCATCTCACATACTTCTGGGTCTTTGGATAAATTAGCTTAGAGCGAGATCTATGAGACATGACACCATTGGGTGTTACAGCGACCGCCAGCATGATGAGGGCCTGAAGGAAATTTTAACAGATTGTGTGTGTGTGTGTGTGTGTGTGTTGTGGAAGCCAGCCATGGCTCTGAATCCTGCACCAATACATTTACTTAAACCAATCTCTCCGACTCCAATAAAGAACTGCTATGGAAATTCCAATTGATCCACAATAAACAATTAACCTGGGAACCAAAACAAAACTGATAGTATTGGATGAAATTAAATTAATAAAGAAATATTCGCTGCATTATTACGATTAAATTAAATGACTCCCTGTAGTGTGAAATAGCTTCTGGTAATGCTGTTCCAACTGGGAATCAACTCCTCACTCTGAGATTCAGATGCTTTTAGCTTGTTCTTTTGGTTTTACCACCAAACCCTGGGGTTTATATCCGTTCAAGGCTTGTTTTGGAGTGTGCTTCCTGCCATCGAGCTGTCACGAATTCCTTAATACGTTTTTTAAACAAATGATTTAAGTACAGGATGATACCCGTAAGTGTTGAGAATCAGATGTGTCACCTCCGCCCCACATCCTCAAAAATATCTAGTCACCCAATCCTCTATTTCAGCAGCTGACCTACTCAGTGGCCAAAACTAAATGTACAATGCTAACAGGTTAATAGGAAAAAACTATTGTTTGTAGATAGACGGGTCCAAACAGAGAAATATTTAAAGTAGTTTGTAGCAAGTAGGGAGTTGCCAAAATGGCAATTTCCATTTCTTTCCTCTTCTGGTAGAAATGTTAATTTTGCTGACCAGGGGGCAAATCCCTGCATTGCTGAACAGGAAGTGTTCATTTGCATCCCATGTGTGATCCATACACGCATGGACAAATATCAACCCTTGAGCTCTTCTGACAGACGAGACAAATTAACAGCTGTAATCACAGAGGAACGGAGCCGTCATATCAAATCCCTTAAAAGCCTGTGACTCGCTAAACCCTGGTGTAGCCGAATATACACAAACAAAGAAGTGTTCCACGGAATGTGACAAAAAACAATGCTCCAAATTATTAACAACTGATAAAAAAAAGTCGATCAAACGACTGTTGAGTTTTTGTCTTGGCAAATGAAAGTGCAATATAAATTGCGTTACATTAATAGATCATCACAAGTCACATTACAGTACAGCCTTCACACACAGGGAATAGCCAGCTCTGGTTACATAATACTAAAAAAGGATGAAGCACTGACAACGAATTCCAATAAACAATACATAGGATGTCGACCTTAATATTCCTTATGTCATTCAATGTTGTATAAAACAAATACAATATTGCATTTGAAAACTGTTTAATAATCCAAAGCCATCGCGGACTGCTCAGCCTGACTAAGAAACAACATACTCAACACTGATCTTCTATTGCATCACAGCAAGTTAACAGTAAAATATTTAAATGTGATGGAAACTCTTACTGAGAACTTAACTAGCCTTAGTCAAGGCTCAAATTACAGAACTTTTAGAATATTTTAAAGCAGGTTGCATCACATACATAAGATGGTTTGCTGCACACAGATTTGCTTCTAATTGCAAACATACCCACACTGCAAAGTTAAACAATAACACTATAATATCTCGGGGGAGCTATGCAACATCTTCAATTTTCTCTTCATCTTACACCGTAACTCACACACCTCCCTGGGATAAGTTCTCCACAACTTTTCGCTTTATCTGCTATCATGCTTGAAAACAGCTTACAGTGGATTGGACCTAGCCTTTCCGTTATCTTAACTTTTGAAAAGAAAATAAACACACACAACGTTCTAGATTAAAAATGAATTTCAAAAACAAAATACAACAGTGTTAAAAAAAGACCCAACGCAGGTCTAAAAGCTACTCTCAAAGTGCACAAAGCATCTACCAAACAAAGTAAAACAGCAAATGTAAAGCAGAGAAGGAGAGGAGACGGAGGAACAAAGGCAAACACGAGGAGAGACGGGCTGGACGGGTTGAGGCCAATAGCAACCAGGCACCCTCAGGGAAGAGGAGACCATTAGGCAGATGAGAATGTGCTGAATTATTCAATCTGTGTTTGTAAAACATCACAGATGGGGTATAAGTAGTTAGTGGTTGTGAATCTGTGCATGTTGCAGCAGCAACGGACAGCATGTTTTCACGAGTTTGCTTGTGTGAGTCAGTTGAGATGGAGGCAGGAGAAGAAGTTGCGTTTGATTATGTGAGAGAGAAAGAAATACAATGTTTCCGTTGAAGCATCAATAGATGTGAAATGTGTTGCTTTGTATCTGTGGCGCATGTGGGAATTAAACACAGAAGACAGACAGACAGACAGACAGACACACGGCCAGAGGAGAGAAAACGTTCCAAATTCTGTGTATTACCAGTGTTCACAGAATAGTCACGGTTGCATGTCCATTCACACTCTATTGACCTCCATTAATTCTGGCCTAGACTCTCTACATTCAACACTGTTTTTTTTGTAGGTAGAACACCACAGGTGTGTACATACACACCGGGCCCTGCTCTTTACCTTTAATGCATGTAGTTGCACACAGATTGCATGAAAATCAACACTCGACACATATTGCATCACCTTATGCAAGCAGAAATGAAATAAATGAAAATGTCAGCATAATTAATCAAAGATGGTGATCTAAGATGAAAATGTAAAGAAACACATACAAGTTAAGAGGTGAGACAGATACTGGGATGTCTTTCATCTTGGAATTGATTTAAGGCTTTCGACAAATCAAGAGTAACTGATTTTGAAATTGGTCTGCTGGGAAGCAGTCAAAGTCAACTGAATGAACAGTATACACAATAATGCTCTGAAATGGTAGTGGAGAAAGGCAAGCCAGACAAATAATAACAAACAACTAAACTGAAGAGAAAACAGTGATTGAAAACTGACTGAAGTTAAAATTGGCGTGTATAGACAGCACTTTGGAGCCTTTTTGATCAGAGTTCCTTTAAAAAAAATAAAAATAAAAAATCAATCAAGTGATATGCACACTTTTCTTCCTGTCATCTATTCAGCTGATAGCTTTACGCCTATCCTTTAACATGTTCTTCCCTTCAGAACTGGTGTGTGTGCATGCAGGGAGAATCTGTCCTAGGGTCTGAATGTATTGGTGTGTGAGGTTACATTGTGAGTAACGTGTGTGCATTACTTCTTCGGACACAGTATTCCATTTATCTTGAGCTCTAACACATAAATAAGGAATGTGATGCTCCATGGATCTACAAAACAAAGACAGCCCATCACTTAGCTACATTTAATATCTCACAGATGTACAATGCACAATGCCATGTTGTTCTGGTAGTTGGTAAAGCAACTGTGAGAAAGTGGCTGCATGCAGAGCCTGGAGTGTGATTGCTGCAATGTTATGGATGGAAGTAGCAATGCAACAGAAACGCCACGCTCACGCCATGCAGGCAGTGTGCAGGAGGCCTTAGTTGGATTTCTTGCCTGCTTGCTTTTTGTGGCTGAAAATTACCAAAATATTCAGGTTTGGCTTATGCAAGTGGTTCGATTAAAGAGAAACTTTGTCAATGGGTTGACAACTGTGGTTTCAAAGGCTAATGATTAACTACCAAGCTTAAATTCACTAAGGATGTTTAACTGCAGGTGCAATGTGTTCCTCATATTGACATGCAAGATAGAACTTTAGCACCTGTGTGGCAGAAAATGACTTTACATCACAGTTTGGCTAATCTACAAGATGCAGATGAGAAATATGTACCGCTAGACCAATTCTAAATCTAACTATTAGACAGATAGTTCTTCAAGGTTCAAACAAATTAAGCTTAATACAATATAAGGTATGGATGTGTTGTACAAACACATGATGAAGCAGAAAGTGTAGATAGAATACATGCACAATACAATAAACTCAAGTAACATTTCCTTCCAAGAGGGCCCTGTCAGAAACCAGCCAGCACTTTCCATCCCTCTTTGCATGATGGAAAGACACTCAGTACTCAGTAGGCTGTAAAGTTCAGAAGTGGACATATTTGGGTTAAAAGCAAAGAACAATACCTGAGTTATTTTGGACTGAACAGAGGATACTATGGATGAGGCCACTGCTTTGTCTTTCTCCAGAGAACCACCCCTGTAGAGAGAATGGAGGGAGAGAGACAAAGAAGAGAGAGAGATTGAAAAAGAGAAAACCAATCATGTTAACAGCAGAAGCTATACAATATTCATATCATCTTCTAAAATGTTCAAAGTTGGACAGGCATCAAGGGCTGTAGAAGAGAGGAAAAAGAGGAATGAAATGTGACCTGAAAAAGAAAAGAAATCCACCCTGAGCCAAAGCTACACATAGACACCGTCAGACAGCAAAAGTGCCAAAATCGGAGGCCTCAGATTCAGCTTAATGGCTCTGTCCAAAGCTTTTAATCTCTCTTCTGTCTAACATTTCATAATTCATCAAGAGATTTTTAAAATAGAAAAAGTAATGTGCATCAAGTTGATTCAACATGGGTGACAAGAAACTGCAGAACAGACTGCTGCTGCTGTTATAGAGTTTAACAATCTTGGTCCACTTAAAACATTTGGACAAATTGGTAATCGGTGTATGCCAGTCAACCTTGCGTATTTTAAGATTTATTCTTTTAAATACACAATCTGAGATTATGATGGTACGCTGCCCTAGCTCCATCCAAGAAGAAAAAAAAGCCGCTGACTTTCTGGAATGATTCTGCTTATGTGACCTCTCTAATAATTGTGCTCTCTGAAAAGACAGAAAAACACCTCAACCGGCAAAATTCCAAAGAATAAAAAAAAGAAAAGCATTCTGGCGTTGACAATGCTGATCCTGGCTGATGTGCTGATGGTGTTGGACAAAATTAAACTGTGGTTGATGAAAAACCTTAGTTAGCTGCAAGAGATGCTTTGATGTTTTTACAAGAAAAACATTTTCCATGTCATGTCATCATTCAGAAATTTTTTTGGGAAAACATTACAGTTATTTTAAAGTTCTAGGTTCCACAAATGGAAGATTCACAAACACAACTTCTGCTAACTAATTGCTAAGCATTTCCTTGAATCAGTTCCACGAATGAACATTCAAAAAATGCATTGGTATTGATTTACCATTCACATCAAATGGCTCCTCAAAATCTAACAGCTTGTATTTGGAAACTTTGGGAGAGAATAGTGCATGAACAGAGGAAGGATGAAGCATATTCATTGGTAATACACATCTTTTCTAACATCTGACAACTGCCATTTCAGTTTCTTTTACATTGTGGAGAACTTTTAGTAATGATCCTTACTTAGTTATTTCCCTCTTACAGAGAATAATAAGTAACATATATGACAATGATGACCAACACTATGGAAACTATGAAGGTCCCAGAGTTTTAATTGTATAAGATATGGCAGGGCCATTGGATTGCATTGCATTTGGCCTACCGGTGTTTCCATTTTTGTAGTCACTCAGTGTGTGTAAGTGATTTTTTAAAAGCTAATAATGCATGACATGAAAAAGATGAGATCTGGTGCACACGGTCTATAGTAAGAGCTTTTAATAAGGTGTAGCCACTGACGTTTTTTTGGTGGCAGTATACACTGTTGACATGGCATGGACCAAAAAAGGAGATTTGAATCAAGACAGTTACCTATGGCCAGTTAGTAGGAAATGATTTGGCAAATATTTGGGTACTTCTGTCGAGATGGACATGAAAAAGGAAAAGATGTGGTTCGTTGCTCTACAAAAGGAAAGGGTCTAATGCTATTATGCCACCTTAATATGATAATAGAATTAACAGATGACATCAATAAAGACATTTTTTTTTGTTCAAGAATTTTCCTTTGCTTAAAATGTCCCATCTGTCCAGCCTTTTATGGCTTGCCTAAATTACATAAATCCCTCCAAATTCCTCCTTTGAGAACTAGATAAGTAACCTACAGTATATTTATGGAACCTCAATGTGTTAAACATGTTATTTCTTAACATATGTTACAACATTACCTTCTTTTCTGTGTGACACCACAGACATTTTGAATATTGCAAAAGATTTGAATTGCAATGACAATGACCTTACAATTTTTGACAACAAAGTTTGTACACTTGCATCCCCCCCGCAACATTATCACATCATCTTTATAAACCCCTGGTTAATGCTCCCAAGGATCTTTGGCCAACCTTGACTGAGATTATTCTCCCCATGAACTCTTTTAAAATATGCAAGGAACTATTTCTTGCAGTCATGACACACAGCCATGTGAAGGTCCTTTGCCCCTCAGACTCTTGCCTTGTAATGGGTTTGTGGGGAGAAACATTCATTTTCAATCCTGCATATCCATTCCTGTCTAAAAATTGCTTTAATAGATAGTCAGGTACTGGGTGTCATTACTTGTTTTTTTTCTCAAACTGAAAACCACCATCTTTCAAAAAACCCAAGCGGCAGAAGTCTACAGTAATAATTCATGGAACCTCATTCAAAACATTACTATAGGACTATTTCTTGGGCTACGCTGACATTGTAGTGAGGATGACAATGAACTAAAGGAATGCTTTAAGGTCAGGAGATACCCTATTACATACATAAAGTCAGCTTATCAGAGAGCAATAAGCAGAGATAGACATTCCCTGTTTTGACAAAAAGCTAACAATTCCAGCATCTGGGCAGATAAAACAAACAATACTTAAACCTTGGCACGTCCTACAAAAAGGTACCTTTTATGAGGGATATCTTATCTGAACCCCCACTAACTTCACTTAGACGTGCATGCAACTTAAAAAATAAGTCTCGTCCATCTATATCTTTCCAAACCTCCGTGTGCTCAGTGCTCTTACTCCACTGATTGTAAAGGGCTTGTGCACCCACGCACTGGGAAGAATTTTAAAATCCAGTCGTTAAGCTGCAGCAGCACTCCTGTTATCTATACACTGAAATGTCCCTGACGTATGGTGTATACCGGCCGACTAAACAAGCTCTAAAAATTAGGACTGCCAAATGGAAAACTGCTAATCGTAGTAAGAATTTTGAGAATGTGATTATGAATGTTCTGAGACTCCTTCCCCTAATGCATGACATTTCAGTGATTTTAGCCACCTACAAATCGATTTCACTGAAATGCATTTCCAATATAACATCTCATACTGCTGCTCTGGCAAAATTAATAATAATAATTTACACTGTCAATTGCTTCAATATGTGAAAATATTTTAGAGCTGCATGAATTTACAATTTATCGACATTTGCTTGCAGTGATTTGACCCAATGCAATATGAAGGGCAGCATGTCAATGTTCCTGCAGCGTGTTAGCTTTCAAGCTTTGTTAAGATCTTTGCTGGTCTGTTGACAAGCTCTACTTCAGCCCCCTACTCATCACCTCCTCTGTTCGCTCACCATTCCACATTGTACAAAAAGTCTCTGCACACAGCTCTTTTCTTTAGAGTATGCTGCTGGATTAGGATGAAAAAATGATGCTCTAAAAAAAAAAAAAAGTACATTTGACTCAAAAAGAATGAATTACACCAACCACTAAAATAGGTACCGTTTCACTTGTCATGTTTAAAAACATGACTCATTTCTTTGATGGTGCATACAAAAGGAATGATTTGCTTGTGTTGCAAATGGCTTGCCCTACTTCAGCTCCCACTGTACACTGGGCATATGTTTTGTTTGGGAACAGAGAATGAGGTGAAGGTAGGGTTGGGTACCAGACCCTGTACTTTTACCAGTACCAACCGAATCATGGTGGTATTACTGCGTATTGGTTCATGGAAAATCAAACGGTGCCAAATTCGGTAGCTGAGAGAGTGTAAGATCATGCTTATCTGTCCTCTCTGCATGGTGACACAGATCGGAGCACGCACGCACGCACGGACAACCTTAGAAGAGATTGTGTCTGTTGCCAAGAAGGCCTTTGTGCCTTAGGTCCTCAAAGCTGAAACATGTTGGGTTCTAAGCCTTTATACTACGGGCTATTTAGATTTAATACTTAAATCTTTCCCATTCATATCAGATTTAGAATTTCTTGGACAGCACAAACAAGGCCCGAGTTTTGTTTTACCCACTGGAGTTTCATTTTCACAAAGCCAGTGTTACAGTTGCAGTCAACACATCTTTTTGGATGATACTAGTATCTAATGATGGCATGAAATTAAAGGACTACATACACAGGTCATTCTAAAGCAGTGTCCGAAATTCTGGATGGGAAAGCAGTGTATTAATGATCCAACGTATACAATGATTGACTGGTTGCTAAGCTCCAATACCCCTTAGTTATGGTTGCTACACTTGAAAACCATTCCATTTTGGCATACGGCAATCCCTGGTGCTTGATTTCAGACGGGGGTAGATAGTAATAGTAGGCTTCTCATTGCTTGCCGGCGACTACCCAAACATTGGGATGACAACTTTTGCTGGCAGATGTTTTTAGCTGTAGCTACCTCTTATATTCATATTTAACAGTATGTTTCACTTGAATTCAATTAGGATGAGGGCTAATATTTTTTGATAACGTATCTCTATCACAGGTAACAAGTCTGACTGGAGTTGTGGAGAACTCCAAAGCTTGACAGGCCTGCTGTGCCTAATTAAGGTTGGTAAACATGATAGGACAATCATTGTTCGGGGAGGGGTTAACAAAAGGTCTTCTTTAGACTCAATTACAGAAATAACAGTAAAAACATTTTCTAAGTAAAGAGTTTGTCTTTGTCTAAAGATTTTAAAGGGGAAATTAATAGGTGCTATAATAGCCAACTGCTAAAGAACTGAACTATTAGACGTGCCATTTGTTTCATGGGACACAGAAGCTTCACCGACCTGAAGGCAACCATTTATTGGTCTATATAAGTCACATTTAAAGGCAAAAGGAGTGTAATTCGTCAGCTTTAAATCCTCCCAAACAACCTTTTGTTTCTTTAGTGAACAGATTTTCAAAAATAACTGGGAAAGCAAGTCCTTAGCTGTTACCTAGAGTTAGCCAGGCTGGAGGCGGGGCTAGCTGATGGGGACAAAACTCTGCCGGGTGAGGAATATGGAGAGAGAGAGGAACCCACAATTTGAAGCTGTCCTGAGGATGACAAGGAGCTCCTCCTTTTGTCAGGAGGGGACCTGGGAGACAAAAGCAAGAAGGAAAGAGCAGTAACTAAAACATTCCGGATTCAGGCAGTAACACAACACAATAAAAAATATATCAAGGATGTGGGATACTGTCTGAAGGCAGCACTTCAGTAACGCCCTTCTTTAAATTCATGTAAGTGCAAGCTGTCCACAACAGTTTCCATCAGTGGCCGTTTGGGGATTAAGTGCCTGTCTGGTAGGTATGTTAATCTACTCTAGCTAAATCTAGACACAATCTAAAAAAATGCTCAATGTACAGTAGATATACACACACGTTATTAATAAGACCAAACACCTTAATGTGGAAATGTCTGCGTTGACAGGTGTAGTAAGTATTGTTTTCAGTGATAAAATAAACACAGCAGTATGCAGAAACACGTGATTCTTCGTCTTACCACAGACTAATGAAAGCTGGTGTTAGGTTTACCTGGATCTGGAATGTCCCCTGGGCAGGCTGGAGCTGCTGCTGGGATGATGGCGCTCCCGCTCTTCACGTCTCCTCTCCGATGAGGGGCCCCTTCTGTCCCTTCTCCCTGGGGAGTGTGAGCGGGATCTAGCCAAACAGGAGGACAAAGAAAGTGTAAGATGGGAAGAAGCCATTAAATCACACAAGACGGAGCATGGTAGACGAGGTGATGCATTGGAAATGAAGAGAACGAACAGAGGGTGAAAAGAGAGTGATAAGACCAGAGGTGCCAGAGGTAATGCACAAAAGGAAGAAATAAAGAAAGCTATCACAATGGTTTTTCAAGGGACTTGAAACCCAGACTCGCCAGTGAGAGTTTGAGTCTATTAGACCATTGGATGACATCAATGTGGCACAATTCCCATTAAAGCAGTTACAAACATTCTAAATCCAGTGCAACTGTTGCCACAGGAAAAAACACCATCATTCTGTGAATTATTTACAATTACTTATTTCTTAGTATTATTATTATTATATCACATGGACTCCAAATATGTAAATACTGATTTTTCTAAAATATTCTAAAAAGAAATCAGTATTAAATATTTATGGATAACATAAGAGATTAATTCACTTCTCAGATGTGTTTGCATACAGAGTAGGACTAGATTAACTCTCTGCACTTGCTAGAATGCAGAGAAGGGCTGTGTATTGGCAAGAATCTGGCAATATGATACGTATCACGATACACGGGTCACAATTCAATATATATGTTAAAGTATAATTTTAGAATAACATTTAAAAAAAAGACATGATGTGCATAAAAGTCAAGCAGTTAACTTTAGGTAAACAATTCAGTACACAGAAAATCAAACTGACAGTTTGGGATAGTGGTTCACAGGTTCTTAGTGAGCAAATTTGTATATGCTAAAGTAGGCCAATAGCTACATTGTTAGCTTCTAGCAAAAAGTCAGGCACTGCTAGGCACTGTTCGACAAGAACACTAGCGTTGCGTCTAAGCATAGCCATCTAGCGTTAGGGGGTTTAAACACAACATAAACGCAAACCACTGTCTTACATGAATATGCTGGCACTTAAATTTTTATATTGTCAAACCTCCTCCCTATTTTATATGTATTACCATGGCTAATTAAAAATTATGACGTAAGGCTCAGACGGCATTCAAAAACTGAATACCAAATAATAATACTGAAACGCCTCTCCCTTCTCACTAGGTCGGAACCCGAAATGCTGCCAGACTGCAGAAGTCGTGTTCTTCTTCGAGACCAGGTCAGTTGGTCTCTCTCTGTCTCTCTCTCATGATGACAACCACACAAGCATTTTAGGCATTAAATAAATTATATTTAATATGTAATCCTTGGCTCCTATATAAGTACATTGCATTTTTTTTATGACGGTATTGAAATTGATACTGTTGCTATTTTTAAGACCCTGCGGTATACTGTTAACCGCCTAACAGCCTAAAAAACGGTATCGCAAAATAAAATACTGATAATGATACTCAAGTGTATCGATTTTTTCTTAAACCCCTAATCCAGAGCATGCATGCCATTTACAGACATGAAATAGCAAGGTTAGAGAAGAAAATTACACCCCTTATCTAAAAACAGCCAGAAAGGAAAGGACAGACAAGTTAATGTCAGCCTGTGCTGGGGTGGCTAAACAAAGCTGCCTGGTCAATATTCACCTCTTTGACGGATAAACAGCACAAACAAAGCACCTCAACTCTGCCTCTGATCACTTCCACTAAACACCTCACTCATGAGTTAATTCTTTAAATGTTCTTTCTCATATGTTCTTTTACTTCTCCCCTTTTTCTTCATCCTTCACCCCTGCAAATGTTTCTTTCACTTCACATGTACCCTTTTTTATCCTCTTAAAAAAAGTACTAAAAGAGAAAAAAGGATAACAGGAAATGGATAGACAGAATTACACATTATTTTCTATTATTGTGAATGTGGGTGCAGTGTGCCAAGCACTAAAAGGTTCAGGTGAAGTGATTAATCCTAATGTTCTCAGCCTGTCACTTTAAATGTCTGATATCTTTAATAGCAGCTGTACCAAATGACTTGACTTGAATTGAGTTGACTTTTTTATTAAAGACAACTTTGTTTCTTGACACATCCCTGTAATTTGCATTGCATAAACCTTGATAATACGCAGAATATGGACTGCTTGTGTTGGTCTTTTCCCAGTTACAAATCAAGTTCAAAGAAGGCAGATCAGTTCAGATTGTTACTGTCTCACAAAAGGAATTTCTTCCTGCAGAAAAATCAGCATAAAACAACACAATAGCGTCACTGTGTCCACGTTCGGACACTTATTGGCTAACGTTCTATCAATCAAAATATCTGTTAAGATATGAATATAAATGATCTATTGATGTTTTAAGTTAATTTAATGGTGTAAAACTATCGTGTGACTTCTTACCGTAAATCAGCCTTGCGCTACCCTTGGCCATAACTGGACACCGCTACAGACAGTTAGTTAAAGAAAGTCCCATCAATGCTGTCAAAACTATCGGATCTTACTTCTGTCCTTTCCAATAAAATACCATGTTTCAACAACTCTGAATTATGCAATAAGAGCTCCTTAATGTCCAGTTCAGTAAAAATAGAGGAGGAAAATCCATTGCCCGAGCATTCTTACGTCTTTCCCTCATTTAATATACTAATTAGACATCTAAATCTCCATGTACATATAGGACATTTCATATGTAGATTGTTGGATGGGTATACATCAATTCTGTTAACATTTTGGTGATGATCGGAAATGTAAAGTACTGCGAAAAGACCAGAAAGCCCGTCAGGCTGAAAGTGTCCGGATATGGCCAATAGCAGCGAGTGGTGTCCGAACGTGGACACAGTGACACTAGAACACATTAAAAGTGCTCCTACAGTGGTGCTGTGTGTGTAGTTAGCGCCAGCAGAGGCCAATATACAGTAGATCTCAGCAGGACAAGTACACTGAGCACTCTTTTATCCTAAAAGACTCAATGCTCTCTTTTTGAATCAGAAATATTAACATGACTTATTCATACAGTAAGGAAAATGCACGTGTTATCCCATCGCAGCACCTTGAATCAAGATCAAATTGATTTGTTGGATACTTAAGAGATTCCCAGCCAAGCCACTGACTGAATGAGTGCCAGGCCAAGGTGTCTTACCGAGACCTGCCGGCTCTCCTGTAGGCACTGGGGAGGGAGTGTTTGCTCTTCGACCTGGACCTTGACTTTGATCTTGACCTCCTCTTGTGTTTTTTCTTCTTTTTGTCTTTGTCCCTCCCTTTGTTCCTGTCTCTTTCTCTATTCCTATCTCTGTCTCGGTCTCTCTCTCTGTCTCGGTCTCTTGCTGCTCCTCTGGAGGTAGTGTGAGAGGATGAGGAGGATGGGGCCTCCCTGCTGCGATAGGCTCCTTTGTTCTCCGCAGTGGTTCTTTGATCCTTAAGATACGCAGGTGCTGCAGAGGACACTTGAGGAGGGGCATGGTCAGACAGGACAGAAAGGGCTTCTTGCATCTAGATACAAAAAGGTAACAAGAACAAAACAGAGAGCAAAAATGTCAGTGAAGGGATTGTTTTACAGAAACATTTTTTAACTGGTTTAAAGATAAAAAAGGGAAAAGAAAATCACATATTTATTAGATTATACTGTGTAATATATAATGCTCAATCTCTCTGTACGTATTTACAAAATCAATATGGGGGCCCGTCTACTACGTGAGAAGCAGGTGATCCACAAGGTTGGCTGTGTATAAGTATGTATTTATGTAATACCCCCATGTCCATCCTGGTCAATGTTACAGGGTAATACAACTCAGATGGTATTGGAACAATAAAAAGAAACAACAACAACATTGATTTACTCGATATGAGTGTAAGGATAACCAGCGTTCACAGAGAAGCTGGAGAATACTTACAGTTCTCTGGTAGAGAATATTACTGTTTGCTTTTCTTATCTCCTTATGGGATTTTTAATTAATTTGGGTGGTCCTTCTAATCCTGTATTGGTGAAATATAAATATGTATTTACATACATACATACATACATACATACATACTGGTAAATACAGTGAGGAAAATAAGTATTTGAACACCCTGCTATTTTGCAAGTGCTACCACTTAGAAATCATGGAGGGGTCTGAAATTGTCATCGTAGGTGCATGTCCACTGTGAGAGACATAATCTAAAAACAAAAATCCAGAAATCACAATGTATGATTTTTTTAACTATTTATTTGTATGATACAGCTGCAAATAAGTATTTGAACACCTGTCTATCAGCTAGAATTCTGACCCTCAAAGACCTGTTAGTCTGCCTTCAAAATGTCTACCTCCACTCAATTTATTATCCTAAATTAGATCCACCTGTTTGAGGTCGTTAGCTGCATAAAGACACCTGTCCACCCCATACAATCAGTAAGAATCCAACTACTAACATGGCCATGACCAAAGAGCTGTCCAAAGACGCTAGAAACAAAATTGTACACCTCCACAAGGCTGGAAAGGGCTACGGGGAAATTGCCAAGCAGCTTGGTGAAAAAAGATCCAGTGTTGGAGCAATCATTAGAAAATGGAAGAAGCTAAACATGACTGTCAATCTCCCTCGGACTGGGGCTCCATGCAAGATCTCACCTCGTGGGATCTCAATGATCCTAAGAAAGGTGAGAAATCAGCCCAGAACTATACGGGAGGAGCTAGTCAATGACCGGAAAAGAGCTGGGACCACCGTTTCCAAGGTTACTGTTGGTAATACACTAAGACGTCATGGTTTGAAATCATGCATGGCACGGAAGGTTCCCCTGCTTAAACCAGCACATGTCAAGGCCCGTCTTAAGTTTGCCAATGACCATTTGGATGATCCAGAGGAGTCATGGGAGAAAGTCATGTGGTCAGTTGAGACCAAAATATAACTTTTTGGTCATAATTCCACTAACCGTGTTTGGAGGAAGAAGAATGATGAGTACCATCCCAAGAACACCATCCCTACTGTGAAGCACGGGGGTGGTAGCATCATGCTTTGGGGGTGTTTTTCTGCACATGGGACAGGGCGACTGCACTGTACTAAGGAGAGGATGACCGGGGCCATGTATTGCGAGATTTTGGGGAACAACCTCCTTCCCTCAGTTAGAGCATTGAAGATGGGTCGAGGCTGGATCTTCCAACATGACAATGAACCGAAGCACACAGCCAGGATAACCAAGGAGTCGCTCTGTAAGAAGCATATCAAGGTTCTGGCGTGGCCTAGCCAGTCTCCCAGACCTAAACCCAATAGAGAATCTTTGGAGGGAGCTCAAACTCCGTGTTTCTCAGCAACAGCCCAGAAACCTGACTGATCTAGAGAAGATCTGTGTGGAGGAGTGGGCCAAAATCCCTTCTGCAGTGTGTGCAAACCTGGTGAAAAACTACAGGAAACGTTTGACCTCTGTTTTTTATTTTAATTTTTTTTAGATTATGTCTCTCACAGTGGACATGCACCTACGATGACAATTTCAGACCCCTCCATGATTTCTAAGTGGGAGAACTTGCAAAATAGCAGGGTGTTCAAATACTTATTTTCCTCACTGTATGTTTAACAGAGTAAATTATAAAAACATCATATGTGCTTAATCTTTTCTCAATATCAAGCAGTATAGAGGAAGCTACAAGCGAAAGAAGGTGGTGGAAAAAATGTACATCAGGAGATTTTTTTTAAAGAGGGTAAATGGGATCAGAACTGGCTGGCTCAGGCAAAGTCCCTTACTCTCTTGGGAAATTATTACTCATATTCTTACCTCAAAAAAAGTAAATCCTTACTCAGCTGATTAAAAAGTGTGGGTTGCACAACACAGTAAGGCCCTCTGGCTTCACACTGAGTTACAACTGTCAGCAGCAGAGTGCCTCTAATTATAACAGTGTGGGTCTATCTGCTCATGTTAGATTGGCCTGCTGTTGGATTCACACTGAAAAGATGGCTTCAGGCCATCAGTGGATTAAACATGAACACTAAATCATCCAAGGTCAGATTTTATCTTCCAGGGTTAGGTCTGAGATTGCTCTTGTAGTATAAGCAGTCCACCCATGTTACATATGAAGGCATTCATGGTAATAAAAGGGCATTTAGATAAAGAAATACATCAAATGGCATACTTTATATGCTAACATTAACATAAATGATGTGACTGCCGGAGTGATAAGTGATGAACAAGAAAGACAGAAAGGATATGGATGTGGATGTGGGCAGTGACTTCAATCTCTCCAATTCAATCACCCCACCTATGACCAATCTGCTAAAATTGGTAGGAAATAGGTGGAGCATAAAAAGAGAGACGGGGGGGATAGAAGTAAGTAGAGCGGTAAAGGATGATGAGGAAAGAAGATGAAAGTAGGAAGCAAATGTAAAGAAGTAGAAGGAGAAAAAAAAGAGAGAGTGGTCAGGACAGAAGACAATCAATAAGTATCTAAAAAACAGGCATGGAAGAAGAGAGAGAGGAAGAATATTTATTACCCCTTTCTGTTTGCACACTATCTAGTGTCTGGGCTAAGGGAGCGATAATGAAATGATACAAAGTGAGGTTTGGTTTAAAATTAGGACTGACATATGGGAAGCTTATCCCAACACCAGGATGAGAAAATGTCTGCTCTCTCACACCTGCTCTGGCAAGATACAGAAGTTTGGACAGTAAGAAGAGTAACAATAAAAAGTTATAGTCCTGGGATGGGAGAGGAGAAACTGAGGAAAGCAGAAGAGAGGGGGAACATTCAGAAGTAACATGCTCTCAATATAGAAGAAAATATTAATAACAATAATACTTTATAAGAAGTAATTTCAATTAACTACTAATAACTGCAGCTCCTACTTCTACCCGAGTCCCTTTTACCTAAAAGTCAGGAAGGCATCCTAAGTAGATTGGACTTGGCCACATTCCAATGCAATTAAACCGGCACTTCCTCTATATTTTCAGTTTACATACAGCACATAAATAAAAAGGAATAAACAACTTAACTTTACTCTTTTTTGTATTCAATGCTTGTCCACTGTCTGACATCCTTAAATAGGCTGGGCAGCAGAAAATCTCTATCTAGCTAATAAGGAAATTGATGACAAAATGTATTAAGAGATTAACTGTGAGAAGCAGGCTAGCCTTCTGCATGCTCACAATGGCAATTAATTAAGATTTCGACTGCAAAACAAGTTTTAAAACCCATCACTGAAGGCAGCCTGTGTGGGAGCTGAGAACACTCATATTCCTTTATCTCCTTATTGTCCAATTCATTGCTGTTCTCAGCGCTGCCACCGCTTCCATAATGAGTACTGGGGCTCTTTCCGTAACTGCCCTGTCATGTCTGAATGAACACTTAAGTAACTTTTGTGTGAAAGTTACCTATGCCTGACTGACCAAAGACTATATTTAAAGGTCCAATATGTAATATATTTACTGTAATATATCCAAAAATATCCCCAATGCGTCATCAGATATTAAGGAAACATGCTAAGTTGAAATACTATCTTTTCTGACAACAATGCTGGTGCCAGTATTTTCTCCTTTTGAAATTTATGTTCAGTGACAGAATTTGTGTTTTGGTCTGTGTGTTGTTATCAACTGCCCAGTTTGACAGCCAGGCCGGGTTGCCATATACAGTGAGGAAAATAAGTATTTGAACACCCTGCTATTTTGCAAGTTCTCCCACTTAGAAATCATGGAGGGGTCTGAAATTGTCATCGAAGGTGCATGCCCACTGTGACAGAGAAAAAAATCCAGAAACCACAATGTATGATTTTTGAACTATTTATTTGTATGATACAGCTGCAAATAAGTATTTGAACACCTGTCTATCAGCTACAATTCTGACCCTCAAAGACCTGTTAGTCTGCCTTCAAAATGTCCACCTCCACTCCATTTATTATCCTAAATTAGATGCACCTGTTTGAGGTCGTTGGCTACATAAAGACACCTGTCCACCCCCTACAATCAGTAAGAATCCAAATACTAACATGGCCAAGACCAAAGAGCTATCCAAAGACACTAGAGACAAAATTGTACACCTCCACAAGGCTGGAAAGGGCTACGGGGAAATTGCCAAGCAGCTTGGTGAAAAAAGGTCCACTGTTGGAGCAATCATTAGAAAATGGAAGAAGCTAAACATGACTGTCAATCTCCCTCGGACTGGGGATCTATACAAGATCTCACATCGTGGGGTCTCAATGATCCTAAGAAAGGTGAGAAATCAGCCCAGAACTACACGGGAGGAGCTTGTCAATGACCTGAAAAGAGCTGGGACCACCGTTTCCAAGGTTACTGTTGGTAATACACTAAAGGCGTCATGGTTTGAAATCATGCATGGCACGGAAGGTTCCCCTGCTTAAACCAGCACATGTCAAGGCCCGTCTTAAGTTTGCCAATGACCATTTGGATGATCCAGAGGAGAAAGTCATGGGAGAAATGGGAGAAAGTCATGTGGTCAGATGAGACCAAAATAGAACTTTTTGGTCATAATTCCACTGTCCGTGTTTGGAGGAAGAAGAATGATGAGTACCATCCCAAGAACGCCATCCCTACTGTGAAGCATGGGGGGGTAGCATCATGCTTTGGGGGTGTTTATCTGCACATGGGACAGGGCGACTGCACTGTATTATGGAGAGGATGACCAGGGCCATGTATTGCGAGATTTTGGGGAACAACCTCCTTCCCTCAGTTAGAGCATTGAAGATGGGTCAAGGCTGGGTCTTCCAACATGACAATGACCCGAAGCACACAGCCAGGATAACCAAGGAGTGGCTCTGTAAGAAGCATATCAAGGTTCTGGCGTGGCCTAGCCAGTCTCCAGACCTAAACCCAATATTGAATCTTTGGAGGGAGCTCAAACTCCGTGTTTCTCAGCAACAGCCCAGAAACCTGACTGATCTAGAGAAGATCTGTGTGGAGGAGTGGGCCAAAATCCCTTCTGCAGTGTGTGCAAACCTGGTGAAAAACTACAGGAAACGTTTGACCTCTGTAATTGCAAACAAAGGCTACTGTACCAAATATTAACATTGGTTTTCTCAGGTGTTCAAATACTTATTTGCAGCTGTATCATACAAATAAATAGTTAAAAAACTGTGATTTCTGGAATTTTTTTTAGATTATGTCTCTCACAGTGGACATGCACCTACGATGACAATTTCAGACCCCTCCATGATTTCTAAGTGGGAGAACTTGCAAAATAGCAGGGTGTTAAAATACTTATTTTCCTCATTGTATACCTGTAAAAATATAAACCCAGTGCGCTACAGCTGTAACGTTAACATGACCAAAGAGCGGGGGGCTGAGACCAGAGAGGGGGGCTGTAAATCGGAAAGAGAGGACTGTGAGTTTGCAGTGTGTTCAGCATTGATGAGCAGTAAGGGGCACATGGCGAGCTTACATCAACTGATCTAAGTCAGCGCATTTTGCCAACTCTATAAAGACATGGCATCAGCATTCACATTCGTCCTCAAACCTACAGTATCGGAAGCCCGGGCATAATAGACAAATGAACCATCCTGTATTGGGACCTTCCAAAATACAGCATCAACTTACAAAATGCTGTCCCTCGACTCGTGCCATCTGATTAAATCAGGGAGTAAAAAACAACAACAAATAACATTGTACTCCAAGAAATTGCTTAAATCTTTTAAGGTTATCGTCCATGTTACTGTGCATTTCACATACATATGCACTCCCATCTGTCCTGATGGACAATCTCTTTTTAACGTAGACTGTCAAATGTTTACCAATTACAAATGTTGATTAGATTAGACAAAATTGATGTTATTCCTCTGTAGGTAGTCCTTTAGGACATACAGTAGGGCTGAACTTGAAGATAAAAGGTATAATATTGTACTATTCTACTAATAAAGCTAATTTTTTCATTTAACTCATCTAATTTTACTGGGACACATACAGTGAGTATAGGAACCCTGCTTATGTTGAGATTGGCATGGGGTGCTTTCCATAAAATCATCTCTCAATGCAAATCAAACCAGCTATTAGGCTAACTGAAATAAAACCATGCCAATCTCTATGTATGGTGAAGGGTGTGTGATGATTTGGGGCTATTTTAATTCCAAAGGCCAAGGGAACTTTATCAGGATGCATAGTATCCTGGATGCATGAAATAACTGGCCCTTAAAAATAAAAATCTGCCTGCCTCTATGGGAATATTACATAGGGGTGGGTATACTCATGCCCCCTGTATTTTAAGGAAGAACATTTATTTATTTACGATACATTATTCATTCACAAAGAAAATTGGTGTCCTTAAATAGTGGATTTTTCCTCAGTTTTTAATTAAGGCAATAAGATCAATTTCCAAAAGAAGATTTCTTTATTTCTCTTTTTAGTCAACAAGCAGGGGTTCCTATACTCATGAGCACTGTAGCCTACATGAAAGAAGTTTTTTTGGTTGACTGTGTCCAATGTTGTTGGCTATATCGTAGGGATTTATTGCTTGTGTATGTGGATTAACACAAAAGATAGAACACAATATTGTTACAAGAAAAAGTTAAAAAAAATAACAGATTATCAGATTATTTTCCCATATTATTCATCCCTAACATATAGTACTTTGCAGACGGCACCAACCAACATGAGTTCACAATCTCTAACTGCATTCTACATACAATTCAACTACAACATCCATTTATTCATTAGTAGGCCAATGACCTGGATGTTGGTAGTTCCTTCAGAGTACATACACTCTGATGGTCACTGCAGAAGTCACCAAACATCTGGAGAAGAGTGACAGAGCTGGCGCAATAGTGACAAGAGCCTGCCCACTGCCACCTGGCCCAACCGGCATAGGCCAGTTATCCATACGTCAGTTGGACCCCTGATGATGAGCTGACATGAAACATCCATCAAATGGACAGGCCATCTACACATCAAATGACCACCATTTATTATTTATATCTTATTTACACTATAAAGTATTCTAGGCTTTTTTGTCTGTGTCTGACAGACAAAAGAACGGCTTTAAAAATACAGCACTCAAATACAATTCAACAGAAAATAATTTTAAAAGAGAGATACCCTGTATTATCTCTGGGGCACCAACACAGAGAACAGGGAAGTTGGTGGACGGAGGATTGATTCAATTGTGGTACGTTTACATTTGCCAAAGAAATCTTGGTATATGGTACTTTCTTAATAATTACTGAAACAAGTTTCAGCTAATATTAAACTATACTATAATGCTCAAAAAACTTTTGGTTGGCAATTAATTATTTTAAAACATAATTAAACAAAAAAACAATAGTCCCATCAGTAAAAAAAAAAAAAAGGCACCTTTCGCAGCTAAACATTTTGTTTTATTTTACACCTACAACATTAAATCAAAAAGACAACATAAGATAACAAAAGAAAGCATTTTAGATTTGGGGGAAAGATTCAACCCTCTGCCTCTGAGCCTGTCTTTGTTTAAAACAGCACATTATAAGTCACAGAAAAGTTACTAGTATTATGTAAAGTGATAAACATGTTGAGCACACAAATCCCACCTCCCTTTTTAACAATGAATGATTGGAATTGCTGTCATAGCTGCTCATATATGGAAACCAGTCTAATTTGAGCCATACCACAGATTTAGCTCAACAGCAGCTCAAAATAAATGTGGGATATACTTTATTGGCTGTATGTACGCAACCTTTAAATGTATGCCATTTCCCAACAGTCACATATATGTCACTGAAGATATTCCCTCAGCTACCAGACATACATCTCTTAAGCTATGATTGCATGGTTACATAAAAGCTATAAAAAAATAAAAATAGCCGCCCAAAGACCAACAGCTGTAGGTGCCTGCGACTTCATTTGCACATAATCAATAATGAACGATCATAGAAAAGACAAAACACATTATGCCATCTGGCATCAACATGTTTTAAATTCTACTTGGAGATAAAGATTAAGGCTGTTTTAGTGTGGGATTACAGAGCCAGCTGTAGTAAATATGATATTGTACTTACTGAACTTTTACTATGACCAAAGACTTG
Organism: Etheostoma perlongum; assembly: GCA_026937815.1. Classification (NCBI taxonomy): domain Eukaryota; kingdom Metazoa; phylum Chordata; class Actinopteri; order Perciformes; family Percidae; genus Etheostoma; species Etheostoma perlongum. The sequence continues at coordinate 16,180,949 of CM049386.1, read as the reverse complement.
ACCCAGTTCAACAACAGAAATATAATAAGAGGCTGAAAAGAAAAAAATTCTGAGCCAACAAAAGTGTGCCGCTGACCTCAGGGTGGGCAGGTCTAGCCAGGGGTGTGGATGTTAACAATTTGATGTGGCAGGCTCTATGTTTCAATTGCAGTGAAAAAGAATTGAGCTTATGTATCCACTATGACTGGGACATTAAAGGTTGTAATCTGTCCAACTACACGTTACAAAAAAGCCAAATGTTCACCCAAACTATTTATATTGTTTATGTTCAAGAATTTTAGAACAAAATGTTGGGATTGTTGCGGCACAAAAATCTCCAATGTAAAAATATTAAACAGCACAGTTTTAGGCTATGCAAAATGTGCAGGGAGACATGTCAATGTGGGTTGACAAGTCTGTGAAGTCTGTATGCATGTCGGTTCAAAATATTTTTAGGATTATGTGCTAAAATTGTATAATGAAATGTTTCTGCATATTGAAGGGAATAGTAGGCATGCCAACCTTGATACATACAAATAAAACATTAATGCCAGCTGAATATCAAGTGGCAGTTTATAAGTGATTAAATACATGCAAATGTGCAATCAATGGAACCCATGTCTACATAAATTTAACTTAATTTCAATGGAATAACACAACAATCTTCTATGACATATCATACACTTCATTTTGCCACTTGGCCAAACAACTAAACGTTCCTCTAACATTACCCACTACTCTTCTTTTTACTCTGATGACAAATTATTGAAGTTAGTTTATTAAATGAATTCCCAACACCTAGCAGCAACAAGTCTCCTTTGACTTGACATTTGTGATATTATAGGCCTAAATTTATGTATACCATTATGTATACATTGACACAATGTCCCACACTGCAATCAAACATGAAGCTGTTTGGTATTGTCTTAACGTCACATACAGTACAACTCTTATATGATAGTAATTGAAATAATTGCAATGGCATAATATTTTAGATAAGACTTTGCATTGGCCAGGTGTGAAACAACTCTTTTAATGTGGAATTGTATATGTAGTATATGTATATTAGTTGCTCATTGCATCAGGGGTGTGTACATCACAATATATTTTAACGTAGTTTCTATACAGTGTCAAGTTACACCCTCCCCAGGCTGTGATTCATCAATGTAAGCTTCCATGCTTAGAAAAGCTGAATATTGTATCTTGCAAAAAGATGACTGTTTTTTAAATGAATGCAGACATTTGGTCGAAAGTTAATAGGGAGCTACAGTAATGGGAACTACATTAAATGCATACATTTCATCTCATTGACACATTATTTTATTTATACGGTTTTAGCTCTGGAGATAATAGGCTGTGCCTATTCCAACATGAGACACTTCAGTAGAACTTGTGATTTGGATTCAACTCTTTCGTATTTACTCATGCTTTGAGCCAGGGTTATTGGGTTAAAGGTCCCATGGCATGACAATTTCAATGTATTAGTTTTTTTAACATTAATATGAGTTCCCCCAGTCTGCCTATGGTCCCCCAGTGGCTGGAAATGGCGATAGGTGTAAACCGAGCCCTGGGTATGCTGCTCTGCCTCTGAGAAAATGAAAGCTTAGATGGGCTGATCTGGAAGTTACCTCAAACGAGCAAAGTAGCAGTTCGTCAATGCCACACCACAGCGCCCCCCCTTCCCCAAAAAAAGCTACAGACTTAGAAATGCCGCATACTAAGGACAGCTCATCATGGGACTGGCTCTAGTGGCTCTAATTCTGCACCAATACTGAATTTTCGGAAAGAGACTTCAGAAATGGTATTAGGGGACCACTAAGGTCTATATACGGTATAAGCATCCAAAGAGCACCATGTCATGGGACCTTTAAGCCTCTAGTTTGAAACAGACACATGAACACATGACAAATACGGAGCTATCTTTATTAGACATTCACCTACCTCAAGATGTACAGTTGAGTCTAGCTCAGCTCTCTTGGCCTCAGGCTCCCCAGTGAAGGGGCTGCGGAGCGTCTGCAGGAAGAGCGCTGCCTTCCTCTTCCTTTCCGCTTGTAGCTGTTTCTCCTTGGACTCCTTCGATGCCTGGGCCAGCTTCTCCCTGGCTGCAGCTGCTAGACGGTCCTCCAGCTTCTGCTTGGCTGAGGGTAGGCAGATGAGAGGGTAAAAACAGGTGAGACATGGTTAGCCAAAGATGAAAACAGTTATAGTCATTGTCCCTTTTCTGTGTTTGCAGTTATAATGCTATGAGGGAGGAGAACATGATTGAAAAGACAAAGAGAAGGAGGGAAAGAGTAGTTTGCTCTGCTTTTCACTTATCCCGCTTTTTCCTCCTCACCACAAGTAAATGGTCTTTGGAAGACAACAAACTAAAAGAGAGAGAAGAGGGAGAAAAGTGAAAACAGAGTGAAACAAAACCAAAACAATATCAGAGACAGACGTGGCAAAAAGTGAAAGACAGACAAGAAATCAAGAATGTTGAGAGTAATTTTGCTCTCTTACTGTTACATCTAACTTAGGTGATATGATCAGTATTTTTTTTGGAGTATCCAGCTGCTGTGGATTGACAAAATTCCTGCTCTAAATGATAAGGCCTGACTAAGTCTCCAGTGGTGGGTAATTTACATGCAATTCAAGGTTTATACAGAAACAGCAAAGAAGGAGGGAACATGTGGGTGGAGAAGAGGAGACAGACATCTGAGTAAAATGAAAAATATGCACAGTTTTGAGAGATGAGGACAGAAGATGAAGTGACAGAGACAGGTGGGGGATAGATAGGTAAGGAGAACACAAGAATGAGATGGGTCACAGAGGTAAACAGGATGAGTGTGGCAGACAAAACATGGCAAGGCAGTGAAGGATAATGCAAATGCTTGCGGAAAACAACTTGTTTAAGTTATGCAACCGCTGGGGCACCGGTTATCTCTTCAAGGTTAAAAATAGGCTAGCTGCCAAGACAAATCTTATTTGACTCTAGTGTGTAATAGTCAAGTAAGGCACAATCCAAAAGGACAATCTCAGTTGACTTTTTTTGTACAGCACTGTCCAGTAAAAAAATATATCATATGAAATAGTGATAAGTCAATTTTGATAACTAATTCATTAATCATTTAATAAATAAGAAATAACAATTAAGCAACTGAACAAAAAGTGATTGACAAATTGATAATGAATATAATCATTAGTTAAACCTGCAATACCAGTTATGTTTGGCCATATGGGGGCAGAGTAAACAACTTGTGAACACAACATTGCAATATCATCACCACCAATTTAGCTCTATTTTTGGCTTTAAACAACTCCTAAGATAAATATGTTTTTTTGCTGCTGAATGCTCCATTATGTTCCAGCTAGTTGCTAATTGTGTCTGGCTGCTGTCTGATGTTGAGCAGGGAGTGTACAGCGGATGTTTAGAACTTTTCCACGGAATACAGCGTCCTAAAACCACACGTTGCGAGAGAGAGAGAGAGAGAGAGAGAGAGAGAGAGAGAGAGAGAGAGAGAGAGAGAGAGAGAGAGAGAGAGAGAGAGAGAGAGAGAGAGAGAGAGAGAGAGAGAGAGAGAGAGAGAGAGAGAGAGAGAGAGAGAGAGAGAGTTTAATGTTTTAGTTGTCGAAATCCTAAGAACCGTTTCGAGATTAGGCACTGGCTCCAAACCAGCATTCTAAATGCCTTGGTCAAAAAAGGGTATATGAGACCTGGAAGAGTTAATCCAAACAGCAAAGTTGTGGGTCGGACAGCTATTCAATAAGATGAAACTTGCTGTAAAGCTTCGTAAAGCCGAGGAGAGCTTCAGATTCAGGTGATAATTCTCTGTAGGTGCATCACTATGAGCGTCTTTAACATTTTAATTGTTTTCACATCGTCATTTGTAATATCCAATGACCCTCTACTAATGGAATACTGAAAGTATATCTATATTGACAGTGACGTCTAACATCATCCCTGAATCAAATTTCTACAATGATTTAAGGTATACTGGTATTTTAAGTCTTCTACCACCACTAAGAAACCACTGCACAAATGTGTGCAGCGGCCTAAACGATTCATGTACTTATCACTAGAAACCACATTTAGTGTGTGTGGCTGTTTTCTAGACCATCACTACAGATTAGCGTTCTGCTGTCTGTCTCTGATTCTTCTGCTATCTGATCAAGTTAGGCCTGCTGACTGACAGCCACTTTGCCGCACAGCAAAGCCAATTCAGTCAGCTATTTATTAGGCTTTTCCAGCCGCTTTCTCTAGCCGTATGTCAGCTCAAAAAGAGAACAAAACCCTCAGAGATTGTTCCACTGAACCTAAACTGGACCCGTCAGGCCCCTTGATGCTGAAAAGTATTTAATAAGTCTTTCCAGGTTCTACTTTAGCAGATATCCATCTGGTCTAAGGGAGATTCCTACACTTTTGCTCTGTCCTTTAAGATCGCATCAAAGTGAAAGTAAAGTAAAGCTATTACAGAACACTTTATGGCCAGACAAAAAAATAAAATACAATTTCTTATGTGAAACAAACCAAGCTGTTTGAACTTTAACTTTATAAATTACTTAATATAGTACATGATAAAGTATCACTAGCTTACAATTCTTTTTGACAATAGAGACAAAGTGAGACTATAAGAAATCAGACACAGAAAAAAATATATATATATTTTAGCTTTCATGGAGAAGACTTTGAGAAGCAGATATCTAAATTAGACTACCTACCAACAATGTCACAGTTTAAAATTAGGATAAAAGGGCTATTTGAGTACTACATGCACATGTGCTGTTATTGGGCGCTGCTGAGGCCTCATGTATAAAAGATTGGGCAGCTTTCATACCAGAAGATGGTGTATGGCCAAAACTTGAAAAGTACCTACGCACAGAAATATTTACATGTATAAAACCGGGCGTACGCCAGGTCCTGCGCACCTTTTCTTCATACATCACAATTAACGTGAAATTGAGCGCACGTGAACAAGCCATCGACCCCGCCTAGCGTCCTCCCATAAATCAATATGGAAATAACTATAAATGCGCCCACCACGTCATTCTTTGTCCAACCATTACGGGTTATCCCGCTGCAGACGGAAAAAAACCGTATTGTGACGTTGGAGATGCTGATTGTGAAGGTGGAGGCGAGAAAAAAAAGTTTGTCATCTCGCATAAGCAATAAAAGAAAATGCCCAGAGTGTCAAATGGTGACCGGGTAGTGAATGCACTGAACCATGGCAAAAATAAAAATTAAAGTCTAATGTCAAAGTGGAAGTCAAGCCAATAGTGGCAGCGCCACAGCAGATACAGTACAACATGCAACACAGTGTCAGTCCAAACTACACACAATAAGCAGTTTGAACTCACTGATGTATTGCCATTTATTTTCTAAGTTTTAGTACGCTTAGAGAAACTGAGTGCAGTGCAAGGGCGATCCAACTCAGAAGAGGACAGGACACAGGACAGGACAGTGTGCACGGATCCGCTGCGCCATGCATGGATGAAATATTGAATAGGACTACAGTAAGAGATGTGTGCAGAATCAACACAGCCAAGACGGCCCAGTGTTTGGTGCACCGGGTACACCTTGTTCACTTACATAGCCTACAAATCATCCATGGGATCAATCAGGGTTCGTTCCTGGGAAAATGGATCCGTGCATCCCTCCTCCCTGTACACCATGGATGTCTGAGACTCCACAACTACAGACTCACAAACGCTATTGCATTTTTCCGTGTCGATCTTATTGTTGCACAGTGAGTAAGATATTTCATCCATGGAAAATACAGACGATGCTAAAGAAACATTATTTTGTAACATTTGGTGATTTTCTGCACTTTTCAAATAGATTCGCCACGTTACAGAGCCAGAAAAGACTTTGCGGATGGTCCGCACATTCTCACGTCAAGTTAGTTTTTTATACATCACAAGGTATCAAACAGAAATCACAAGATTTTCATCCGTACGTTTATACATGAGGCCCCTGGTGATTATGTTGGGATGATGTTAAAATGTTAAATTACCAACTGTCTTTGACTGTTTTATGTTGTCTGTTTTTTACTGCATATTTTAAATATGGAACTATTATTGTACTGCTAGCCAGGACTCCCTTGTAAAAGACATTCTGAATCTCAATGGGATTATTCCTGGTAAAATAAAGGTTAAAATTAAAATAAAATAAATCAGCTTCAGTACAATAGCTACTAGCTTCCAGTAGAGAAGCCTATTACTTTGAAATGAATATCCAGTGATACATTAGAACATATAAATATGTTAGAAATGTTACTCTAACCTTGAAAATAAATTGGCAACTTGCATGAGGCAAGTTTTTTTTCTAAATCCGTTAAGCTGGAACTTTCTGGGAAAATAGTTTCTCATGAGATCATCTGACTTAGATTTGTTATTAAATTTAAATGCTATAGGTCCTATAAAATCCTGCAAGCAAAGTGTAAAACACTTGCAGGACAAAGCATGCTTTCTGTGCGTGTATGCGCTAATGTACAGTAGACAAAAATGTGTTTCTGAGTGCAAGATGCTTTTCTTTAGCTTAAGACTGTACATAACCATGCTTGAACAAAAGGGAGAGATAAAAATAGAGAGAATATATCTCCATTAGGCCATTGGAGAGCTATAGGACTGTTTGCTGTACCACACTGCTCGTGTCCTACTGCAGGGTACACCCTGTTGAGAGAATGTATAATTCAGACTCAATGGATTTATTCATCACCACTCTTCCCCTCTTGTTTTTCCTGCAATTCCAACGCTCCAAAAAAACTAACAGCATGCCAGTTGGTGTGACAATGTCTTTGTAAGCACCTGTACTTATAAGCTGACACTGACACAAAGAACTTAATTCCAGCACACCCACATTAAATAGCCATGGAGCGGAGGGAAAAAAAGACCTCTATCATAACCATCATTAAGATGTTTTATCAACATTCTCTCTGTCAATTGTCGAATCATAGATCGCACATAAAACTGGACGGCGCGTCTCCACTTCCTCCCCCTGTACAAAATTAAAGCCAAAATTATTTGGCATTTGAGTAGCCGCAGTAGTGATCGGGGTGTAGAGCTGCAGTATTGAGGTCCCACCCATACACCTGCAAGACTCAAGTGTGAGCGCAATCACAGCTGTCAATCATGAAGTTCCACCTAATTTTTTATAGCATCAAAAAGCTAATTAAAGCTAAACTTATCAGAAAACTTAACAGTTGAACAAATGTTCTTAAACGTGTGATAAGAGCTACCTAAAATGACAGAAACCAAAGGTATTTGATGTGTACTCAGATTTTTTAGTTTAGCCCATGTCCCATCCGCTAACATGGAGGGGGTGGGGTTTATGACATATAGCGCAGCCAGCTACCAGGGGGCAATCCAGATGTTTTGGCCTTATTGTTGTCATGTCATCACGTCATCCATCTTTATGGACCATTGAACCAATGTTTTCAAATACTTTTTGTTGTTGTTTGTTTTAATTTAAATACTTTTTGGCTGTCCTTTGGTTAAAATGAACTTCTACTACTGAGTATAAAGAGTAACAGAGGCTTTAGTAGTTCAGGATAAATATGTTTTAGGTTAGTGCTTTTAAATTTCAAACATAAACAATCATTTTAACAAAGTTACCTTGTTTTGCCTCCAACTCCTCCAAACTGAGGGAGGGTCTCTTCTCTTCTGGTGCACTGAATGGAGCAGACTCCTTGACAACCATCTCAACCCCACCAATCACAGCTAGGAGACTCTGCTCTTCCACCAACTTCAAGCAAAAGAAATTTGGTCGTTTATTGTTAATTTCAAGGACCATTTTTTTATCCATACCACATCAACCCTAGATCTACGTGCATTGAATAGACCAAGCCGAATCAGACCTTGTCCTCGTCGGAGTCATCATCCAATCGAACTCTGTTCTTCTCCAGCGGCAGCATGTCATTTTCCTTTGCCTTGATGGCAAAACAGATGGGGGCAAAAGAGGCTGTGATGGCACAGAGAGACAATGGGAGATATGATTTAGAGAGAACAGTTCATTACAGGTAGATAAGTGCATCCTAGCCTTAGCATGTTTGACAAATCCATAGTAAATTGAAAAAGGCCTTGACTAAAGCAATTAGCTTCTTGACAATTACACATTGAAAGAAAGGAAGATAGATGAGGCTGGAGGAAAGATTAAGAGAGGGATGGACAGAGAGAGAGAAAAAACAATTGAAAAAGAAATAGTAGAAGAGGCAAAAAGGAGAACCAAATAAAATGTGAAAAATAATACAATGTAGAAAGAGAAACAGGACAGCAAGACTTGAAAAAGCAACTATTTAGATATAAAGCTGCAATGGTGTGTCACATTGATTTCTATTTTGTAATCAAATGTGACTGCTCTAACAGAGATGAAGGAGTCACCAGAGTGTCTCGTCCCCTGAAGAAATAATTGTTATATAGGACATTGATCCTTATTGTAGAAAGCTGGATAGTTTACTTTGGGTCCCACCAGTGTTGTGGTAAGCAGACTCTTTCATCTTTGCAAAGACATTTCCAGCCTAATATAACCAAATTAGATGGCTTGCGTAAAAACCAACGGAATCACAGCAGCTGTGCGTGAAAATCAATATATGACACATACACACTGTAAATGTGTGCATGCATATTGACATATACACATATTTACCCAAAGGCTTTGCATCTCATTTACTGAACAGATGAATCGAAGATTCATCGAAGAAGAGGAAGTGAAAGTTGCATAATGTGTGTATTTCTTGTTGTGGTGATGTCCTACCTTTTGTCAGCTTGTCCTGGGCTGATGTGTCTAATTGAAGCTTATCATCATCATCTACTGTCTCACTCTAGATGAAGGAAAAGAGAGTACATAGAGAGAGAGAGAATGAAAATATGCACTGTAAACGTATCAGAGTCAATCTCCTAGTTCTACTGTGTTTCATTATGCGTAAACCTCTATGATTGTGGCAGGGAGAAATGGTGTTGAACATAAGTCCATTGAAACCTGCTATCATTCATTTTAACATAATGTACTTTCATAATGGGTTGGAAAAGTTGGTGTTTGGACAGTTTTCAAAAGAAACTTCTGGAGGAGCTGGTTGTCTATCTGCCTTTCATTTTGGTTCCACCTATGCTCTGCTATGCCACGCTACACCCTGCAGTGCCCTGCTATGACATGAACTACGACTACCATTTGTAGTCACTGTTACAGTATCTTTATTGTGACTATTATTGCCACTGTGCATCACACTCCAACCAGCACCGTCAGACACCATCTAACAAGAGCCTGGGTCTGTCCGAGGTTTCTTCCTAAAAGGGGAGTTTTTCCTTGCCACGGTCACATTAATTGCTTGCTCTTGGGAGAATTACTAGAATTGTCGGGGCTTTGTGAATTAGTGTGGTCTAGACCTACTCTATCTGTAAAGTGTCTTGAGATAACTTTTGTTTTGTTATGATTTTGTTATGAACATTTGATTTGATACTATAAATACAATTGAATTGAAATTGAATTGAATTACTTATTGCTGTGAAACATGATCAATAAAGAACCTTGAACCTTGAAAGCCCTTATAGCTAATGTGTGTACTCAGGCCACATAATCAGAAACCCTCTGTAGTAATGGCTGCAAATAAAAGGGAAAAGTGGCCAATGCCACAAGAGGAAAACAAAAAAAAACTAACCTCATGAGGTACATTTTACCATGTTTGAAAAAGGCTTCAAAGGCAGCTTCCAGTTCCCAAATGTAATTGAACAGCACTTTCAACAGTCAAAGCACTTTATCGAGACCCCAGAGAATGGTAAAAAAACAAATGAGGGGAAAACTCACTCTAAACGATTCTGGAAAGACCTCACCAGTTGGAGTTTGCAGGAATTTGATTGTGCTGACATACACAGCTCTAGAATCCTTGAATCATTTGGTTCACATGCTTTGCTGCAGACAGTTCAGAAGGTAATAATCCTCCACTCTGAATGAAAACATACACCAAGGTTTCATAGCAGGGCGGCACAATGTAAATGTAAATGTGCTGTATTCATATAGCGCTTTTCTAGTCTGAACGACTACTCAAAGCGCTTTTACATAACAGGAACCATTCACCATTCACACACATTCATACAAGGCTGCCGTACAAGGTGCCATCTGCTCATCAGATAAACATGCACACACATTCACACTCCGATGACACAGCATCAGCAACTCGGGGTTCAGTGTCTTGCCCAAGGACACTTCGACATGGACTGCAGGGCCGGGGATTGAACCACCAACCTTCCAATTGGCAGGCAACCGCTCTACCGCTGAGCCACAGCCGCCCCTAAATCTGTGCTGGTTAGAAATCACAAGCTTTAAAGGAATTTAAAATGAAAAATGCTGGCTGCAAATAAAAAATGTAAATGACAAATAATTGACCCAAGAGCAGCTCCACACTTTCCTTGATGGATGGATACTTTCACATAGCCTGTGTTTGACCCATCTCAGTGCAATATCGGATGCCTTGATAATGTTTTAAAAAAATATATTTTTCGTATTTTATTTATTGTGACTGTGACAAGCAAAATGTCGTATGGTTCTGCAGCACAATGACAATTGAAGTCTATTCCATCTACAACTGAATTATATTGTTGTGTTTGAGATTTTCGCTTCGCCTCCTTGCACAGATTTAAAATTAAAAATAATTTACTACCAACCCAATTAAAAGGTTCTCAATTTAAAAAATAAATTAAACAATAAACATAGTCAATGTTACATTTTGCCTTTAAAAAAATGAATTTATTTAGTGCAGAAAAACTATTATACAGTACACAGTACTGGTCAAAAGTTTGGTGTCACTTACACATTTCCATACCAATCCATTATAGACAGAATACCAGCTGATCTGAGGGGGGGGCTGATCTTTAATGCAATATCTACATTGCCCATTATCAGCAACCATTCATCCAATGTTCCAAAGGCACATTCTGTTCACTAATCTGTTATCATTTTTAAAAACTAACTGAGAAAACATTGGACAACCCTTTTGCAATTATGTAAGCACATAATGTAATCTTAAAACTGCTGCCCTGGTTAAACAATGCAACTGATCTCAGCTGGTATTTTGTCTATAATGGAGTGCAATGGAATGACCCTAAACCCCAGTAGTGTATATTAAATATATCTCATTCGGGAATAATCTAACAGCAGAGCGTATGAAAAATCCTGTGCTGCTTCCAAATGTAATAGTCTTCCTAAGACTTCATTTGAACGCCTTAAGTGAACGTGTAAACTTGTCTCACCGTTATAATTATTTATTTTTTTGTATAAATTTGACGTTAGTTCTTACAATTCTTTTTAGGCTTCCATTCACATATTAGCCTCAAACACACTGTCAAAGCCACATGGTTGCTGCTGAATGCTAACAAAAGAAATAAGGAGGGGTTCCAAGAAGTGGAGCAGATTGAAAGCCTTTTTAAATTATTTAAATAATGTGTTTGATAATCCTAGTTGAGAATTGTTGTGGAGTATTGCATTAAACCCAGCATAACAACATGAATCAGACACCTTCTACACACTTTTTGAGCAGAGCTCTCCAAACAGGAAGCAGACACGTCTTTTGATGGTATGCACTATTCACAAAATGCTCCTATTGAGATGCGTTTAATTTATCCACACCGCATGATATAGATTTTAAAGATTGTCTTGATGTTATACAAAGCAACAGCAGCCCCATATCCTGCGGCTGTCTCCTTTGACGGATTTTAGCCCTTTCTCACTTTTTCATTAACTATGGAACTATAAATAATAGCGCTGACTGAGAGCAGCGATATCTGCATCACATTACCCACAGCACAAATCACAAGCACGTGGCAGGTTTTTTGATAGAAAAGCCGAGCAGCTGCTTGTTGGAGCAGCCTGTGCTGTGTCATAATGGGCCACACTCCTCTGCACCCTGACAAGCTAATGGATTTGATTCGTCAGTAAACAAACTGCTCCCTACAAAACTTTCTTGCTCACTTCTCGCATTTCCTCTCTCACTCTGACACAAAGCAGCCTCGACAAACCTTGAATATATGCAAGTATACGGCATTCATTCATGTAAAACACACTTGTCCATTTATCTACCCACCTAGCTATTTGAATGCTCAAACTTAAACTTTTAAACACTGAATTTAACCGATAACCAAACCCCAAAGCTATGAGCTATGAGACCTGAAAAACACACACATTCTGAAAGATTTCTGTTAGGAAAAGGCTTGCCCTCCGTATGTGAACTGTTGAAAGTATGTATTTGAAAAGATGAGGGCTAAACTGCCATCCGGCTGTTCACATAAACCAGCCAGACTTATCTCCACAGCACTGTGTCAGCGCTGGAGAATGGTCTGGCTGCAACCATTATCATTCTGGTATAGGGGATGCTCTGGCTCTTGCTTGTAATTCTTTTAACCAATCACAAGTTGTCATAAGCGGCCCTAAGCCCAGGATGCAGAAATGGTGCCCTTGCTGAATAGATAGCGGCGATAGTGGAAGGGGAAAATTCCGTGGGAAATAGGCAGCCAATGGCAGGCGTATACCAACTGTCTCCATTTGGTGAGTCAGACTAAATAAACCATGCTGGAGACATTTTCCAATATTATCTGCATTATCAACAATTGTATAACCCAACTACAAACCAAGTTATGTATTTAAAAAATCCCCTTAAAATTGTACTGTTAATAACTCAAGCCACAGAACTGCATTTCCAAAATGTTGAAACAATTCAGATACCTGATGATTATGCTACTATGCTAATATGCATAGTCCTTTCATCTTCAATGGTGTCATGAGATCAGATTCTAAAAAGGGACCTTGGCAGGAAAACAGGTTAGGCTTTGAAAGAGTTGAGCTCATAATTGCTTTGCAATTGTGCAATATGTAACATTTATCACCAGTCCAAAGAAGATATACGATGTATCTCTTGTCCTTGCATCTATTCATGAGTTAAATCAGTGGCCCCCTAAATAGAGTTCATTATAAAGCAACCAAACAGGTTTTTACAGCTGAAGGAATATGAGGCTTTAGCCAAATAAATCTTCCAAAAGTTACTTTTATCTTCATGTTCGTCTGTGAATTAAGTGCAGAATAATTATCATAGTTTGGTTGGTGATATGTGTTTTTGCAATACCGTTTCATATTTTTGTACCATGTATATACAAACAGTGATAGTAACAGTGACAGTACTGCAGGCATATAACCGTGTAGCACTGAAAAGGCTGGATAAGTAAAACAAATATAAAGTCTGCCAATGCGCAAACCAATCAATTTGTTTAAAAAAATTGGAATTATCTCACTGGCAGAATTTTGAGCTTTAAAAGTAATGATGATGGAAAACGGAACTGGATATTTTAGATCAGGATACCTCTAATATTAGCATGGCAGGTCCTGGCTTATCAGCAACAAAAAGCACTTAATTTCAAGGTTGAGTGTAAGTGCAGTGAATGTTTAGACAACCTTTCCCCATGTCTGAACGTTGGCTGAAAATGCTGTTAAACATAATCACATACAGGTGTGGAGAACAGTCAGGTTGATGACAGGAGACAAATGGGAAAATAGTGTGTCTCCTTGGTGTAAAGGTTATCTGTGAGGTTTATCTGCTCATACCGAACATTTACGGAACAAGAGAATTAAGAAAATATAATAAAGAAATAATGAATAGAACATTACACTGAGCGAGAAAATATGTATAACAATGATTTCCTAAAATGTCATAATTTGAAGAAATGTTAATATTGCATATTCTATTAGGGTTAGATTTTAAATGTGATGTTTGTCCCCACCCGAGCACTAACTAAGGCAATAAATTCCTTCTGATTTCCTACCGAATGTTTGAAAAAAGGTGTAAACATGGGGACATGTTAGGGTCTATCTGAATCTGATGTACAGAAACTTGCACACATACCTACACCTTGGGCTGCATTATATGGAGAAAATCTAATATCACAATATTTTTGACTAAATACACAGATGGCGATATTGTAGGGTTGACTGTCCTGGTGCTGTCACAAAATTTAACAATGAGATTTTTGATAAATAAATCATCAATAATGTGAATATAACAACTCAGTGGGTAATGGCAAATAATACAACAGCTAGGACAGTCTGCAGTTTACATCACTTTACTGTAATAACATCTATGCCATATTGCGCAAACACACACACACACACACACAAATATCTTGTATTACCTCTGGAAAGCCTTTTCCTTCCCTCTGCATGAAGTAATTCTTCTTAAACTCGTAATAACTGTTGTACTGATTCCAAGACTGCAGAAAGTCAAACCTACAGTAGACAGAGGGAAGAAGACATACTGTATTAGATTCAGAGGAAGATGAAGAGCTTCTGCAAAATAGTAACAAAAGTTCTTGATAGCAGTTTCTAAAACCAGGATGTGACCGGGAGCAAAAGATTTATTTCTTGTAAGAACACTTACCGTGGATCATTCTTGGCACGGACACTGGCCTCAAACTTAAGACCATTCCTTGCGACGTACTCGGCTAGCTTGTCTATGACTGGCTGGGTGTCAGGTGGTGGGGGAATGATGGCTTGTGCTACTGGTGTGGAAACTTGAGCTTCGGGTTTCGAGCTGTTTTCGGGGGGAAATTAAAGATGTTAAGTTAAGAAAAACGTTTCAGCTATTAACACAGGTGTGATCTGTTCTTACCTGGGTCTAACTGCTCTGTCAGAATGCAGTGTTTCATTTTAGATACTATTTCGTCATAGGAATGCAACTAACAAAACACACACTAAAAATGAAATCACACTTTAAATGTCACTAAAACTGGTGAAATTGGTACAACACAGGGATGTACATTAGTTCCTACCTGGTTTCTGGTACAACAACCGGAGCAGCAGAGCTGGTGACCTGAGGGGGAGCTATAGCTGGCGGTGCCATGGCGATAGTTTCAGGAGGGGTGGGTGTAGTTCCTAGATTAGGCATAGCCTCAGAAGACGTTGGAGGAGCCATGACAGCTGAGGGCATACTGTTATAGTAGGCACTGGCATCTATCCCTGGGGGGAGGCGGGGCCAAGCAGAATGTTCCATCAGGAAGCATGTAGTACCCATAATACACTGCTGCTGCACTCGCTGAAAAGAAATGAGAAGGAAATGATTACATTATTTTCCTTCCAGACATGCTTTGATTGTACCTGATAAGGGACAAACAGTTACAGTAACTTCACGTGGACACAAACTGCATAATATAATGTTACCTTTTCACAGCTATGCAATAAATGCTAGCTTTAAAGTACTCATATTATGCTTTTTGGCTTTTCCTTTATTGTGTTTCATATGTTTTGCAAATGTAATAGGTTTACAAAATGAAAACGCACAAAGTCCATCCCAAAGGGACTTATCATCTCCAACAGAAAACACTGTTCACAACTGCTCTATTGTAGTCTAGCCTTTACGTCCATGACGAATGTGCGTCACTTTGTAACACACGTTATAATGCTAGTTTTTTGAAAATTAAACAAGCATGTAAACCTATTCTGAAATAACCGCTAAATACAATTATGAACCTGAAAATGAGGATAGAATGAGCACTTTAAGAGGATCATAATGTTCCCTGTTGTCACAGTTATTAATCCAACTCTATAGTAAGCTCAAAGGCAATAGTGGTGCTGGATGCTTTATAGTGTAGGACGGTACTCTTGGGTTGATTCCATGTATAGTTAAGTTGAAAAGTGAGAAGTACAAAGAAACAATTGTTTCGGCTTTATGTGAAATGATGGTCCGTCCACAATATCTAAGAGATGATTTATTAATTCATTTCACAGTCTTGTCATGGCTATCTTTCTGTTTTAACCTGGTGAAGAACATCAACAAGTCAGGAAAAAGACCCCCGCCACTGGCAATAGAAACTGTCAAATCCAGACTTGTTTAGTGAGCCAATAAATAACAAAAATACCACATTTGTGCTCAGTCCCCGTGTTGCAGTTACATTTTCATGGCTGGAAAAGCTGGAAAAAGATATAGCCTTTTATGACCGCAGCAAGGTTTCCCTTTGAGGCGTTAAGTTGACCTCAAACTCATGGGTTTTCTCTTTGTATTGTATCTTAATATTTCTATACACTGGCATGTGATCTGTAAATGTACATGCAACTTAGAGACAAACTAGGTGCTAGTTAAGGAGATTGCTTTAGGATTTCCTGTTGTTAGTTTTGACACAGTTGAAAGTATTAAGTGTAAGCAAGTAAGTAAGTGTGGAGGAAAGGTGTAAGCAGCTGCATACCAAATAGGCCACTGGACAGCAGCCCATCAGTGTGGTGTTCTTGGTCAGACCTTAAGAGTTAAGGGGTGTAGAATTATGTGGCTGTGGTGAGCCCTCTGTTGCTGAAGCATGCTTTGTGTTCTGGCTGTTTTATGTACTGTGCTGTCCTGTTCACTGTCAAGCTGTTTTTATTCTACATTTAATATGTCTGTCGCAGTAATCAATTTAAATTAACGTAGGGAAGAGGATATAAATCAAGATGTGACCTATCTCCCCCTTATCAGTGGGTTTGCATTACAAATACTCTTCATTGAAAAGGAAGAGGGGGATGGGCGATATAGGGACATACACAAAATAAATGGTTAGTGTCAAAGTGGAGACAGTGTGACACATTCTAGTCACTGAGCTGGTTGACTTTAATGACACAACATCCAATTTTCTCTACTCAGGTAAATAGAAAACCACAGCAAGAACTTTCATTTAGAAAACTTAACATGTGTTACGGTTAAAATAGTTTGGTTCGGGCGCCTAGATAGCCCAGTTGGTAGAGCGGGCGCTATATATATATATATATATATATATATATATATATATATATATATAGATAGATAGATAGATAGATAGATAGATAGAGGTTTGCTCCTCAACACCGTGGGCTTGCAATCAACTCCGACCTGTGGCCCTTTGCTGAGTGTCATTCCCCCCCCCTCTCTCTCACCACTTTCATGTATTCAGCTGTCTTGTTAAAATAAAGGCCAAAAATGCCCCAAAAATATTCTTTAAAAAACATTGTCTGTTCATTGCCGGAATAAATCCTGACAACCATCATGTCTCTTGCATGCTACATCTCTGCTATCGGGGCTTGGCGCCACCCAGGACAATTGTGATTTTTTTTTTAAGAGATACAAACAAGCCAGAGCGTTTTTCCCTTATCCCGGAATGGATAGGTAGTGTAGACGGATCATACTCCAGCACTGACACAGAGCTGTGAAGCAACTTATTATCCACACCCTATATTAACATAAGTGGCAAAAAATGTGCAAAGGGCAAGAGAAGGCTTTTTTATTTGACCAAGCGTATCTACATGGATGGGCACATTAACATCCCACATTTTGACTAACAATGCATATCAAGAGCATTATGCATAATGCAGCTAGGTCATCCACAACCAATTTACTAACATCATCAACTCTACTTCTGCAGTAAGATTATAAAAGATTATGTCAAAGGACAAACTCCACAATTGTCTAAGGGACGAATACATTTGAATATGTTTATTTAAGCTACCATTTCAGGAGAGAAAGAAATTGAAATCCTCCTTGAAGTCCTTCGGCAGAAGTGTGATGAATACAGTGTAGTGCATACACACGAGCCAGGCATTGTTTGGAATTTCACGGAAGTGCTAATGTTTTATGTTATTCATTGTAAAAATGTAATTTTAATTTAGCTCAAAATGTCGCTAAGGGGAAAATGGAAAAAAGTCGCTGAATCTAGCAACAAAGACGCTAAGTTGGCAACACTGTTTTCATCGATACAGACGCTATGTGCATGGAGGGGAGGGGCTGTGTATGTATGTAGAGTGACAGAGAGACGGAGGAGAGCAGGGAAAGGAAATGCAGTTGAACGAATTTGTGCTTTAAATAGCGTGTTGATTGGTGTTGATTGTGCGGCACACTGCCACAAATTAGTCTATGTGTGGGAAACACTGTGTTATTAAACCTTCTCAGGCTGTGGCAAGATCTAATCGGAATTTTGCATATACCAAGGACACAAATTGATTTAAGTCTGACCTGACCCACAACTCTGGTGGTCGAGAAAGTGTGGACCTGAGAGTTGGTTCAGGTCAGGTCCTCTGGTTTTCAGGATAAGTGATCTGCCCCGGAAGATCTTTAAACTCAATATTACTTTGCTGAAAAGCGTTGAAAATGCCTCTACATCAGTTATAGACTGTGGTCAGCATTAGGGAGTGAGGCGCTGTATTGAACAACCATAAGGAAGTCAAACTCCAGCAGCAAAGTAGGGCACTGGGCTCAGTGGTAGAAAAACTAGAGCAACCCTACAAAGATAAAGATAAAAGTATACCCAACATGTGATGGACACTATAAGAGTCTTCATAAATTATTTTTTCTAAAAAAAAACGTATACTCACGGTCAGCAGTGTACTGCGCTGGTGTGCTGGATGCAGCTGGGAGTGTCACTTCCTCTGGTTTCGGAGCCTCTGTTGCTGTGCCATTCCTTTCCTGTCTGGCTTTTCGTACAAGTGCTGCCAGAGGATGGTCTGGATCCATCACTTTGAGAGGCTGCAGAGGAAAAAGACCAGTTTGGTACAAACAGTCTATGATACTATATATATTTTTTTTTTGTAAAGAAATACTTAAACCATAAGATCACACTACATGCATATTAAAGGAGATATATTTTACAATATAAAAGATACACCACATAGTCAACGCTGTATAACATCAGAAACCATGAATTGCAGTGCAATAGTTAAGGGTTACATACAGAATGTAATAGTGAACTAATGTGAACTATGCATCCTTAGTAGACAATTAAAGTGTCTGGTTAAAAAAGAAAAGCTCTCTTGATGGGAGGAAACTACTAAAAGGAGCTCACAGTGTTTCTTTAAAGGTCCCAGGGCATGACAATTTTATTTTATGAGGCTTTTTAACATTAATATGAGTTCCCCCAGCCTGCTTATGGTCCCCCAGTGGCTAGAAATGGCGATAGGTGTAAACCGAGCCCTGGGTATCCTGCTCTGCCTTTGAGAAAATGAAAGCTCAGATGGGCCGATCTGGAATCTTGCCACTTATGAGATCATAAGGAGCAAGGTTACCTCCCCTTTCTCTGCTTTGCACGCCCAGAGAATTTGGCCCACCTATGAGAGAGAGACATCATGGCTTTCAAACGAGCAAAGTGGCAGTTGATCAAGGCCACACCCCCACTCCTCAATAGCTACAGACACAGAAATGGCACATACTAAGGAAAGCTTGTTGTGGGACTGGCACTAGTGGCTATAATTCTACACCAAGGCTGAATTTTGGGAAAGAAACTTCAGATATGGTATTAGGGGACCACTAATGTCTATATAAATGCATCCAAAAAGCAGCATATAATTTGACCTTTAAAAAGACATGCTTCCATTCTTGATGCTCTGTCAAAAGACTAATGGCTGTCCTGACAAAACACATGAAATTACCAACACAGAACTGTAGCAGCATCAAGATAGGCAATCAGAATACAGTTATTAGAGAATGCAGTAACAGACTTAGGAAAGCACTAACAGTACGTAAATGTAATTTAGAAGGCACGCAGTGGTCGCCTAGAAGATAAAATTGAAGCATACATTCATAACCCTATAATAAATTTTCCATTTAACTCCTTTACATGAGCAGCCTATGGCTACTGTTCAATAAAATAAACATTCTTCTACTTCATAAGACATTTAAAACCCTTGAAAATGCTCAAAGGCAAAATCCAGGCTGTTTTTTCTTGACTTCTTGAAATCTGTGTTTTGGAGATTGGAAAGATGTTTTAACAGGACAGTCCAGCAATATAACGTAGCAACTGTAAGCAACAGGTAAAGCTCCACACTGGGTGACCTACATTCTACTTACATACCTTCACCAGCTCCTCCAGGCGAGAGCACTTTTTCGGGGCAAACAGGCTGGGATGGAGGTAACTGCCATCTCCATCCTCATCTGAATCATCAGAATGGGATTCTACAGCAAAAAAAAAAGAAATTAACACATGTTTAACATTATATTTAATGCACTAGAGTGTTAAAGGGGCTGTAAGCGATGTGACACATTTTTTAGGCTGCAACATATTTTGTCACATACAGCAAAACTCTCCACTATATCCGCTGTCCCCAGAACACACTGTATAAAAATGTGGTCTCTGTAGACAGCCCAGGCTCCACAAACGCCAACAAAAACGCCAACCTGCGCAACATAACATACACAAACCTTGTTCCAGTGTTCAAGCCAATAACCGACAAGAAGGATTTTGGGGTGGGGTTAGTGCACGGAAGCACGGGAGGGAGGGGAAGGGGACAGGATGAGGAGGAAGAGGGAGGGGCGAGCTAGTCAGTTTTGTTTGAAAACACTTCAACAAGAAGTACAGTCACCCAACGATTGCTTAGAGCACATTTAATGTTTTACTACACTCTTCTGTTTGGTTGTTCAGGTATTACAGATGTGATATTTCTGAATTAATTACAGCACACTCCTTGATACTGCAAATGTAATATCTGTGTGAGGAAATGACACCTTCAGATTCGGATTCAGTGACTGCTTTCCTGAACTCACCTTGCGGCTGCTCTTGCTTCTTGGCGGAAACAAGGTTGTATCGACCTTCCTTCATGGCCCGCAGGATGTGTTTGTAGTAAGGGTTCAGGTAATGGTCAAAACGGAGAAAGTCAAACTGGGAGTTTCCGGACTGCTTAGCTTTCAAGACTATCTCAAACTGAGCCCCCTGCTGAGATACAAAGTTGGCTGTCCTCTCGATGATATTGTGAGTCTTGATGGTTGCCGGCTACAAAAAAAAAGTAAAAATAATGACCATTTATGTTTTAAACAGAACATGTTTAATGTAGACACTGACTTCATGACCAATTTCTTGGTTTCTGAAAACAGGAAATATGTATTGCAGAAGCACTTTTGAAGTAAAAATTATGAAAAATAAGGATGTGTTTCAAGATGGAAACATTCAACATGAATTTATGGAAATGTATGGGGAATAACAGGAATAAAATGAAAATGTAGGGGTTATTTGCTCACGCTGTATTTGTATCTGTATGTCATATACAGATAGAAGCAAACCTTTGACCACATGATAAACAGACATAATCCTTTAATTTGTAAAACAAACACATACAGTGTGAAATGTGCCATGTGGAGAGTTAACTAATGGGAAAAGGTCCAAGTTTTAATGTGAATTTCCCCCCCAAAATAAGTTCACTATTATAAAAAGTTATGATTTTTATTTTGAAATTGGTTGATAATTCCGAGAATTCCAAGTTTTTTCTGAAAATTTACCAAGCCTTTAGATGGATGAGAATGAGTGAACCTGACAGCTGTACATAGCATTAGGATGCAAAGCACAGTTTAGTAAATGGCTTCTTCATACCAAGGACACAAGCCCTTTAGCCCTTTTCTAAGCTACCAAGGACTACCTGACATACAAGGGACTTTTGTACTCGGATTTACGGATTTAGCAATTAGGTAAAAAGAGGGTGTGTAATACTTTTTTATGTTGACATGATATACACAAGGTAATCATCCTCTGACACACCTATAAATGAGCAACAATGTTGCCACGCCAAACACCCAAAGCAAAACATAACTAACGTGTAATGGTTATGAAGCATGCCAGCAACCTGAAAGTATAACGTACAGTTTACAGCCATTTGTTATCTCATGTACACACAGAAAGAAGAGCCCTCTTGCCCCTTTAACTAGGGTGCATGCCAATTAATTGGGGCATCCTTTCCAATCTGAGACATTTCTTGCATATAATTCCCCTTTTGTCACATATTATATATAACTATCAAATATCAAAATGAAAATCTAATAAGAATAGCCTTAAATAATAAGATTAGATTACAGATGAACACTGAAATCTATTGAAAGAGAAGGATATTCCTTCACAATCTAGGGAATAGACATTAATATTATATGCATATCATGTACAGCAGCTACGCTATGCTGTGCTCTGTATATATTAACAAGGGTATTTTTGCTGTTTCATACCCAGCATGCTATATACTGATTATGCAGGCAGGGCATTAAAAGCTTGTCTTTCTTGTCATGCATGACAAGTGGCAGCTCTTATGCATGAGCTGAAGGATCAGAGGGATCTGATTTTGGACTAGCCTGATCCTGAGGGAAGGTTGTCTGACACAAAAAAACAGACAGAACAAAGCAACAGCAAACCTTTTTAAAACATTAAGTCTGTAAGTATTTCTTGTCTGTTATCATTGGACATTGTGTAAATGTGAAGCATTGCTTATATTTATAGAAATATATTTTTTACATACAACGAACATGTGCATTTGGAAGCAGAGGTGTGGTCACATCATAACAATGAATCCACTTTTAACACTTTCAAACCTTTCATTTTGGGGGGGAGAAGAAGAGGTGCAATTTCACATAGCAAATGCTTAATTGCTATTGATTAGGCTGTCATGTAATGACGGGATGTGTCAGGATCTGAGCGGCATACCACCTCAAACAATAATGATTTCTAATAATTGGCATAGTATTACACTATTACCAAGCGAGTGTCTGTGAGGACATTCCTGGAAACAATACTGTATTAAGTTACAGCTTATGCAAACCAAACATTTCCTTCTGCTGCAACTACACATTGACTGGCAAAACGGGTGGATTTTTGCATAAAGCAGTCACAGGAAAAGCAATGCGTTTGTCAAAGAGCTTGACACTGACCGCCATCGTTTATCAAAATCTGACATTTTTTTGACAGTGGATCAGTTTGAAATATTGCAGGGAATAGGCTGTTGCAAAAAAGAAATAGCAGCCACAGTGGGCTGTTAGAAAAATAACTGCACACCTCCAACTTCTAAGAAAGGTAAAAAACTACTTTTACTTTTACTGTCGGCAGACTCATGCCGAGTGTATCATAAACTCAGATCCTGGTTGTTTACAGAATAATGGAAAAATACCTGTTTTAATACCTGAATCTGTATTAAAACAAAATGTTTGTATTGCTGCCCCCAGTATTCTGGGACCTGTAGCATTAAACCACATTTGCTGTCACCACTGGTTACCACAAGTAAATACGGTGTTGCCAAATCAACCAGGATTGAAATCTTAAGAATTTACAATTGAATTATGTTATTTGAATTACATTCTTTTGTATGACATGGTAGCCTATTAAAACCATACATATATATATAGGCTGTATATATAGGCTGTGATAATCAAATATTTTAGATTGCATTTTACATTTTGATAGAATTCTGATTTAAGGCATGCCATCATATCAGTTTGTAGCTATTATAGGCAATACAGACGGAAGCAATTAAAAATATCTACAGTCAAAATACAAGGAAAGAGGAAAAGCAGAAATGCAAGACAATTCTCCTTATTGATCTGCCAGATATTTAGACTGTCAGGGCTTCACATCTGCACAGGTGTTATATTTAACATCACACTGCAATTGTTACCAAAAGATTGTCATGTTTATATTGTAGACTCAAATATATACTTCGATCTATGAGATCCATCTCTAATTAGCTACTGAGTGATAAAGTGATAAAATGTTGTAATCAACCACAAAAAATGTATTCTGTTAACAGAAGAAACCTTCATAGAGCAAGCACAGTCAAAGAAAAAAATCTCTTAAATAAATTGAATGGAAAATTTAGCTTAATTAAAATTTTGTGTTGTAGATCAGAGGCCTGTAATACGAATCAAGATCAACACGCCCTGGATTAATTTCAGTTAACCTAACAACCGTGGTCACGCATAAGCTGTGTCACGACGGTGGTTAACAACTAGTTCAATCAACCCAGGGCTTCCAATCAGCGACGCACGTTCAAATAAAAGAGGCGGTGTTTGCACAGCATGACCAATCGCAATTATTTTACATAAGAAGAGCAAACTATAATACTATATAAATACAAAAAACACAGACACAGTTTTACAGGCAAAACGCAATACTGTCGCTGCTTCCTAAAACAAGAAGGAAAGCTGGCAAAAATCAGTCAGGCACAAGATCTGACCATAATTACACTTATCCTTTCCATAAACTGTCGTTGCTTTAGCCTTTTATTTCAGTTGCAACCCTGGCAGTGGTAAGCGATTGTGAGAGCAAATAAAAAAATATAAAAACATAATTCAAACCGATGTGCGCATTGGCAACACACGGCTCAAGAAGCCGACCTATAGGAAACCACGTAGGCTAAACTTAACAGCCAACATTTGGATGTGTTTTTATATTTATTCATTTAAGGGCGAAATCACCATCACCAAACACACCAGACTCCATTTAAATAATCTTTTATAGTACTTTTTTCATTGTAAAACACAAATAGCCTATACGTATTTCCCTCCGCTTAAAATCTATATCTTTCATAAAGATAACCGTTGGGAAATGTTAACGTTAACAGGTTGTTGGTCTCCAAATGTTTTAGAGCATCTCTCTCTCTCTCCCTCTCTCTCTCAAATGGTGACACCGTTATCAACAGAGTATTGATTGGTCACCAGGCGGTGCTTTTACACCGGTGGATCTCTAATCTCCAACATAACCTGCTCCCAACCAGGTTAGGTGTACAGCATTAGTTACCACGCCGATTGAAGCCGGTAACAACTGATCCACCGCCCTGGGTTGAACCTTAAGTTACTTTGTTAATGCCAAATTTTGCTTTGCAGTACAGGCCTCTTGGGAAAGCCAGGCATTTACCATCATGCCATGATATTTTGCAGTCAATGGAGAGCAATAGCAGCGTCTTGCTCCACAAACGTGGACAAACGTAGAGCAGAATACCCATCGAACAGAACCGACATTCACTGTGTGCATGGATTAGAGATAGGCTATTCTAAAACAATCCTAATAGTTAATTTCATAGTCACAAATTGCCAATAAGAGAATGGTTCCACTGGGGTCGGTTATTGTGTCAACTCGCTGTACGTATCCATGCAAAAGCATCAACATTAGTAAGCCAGCTGGATATGTAATGCTCACCAGTTCCACATCAGGAGGGATAGCGAGTCCTGGGGGAGCAACAAACGGTTCTTCACTCTCCTCAGGCTCTGCCTCTTCTATGCATGTGGAGAGAGTTTAGAACAAGAAGAAAAAGATTAACTCTTGTCAGACATCTGTAACAAAAAAGTAAATATTCCCTGCTGGTTGAGTAATGTGGGATTCCTTTTAGTGTCTTAAAATGTCTTAAAAAAGTGGGATATCACAATAATATACTACAATCTTTATTCTCTATCCTTCACCTTCATCTGCACAGGTAACGTGTAAACTAGATTAACATTTTTAGTGCTTTGCTGTGTAGATTTTGCACAGTAATGAAGGAGACAAGCCCCTTAATTTAAGACATAGCATCTATGGGGGGAAAAAGGCAAGCCTTTGATCCGTTTCTACAGATTTCATTTGTTCGTAAAAGGTGTGCCATTGGTATTTTTTATAATCTGTTGTTGGCAAGGCCTGAAAGCCATGCAGCATCTATGTGTTTAACCCATCTTATGTCTCAACTCCAATTTAGTGATAATAGAATGTCCTTCCAAACAGTGCACCAATTTTAAAAAAAAGACACATCTTAATCATCACTTTAATTATATAACAGGATTATTTTCATGGTTGACTAGCTTGTCTTTGGCTGCTAATTCTATAGTGGCATATTATGTAAAACTACATCTTTATCGCAAGTTACAACAAACCCATCAACATGGCTGTACTCTCACTTTCTAAAGGCAGTCCAGCATCATTTCTGTTAACCCTGTGACCATGTTTCTCTATTCAAAGCTAGAGTATGGCCACATACTGACTCAGCAGCGCTATACAAAAAGAAGGCAACAGAGCTGAATAGGACAACCAGTAGTCTGAAATAGGTAGAAACACCTAGAATTTAGGTATTTCTGTGAAGGTGGGTTTATTTAAATAAATTCAGCTAATAAAAACTGGATCAAGGAATTCAGCTCCATGAACACCAAACAAGCCTTTCAAAAAATAAATACACTCACAGGACAGGAACCAAAATCCGGGTTAACAGCAATAACCAACCCCATTTCATTTACAGAAGACCTGAACATCTTCTACCCAAGGTTCGACACAGTCGACTGCTAAGAGAGATGCAAGGCGATGCTGGAGACCCTACACGCCCTGGAGCCAGTACACCTTGCTCCTTTCCCAGTGGAGGATGTCAGGAGGTGCAAGCCATGATTCTGAGCCACCTTTCTCAGAATCATGTAAAATTCAGTGCCTCAGTGCCTACCTTATGGAAAACAGCTACCATCATACCAATACCCAAGAAACCCCGCCCACCAGAATCAAACCACTACCGACCAGTTGCACACTTTCTGGAGAAAGTCATGCACAAAACCCTCCTCTCAGCTGTCTAATCACATTTGGACCTGCATAGGTTTGCCTACAAAGCCAAAAGGGGGACTGAAGATGTTGGGGCATACCTCCTTCACTCTCTCCTGGAACACCTGGTAGTTACGACAGACTCCTCTTCATAGATTTCAGTTCTGCATTTAATACAATGCAACACCATCAGATGATCCGGAAACTCCACCACCTCCATGTACCTCCGACCCTACTCTACTGGATTCACAGCTTGCTCAGTGACATGCATGCCGCAATCAGTCAGGATAGGCACTAAAATCCACCACATACTTCAAATACTCTGATGACACTGCCCTACTTGCACTCCTCAATGACAATAACGCTATCTCAGCCTACCAACACTCAGTCTCCCACCTCACACAATAGTGCACCAACAAATACCTCCATTTGAATAGAAGTAAAACCAAAGAGCTAGTTATCAATGCCCCCAGAACACAAAGAACAGCCCAGGACATCTCTCACAACCAATATGCATACATAACGAAGCAGTTGAAATGGTAGAGTGTTTCAAATACCTTGGACTCACCCTAGGCAATAAACTGAGTTTTGATGCGCAGACTGAAAGCATTCTCTGTTGCTCCATCCTGTTGTCACCGACTATGACTGTATAAGAGCATACTCCAATCCATTCTCCTCTACTGTTCCCCCGTTTTTCAACATGTTAACTACCACCAGCAGAAACAAACTCACTCGCGTCACTTAGATTACATAAAAAATAATTGGCCTTCCCACCCCCACCCCCAACCCCAACAGCATAATATACTACAATCTGTAAAGAACACCAAACGCAAAGAACAGACAATCGCACATGACCCCAGTCATCCCCTCTCTACCCCTTCTTCACATTGCTTCCATCAGGACGCTGATTTATATTTGTCCTTGGACTGGAGAGGGGTGCGCTACAGTAAGAGGTTTGTACCTTCTGGCATATAATCCCTAAATGAAGCTCCCCAGCGGTGATTGATGTTTTCTATATGTGTATGTATGTGTATTTGTGAGTCCCTGTACAAACAATACTAATTTTCCCAGTGGATAATAAATAATAAAACAACAACTATCTATCAACCATGTTCAGATAGTTAATTAACAATTAAGTTAACAATTATTTAATTAATATTGTGATTATGTGTCTCCATATCTCTCAGCACAAGCACTTCTTTTGAGGCTACAAATCTGCCATGTGGTGGGCAACTTTTTCATGAATTTGCATTTGTGATCATATCAAAGACTTTGAAGATGCAAAGCGAAAACACGACAACAAACAAAAACTATACGTGCAGAGGGGATTCAACTGAAACCTGCACAAAATATAAACGGCCAGTGTGACATTACCCTTCACTTATTCCCAAAGGACAAAGTATACTGTCATCTAGAGTTGTGGCAGATGTATTCATAAACTGAAGCTCTGCACTCACCCTAGAAAGAGACATCTAGTATTCTGCTTAACTGGCTGGGACAAAGAGCAAGAGAAATCGCTACCAGCGATTTCTACATCAAATATTTAAAGTTGCAGGATACTGTGTGTGTGTGTGTGTGTGTGTTCCGATATAGATGGATAACAACCAAAATAGAGCTAGTGCTCACAGGTGATTAGCAGTCAAAATGGCAAACCTCCTTCCATTCATGGCTTAACTTTTAAAACTCATAAGGGGGTTGTTTCAAATAGTTCTACTAAACCTGTATGGCGGCATTGTGTAATATAGAATTAAATATAACAAATATGTTTGACACATTACACAATGTGCTCTGCAGCAAAAAACTCAGCTTCAGCAGGCCCCTGGAGGGTTTGTATCTGCAGATGGACGCATGGATTACAATACAAAAAAGAAAAAAGGAATGGATTAGACAGACCTGCTGTGTTCTCCACAGCAGACAAAATTTAAAAGTCACGCAGTTAAACAGTAGACATGGCACAGATCCCACCACAAGCATGTCAAGGACAGAAGGGGTATAATAAAGAAGCCTGGTTTTCAAGCAGGACATTTTCATGCATACAGTAAAGTGATTAACTTGAATAACTAAAACTCTGTTTAATTTCTAAGGCACTATTCCGAAAGGTCTTACCCTTTGCCTTGTTAGCTCTACCTTTAAAATTAGTGTTATGTGTATTGCTTTGCCTGGTTTTGTCACCTTTTTTCTACATAAAAGTGTGTATGTACAGTATGTGTGTGTATCTAAAAAGGGACTATCTGACTGCTTTGGCAAGTCTGTCAGTGATGTGTTCTCACCAGCTTCCCTGTTAGCCTCTTCCTCCTCAGTGGGCTGAGAGGGGTCATAGTAGTCAGCACTGTATTTGAAGGCCACTGCATTGTAGGTGCCTTCATCAGCCAGAGCCTCACTCAGACGTTTGTACTCCTCCTCTGTGGAAAACAAGTAAAATACACAATGGTGAAACATTTATTACAATGTTAATGATCATTATAAATCAGATTGCAGAAACTGGCCATGACTTTCTATTCTGATGTGGCACTGGACAATTTACAATAATGTATGCATTATAATAATTAAGTTGGCACCAAATGTTTGATGACATTCTTATGGCATTTTTAAACCTATAGTGATATCTGGGTTGAGATCAGGAGATGATGATGGAGACTTCAAAGATGACGAGTTTAAAGATTTTAGATCATGTGCAGCTTTATTCAAACAGTGAACCAACTTTCATGACAAAGAGAGCCACCTCTGTACACACACGGATGTCTATACAAGAGTGACCAATGAACATCAGAATAACTGTGTGTTTATATTCTTCTTGTCATGCATAGGTCAGTTGATCTATTTCTGTGAGACAGGGTTACCTTCAAAACAACTCTTTATTTGTGAGACACTTCTAATAGTTTTACACATTCCGATCTATTCCTGCAAACTAGTGTCCCCTTCATGCTGACCCTGCCCTGGAAGCTCCCTGAGAATAGTTAAGTACATCTGAACACTTACATGCACATAGGAAAAAGGTCCTGAAAAATCACATCTACCCAAATATTAACGAGGCAAAGTACTATGTTTCTAGTCCTGGTCAGACGTCAATACACAAAGTCACTCATGTGCATCCCACTATGTAAATCGCAGCTGTTACAAGAGTTTTTTAGCTTACACTTGCAGAGTACGGCTTGTAGTTGAGTCAGACCGAGGTTGGATCACATTACACACTGATGCCTTTGAGGCCCCTGGAAACCTAACAGGATCTCTTTAAAAAAAACATGTTTGTACTTTCCATAGTAAGCTAAACTATTCTGCTATTTTGACCAATACTCAGATGTTCTGTTGACATTTATATGGTTGGATTTACAGCATTATTTCTTGTATTAACTGATATTAGTTATTACAGAGTAATAATGCTATTAATTCCATAAATATTACATGTGACTGAGAGATTGTAATCTAAATTATGAAAAGTCCTTGTACATGCACACTGATCAATAGAAAAGAAAGAACTACATGCTGGTAGCTAGACAAATATACATGGTTATTCGGCCACAGACACTAACAATCCATATGTCCGTGCATATGTCTGTATGGCCTATATCTCGCTTAAAATGTTTTCAGAAACACGTTTCAGTTAACTATTTTTGTAAAATATGACGTTGTATTCCGTCCGAGCCGCCATGACAGTGGTTTGAAATTCTCCAGCAGCCAGACCCACGTGACACGTTCAACCATGGATGTATGACGTTGCAACACCACGCTCAGTTAGTGCAAAAAAAATGGATCAGCACTGTAACCTATATCAGCTTAAAAATGTTTTCAGAAACACGTTTCAGTTAACTATTTTTGTAAAATATGACGTTGTATTCCGTCCGAGCCGCCATGACAGTGGTTTGAAATTCTCCAGCAGCCAGACCCACGTGACACGTTCAACCATGGATGTATGACGTTGCAACACCACGCTTCAGTTGTGTCGCAAAAAAATGGATCAGCACTGTAACCCTTTTCTATTGAAATTCATGGCCAACTATATCTTTAATAAAGAAAGCAAGGGCAGAATTGCCACTAAAAATGTCAATATTTCTAATGCTTTCCTGCTGTCCCTTCAGTGGACAGATGGGTAATAGCTTAAGTGAATGGGGTTAGGCCGCTATATTCAAGGGCAAACTAGCTGTAGTGTGTGTGTGTGTATGTATGTGTGTGTGTGTGTGAGAGAGACACAAATCATTAGCTGACTCATTCTGTCCCATCGGTTCGGGCATAAGACACCATATTTCACATAAAACTGTGGCTTAGTAATTCAATTAAAGTCATTAAATCTTTCTTTCAGAAGTGTGTTTCATTATAATGTAAAGCAACTAAGATGCAAGTATCCAAGAGTTGAAAGTGATTTCCATAGAAATGCAGCTGTTAACCTCAGAGATAAAGCCAGTCTTCTTTAAAGAGATAGAAAGCTGAGAGTGCCTTAGAAGGGGATATAACTCTGTGGACAATTCTGGAACAATCTTTTGTTAAGAAGCCTATATTAAAGTATATAACGATCAAAAGAGTTTTTGATTTTATGACTGTACAGATAGGCTTGTCATACTTGTGTACACAGAGATTAAAAATTTTAGGGACACTAATTCAAACACTGAGAAGACATTTTAACTTTAAAACTAAAGCCAGACATCAGCAATACAGGCAGAAATAAACACCCCGAAGTGTCAAAGATTTGAGAGCATTCCAATCTGACGTAGGCCATGCCACTGTGCAATGGTGGTAGTATTAGTCATGGTTTGCTTTGCAACCTTGGCTGCCACCAGCTTATTAAGCCAAAATGAGAGCTGCCTGCAAGGACCATTATCTGCCAGTACAATACAAAGGTTAGGACTGCTGCTGATGGAAATTAATATCTACCAGTGGATCAAGCAATTTGTAAGTGTCATATAATTATGCCAGTACAAAGGTAGAGACATATGCCAAGGTTTACGATCATATACAACTGAAACAACACAGGCATATTGCAGCAATGACATTACCCTGTCATGTCATAAAATGATACAAAGAAAGATTAGTGACTGATGATTGATGGGCTCACAAACATTCCAACAGGAATACTACATTGTCTGTTAGCTAGCTGCCTTCATTAAGTGTGAACAACCATTACTCACTCAAGAAATAAAAGCAGATATTCACTTCGATATCATCCAGCATGATCCACTAAGGGCAGATCACATTAAGATGTGCCATATGTGTGTGTTCAGTGTCAGAACTAGCACTCTGCCTACCTTGTCTGGCCTCCTCTTCCAGCAGGTCAGTGTGCAGAGCCAGGTACCTCTCCTCATCGCACAGCGCCTCAATCCTGGCCTCCTCCTCTGACAGCTGGTAGGATGTATTCCATGACCCGCTGTCGTACTCTGAAAGGTCATGTAAGTGACCACGCCCATCGTATCTGTTGGATGGTAACAAGGATTAGAGAGAAGGAAGTCGACAAAGCCTTTTATACACAATATGGACCCTACTTACCAAGAGAGGGGGACCTAAAACCCAAACTTTACATCAAGAAAGCTCTATCTCTCAAAGTCTGTCATGGGGGAGTATACTTGTAAAATTCTTAAAGCTGTGATAATTTCTCATTATACAGACAACACGATAATGCACTAATTAAGTCCTTGGGCTCAATTGTTGATAGTGCTCTTTAGATAGCTAGCCAGCTTTCTGTTGCTATTTTCTTCTTGGACAAGTCTTACAAACGAACAACCTTACATCAAAAGGAAGAAACGAAAAGGGAAACAAACAAAGCAACTCGTCTCTTACCTTACAGGGTTCAATTCCCCCCCTGTAACACTCATCATTACTTCTACATCTGCAAAGAGAGTTCCATTCACACAAACCCGAGCACATAAATACCTATCCGCAAGAACCCAAATGGACGACATTTTCCAGGGTTCGTCCCTCTACGCCACTTCTCAGTTGCAGTTTCTTCATGAAGACAAAGAAATGGGGTGCTGTAGTTGGCATTCGGGGTTTGGCAGGACCCCTTAGCCTACCTTACTGGGGAAGAAACTGGGTTATGTGATAAAGACACACATTCAAAGGCTGTACAAATAAAACACAAGTTGGGTCACTGCAGGTCAAGGTGATTCAAAAGAATGCACTATTTTAAGATTAGAGTCATTTTTTAAATGTTCTGCATCAAGGTTGCAAACAAACAAAATTACCTCATCACCTGCAAAAGGCTGAAAGCACCTGTTAGTCAAACCCTGCTGTTTCAAATCGACATTGAGATATTTTGAATCACCTTAACTGCTGTAACCTTAGTCTTGGTTAGAATTTGCTCTGGCCTTGTGGATATCAGCACATCATAGGTCATTTCCTTTGTGTACACATTGGCATTTTCTGCAAAATTCAATTTGAAAAGGAATAGAAAGAAGGAAATATTTTCTGTGTTATACTCCATTCAGACTGTCATTTTATTCTATAAAGTATATCGGAAGTAAATGTTTCCAGACGAAATTCTCCCAACATATCAAGATGCAAAGCCTACCTAAAAGCTAACCCTTGTAGTCGTAAAAAACACTGTAATACTGTTGTTTTGGTCTGTGAAATACACGCCATTGCCTTTATAGGAGGTACACAGCCCAAACTAATGCAGTCAAATAAATACAGCTCTGCAACAAAACCTAGCTTCATCAAGATTACAATATTTATTTTCTAATGAAACTGTTTTACATTAGTATTACTAAACCTTGTCTACGACATATGTGTCGATGTTGTATTACACTGCAGTAGTTTTAGCTGGTGTGGTGATAAATTGGCAACTGAGTGTGCATTGATAGCTCAGCATTATGGCTAATGTTAGCAAATACTGGCAGCGATTTGCATCTTCACATGTTATTCTAGAAACTTCAAATACCATTTGTTTTGAGTTCAGGACATCCAAAAACAAGTTAGCAGACAAGAAATAAAACATTCGTCGCCAGTTGCAGGTATTTCCAAGCTTCTGCAAGACAAACTCCAAGCGGTCCCTTGAATATTGAAACAGGCTAACGGACAGGCTAGATGGTTAGCATAATGTTTCAGTCTACGTTTGTTCAACCGACCTATCAATCATGATGCTTTTTTCCCCCATCCATGGGATAAGATGTTTTCCATGTTCGTGGTAAAGAGCCCTTTCGTCGTCTGGAAACAGTTTGCAGGCATATCCGAACACCAAGAGATCGGCGTATTTATCACTGTCACTCACATCCTTCTTCACCGGTTTGTTGTTGTGGTCCTTCTTTGCGGCTCCGCGACGATACATCTCCCAATTACTCGTAAACACAGATTAACTAAGAAAGAATAGTAATGAAGGTACATTAAAGGTTTTCTGAGAACCAAATAGTCTGCAGATGGCCAAAATGTTTCGCTATTCCGTGATGTTATACACCAAAATAAAATTCTACGCCGTCGCCATGTTGGAAACCAAGTAAATGCAACTGTGTATCCTGTTCGCACTTACGACAATTTGTCTGCCTTGTTGAAACCATATACAATTTACCTTTATGAGCATTATGACATTTAAAAATATATGTTAATTTGTCCGAGCCGTATGTTTTCTTTAAGTAACAAGCATGTATAAGAGTCGTTTGGTTGCCAGTGTAGTCGGTTTCTCATCTGTGGAATGTGCTGGTGGAGAATAGATCTAAATGTTGCACTGCTATTGCAGTGAAACTAAACTGATAAAGTAACCCACATTATAAATTAATGTGAGGCTATTTTTCAAAATTGCATCTGTTTATTAGTCGCACGAGGAGCAAGATGGGGTCAAAGGCAAGAGTGATTAGGTTTAAAAAATATTACCCCAGGTAAAGATAATATAGTAAAAGTGACTTGAGGACAGAGTGTATTTGTTATATAAATGGAGCTTTTTATTTAAATCAGAAACTAGTAACAAGCATGTAGGCCATATGTCAAACCAGTAGTGATTAAAAAAAATATATATAGTATGTGTAAATATTGCTCTGCATGTTTAAACCTGTTTACTACAAATCTTTATTAGCTTCCTGCTGCTGACCATATTGTGATTGCCTTATTGTTTGATATTTTTGTTTTTATATGATTCTTCCAAACAACCAGAACAGGCAACATTGTTCGGAGATAGCTAGTGTTAGTATCAAAACAATTAAATTTTATTTACAGTGTAAAATCACAACATGAGTTATCTCATTAGTCAGGACACTTTACAGTTAGAGTCGGTCTACAAAACACTATAATATACAAAGAAGAGATAAACTCAGATTACAACACAAAAGGTGTGTTCATTCTCAGTTTGTGATGCAATTACTATATCTTTACATAGAAAATATTTTTTTGCTGCAATATTAGGCCTAAATGTTCTGAATGTCGAGTACTGAACCTTTAAATCTTGAAAATGTTGATGCCCCTGCTTATTGAGGCAATGAATCTAGCATATATTTATTTATGCTCCAAATAAATAAATTTAATTATTTAGGTTGACTTGGTTAGATTATTCCAGCATTCTGGAGAAGATATGGGTGGTGCAGTGAAGAGAAGAAGAGCTAATCAGCCAGTACAATGGCATTTCGGACTATTGAAGAGCAGCAATATTGGAAAAAGTTTGGGAACAATAATAATAAGTTTTAGATGAAAGGAACTGATCAGGTATTAAGCGATACTGACCTTTAACGCAGACTATACTGCAAGTAGTTTTTATGATTTTTGAAATTAAAAAAGGTAGCTCTTCCAGCAGACATTATTGAACGTTTTGTACTAGGTTTGATTAGATTGTTATTTAGTTGTGTCCCTGAAAAAAAAATTATGTTATGCCTCCCCAGTTCTGTTCATGTCTTTTCCAAGCATGCAAAAACTGTACCAATCATCTCTTACACAAACCTGTCTAGACAGACAGTGGAACTGAATCAGTCTGTGTTTTCTAATGAACACATTGTAGACAAAAATATTTGGGAATACTGTATATAGCATGCTGGAGAAGACTTGTGTGAACCTGTTTCTCAATATGATAATGTACTTGCTGCTGTACAGATTTTCATTTTTTACTTATTCTTAAAATGTTTCATATCAGCAACAGCTCTCCCATGGGTATCAAACCTACGTACAGTATCTGACCTACAGCAGCCTAAGTGGTGGGAAGGAGGAGAGGCTCACATAATCTTTTTATTTTTTTAAAGAGCTACAGGGAGGAAAATAAGTATTTGAACACCCTGCTATTTTGCAAGATCTCCCACTTAGAAATCATGGAGGGGTCTGAAATTGTCATCGTAGGTACATGTTCACTGTGAGAGACATAATCTAAAAAAGAAAATCCAGAAATCATAATGTATGATTTTTTAACTATTTATTTGTATGATACATCTGCAAATAAGTATTTGAACACCTGAGAAAATCAATGTTAATATTTGGTACAGTAGCCTTTGTTTGCAATTACAGAGGTCAAACGTTTCCTGTAGTTTTTCACCAGGTTTGCACACACTGCAGAAGGGATTTTGGCCCACTCCTCCATACAGATCTTCTCTAGATCAGTCAGGTTTCTGGGCTGTCGCTGAGAAACACAGAGTTTGAGCTCCCTCCAAAGATTCTCTATTGGGTTTAGGTCTGGAGACTGGCTAGGCCACGCCAGAACCTTGATATGCTTCTTACAGAGCCACTCCTTGGTTATCCTGGCTGTGTGCTTCGGGTCATTGTCATGTTGGAAGACCCAGCCTCGACCCATCTTCAATGCTCTAACTGAGGGAAGGAAGTTGTTCCCCAAAATCTCGCAATACATGGCCCCGGTCATCCTCTCCTTAATACAGTGCAGTCGCCCTGTCCCATGTGCAGAAAAACACCCCCAAAGCATGATGCTACCACCTCCATGCTTCACAGTAGGGATGGCGTTCTTGGGATGGTACTCATCATTCTTCTTCCTCCAAACACGGTTAGTGGAATTATGACCAAAAAGTTATATTTTGGTCTCATCTGATCACATGACTTTCTCCCATGACTCCTCTGGATTATCCAAATGGTCATTGGCAAACTTAAGACGGGCCTTGACATGTGCTGGTTTAAGGAGGGGAACCTTCCGTGCCATGCATGATTTCAAACCATGACGTCTTAGTGTATAACCAACAGTAACCTTGGAAACGGTGGTCCCAGCTCTTTTTAGGTCATTGACCAGCTCCTCCCGTGTAGTTCTGGGCTGATCTCTTACCTTTCACAGGTGTCTTTATGCAGCTAACGACCTCAAACAGGTACATCTAATTTAGGATAATAAATGGAGTGAAGGTGGACATTTTGAAGGCAGACTAACAGGTCTTTGAGGGTCAGAATTCTAGCTGATAGACAGGTGTTCAAATACTTATTTGCAGCTGTATCATACAAATAAATAGTGTAAATAAAAAAATCATACATCGTGATTTCTGGATTTTTTTTTTAGATTATGTCTCTCACAATGGACATGCACCTACGATGACAATTTCAGACCACTCCATGATTTCTAAATGGGAGAACTTGCAAAATGGCAGGGTGTTCAAATACTTATTTTCCTCACTGTAGGAGAGAAAGACTTGCAGGAAATCAACACAGTTCAAACTTGAACCCTTGACCTCTACATCGAGGAATAAACCTCCATGTGTATGTTCACCTGCTCTACCAACTGAGCCAAATGTACTGCATAATGCCTATACATCCCAAGCTTTTTAGAATAATTGCAATTTTGTAAGAGTGAAATAAATTGTTATGATTATTAAAAAAACAAATTGAATAATGCAATTTTTTAAAACCTTCCACTGCAGACAAAGCACAAATAATCTTTAATTGACTATGGATTTGTCCCACTCTCCATTCTGCTCTGTTGTCTAAGTGACTGTGAGGGGCACTTACCGTACACTCAAGGTGAACGCAGATCAGTTGTCTAAACAGAGCGGCCATTCAGCTCAGCTTGAAGCCAGAGTATACAGCAGCATTCAGTGCATACTAAGCATCATATGTGAATGTAAAAAACATTGATTTGTTGTTTTAACACTTCAAAAAACACATCAGCCACAAGGAAATCTCGTTGTACTAAATTATGCACTCTCCTTGTGTAGGTCACCACCCCACATTTACACTTGTTATAATAATAATAATTGTGGGAGGGAGAACGGCTAAATATTTTTCCTTGTTTAAAGAAACACTTCAGCACACAACGTGGTGATACCATTGGTGACATCTCCCAAATAATTACATTACAGCAGTTTAAAAAGAGAGGTCAACTGGAGAGTTACCCACTATATTTCAACGGTCATGGCTCAAGAAGACCTGAGACTTGGGCTTTTTTGAGTTAGTTTTTGTCTAACAAAACCTTAAAACAATAATAATAAGTCATTTCCGAAGAAGCACATTATGCCGATGTATAATGATAAAGGTCAAAGTTTCTTGGAATTTGATTACCTTTATGTAGCCGTAAACTATGTCGTGTATGAATAATAATAAGTATGTCAGACAGTAATGCGTTTTTGTGATGACACAGATTAATATTCTATGATTAACGGTTTATGCATGCATACAAACAATAGTTCTAATGTCAAATTATTTAAGAGATAAAACCTGACCAGCTTTTAAGCCTAATGAAGTATATAGCTGAGCTGGAATTGGCGACTGTAAACGCACAAAGGAGATAGAGCACATTGGCTTTCCCTTGCCACAAAGCTTTTATCTCCCCCCTCTATTATTAACAACCTTCGTTGTGTTTTGTTACAATTTGTCCATAGGTTTAGAGTAACACTCATGAAAGCAGAGGATGAAACAGGGTGAAAAAGTAGGACAGAGAACATCAAAGTAATACTGGGTTGCTCAGACAATGGTTTGTATTGCTGCAGTGGAAACAGTTGTGTGTCTTCAAAGAAACCCTGGATCTTCATGAAGTTTTTGGTCGTTAGTGAATATTCTCACCAGTATAACTAGAACACATGACACACAGTATAAGTTATTGTTATGGGTCTTGCGGTTCCCATTGCAATAACATGCAATATTTACTTGAAATTAATACAACATCATATGCACTGAAATAAAATAAATGATACAAGCAATGTGGGTAAATTTGTGTGTGAGAGCTGTACAGTCCTTAGCAAACGCAGAACAGTTTTTACATACAACATTTTATTTTGCATATCTTTCCACATTAAAATAATTAACATCGTATTCCTGCCATATGTGTGCAGTGCTTGCAGTGTAATTGTGGTACTTTTATTTGTTTCCGTGCGCCATTTAAGTTTAGCAGTCATTAATATGCAGTTGTTCATAAAAGGGGACTGACATGTTTTGTTTGGTATACTCATTAAAAGGATGCTTGCATTTCACAGGTTTGAAACCATGGAGTTAAACAAATTGGCCTTAATAACAGTAACACATTAAATGTTGTTCACCAGGTCTGGTATGTAGGCCATGCTGGGCTTCTTATATGTTCATTGTTATAACCCATTCTTAATTACTGGATGGTAAGTAAATACCTCAAAGAGCTGTATTCACAGATGGCCCGACCAGGAGGGTAAGAGACGTTTAGCTAAGCAACAAAGCCCTCCAACACTTTTGGCATTTATGTTGGATAATTTATGCCGCTCTCCTTCTGTCTCCTTCTTTATTTGCACTTGTATCACTATGTGTGGACTTGTGAAGAATGCCAGGTGTAAATAGTTTAATGGTCAGGACTTGACAATAAAACCTTTAGTAATTTGCACATTTTGGTAATATTTTGATTGCATTTCATTGTAATGGTGCACAACTTACCACATCCCCTCACTGTATGTTCTCTTATTACTTAATTGTTGGTTTATTTAGAAAAGCAGTGGCAGCAAAAACTGTCCTGTCCTGTTAGTAGTGTCCTGAGGACTGTCCCGGGACAGTCAGACACTGTCCTGTATACTGTCCTGTGACTCCATGCCTGTCCTGTACACTGTCCTCTGACTCCATGACTGTCCTGTACACTGTCCTGTGACTCCATGACTGTCCTGTATACTGTCCTGTGACTCCATGCCTGTCCTGTACACTGTTCTATGACTCCATAACTGTCCTGTACCCTGTGCTATGACTCCATGACTGTCCTGTACCCTGAGCTGTGACTCCATGACTATCCTGTACACTGTCCTGTAACTCCATGACTGTCCTGTATACTGTCCTGTGACTCCATGCCTGTCCTGTACACTGTCCTATGACTCCATGACTGTCCTGTACCATGTGCTGTGACTCCATGCCTGTCCTGTACACTGTCCTATGACTCCATGACTGTCGTGTACCCTGTGCTGTGACTCCATGACTGTCCTGTGACTTCATGACTGTCCTGTACACTGTCCTATGGCTCCCAGACACTGTCCTGTGACTCCATGACTCATATATATATATATATATATATATATATATATATATATATATATATATATATATATATATACTATAAAAAAATAATCCCCCTCTCACCCCTTGTCCCCTTGTGGGGTGGTATGTGTCATCCTCAAGCTTGGGTCCTCTACCAGAGGCCTGGGAGTTTATATATATATATATATATATATATATATATATATATATATATATATATATATATATATATACTACTATAGCATTGTAATGTCCTCTACTTCTACTAACCCAAAATAGGTTAGTAGAAGTAGAGGACATTACAATGCTACATTGTCAGGCTTTATAATTGAAACATGCAGCAAGTCGTACTTTAACCACAAGGTTGACAATTTGATCCCCAGCTTCTCATGTCTGCATGTTGAAGTGTCCTTGAGCAAGACACTGAAACCCCAAGTTGCTCCTGATGGCAGGCCAGCACCTTGCATCGCAGCTTCTCCACCATCGGTGTATGAATGTGTGTGTGAATGGTTGAATGAGAAGAAAATTGTAAGGCACTTTGTTCAGTAAGGTTGAAAAGCGCTACATAAAATCCAGCCCTACTTCTTAGATAGCTCTATGGTAACAAACCATCCAAGTTAAAAAATGTTGACCCATATTTCCGTTTATAGTGGCAGTGCCCTCTTGTCATTATGACGGGAATATTTCTATACAAACAGCCGGACAACTGGACTACCACTGGACTATTTAGACTTCATCATCTTAAGTAAATATAACAAAATACAGTGGAGGATCTCAGCAAGTCATTCCCTCCATTCTGTCTCATTAAACCCTATGGTAGCGTTCAAAAGGAGCCATTAAAGTGAGATTTCTGGATTCAGCCAAGTGT
Organism: Etheostoma perlongum; assembly: GCA_026937815.1. NCBI lineage: Eukaryota > Metazoa > Chordata > Actinopteri > Perciformes > Percidae > Etheostoma > Etheostoma perlongum. The sequence goes on along the minus strand of CM049386.1, from coordinate 16,140,577 downwards.
CTCTTCTTTATAGTCGGTCTACAGAGCCTCAGTAACAATACTTTGCAGTGAGTCCATGCTGAGAACTGGGAATACAATAAAGCCTTTAAAAATTCTCTTTACAGGTCTTTATTTTTCTCAAATGATCCAGTCAAAGAATTACTGCATTGTCCATTTTATATTATTCTGCCATCTGTATTTCTCACTAAAAAGAAAAACATGGTTAAGACACAGATCCATTACTTTTAAATTTATAGAATTTATCATGAATCATGAATTTATCATCTGTTGTCTCACAATAATACTAATTCTCATATCAATAGGTCTTGCATGGGTAGTTTGTTCAGATAAAATGTTAATTGTTGTTAAAGGGCCCATTTTATGAAAAAAAATTCTGGGATTTGGGGTGTTATTTTATGTCTCTGGTGCTACCACAAACTTGGGGAAAACCATCCATGTTGTTTTGAGTGAGATACGGGTTTCTGAATGTCCTCTGCCTTCAGTCTCTGATTGAGCTGTTCAAAATCTGCACGGCTTTCTACGTCACTAGCCATGATGAGGTGGTTAACCGTAGCACATGCTAGCTCTAGCATGCTAGCTCCTTCTCAATGGCAAAACACTGCTACAACACACATTAGTTCACCATAATCTACAAAAGAACTACTTCCATCTCCCTGGTCTGCAAGTATTCCTCAAGTGCACTCTTGTTTAGAAGAAGTCCCCGAGCTAATCCTGTCTTGTACTGACCAAAGCTGGAGAAAGAGTATCTAGCTGATGTGACCTTACCTTGCTACTGGGCATGTCTGACTCCCAACAAAGTATAGAAGTGAGATTTCTCACTCTGTAGCTAAAACAAGTGTGATGTCTCACTCTGTAGCTAAAACAGAGACCTAAACACACCAGGTGAAAACAGGATCTGCAGCAATGTGCAGTACAACAAAAATATGGTGTTTTTTGAAAATGAACCATGTAAACCTATTCTGGTAACACCTCGAAATACAATTATTAACCTGAAAATGAGCATAATATGGGCACTTTAAACACTACTACTGAAGAATCCAAACAATAACAATTTATTTTACAACCAGATGATGATTCCTTAGTAGTCAGCTCTCATAATTAGGGCATTAGACTGCAGCAACAACATGAAGGAACTTTAAATGCTCTAAGTCTATTCTTTGATCTTGCTGAGTAGTCCTCTGAGAGGATTAAAGTGTCATATTAGATAGATTTGCGTCTGTGGAGAATAATATAAATCTTCCAATTCCCCACAGTGAGATCCATAACCAACTGGATGACAGCATGAATAAAAAATGCAAGCCACTCCACATTCAGACACTTTGTTGTTTTCGTGTTATGCTTTGCACAAGGTGTCAAAATACACTAAAACATATGAATTTATTGTTGCTGCAAAGCGCAGCCGGTGTCATATTGAAGAAATTGGTACGACTAAGCATAGATTGTTTTACTGATATGGTAGTAGCCAACTTCTGTCAGCTGTTATTCAGGTTTAACAGCCAGATATCAGTTAGTCTTGCATTGCCAGACCTTCCTCCACTGCGCTACGATGGAGGGTCTGGCTAGTCCACACTTGGTTTATTAGCATTTCTTTAATCCAATCGCAATTGCCTTAGGTGGTGCTAAGCACCAGAGTTAATAACATTGCCTCTGTAAAATAGCTTTGGGAAGGAACTTTTTTATGTGGAACATGTGTACGTTCATAAGTTGTTTTATTCGTGCAACTGAGGCTAGCTGTCTGGATTTACCTTGCAGAGATCTGAGGAACAGTTAACCATAGTCCTCATAAATCCACCGGAATTTAGAATTCCAACACAACAAAAGCGGAAGGTGACGAACATCCGGCTGGAAATGAGGTGACATCTGGTGTCCAGCAGCACCTGAACAATCCAGTCAACACTGTCAGAAACAACCCTTGACTCTCCTGATCACCTGCTTCATGCAGTATCACACATCCAGAAGAGATCAGCATGTCTCATGCGCTCTTCACATAAAAGTTCATGCATCAATCCAGGTTATCCCTTCTTTGACTGAAAGGTTGGACAGGACACAAGGCGACAAGGACAAACGTCTTGGTGCTGCAGCTGTCACTTTTATTTAGGAGCAAGATGCGTTAAGTTGGATTGCACTGCGGCGGCAGGTGGATTTATTGGAATTAGTCAGAGGCTTAATGGGACCCCTGGGCTCTTATGGTTATTTCACACAGAAACAACCCTTTCAGGTGGGGTTAAACAAAGTATGAAATTAATTTATGAATATTTATGACCTACTCAAATGAGGCCCGGGTAATCCATCAGGAGTTTTGTTGTGTGAATAGTGAAGATGAGGTAATTTTGAGCTTGGCCCCTTTAGGGCTGTTTATCTGATTTGTTCACAATATCTGGGTGATGAATGTAGTAATTAAGTCTTACCTAACCGATTGTTAGCTTTTATTAGACACTGAGGACTGTCATAAAGGTGTTGGATTTGTTTTCAAGTGTTTCAAGTGTACATGTGCACAGACAAAAACTCACACATAAGGAGAATGTGAAAAAACAGATAGATGAGAAGCTCAAGAAGATGAATCAATATCTTCATCTGCATCTAAGCTTAGTCGTGTTTGTGCGTGTCTGTGCTGTAAATACAATTCTCCATATACACATAGCAACTTATACACATGTTTAGCATTTCAGCAGAACATGCAGTTTGGCTGCCACCATGAAAATGACATGGGTTCCCATTGATTAGTAATGGCTAGGTATTTAATATGTTCCATATGTGATCTCTATTGGGATTAGGTTAATGTGGCTTAAAGGGGAACAAGTGACACTGAATGACAGTCTTGCTTTCAGTTACCCATTCATTGTCAAATTACACACATGGCGTGTGTTTATTTAATTCATCCGGCTGTGGTTTAACCTCATATATTAAAATTTGATGTGTTTTTTGTTTGTGGAGGTATTTTTTTTCTCATTTCTATTCCACAGTCTGTTAATCAGACTATTTTTTACAGACCATTGTTCAATTTTTCTCTTAATCTTTATGTCTTTTTTCTCTAACTTTCCAACAGCTTAAAGCATAGACTTTTATTCACTTTGTTTAAATTATAAGATCAGTCAGGAACACTTTAACCATTTATTGAAAATATAGTTATGCTATCAGTATGCTACAGTTATGTTATCCCTGGACCACCCAAGCAGCATGCTATGCTAAAACACAAAGCACTATGCAGAAAACCCACTGGGTATAGAAGAGTGAGCCAAAAGAAAAACATTGAAAGACATTTTAAACTTTGAGTCATTTTAGGACTTCAAACTCGGAAGGTGGAGGCTGGGATGGTGGAGGCAACATTTTGCTAAGAGTAGCAGTGAGTGAAGCAGCGTCAGAGTAGCAGGGATCAGGGACGAGGGAGTCTTATTTAATTGGACCTGCCTTAAAGTAAGAGGAGGCTGTAATTGGTGTGTGTCTGGTAGGAATGATAACTCATTCCTTTATAAACTAATGTTAAGCTTGATTTAATAAAAATGTATACTTATTTAGAAGCTTCTGCCTCCTCATTGGGTGCATAGTCCTGCTCCCCCTCAGTGAAGAAGATTCAGGTTATTTTTGAGACCTAAGGCTATGAATGTATTGTCATCTATTTTTTATTTTGACCAACAAAGCGTGCTAGGACTCTTAAGTAATCCTAATGCATTTTGTCCTACAATGTCACATTCACTCAAACGAGTGAAATCACAAACAAAAGGAAAACGGACACCATGACCTTCTGGACTTCTGCGCTCTGAGCACCTGGCTCTGGCTCACAATTATTTTCAAGTTTTCAGTCAAAATCAATCAGATACATCAACTCAATCCAGATTGTCTTCTAGACAGCATATCTTAACCATGGACTTTACAGTTTTGTTTTGGGACTGATCAAAACCTATTATTGTATCAACTATTTAGAGGGAACATTTCTATAATCAATGGAGGCTTTCTGTCAGTAAATTGACCTTTTCCTGTGGCCTTTTCCCATGAATAATTGAAATTATGTGTGACAGCAGCTCTCGGCAGGATTAAATAAGTGTAGAGATTTAAACCCATTTTATCCTGGCCACTGTCTCAGAATATATAGATGCTTCCATAAAGCCCAGACTTGGCATTTCACTCGCTGAGCTGCAAGTCCAAGAAATGTAATCACAGGAAGTTGTCTGTGACCGCAAAGAGAGCCAAACACCTCAGCTGGCACTGATCACAGATCAGGCACAATAGTAAAACTATGCTTTATTTTAAATTAAAGTTTAATAGAAATCATTTTGATCTAAAAACGGCAATGCTTGTCTGTCAGTCAGTTTTGAGTCTACTCCTTTGGTCTAGATCAGGGTTGGACTGGGAGCAAAATTCAGCCCTGGCAATTTTCATCTTGACTGGCCTAACTATTATGCTGTATTTATGTCTTCAAGTCTTAAACAGTCATAACCTCAAAGTCAGCTGCTCAACAGCACTGCATTCATATGGGGATTTATTGTTTTAATGAAACCTGGGAGACATGTAATACAAATAGGTTTGATAACTGTATAGCCTTCAAAATATATTTCAAAGAAAGAAAGAGCTACAGAATAGAAGAAAGAGACCAAGAAAGGAAAAGAAACATTCTGTCTCTGCTGGTTCTGCAAAAAAGCTTTTAATTTAAATAGAAAGTGGCTGAAAAATAAAGAGAGAGAGGGAGGGAGATAGACAGACATAGAACATTGAAAAAGGTGATCACCAGACTGGGACAATCAGCAGACAGATACTGGCGAAAACTGTGAGCTTTTCCCTGAGCAAATGATAAATAGGACACTTTAGCAGTACTGACTGGGCTGGTCAGTGCTGCTGCAAAGTGCTCATTCTTCATCTGCCTGCCTGGAGTCTAATGAAATGGCAGTCTAACAGTCTCTGACAGAAGGAGTACTGGAGGGCAGAGTGGTGGCATATTTCAAATACTGGAACTCACTGAAGATAGTTCAGTCATTCAGTTTACATCTTAATCAACATACTGTAGGTAAGGCAATTGCAAAGCGGGCCATCACAGCCTGTTGACTTGATCTGCTGGTCCTTGCTGTGATGGACACAAAGTGGGTACATTGCTGAGTGGGAAAGCAAGGGCCCAACCAGCTTAAAAGGCAGTTACTCTGTTAGTTTTGACATATACGGTGCATTATTGGTGGTTAAATTGAGCTGAAAGTGCTGAGTTGGGTGCTTTGTTGTTGGCATTTGCTGTACCTTTACAGGCTCCTATCAAAAAATATTAAAGGTACCGGAAAACTGAAGACATTTTGTGAATAAGCTTGCTAGTCCAAGTGATGGGTCCTACAAGAGCAGACTATTATCTGCCAAAGAATCCATCCAACCAACATTATTTTCAGTTGACTGCCAGTAGTGGTTGCTAGGAACGTTTTTTGATCAAAGAGCTGAACAGCTGCATCAGTTCCTTCCACATTGTTTGGACACTATTTTTCATGAATATAACACTCTATATAACTCTATTTGAATTTCTGAACAAATCTGAACTCAAGGTGGCAATTCAGATGTGTGGATCCAGGTTTTGTGAGGTAGCAATTGTACATTTGGAAGCGCTAGAGTGAAGTGTTTCTTCAGTAGCAACTATTTTGCAGTCACATAGACAATTCACACAACGTCCCATCCACCATGGGTAACACAAAAACACTAGTAAAGGGTTTTTCGGATCTCTATTCACAACTAAGGCTTGTTAATGGACTGAAGCAGTCTACGGCCACTGAAGGTAATGGCAATTGGACCCCAGACAAAAGAGCACTACACTTCCCCTGATGACACACAAAGACTGTAAGAAACAGCCTCTTCCACAAACAACTAGCTACCTGCTGAAAGTGTCATGGAAAATGATTTATTGCCTTGCACCCACAGTCTATTATACTGTTTGTATAAAGTTGTCAGCATATGCTATCTCTGCACTGCTGCTGTTGTAGGGAATATTTTTTCCAGAGAATTAATTTAACACTTTGGTTTGACTACCTGTGACATGCATGAGAGCTTGTTTTGTACCTGAGTGTAAAATATCCTGAAAGGTAACTATTGATTGGCTGTATTGTATCTTTGCAAATCATGCGTTAGATGTAATGAGGTCAGTGTTCAGAGCCATTCAATTGAAAGCAAATTGTTCTGTGTCCAGTGTGTCCCTATCCCCCTCCACATTTTTGTTGTCATCCTATATAGAAAATTAGAACTTGGTGTCTCTGGATAATTTATTTAAAACTGTTTCTTATTTAAACCCCATCTATTAAGCAAAGATATTTTGTTATACTTGATCATGTCTTTAATTTATTGCTGTGATTTGTCTTTCCCCAAGATGGATTTCATCGGGGGACAGTGGATTGATCTGTCTTTGTTCATTCACTTGTTTGTCCATCAATGACATGCCTTAAACAGATATTACTGAGTCGATTTTGATTAATCTAGGATGTTTGGCTGGCCCCTTTACTGATTGACCAAAGGGCATAAATGAATACTAAAGATAGCTCTTCATTTTTTTCTTTACATTTTTAAACTGGCATGTTTACTCGCTGGCCTCCTTTCACTTTTCTGCCTTTGTTGGCGTATTGCTGCACTACTTGACTTTACCACCGCATGTAGATCAGTGAAATAGTGTGATATTGTTGGCAGGAATGTGTAATGTGTATTGTGTCATGTGCGTCCTTGTGCATATGCATGAGACAAACAAAACAAGGATCCACTCATAAAAGCTTCTCCATAGCGCTACTAGAGGTCTACAGCTCCAAGTGGAGATTGTCAAGGCAAAGCATTGTTTTAGAAATGAAGGGTTATGTGATACTATATATTTTGGTTGACTGCAGTGGGCATAATGATTGTCAACAGTAATGACTTGTAAAGCATTTTACCAATGAAAAGAGAAAAAACATAACTGCAAGCTAATGCAAACAATACAGGTTTAAAAAGGAAAGAAAAAGGCTTTACAAATGTATTATAAAGTAAGAAATCCATTCAATGTTTGTTAAGCCTTAAAGGAAAATTCCGACCAATTTTTATGTTAATCTTGATCACTATAAATATGCGTGTACTTTCAATTGAAAAAAAAACAGACCAAAATCTGTGCCATAAACACAGCTGCAGCTATGTGTACGAGCTTCCACTGAGTTAAAACAGCAGTTGTTGGGGCAAGTTTTAGAGTGCCTTTGTGCCTCTTAACAGACACAAAATGCAATTAAAATGTCCTTGCAACATGAACGGGGGCCTTTTGTGCTGAATCCTTCTTTAAGGAAACACATGATGTGTTTTGGTTAGAAATGTTAAATGAACACACAACTCCAATCAAAAATCAAGCATCTACTCAGGGCTACTAAGGAGAAGCTGCTGCAAAAAGCAACTTTTTAAATTATATGTGTAACCATATTTGACTGGTGCCCTGCATCAGGTTTAATAGGAAATGATGATTGGATTGGTGAAGGATGCTGCTGTATATTGACAGGCCAGCAATGAGGATATGATTTCACCACAGTCCACCTGGGCTGGAAAGGGTTGGCTGGAGGAGAAGGGGGGAGGAGGGCTACAGGAGAAGAAGCAAGCAGCTATATTTCCCTGCATCATCTATTTCCTATAGTAGGAATTATAGATATACAACGCTTTATACTTAAAGAAGTAGCTAACTAATTAGCACTGAACAGGCATTTTTAACACTCCAGTGACAAAGTAAAATATCTTATTTCTCTTTGTTACCTTTAATTTATATATTTTAGTTTCACTTTGATAAACTGTAGTATGCACATGTAATGAGTGAGCAAACATTGGAAATACTATAATCACAACTACCTACAGGAAGACAATCAGTCAGCAAATGCTGAGCCTAGCATAAGCAGCAATGGCGGAATTAATCACCTGGAATGAAGTAAGGTCTGCATTTTTCGTTTTTCATTCGTCAAAATGACACAGAGAAAGCAAGACTAGCAGTGATGATTAAGCACACTGTATTTGACACCTAATAATTTTAAGATGTGATAGATGGCCCAAAAAGAGAGCAGAAAGAGAAAATGTTTTGGACATATTTTGTGGATGTAGGTTAAGATTAAGTCTAGACAGTTATGGCGTCTCAAGCTCCAGATTGACCTTCTAATGTTGTTCCCCTGTTGTTTTTCACAATCAGTTCTCTAACAACATGAAGACATGTGCTGCATGGCAAATATTTTTATGGCATCTGTTGTCCTGTTATTATTATTATTACTATATAATGTTTGTTGTATTTTTACCATCTAGCCTGCAACTATGGCAGCAGCCCCCCCACAGAAGCTGATTTATGAGTCAATGTTTTCCTTCTGTTGTCAATAATGCATTTTTGGAAGGCACACCTCTAATTACTGGAGATTGAGAGGGAAACTTTAATTTGTTTTTAAGGTGTAATTAAGTCTTATAAATAGCTCAATCTTGCCATGCAATATGATAATGTAATATACAGCTACTTATTTTATATTAGTGCGGAGGAAGAAAGTCAAAAGATACAGTATGACAGACATACAGTTTAATGATGTATGCCACAGCGTTAATACATTTCTATATCAGCTGTGTTGCTCTCATGAATCATTTATGAAGTATACATAGGCTTTGCACAAACAAACAAACAAACAAACAAACAAAAACAATAAACCTCCTCATTATCCATTGCTAAGATTACAAGAACGAACTGCTAAATGCTCCAAATGTGAAAATATGTGAAACACATCTGTACAACCACAGATATTGTATCTGATATCTAAGCTTTTCTTGGTTACTTGTTGGAAAAGTGTGTTGTTAACTTGAAAATAGCTTTGTCTCTTGTCTTGCAATTGTTCCTACTTTTCTTGCTTTATTACTTTGTGACCTGCCATTTCCTCTCCATAACACACTCTTCTCTGCCTCTCCATTCTCCTTCTGTCTTTGTGTGTTCTGTATCAAGTAATCCGAGCGTTTACAAAAGATACTATGGGATGGCCATTTTAAGGTTTTGTGAAGGAAAAGTAAGCATGACATTTTATCTCTGAAGTAGTGCTCTGACAAAATTGCTTTGCTTCACGGAAATTTACATTGTCATCTTTGTGTGCTGCACCATTGGCAAGAGGAGTTCTTCCATCACTACATCTCCCGTCTCTCAATATTGCTGATTTGTCGCTTAACAACATTATTTATTGTACCTGTGCATGCTTAATTCCACGCTTTACATATGCCTCTTACATTAGTAACATAATGTGGTATGTGTGTGAACCGGAGTGCAGCAACCGCAGAATAATTGTCTTTATTGTTCCATTGTTTGGGAGGACAAGGAGACTTTCATAAGCTTTTACAACCATGTTTTACTACTTCATTTGTTGTTAACCTGGAACATATAGGCACACAAGAAAGATAAATAGAAAGAGTAAGCAGTGATTCTGGCAACCTGTAGTGATTTTGCTGCTCTCTGCAACCCATGAGCTATTGTAGTAACACCACACAAAGCTCCCACCTTCTCGCTCATTTGGCTGATTAACATGCTCTCACTCACTGCTTGCAATGTCTGGTCTCCATAGTGTTCCACAACGGCTAAGGAATTTTGCTCCTACAGAGAGAGGTAGGTAAAGTCTCTGGGTAACCAAGCAACTGGACCCAGGTATGTTCAGGTGTATGTTCCCATCAAGTAGAACATGTGGACATGATCTCCCATTTCAATTAGGAGAGACGTGTTTGCAGATATGCAAATAAGATGTATTGTACAGCTCAAATAAAATGTACAAAGTCTTTGGTGATAAGACTCCATCTCTATACAAATCTTTCGTATATCTATATATAGAGGTGGAGAACCATGAGACCCCACCGATGCAATCCAGATACCGGTGGTGGCAACGAAGGAGAATACCAGACCGAAGGAGGCTCCAGACCGGTCAGCTGGAGTAGATGACTGCAGGTGGTAGGTTGCACTCTTTGCCTGCAACAACAAGGGAATAGCAAAGGGGAGAAACAGATTTAAAGCAGGGTTTTGACTCTGCGATTGGCTCTTGCCATTGTGTAACGATTCTGATTGGTTTTGCAAGAAGGTGAACGCTTCCAACAGCTGATTCGAGTTAGGTAGAGCATTGATAAAGGGTAAGGACTTCCTAAAAGAATTTACGCTGAGATACATTTCAATCAGGGGAGTTAGAGACAGTTATACACACATGATAAAATATACCTTTATAGGATAACAGCTGAATTGATTTAGGAGTGCATCAATCAATAGTTAGGTCTTCCTGAAAGAATTTACGCTGAGCTACATTAGTACAGGGGCTAAACCTGTACCATGTCGCTGTCCCTGGTGCTACACATCATGCGCACTATAGTTAAATGGAGCTGACTGATGAATGAGTTTAATATTAATATTGTAAACTGCATGTGGAATATGCAGACGTTTTAATAAACAACTCGTGCATACACAAACATCAATATTTTCTTTAATTCTGAAATGTTTACTCCCAAGCAATGTTGTTTTCAGTTTAATCAGGTGAACACAGTATGTGGGTGGGAAGCTTGTGGGGGATAATATTTGGCCCTTCTACAGTTTGAAATTGCCCATTCGAATCATCCAATTTCCTTCTCAATGTTTAAGAATGAACCGTATAAGGTGATGCACAAATAATCACACAGTTGGAGAGGCAGTTGTCACATGTCTTGAACAGGTATACTGTGACATCAAATGTGGCTGGTATGAATGTTCAGGCATCCAAATCACATGCAGGGTGGGTTTATATATAAAAAGGGTATATTACTTTAACTAACTAACTTTGCAACATTGTGATCCACTTTGATCATGCTCTTAAGTGAGTCACACAATGTGACTCCCTTAAGAGCACAGCTTGTGCAAACGTCCTAAAATGCAAATGTACACGTGAGCAGCACATACCCATGTGTGTATGAGTGCACACTTGCCAGCATGCTAAGCGTTATTCTGTTTCCTTGGTGACAGCCTTACTGATGTTTCTGACATTTCAATCCTGTGACTCCTAATCTAGCAAAGACTTGTGGACATGCTAGAAAATTATGATGCAAATTCAGCATGTTCTACAGTCAGTTTCTGGCAACACTGTACATGTTGTATGATTTTGAGCATTTCAATTTTTTTTTAAAGTTTGTACACACATTCAAAACAATCTGTTTGATATCATGTTAAAGAAGGTTTCTCTGAGGTTCTTCATTGCTAATTAGCTCACTTTTAGCTCTAATTTAAACCTTTCACATTTTGATGCTCGGATGATGCTTCAAACCATGATTTGTGTGTACGTGAAAAATGCAAAGGCACCCTTCTGTACTGAATGTAGCTTCTGACCAAAAATATTGCCAGTCTGCTAAACTGCTTATGAAATTTGGCATACTTGTCCCTAATCTATCAATTGCAGCAGATGGGGATCAATCGATGGGGGAGTCAATAGACATAGGGAGCAGCCATTACTATTGGTTATCATCCTCTGGTTCCCTTGACTGAACACTTTAACTCACCAGTTCCTATGAATGAGCAGAAAGCTGCCTTTAGACAGTATATGAAAGATGATGGCTGTCAGCTGATAAAAAGGTCGGACCTGAAGCCACAGTTTACACTCTCTCCTGGCACCCTGCTAATGGAGGGGCACTATGCCAACCGTAAAGCATCAACTGGGCATGAAATGCCAGCCCTGTCAAAACCATCAAAACCAACTGCTCATCTTCCAGAGCATCTCTTTAATGAGCTTTAACGAGCTTTCTGTAAAATACACAGCTGAAACAAGCAGCAATACATCCTCATTTTACTACTACATTGCATTGCAAGCTTTAGGTGAATGCAAAAGTTAATTGTGAGAGCAAAACATGTGGTGTGGTGTTACCTTCTTTTTGAGATAAAGGGTTCTAAATACCTCAATGTCTCATGCATACAAAATGTGTGCAAAAAGTTTTGCTAGCATGCAAAACTTAAGAATGAACAGCAGCTGAAAGTATTATTGATTGTGTGTGCACTCGTCTGTGCTAAAAAAGAAATAAAGAAAAGAAGGCCTGGGGAAATGTGTGCAGCATGGGTTGTCTATTTTGCAGAAAGAGAGAGAGAGAGAGAGAGACAGAGGTAAAGTATCAAGCTGTGGTGATGTGGTTTCCAGCTGTTCCGTCTTCCTTGTAAATCTGTGCTGATTATTGCTGCTCGTCGGTGGTGGAACATATCTTTACATTTTAAGTACAATGCACATTTTCTACTGGTATAATCAAACATTTATAACTGGAGGCTCAAAAACTTGGTCAGACTGGTTCTCTCAGAGAAAGTAGTGAAGTTATATTGTCAGTTACATCACGATGGGTTACTTGTTTCTGACTGGCTGACAGGTGTTGGTCTAAAGTAAATATCAGGATACCTTTAAACACAGTTCCACACAATCATTGCCCACACCTGTCTATATATTTTTAGTTTTGACCAAAATATATCAACAAATCGTACAAAATCTCAACAAATGCTAAGCATTGCAGGGTTTACGAAAGATCTTGCAGAGTTATTGCAATACATCACTATGGGCTGTAGGTGTATCTAATAAACTGGTAACTCTGTAAAGGTTTTTGCATGGGGTGTACCTTGAATTACCACTGGTTGTATCTGCTGTTTGAAAGAAATCGGGTGTTATTTCAATGCCCAAAGGAAATTCTTATGGTATGAGTTTAAAGGATGTATATGATGAATTTAGCATTTCCCAATCTGTCTTTCAATCTTTCATGGTACCAACCTTTGAAAATGAACCTACCTACTTATATCATAACTAAATTTGCAGGTTATTCAATGAGCCATGTATTTGTTTAACATAGAATTTCTCAAGAGCTACAGCCTTGCTCTGTTTCACATGAAAAGCCCCATCATTAGGATACAGATTCATCTACCCGTGCCTTTCTCAAATGGATGCTCACAGACACATTTCTAAATATTCATTTTACTTGCAGCCTCATATAAACGAACACCGCTAACTCTACGCTCTGTGCTCTCTGCTCTAAACCCCTTAACACTCTTTGCACAACTTCTAAATCCCATAACCCCCGCCAATCTATACTTGAAAATGTAAACAGCTAGGACCCATCACTGTGAGAGTAAGAAGCGCAGCTCACCTCCCTAGGAAGCCAAAAAACAAAATAAGCATCTTATTTTATGGCACATGGTATTAAAGCAGAACTCCCTCTGCGACAAGGGTTGATGTCAGCCCCAAGTGAGATGGCTCTCAGAATCAGAGATCTGCTCCAGAGAGCAGCAATTACAGCTAGTTTTGGAATAAAAAACACAGTTAAGACTTGTAGGTGGTAAAATGTTAATGTGCCTTTGACTGGGATTTAATGATCAGAAGTAGTGTTATTACTGTACTCAGTAATGACATGAACAAATATGGAATACTGGCATCAGATGTTTAGTGTATAATTAAGTTGGCAATGAATTAGGCGATGAAAAGCTTGACTCCATATGGGTTGGAGTTGTGATACTATTGACTATTGTTTTTTGGGGTCTACAGTCAATGTTACAGCTGCTATTTAACCTATACTCATAGTTGAGACCTTAAACTGACATTTGGGTGCATGTAAATGAACAGCAACAGATCATAGGGATAATTCAAGCAGAACACAAATGGCGTACTTTTTTTATCTATTAGGAACAGTTATCTCATTATCTGTTAGGAACAGCTTCATTCATGCTTTACAATCACTGGCTCATTCTCCAGCTGTTCACTCCTGTCTCCTAAACTAATTTGTTCCCATAAAGCTAAACTGTATTCTCAATTATTATAAGTATTATTATTATTATGTTTGTGACAGGCAAACGTGAAGTTTTAGCAGTCTCCTGGCTAAAGGTCCCGTGCTTGTCTGACCCATCTATACACCCAACCTCCTCTCTACGTGGACTTAGATTATGACATGTAAGTATTTGTGATATGTTAGAAACAAACATAACCCGGGAGAAAATATGTTTCTCTCAACATAATTGAGAATGCAGTTTAGTTGTAGTTGAGCTAAGCTGACCTGAGGCCTATACTGCGAGGCAAGATTTGGCATTAACAAGGTAACTTTAGGTTTAACCCAGGGTTTTCTGTATCACAACGGTGGATCACTTGTTACTGGGTTAAATCGGCGTGGTAATTTATGCTGAACACCTAACCTACTCGGGAGCAGTATATGTTGGAGATTAGAGATCAACCGGTGTAAAAGTACCGTCTACTGACCAATCAACAGTCGATTGATAACGGCATCACCGCTCTTCGAAGATCCGCTGGAGCCCGGTGCGCGGAGAAATAGAGGTGCGCTCAGAAAAGTCAAAGAACCTGAAATAAATCCAAGGCATGTTGACCTTGATACGTAGTATAGGCTTCTGTTTGGCTACCATCAGACTTGCAGCATCCATTCGTTTTCATGCAGGTGTACAGCACAGCCATTACAACCTGACACATGCTATTATTCTGCTAATACAATCAAGCCAAGGTTATTTGCTACCGCAGCCTCCTCCACCACCGCAACCTCCCGCATAGTTAGTATTGTTGATTATCTTTGGTTTTGTTTTGTTATGGTATTTTTTCTCTCAGCAGAATTCTTGAATAACCATTTGCTATAAATGTCAATGGGAATTCCTTCCTTCAATCCCTGGTAGCCATTTGTGTAACTTTGTGAAATCCAAATACTGATGTTTTCACTTTTGTAAGTTCACATGCAACTCACAGTGAGGCAGAACTGTTCAACCAAAAGCCCAGATCTTGTCTGGAGATGGACATAGTCACACTGTATAATAGCCAGTAGGCATAAAAGAACAGGAGAAGCAACATTTTTTTCCAACCCACGAATGTTGTGCTGCACAAGCTGTTCAGTATTGCTTAAACGGCAAGGTCTTTGTTGCGTTGTCATTAGCTGTTTTATACAGTACAGGGTGTTTTTATACAGCTTGGCAGTGCTAATTATTTTAAATAATTTTTAATTCCTCTAAGCAATACCTGCAGTAATAAGAAAAAAAGGTTCATTCAAATTGTCTTGATACAAGTAGTCCAATTTAGTGTTATCTTTATTCTAATTTTTGCATTAATAGTTTGAGACCTCACATTTCTTCTGAAGTATATTCAGAAGTTACAGTGTTTGATGTTGACAAGGTGGTGCTCTACCAGGAACTCTGAATGTATAGTTAGAAATACAAACTTTAGCTGCCATCTGTCAATGGGCTGCCAGACACTTGTAGGTTTCCAGTAGTATTGATGTCCTTCTCCCACAGGGGATGTAAGTGTATTAACTTGAACACAACTGCAACAGTCTCAACATCCAAACATGGTTTACTTGCTTTCTGGAAGATTTCAAAAAGACTCCAGTGGCCACTCTGGGCACTAAAAGTCAATACTTGTACAAGAACAAGCCAACAGAGTTTCAATTTTAAGTTTCAAAATGAGACAGCAGCTTCATTAAAAATACAGACCACAAACTTTCTCTCGGTAAACACATTGGGGGCTGAACCGGTATCTTGCCTGCTAAATGCAAACTGTGGTTTACACAGCCTAAACCACAGCTTCTTCTATTGTTCCAGTTATGTTTTATGAATTTAAATGTGAGAGTCATTGTTTTCCTCAACCCTGGTTCTTAAATGTCCCCAACTACTAAAGCTGTTTGCTTGGCTTGACAGCCTTTTAGCCACATGCAGTAATCTGCCTTGGCTTTAGCTGGTGTAAATATCTAATGAACGTCTGCAGTGTGACAGTGAAGAAGGCATGGTTGTAAGGCTAGAATTACCTAATGCCAGCATTGTTTTGACATAAATTACATTCAATAGAAAAGAATATCAAACGCTGTTGTCTTGTAACAACCCTTTAACAAACATCTGGAGCAGCAAAACATGATATATTTAGACTTTGTCATTTTGTTTTTACTCTTCTGTAACAAAAACATTATAAATCATAATTTATAATCACAAATTAATTAAATGAGGATCAAGGATGCTAGACAAAAAATTATAATACACTTAAAAAACAGAAAACACAACACGTGACAGTAACACTTTTTTTTTTCCTTGGCGCTACCTTTTCACACATTGAGCAGCTACTCTTTAAAGTTCTTATTGTGCACATTCATTGTTGCAGCCAGTGTCAGTAAAGGGCTGGACAGGACAAAGGCTCAGGTTCAGAAGAGGGCCTTTGAAACAAAGCTGAGGCTCCAACAAACAATCCTCCATCTGAGGCAGGAAAGACACCTGCCAGAGGAAAGCTATTTAAAGGCTGTGTGCAGCATGGGGGGGATAGCCTGTTTGTAGTTTGTTTACTTCAACTTTCCAGACTTAAACAAAGTGTAACTAACTAACCCTTGTTTAAAAAAATCGATTATGCCACATGTCCTAATGGCTAAATTCAATTTAGTCCCTTTATTTGCTTCTGACAGCCTGTTGGGCTCAATTGTTGTTTGTCAACTGTTTTGTTGTTTGCTTCGCCATGTTTTGGTTTCACGCTACTAGGGAGAGAAGTAGAAGGATGGTTGTACGCAGGCGTGCGGACTTGGTGGTTTTGTGTTGCAGTGCTTCACACTGCCATCTAGCCACCTGGAGTGCATACTACAGTGAATTTCACACACTTTTGCGTCACCATATGCACGCAGATTTCCCCTTACTTAACAACTTAATTAAAAACGCTAACGCAACTTTTGGGTTTTTCTCTTCAGATTATTTCTGAGTAAATTTATCCTAAATCTACACTGAAAAGGGGATATTTCACAGTTTTACAGTTTAATGTATGGAAAGCTAACATATGGGGCATATAGCTAAGGCTTGTGGCAGCACCATCAATCACAACTGGCAATGCTGACGGGATGGGAAGCTGTTGAGGGATTATGTCCTTGTCACAGCACTAGCATCTCCCACTGGTTGGTTACAGTAGGATGGGGGGATCTGTTGAGGCTAGCGTGAATGTTACTACTAAAATATAAATGATTAATAGCTTTGCTCCAGCTTATATTCCAGACCTTTTAACCCCAACACCACAGAATGTTCCCTTAGGGTGGCCAGGCAAAAGGTGAAAAAGGAATGGGAAAAAGCTGCTGGTGACTTTATGTGTATCAGAGGATACACACAACTCCCTCCATGTACTAAGAGATGGGGTAGCAACAAAAAGTGTATACTGTAGTATAAACTTTATTAATCATTTATTTATTGAACCACTCTGTGGGCATGTTAGTGACACAAATCTAACAGATCTACAATGTAATTTCACAGCCAAAAGATGCATTTGAAATCTAGCTAAAATTTTCTTCATGGATCATCAAGGGGTGAAGGTGATTCTACCTTAAGTCTGCTGTTTTAAAAGGTCCTTTACACCGTTGTGACTGCTGAGTGCTCATTCTCTGAAGCTAAAAATATATATATAAGCGCAATGAGAGGTTTATTGGATTGGTTGTATTATCCATTAAGAATGAACAAGCAAGTTGCACTCAAAGCAGATTGTTGACAAAATTGCAGGGCACACATAATGCTGTTCAAATTGATGAGTAGTTACTAATGGATTAATTACGACTATAACAACCCACAAGGCAAAGCAAGAACAGTGTTTGATAGCTAATATTACCTGGTGCACATTGTGGTGTGCAAAAAGTGTGCATTCTCTTTGCTTTATTATGTGTTTGTGCTGCAGCCGCTGTGGTGTTCATGCCTTGGGAATGCATAATTTTGCAATTATATAAATGTATTTATGTATGTTACGCACACAACCTTGTCCAACACGTTTATAAAATGATTGATTATTTCATTAGGATCAATTCCAGTAGGACAATACTGAGGAAGGTGGTTGTTTTTTTTAATATTAGTAGTCTGTTGTATGCATGGGCCACAAAGTGCCCATCTATAAAAAGGGAATCACATGGTTTGGGCTCAGCGGAACGGTTTGCACCTGGGCCTGGCATGGTCTGGCTCCACTACTAATTTGTGCTGTAATATGACAAATTCACCACAACAGTTAGTGATCAAATAACATGATGGCATGCAGCGAAGCTAAACCTTTTTACTCTGAGGCCCCACTGTAGGTTTTTAATGTCTCCAGGCACAGTACGACACAACACAGCATAGCCAGCATGACCTCATTCAGCCTATCACAGGATCCCGTTGGCGTACAAGAAGACATGGATATGGGCAAGGCAGAGAAGCATAACAATGGCCCAAAACAACAAAAAATGTCAAAAACAGCCAGGGAGATCACCTGCAGACACGATGAAATAATTAGCTTAGGCTAATTTTTAAATTACCTTTGGCTGGCATGTAACCATTGGGCCTACCATCAAGCAAACTATAAAAGTGTTAAAAATCCTTTTCACGACTGAAGCATGATTCATCACTTCAGAGGACCAATCTTGGAATCTGTAATTCATGGCGGAATTGTGTGCCAGCAAAGGTCTGGCACAGATTTGCTGGTTATTTGTGTGTGGACGGACATGAAGCAACAGTTAATCCCCAAGGTATGTTAAATTTTTAAAACCAAGCAATGGCTCTTGGTACTATTAATAAACAGGTAACGTCTAATCGTGTTACCTCTAGATGCAGAAATTGCTTTGAAAATATGGACTATTTGGAATTGAAAATAAGAATAATTGTACAGAGAAAGGGGTTAGGACTAAAGAAACAATAACAAAAAAATACCAGAGAAATGATTTAGAACATGAATGAATGATTATTCTCGCTTTGCCAGACCGGACTCCACCGAGGCGCTGCAAAGGAGGGTCTGGCTAGTCCACACAGCCATCCGGGATGGGAGGAAACGTGCTCTGGTTTATTTGCATTTGTTTAAACAAATCACCATTCTCTTGGGCATTGCTAAGCGGGAAAGCAGCGCTGCCGCTACAAAATAGCCTCGGGAAGGAACTTGTTTTAGTGGAACGTGTACGTTCAAAAGTTGTTTTAGTCGTGCAACAGAAAACTCAGATTGGACAGATAGTCTAGCTAGCTGTCTGGATTTAGACTTAACTTAAACTGCATAAAGCTTTGTGAACTTTTTAACTTGTTTACTAGACATCCAAATTGGAAGGATTTGGAGGTAAAGCTGTGTGTCATCAGCATAAGTGTGAAAGTACACTTTATCAATCCTAACTGTATGGCCCAGGAGGAGCACAGAAAGTAATAGTAATTAGGGTGTCAGGATTGGGCCTTGGGGATTATCACAAGTCAGAATTGTTTGACCCGCGGTTTTCCATTTTATCTGAAAACTATCTGTCAGGCACCCCCCGCTCTGATTCTGTTTACTGTATGTATGTCTGTTTTCTCTGTCTGTTTCGTCACGGTTCCTGTTGCCAAGCAACCTGGGGAGGCGTGGTCTGCTTCATTCATCCACACTATCACCTGTTCCGGCTCAGCCTAATTACCAGCACCCACCTGTGTCTCATCATCATCACCACCAGCTCTTATACTGTGACCTGACATCCAGTCCCTGTCGGATCGTTAGTCTTCCTAGTATGTGTTTTGGCGCTTCATCTGACTTTTGCTAGTTTGTCTTTTGCTTCGTGTCTGTGTCTCTCTCTCTGTCTACACATCATAGAAATTCTCCTACGGACCATCATCACTCTACACCTCCGGATTCATCTTCACTCCCCTGCCACCACAGCATTTCCCCCTGCTACACCTTGTTTGGTCATCTGGTTCATGGACTATTTTCAATAAACTCTCGTTGGTTCACTCCTTGTCTGCGTTTGGGTTGTTTCTGCCAGCCGGGTCTGACACTATCTTTACAAAAAAGGACAGTACTCCAACATATAACTGCAATTCAGGGTACATCTTGTCTGTATTAGTATCGATCAATTGCAAATGGTTTATCACACTAGAATCTACTCTGGGATTAGAACACAACGCTGGACATTGCTCTCTGATTTCTGATGGGCCCCTTGACATCAAGGCCCTGTTGTGGTAACATCGTTACACAGGCAATGTTCTTATCCATGAGCGAGATGCGAGCGCCTTACACCGCAAGCGGCGCACACGGCACACAGAGAAAAAAGTGAGAGAAGAAAAAGAGACTAGCTGTCCGCAGGATAATCAGTTGAGATTGTGTGTGTGCGTCTTTGAGAAATGTAAGTCATATAACTCATGTTGTCAGTTCATTTAAGCCTGTTGTTGTATTGGTCTATAGTTTTGGCATATTTAAAGTAAGTTAGCTAGTGATTTAGTTGTTTGTGTTCTTCACTTGTTAGCTAGTTTTCACATCAACAGAGAGAAGTTGTTTCCGTCCGTGTTTTAACAGACACAACTGGGGCCAAGTTGGAAACCAGAATCAGCTTTAAATACAGTCCTAATCTTGTCCTCACTACCAAGTTTCAAATAATTTCACTGGAGTTACAGTTATTGTTGTTTGCGTCATCATTACCATATTCAATCTAATTGTATGGGACTATACTGAACGTTGCACTTGACGCACCACTAAGACAACTCAACAGATTCGACGACTTTCTGCATTAACTTCCGGCAAATCAGTGCAGCTTGATGGCGCTAACGTTAGCACATAGTATGGATGGTGACAGTGATTGAAAATGAAGAAAACGGAGATCCCAGAGTTTCGGAAGACAAGCAGCAAGACATACCCGATCAACCTTGTCCTTATCTGAGAGAGATGGAAACATCCATTTCAAATGTAGCCAATGGCATATAAATAGCTTTTTTTCCATGTCCACTGAAGTTTCTCAGCGTGCATTCGACAAACTATCATTTGTGTGGTCCAGGTAGCTTTGCAAAAAAGATGGTTGTCATTTGCATAACTTCTTTTACTTTTATACTTTAAGTACATTTCCAAGCCTGTACTTTGTTACTTTTACTTGAGTAAAGAAGTTAAATCAGTCTTCTACTTTTACCAGAGTATTTTATCTGTACTTCTATTTAAGTACGGGATGTGAGTACTTTTGCCATTTCTGATCCATGGACATGAGCTCTTTTCACTGATGTGTCAGAATCATTTTAAATGCCAAACATTGCAAATGAGACATGAAGGAGTTCCATATTAGTTAAGACTCTGTCAGCAAGACTTCCGAGAGTGGCTTCATACCCTTTATTCAATGATTTCTTGATGAAGTCTGTCACCTTAGAAAAGTTCCTCAAAAGAGCTTACATTACAATATATATATTTCCATTACTACTGATAGTATTTTTTGTGGAGAGTATATGTCTTGTGTTTTCCTCTTTGTATGGGTCTTTGAAGCCTGGGGTTCAGAGCTACAGTACGTGTTATAGATCAGCTTAACATTCATTCTAATTTAGTTTTGGATAAAATGCAAAATACTAAGTTGATGGCTTTGAGTGTAACTTTCAACATTTGTCAAAATATATGTTGTCACATTCCACGTTTTGACTCAAGTAAACATAAAATGGCTCCAAATCAAGGAACAGGGCACAATTCACTGGAGCACCATTCCCACCTGACCTGGAATAGATTATTGTGTTGATACTTAACTGTGGTTACATGGGTCTGGTGACAAGTGTGTGTTACACTGCTGTGCTCAAGTGTCTCTGACAATATTGAATAAGGTGCAAGAAATGGATTCAGAATAGACTTAATACATTTGAAATGTAAAGCATTTGTTATATATTAATGGATATGTGCCACTGGCTACGTTTTTTTTTAAGTAGCCTTATTAAAATGTCAACCCAGTTAGGGTTCATAACTCTGAAATGAGGGGGATTTATCCTTCATTCTCTCTGGTCTACCACCTCCATCTTTTATCAGGTTCTGTATCCTCTGAGGCTTTTTTTTAAACCAATAAACACTTGAGAACACAATAAAGCCTGGAACAAAAAAAAGAATTTGAAGCAGAGAGAGGGGGGATTGCTAATTCTCCAAGGGAGCCATGAAGGGAAGACTGACAAAGAAACAAGAAGAAAAGAGCTGAGAGTGCAACTGGAAGACAGTGTTTTGATATTAAATGCATGTGAGTTTAAATCTAAAATAAAAACTCTGACAGTACATTGTAATCTGTAATCTGTTAGTGAGACCATGTTAATCTGGTGTTCCCGAGGATTTGGGAACCAAAGGCCGGAGCTGCTGGTCATTTATCATTCTAGCTGTTATCGTTTTCTTTCTATTGTTCCAATCTCTTTGTCTCACTCTTCTTTCAATCACCACACGCAATCTTGGACCTTTTAATCAGGTTACCAGTCACAGCTGTTTATGCCCCGGGAGGACGGATTCTTGTCGACTGTCAGGACACATTGTTCCAGCAGTGAAGAAGAGGAGATGGAGAGATTGGAGGTAGCTGAGACCTCTGAAGAGACAGTGATACGGGGGGGGGGAGTGAAGAAGGAGAAAGACAGAGAAGTGTGAATGGGAAATGTGTATCAAAGCCCACTTGTTTAGCTGCCATTATGATCTCAGAGTTTGAAAATGTGACTCTCATGTTGCAGTTTTTACATCTGCTGTTTAAGTGGATGCTCCCCTGATGACACACAAGTCAACCTCAGTTGTGCTGTTTTAGAAGCATTTGTTTTTTAGAATAGCACTGTGGTCCCTCAAGTAAATCATTAATGTTTTTTTGTGCTAATAAACAACATTAGTATATTGGAATGCCAGTGAGATGGAGCAATCTGTGTGCTTTGTGACTCTTTTGTTTTCTCCCCCCCCCCCAAATACCGGTTTTAATCATAGAGGACTGAACAAAATGGTATTATTGTTAGTTTTTGTCTTTCAGCAATATGAGGAAAATGGTACTGCAGATATTTTTGGTGATGGTGTTGAAATGTCGTTGTTTGTGTCCCTTGTGCTGGGGCTTGTCTTATCTTTGCAATATCTGGCTTCACAAAACCAAACAGCATCAACCATGGTAAACTGGTTTCCCGAAGATGGTAATCAATTTGCTGTCAACCCTGCCTTTTCCAATCCAAGTATAAGCATAAGTGTAACAAATTGACTATCACATGTCACAGCGGAGATAATACTACTGCTGGACTCAGAAAACAAAGTTGTTACAGCAACAATATGGACACAAGAAAGAGTCCAAAAAAGGGTTTTCAATCATGCAAAACTGTTCAAATATTTCGAGATGGAAATTCATGTTGTGTTATGAAGTATGAATGAATTTAAAATAGTTGATCCAAATCTCCGCATGTAAGGTAAGTCTGCAGTTGTGCATAATGGTGTAGGTGTTAAAGGAGTTTTAAGGACCCTTGAAAGAGAATAAGCAAAAATATGCAGAGCATTACAACAAGTGCAAAAATGTTACATGCACTGTTGTGTTGTTGTTGACTTATGATAAAAATACATGGTATAAATTGTATGCATTGTTTAAAAAAGAAAAATACAGTATCTGTGGTCCTGAGACAAAATTAGTTCCCACCAAATAAGAGCAAAAGACCATTTCAAAATCACAATAGTACATCAATCTTCCGATAACTCATTTGAACATAACATTATGATTGACTGAATGTTCCATTCAGCATGCAGAGTTTTTTTAATTATAAGGCCAAGCAAGTGTCAACATTATTTTCTCCTCTTGTTTACAAGAAATGCACTTGACAATTTGTTTTATTCTTTCATTCTTTCATTATGCATCCACAGAAATATCAAACAGGTTTTACATGCTGGCAAATATTGTGCATCAAATGGGATTTTAATTCATTAATAGCATTGTTGAGATCCTGAAAGACTATCAAAAATAAATCTACTGTGTCACTCTGCCCTACAAACCAGAGAACAGAACTGTGTGCAGCAATAGAGAGAAGTTTGTGACCTCAATGTACTTTTTGTAGCATTTCTATTGGCATGCTTAGGTTCATATTAAATTATAAACTTTTGCCATGGCTTAATGCTTGAACTTTGAAGTCACTAGCCACTTTTTTGTGTACCGATTGACTGAGGAATATAGCAGAACAAACTGGAGGTTCTGGTGGGGTGCTCTCTCATGAACAAACACAAACAGTCACACTCAACACACGGTTGCTGAGTCTGTTTCTTGCTAGCTAAAACTAACGTCCATACAGTTGAAACCTTGAGTGCTAGACACAAACTACAAAAACAGTCAAATTATCGTGAGTAACAATGATGCAAAATGTTACTTCACCTTCAGGCTAACTCCACAAGTAATGGAATGTTTGAAGAATGTTTTAGAGTACATGCGAAAAGGACATGAACCCAGACCATTGCTTTCAGGTGATTTTCATTTTTGATAGAAATTCTTTATTGGATTTCAAGACATCCCAGATGAAAGTTAATTCTGCAGTCATGGCACAGTGATGCTCAAAGCAAACCCACACACAAGAGTTTAGTATATGTTTACACATGTAATACAAACACACCCCGGTTGTGATTTGTGAAAAAGGAAGATGGGGGGATATTTTTTGATCGTGCACAACAAAATAAAACATGCAAGAATTAAATCCCCTTATTTATACTTATTTATTAACTTATCCAATGGAAAATTATCTCAAATTGTAATAATAAATAATAGGTGTCAACCTAAAACACAGAGCTTTCGACCTAAGAGAGTGGAGTTCACTTTGCATCAAAAACAAAATACTCTTTACCCAGGAAAGACTTCCTCAGGAACCAAACCACAATTGTTTCCCTAAACTTAACTAGTCTTTTAGTGCCTAAACTTTACTGTCATCGCTGCCTGTCGCTGACTTTGTCAGGCAAAACTTAACTACCATGGCCCCTGTAAGGGCCATCATCTGGCGGTGCCTGTAGCCGGCTTGCAGTCACCCATTGGCGGCTAAACAACTGACATTCTGTAGTGGCTAAATACAACCAGCAATTACCCCTCAGATTTTATCGTTCTATGGCACCATAGACACAGCATTTTACTTTTAGTTTAAAATACATCTATTTTAGGTAATACAGTATATGGTCTATTAGTGGAGTAGCATTGATCATTGTGTGTGTGTGTGTGTGTGTGTGTGTGTGTGTCTGGGGTACATTTTGTCCCCACGAGGGATAAAAATAATACAGCATAGCCTCCATTTTCCCAAAAATACGTTATTGTCATTGACATATCTTTGCTAACTGTTGTCAAGAAATGAAACAATTATAATAATAAAAAAAAGATTTGTTGAATCAAACAAATAACCCCTGCTGCACTGAGACCATTTATTTTATTTTATTTTATTTATTTATTCATTTATTTATTAATTCAGGACAATGCATATTGATGAACAAGTACAGCAGTACACAGTAAATGTGCTAGATTGTTGCCAAGAACAGGACAATTCATTAGTAGAAGTTAAAATGGAAACACAATTCATTATTATGCTCCACTGGAACATACTTATTTGACTGGGTTAAGTCAGTACAGCATACAGTTAGAGGTGGTTACACGTTTGGTTAGCTCTAAGCCGCAGCTTTACCTGGCTCTTAAAAGAGGCCAAAGTAGGACGTTCCCTTATAGTTGGGGGAAGTGTGTTCCATAATACACTACCTTTAATATTTTGAATTATGGCTGAAGGAGTTTTTTCTAAAAGCAACCTCACAGTCCCTGTTTACAACAGCTCTGGTGATCCGAGATTGCCTGTATTTAATAAACTCCACCAGTGGAGGTGGCGCCAGGCCATGAAGTACTTTATTAATTAAGTACAATGAGGAAAATTTACAATAATTATCAAAACTCAATAAGTTATATTTCTCTAAGATATTGCAACGATGATAAGAGAGAGTTTTTTTATCCAGAGTCTTAAACGCATTCTTGTACAGAAGCGCAACTGGTTTTAAGCAATAGTTCAGATGTGAAAGTATCATTCAATGCAGAAACATTAGAGCAGTTGCAGCTGCCAGAGATACTCTTATTTGAGGAGTGAATTTTATTCTTTTGGATATCATTTTAACATTGTTTTTAAAAGAGAGTCTAGAGTCTATAATCACACCTAAATATTTACTCTCATTAACAACTTCCAACTCTTCTGTGCTCAACAACACCCCCAACTGAGCAAGCATAACAGTTGCATTTAAGATAAGACATGATCTATTGAGCCATGTTTGTATGTGTGTAAGAGCTGTTGAGAGAACACATGCTGCCTCCTCCGGATCTTTTGCTTCAGTAAAAATTACTGTGTCGTCGACATAAAGCTGGAAATTAACATGTAAACAGTATTCAGGTAAATCATAAATATATAAATAAAATAAAATGGGCCCCAGTATGGAGCCTTGGGGGACTCCTACTGAACAACCCATATAGGCAAACTAACCCCACCCACCGCAGTTCATTGTTCTCTGTGAGACAAGTATGAGTGAAACCAGTTAATAGTTTGAAAAGAAAAATTGAAACGTGACAATTTAGATAGCAGCTGACTGACGGTATCAAAAGCTCTTTTTAAATCCAGAAATACGGCACCAACACATCCATTTTTATCTAGCTGACATTTGATTTTTCCCCTAAGCATTGCCAATGCAGTCTCGGTTGATTGATGTGGCCAGAACCCAAACTGCATGGGATGTAAAGATGTTTGGCTATTGCTGAGGAATTCAATGATTTGTTTACTAATCCATTTTTCAATATTTTTAGAAGTTACAGGTAGAATGCTATTTGGTCTATAGTTATTCATGTCAGATTTGTCTCCAGCTTTAAATACTGGGATGACTGAGGCCAATTTCCACGCTTTAGGAACAATTTAATTTTTTATAGATAGATTAACCAAGTGCATGAGTGGAGGCGCTAAAGCCTCTTTATGTGATTTTATAAAACTATTGTCAAGCCCATACATATTCTTGGCTTTGAGTTGTTCAGAGCCGTAATAATATCAATGACTTCTGGTTCTGGGATTTCTTGGATATAAAATTTGGGATTATCATTTTCAGGTAGAGTAGGAACCTGCTGATCAGATGGGAACTGTTTCACCAAATCTACTTTTGATTTAACAAAGAAGGAATTAAGCTATTGTGCCAGAACAATTGTGTCTCTCACCAGCAGATTGTTAATTTTTAATTCTGCCATTGTTTTTACCGTTACCTCCAGCATTTTTAATAATTTGGATTAAAATATTTGCTTTAGCCTTTCGTAATTCGGACATCACTTTATTTCTGACTCCTGTGAAACTTAGTCTGTTTATATTAAGTCCTGACTTAATAGATTTTCTGAGTAATCAATCCCTGTGCTTTATCAGCTTTAAACAGGCAGGGTTAAGCCAGGGGAGAGAGTTGGACTTCTTTCTCCCATGGTGCCCCCTCCTGGAGAAAGAGAGGATAACTTTGACTCTTTGACTTTCGAGAGAAATAAGTCATTGCCAGCGTCCGCATCCTTACAATCTATAAAGTAAATCCAGTCAATATCTTTCAAAGCTTTGTCCGAATTTTGTAGTTGGTTCTTGTTTTTTTGTCATATTAAAGTATGGTTGGTTGAAGTATGATATGGATTTTCTGAGCGTTTGACTTTTCTAGAAAAAAAGATTACATTGTGGTCTGAGAGGTTAACAGGTTATGGGTTTTTGTGATGTTACTGGGCCATTTGATCTGATTGCCTTTCAAGTTGTTGTTAACATACATGAGAACCCCCCCACCCCTCATGACCCTTATCCTTCCTAAAAGCTTGGTATTCTGGTAGTGACACAGCAGCTTCGGATGAGGAGCTACGTGAGCTACGTTTCAGATAAACCCATAAAATCAACATTAGAATTACATAACACATGTTCAGTCTGTTCACGTTTTGACACCAAGCTGCGTACATTTAAATGACCCCCAAACAGCCCCCCCTTTTTAAACACCAGGTCCCAGACAGTTTTAGCCTTGTTTAGTGTCGTAAATAATTTGAGTCGTTTATGTTTTCTGAGTACTGGGTTACGAATCTTACGTTCGGCATTGTGTTGAATCTGTTCTTTTGTTCCAGGCGTTGTGGTGATGGCCTCCCACTGCATCGCTGTTTCCCGGCTCAGACCTACTGGGGGGCCCGCAGTCGAGCTGATGCTCGCTGAGCACAGCGTTCCCCCACCGCTGGTGTGAATCAAGGGCAGCGGCGGAGAGATGGAAACTGCATCGGGCAACAGCAGAACACCTTTAGTCCTCTGCTGCTGCATTGCTGACCCTCAGCACAGCACTGCCACTGATGCGCTGGGGAGTATCTCTGACTCGCCGATGGTCAGGGGTGGTGGAGACAAGTGTCCATCAAGCTTCCGCTTAGTGGCTTAGGCTTAGTGTTGACATGGCCTTCTGGCTATAGTTTTGAAGATTAGATCACCTAGAAGCTAATTATTGCACAGATGTATTTGACCTTACATCAAAGGTGACAAAAATGGTGTCATTTCCAGCCACAAGGTGTAGAAAAAGGTTAAAGTTACACTTTGAGTTCCTGCATGGTTTCAGCACAATTTCATTTTTGTCTCAAATCATAGGCATCTCTTCTTGATCTGCTTGAGCTGCCTGCCCCAAGAATACACTGTGAAAATCCCGGTCTCGGGAGACAACGAAGGGGTGGTAAACGTCAAACAAACACTAGGGGCACAGGATAGTTTTGTTTGAAATGTACTTGGAATGTTAACAGAAGTGCCCATGGAGGAACTCATAGTGCACCTTTAAGGTTTAAGGTTAAAAAGGCAAAGCCGTCACTATCCAGACAGTTAATTTGAAACTCAGCTGTTGTGCTTCATCCATTTAATAGTATTCCACTCCAGCAGATATAATTTGTATTGTAAATTCACCTGAGTGGAGAGAATTGACGGAAGTTCAATAAGGCCTCACAATGTACAGCACAATGTACTGATATGACAGGCTGGTGAGTATTAAATAAAAGTCATCATGAGAATAAAAGGAGGGGAAGGAATAAAGGCAGGACTGAGAAGGAAATTAAATTCAGATGCAGTGAATTTTATTCTTAAATGCTGATTCTCCATTGGTTATGATAATAGGTTTTTTGATGTTCATGAGAGCAAGGTGATAGTGTTTTTTGTAATGGTAATTTGAAATGGATGATTACATTTTCTGATACGTTGTTCTGAGATGCTCTGGTATTGGAGCTATTTGTTATTTGATCCTACTCTGCATGACAGCAATTATCACCAGTAAATCTTAGTAAAGCTAAGTAAATGTGATACCGTAGTGGCCCAAAGGCTCTGCTGAATACATTTATAAGGGTCCCGGGTGTGCTTGATTTATTTAAAATGTAGACATTTTAAATAGTTGCCTTTGTTGCCTTGTATCTCCTAAGAAAAGAGTCAATGGAGATGCTATTGAAACCAGAGAAGGATGTCACCCATTATACAAATCTGAATTATTTATTAAGTATAAACTGAACTGAGTGCTGATGAGAGTTCAATTACATCTAAAGTTTGCAGGGGAGGAGTAGGGGGGGAGGGTTTGTGGTGGGGTAGTTACACAGTCAGAGGAAACAAAGACAATAAATACGGAGAATTAAATATGAGGCAGACCAAGTGGGCGGGGAGACAAGTAAAAAGAGCAGTAGGAGTTAAGGGAGTTGAGATAGGGTTTCAATAATTAATAAATAAAACAAATCTGTGTAGGAATTGATCATATTGCTTTTGGATTTGCACAGGGGAGAACAACTGAATAATTGATAAAAACACAAATGTGAGGGGGCTTTCGATTCATATTCTCTCTCATAGCTTTGATATTCCACAGTGTAAAATGTTCATTACTGTATCACAGTGCTAACTGAACATCCCAAACCTTTCTGAGGATCTGGAATGGCCAGGTCAGCTTAATTTTTCACAGCAAATACTAAAGATTTCATTCTACTTTCTTAGTGAGAGATCCTAACTCACAAGAGAGAGCATAAAATCCAGTCCACAGATTGAGCAGAAGAGGTGGGGTGGGTGTGTGGGTGTGTGTGTGTGTGTATGTGTGTGTGTGTGTGTGTGTGTGCATGTGTGTATGTGTGTGTGTGTGTCTCAATGATTTACTGGCAAGTGTTACATGTGTCTGGGGTTCAGTGTCTTACTGTAGAATTGGCCATTTTCTGTTGATTATGTGGCTTCATTCACAGAGTGACTGAGTGACAGGACTGGGTGGGAACCAGTGATAGTGTTTGTGAGAAATGACTTGTAATAGGCTATTACTGCACAATACCTCATCTCCAGCAACATCCCTCTGTGATCTTTATTGCCACTGGATGGAGTACAAAATAGAGCTAGAGGAAGAGAGAGAGAGAGAGAGAGAGAGAGAGAGAGAGAGAGAGACTGATAGGCTGGCTGAAAGAGGCAAAGATGCCGGGAGGGAATCAAAAGTGGTAAGGAAGGCTCAAAAGAGATGAAACGACATTGAGAGGAATCGCTTCACCTTTGAAATCGGACAAACTCAGAGGTAGTAAACATTTGGTCGGCAGATGTTAGTTTGTATGATATGTGTTTAAAAGGCATGATCCAAATGTTTGAAAGAAAGTGTTGAGTCTGTCATTTGGTTGGATACTTAAAGAAAACAAATACTTGAAACTTTGACTGTTTAGATTGCTTACGTGATTGATTGTATATACATTGTGTTTGCCTGTTACAGTCATTGGGAAATAAAATCAGGTGTCACACTGAAAACAGTGAATGCACTGATAAGAGTCTACTCATTATTAGTAACTTACATTACTCTCAGCAAATATTTCAATTTTGAAACAAAATGATTAGTTTGATGCTATTTTCCCTCTGTGGTATTGTCCTGCTGTACTGTTGTAATATCGCCATATCTGAATCAAAAGTTCAGCACTGATTTCCTTCTGCTGGCAGCAGGCTTTAGGATGTTGATGGTGGGCGGTCCAACACAGTCAATCTTGACTACTGGTCAGACGGTCATGACTTTTGTTAGAACATCACCACAGCCTCCAGAAGAGGATTTGAGCTTCTTTGAGGCCAGAATATAGATAATACTGTTTTTTGTCTGTAACAATCACACATGCAGTGTGTATGGACATTATAAACTAGTTCCCTAGACAAAGGGGAGAAAAATAGCCCATCTTTAAAACCTATCAAGGTTTCACATCCAGGTTTCAGTTGCATGTTGTCTTTCACTCAATTTTAGCTGATTTAGGGCAGCAAGTGAAAGAACAGAAAAGCAGAAATGAGCAACGGACTGAAAAGAGAGATTTACTGGATATCTATCATTTGTACTTTATAGCCGGGATGTCTTAACAAGGACATAAATATTATAGTCCTCATAGACCTCTGATTAGTCTATGAAAGGTTTGTTGGGCCAAAAAGACTGCACTAGGGTTCTGTTTTTGATGTTTTTACAAAGTTAGGTCGTAGCTTTGCTTACACAGTAAATGTCTTTGAGTGGCATACTGCTGTGTGTGTATGTACCTTTGATTAATTTACTTTGCTGAGAAAGCGTGTTAAACCAACAATGCTCCCTTAAATTCTCCTTAAAAGTGATCTATTTCCTCTACCAAGGTCTGAATGCAGTTAGTTTAGAGATTAACCTGACCTGTCCCTTTAAAGATCAAGGACGGGTTACTGTGGAGCCAATGCTATCAAGAGCTACATAAAAGGTTTTTTATGACGGTAGCACTTTGTTGGACTGCATGTGGAATTAGAAAGAAGGACATAACAGACTTGTGCTTGTATAAGTTAAGAGGACCAAATCAGAAAGAAAAAGAGCAAGGGTTTGTATGGTGAATGGTCAAATAAAATTACAAAAGTTCAAGTGACATGTCACTTGTTTGAACGCCTGCATGCTAACATACGTGGAATGACTAGGCTAAAATGCAGATGTTTAGCAGTCATAATGTATACCATGTTCACTTAGCATGGGTGTTAGCGTGCTAATGTTAATTAGCCCTGAACACGTACAGGTGGGGCTGATGGGAATGTCTTTAATTTTCCAGGTATTTGGTCATAGAGACCCTTACTGCAAAGCTTCCTCTTCATAACTCAAAGACAGCAGATATTGAGGTATTGCTTTTTATTTTAGTAAAAGCCTCAAGTTATTTTTTTTTTTTTTAAGAGTAAACTCTCAAACATTGATGTATGAGGCTGCCTGACATCAGTTATTCATCTGACATTTTGCAAGGAGTTTTGTAATGCCAGTGCCAAACTATAACTTATACATTTATTTGCAACTCTAGCAAAGTTACTCATATCACTTTTTTTTTACAGAATTGGAATAGGGACAAAGTGTGTGTGCGTGACAGTGGGAGAGAGCAAACAATTTAGGAGTGCTTAGGGTACTGCAGAGTTATAACTGATGTTAATTTTGATGAATTATGTGCACTGGGTCTTTAAGTGAGCCCAGATCCTGACTCCCATGCTAAATAGCCTTCTAAATCTGCCTATAATTTACTTGGTTAGACAAGCTGCAAAGAGCCCAGGAGTCGCCTGAGAGGAGGAGCAATGGAAATCATCAAGGGCACCTCCACAGGAAGAGGGAGGAGGATGTGATGAAGATCAATGAGTAAAAGGAAGAGGCAGCCATAGAAGTACACAGAACAAGATCTACTGTGGTAAATAAACATACTCTCAGATGTGCAATGAGACTGAAATATCTGTTAGACAACTCCATATAATTAATAGAAAATGTTAGCTATTCAAGCCTCCTGAAAAATAAAGCTGCTCAGCACACTCAAAATTAGCAAAGAAACAATGGTGATTTTACTGTCACTGTAGTGACAAAATAAAAAAAAAGGTCTGTTTACAGATTCCTGGTGAGGATAAGTGACTAAGTTGCTTATCCATATATTTCAAAATGTTGATCCACATGAGATATTGGCTTTGAGCATCCGTCACTGCTCACAAGACAAGCATCAAGTAAGTAGCACAGTAACTGGGAGGTAGTGAGGAGGTTTATATTATGGAGAAATTACATTTTTTATTTTTAGAGAGAGTGAATTTTCCAATGAATTGTCGGTTGTCACAGCTATGCATTTGCTTATGAGCTGCAAAAGTTGAACATA
This sequence comes from Etheostoma perlongum, assembly GCA_026937815.1. Lineage (NCBI taxonomy): Eukaryota > Metazoa > Chordata > Actinopteri > Perciformes > Percidae > Etheostoma > Etheostoma perlongum. The sequence continues at coordinate 16,107,838 of CM049386.1, read as the reverse complement.
GCAATGAGAGTTCTCAAAGAAAGAATTTTATTTCCTCTAGAAAGCCAAAGCCCTTTGCATTGCATCATGTTGCAATCTACATTTTGTTATTTTTCTCACATTCAATTTACATATTCTATTCAAACATATAATATTACTATGACTACTGCTACTACTAATAATAATCAATGAATCCTACAATGCCGTTATAAGGACATTTTTACATGCTTACAGTATTTTCAACACTTCAAACACTTTCAAAACTTTTCCTATGAAGACATTTATGCAAAACAAAAAAACGCTGAGGCTGCAAAATCCCTAGTCTGAAATATGAATTGACTAAGGGTGCATTTATTTGCACATAAATTTAACTTTTCATTTGTAAGAGGAACAATGTCATTTTTACTTTTAAAAGTTACATGCCAACACTTAACATGTGTCCTCAAGACATGGGCCAAACCTACAGTAGCATAACAGTTAATATAAGATCATCAAACCAAACAATTAGAAGATTTAAAAAAAATGTAAATATAAAAGAAATGGCTGACACAATCTGTCGCTGCCATTGGACGGTTGAACATCAAACAAGATTATCGTTTTTTATCTGGAATGAGATATATGTAACATTTATATTGGAAAGGATATACAATTTTTTTTTAAACTTGCTCTTAGACATATTTTGCCAAAGTCAGGACTTCAGCTACTCTCTCCACCTACTCTTCAACATAATCCACTGCAGGTTTATAACCTCTGTGTTAAAAGACACCTGGCTGTTTACCAGCATGGAGAACACAAAAGGGGCATTTTATATCTGCTTTTAGAGACAGCATCCAACAGTTAGGTCAGCGAGCAAAATGGAGTTTGGGTCACACATTTTAAATGGACAATATGTCTGTGCATCTTGTGGAAGAAAACGTATTAGAGTAGTATGAGACATTGGCCTTTATGAATGCTCTTGCAAAAAGGGAGCATAGAGAGGGAAAATACAGGACTTAAGACATGATTGGGTGTCGAGGAAGGTGAGAAATTGCCCACTTTCATTGAAAATTATGTTTGACATAAAGAAACTCATCTAACTCACTGCTGAACCAGCCATGCTAACTCATTGCTGAAGGCAGTACATTAAGATTGCATGATAAATACGTATAGTATATATAGTGTACCCAGGATTAACATCTTTTCATCTTTTGCACCTGATTTTAAAAGCTGTATGACTTAATGGGTGCTGTATCTGCTACAGTATGTAGTATATATATATTATTATTAGTATTAGTGTTTCAATAATAGCTTAGTAAAAACCTCTAAAGTTAAGGTTATAACTATAATTTAGGGATGGGCTTATTTTATCGTGGTATCCCTCTAGCTCTTGTTCTTTCTCAGGGATTGGGTAAAGAGGCCATAAATAAAAGCAAGCTAAAAATGCAAGTTATTTGGTCAACCAAGTATTCATTATTAGGTTAATAAAGCAGCATTTTGATGCTCTGTAAGACTGTGAGCTAAAACAGGCATTCTTAGTTTTCTTTTCTTTTTTGTTTTTTAAATCTATTTCCTTATTGGACAATTGTGATACATTTCTTCATTGATTTAAATTACAAAGAGCACTGATGTGGATTGTGTCCGTGCCATGTTGTTTATCCTTTTTTTTTGGTAAATGTCCCCAGGCTTCATTACATCAGCATTAGTCTCTGCATTCTGATTAGAATCAAAACCTCAAATCTATTTATTCACCAGGAGTTAATATTTGAGATCTGCCAATGTAACTAATTTGAGTATGTGCACTGCATTGGGTTTTCCGTTCTTACACGTGTGCAGTGTAATCAATACTAATTTGTTGCCAATCAAGTGTCATGATAAATACATGCACACTTTAGCTACAATTGTAAAATACACAGCAAGCATCACACTCGCAGTGCCAAAGAAATCCACTTGTAATTCATATCCAGAGTTTACTGAGAGCTTATGAATTTTGCAGGTGCAGAAACTCTTAATGATTAGCCTGAAAATACAAAATGGGTGATTGCATTTAAAACAACTCATCACTGACACTGAGACTGGGAACATGAAATAGCTCTGCTCATGCTTTATTCAAGAAAACAATCCTCAAAGTCAGATGATATTTGATATTACAAAATCCAGTGTATGTGTTTGCAAGAAAGTAAATTTATCAAATTGTAATATGAGTAGATAGAACCAAGTTTGAGGTTTTAAAAAGTTCCTCTCAACTCATCACATGGCCTCATATGCAATGTAATATACTTCTAACCGCGTGCTCCCTGTTATTTAACCATCAGCCTATTCACACATTGCCAGACATTCCTCCACAGCACTGTAAAGGAGGGTCTGGCTAGTCTACACGGCATTCCGGGAAAGGAGAAAAATATGCTCTGGTTTATTGGCATGTCTTTAAACCAGTCCGATCGTCATGGGCGTCGCTAAGCCCTGGTGGCACTGCAAAATCGCTTCAGGAAGGAACTTGTTTTGGTGGAACATTCAAAGGTTGTTTTAGTTGGGCAACAGAAAACTCAGATTGGACAGATAGTCCAGCTAGCTGTCTCGATTTATCCTGTAGAAATCTGAGGAGCAGTCAACCATAGTCCTCATAAATCCACCTGAGTTTAAATGTCCAACTCAAAGAAAGCAGTTAACAGCAAGTCAACAGACATTCGGTAGAAAAGAGGGACATACGGAGAAATTTCTGGCAGCAAAGGAGCAATCCCGGAAACGTAAGAGACACCAGCAAAGGAGCTAACCAATTTAACGCTAATTTTGGAACTGTTCTTGTGGTTCTTATTAATGAGCGACCTACAGTATATTGTTGCATGGTTTGGAGGACTTGGAATAAACTCAAAAATAAAAACTGCTGGTACAAAAAGTAAGTCAAGTTCAAAAAATGTTTTCATCTTGAGAGTAAACAAATTCTTTAAAGCTATGTGGATGTATTAACCCGGGGGGATAAACACTGATTCCCTCAGTGTTTATCTCCCCCCCACCAATGGGAAATGTGTTACTTTGCATCAGATCTTGTACAATCTGTGTTTGATGAATTCTAGGACTCAGACCATGGAGCATTTCTGCCAAAACAAAGTAACAGACCAGCACTGTCAAACGACACTAAACCTCTGCTGATCTTATGGTGGGACAAGTCTATAAAACATTACAGATTGGTCCTTAAAACAATCCTCAAATGTACTCTACTTATCAGATATCATTTTGTTAGTGTGACACAGTAGGTCACACAAAGAAAATCAGCTGAGGGAACGCACGCCTGCCTGTATTTCTAAACAACTTTGTGAAAAAAAGCCAAATTTAAATCACCCAGAAAGCCTACAGGGCACAGCTTGTATCAAATTCATTTTTTAAGAGTTACATAACGTGCTCACATTTTCCAATGCAATGAATACATTGCTGAGTGAATGTGATACAATAGAAAATGATTTCAATATATGTTGATCCACCATGATTTATTGTGAGACTGATCAGAAAAAGGCTCTCATTCTTCAGCGTTTTTCATAACCTGTGGTTGGGAAACAATTGGCACACAGAAATAAATGGTAATCCATTTGCCAATAAGCTTATTGCTCTGCCAAAACACCTGGGAATGCTGTCAGTGTGCCTTCCAGTCTCCACAGATGTGGCATTTGGGCAGTGAAAAAAATCAGCATATAAAGAGAAAAGCTTTAAGTTGATCCCCCAAGAGAAAAAGAGACAGTGATCATGATTTGGTAGGCAGCTGTCTGCTGGAATGAAAGACATATTTCTCCTTTTCTTGTCATGTGTCCTATTGCACCCATTCAGTTTTCTAGCATGTTGTGGATGATGACGTCGACACCACGAACGATAAAAATGCAAAACAAAAAAGAAAACACGGTGATGCTTCTACCCAGGCCAGCCATCAGGATTGGACAGGTGGATTTTTTTTCCAAACTTAGCACTTCATCCACACCCACTCCAGCACCAGCACCACCCACCCTTAGCTCTAATGTACATGTATTAAAAAAAAAATTGAAATAAGCTTTTAGCTTTATCATACCTGGTGCTTTTTTCTTCACACTTTTTCTTGGCCAGAAATGTGGCGCTTGCCTCTCTGCTCCTTTCAGTTCTTGTTTTCTATGTACCCTGGCTTTTATTTTTTTGAGCCCCTGATTTTCAGTGAGTCAATTTGACTTAGCTAGTGCAGTACACTTTACATTTTTACATTTTAACCCTAGGCCTTGGGCTGTGGTCATCTGTACCCTTCCACAAAATTGTGAGTGCCTTGCTTGAAAAATATACCCTTAGTGTACCAATTTACTCTCTTCCAAATTTAATATGAGAATAATTAATGAGCAATTTTAGCTGCACAATGAGTTGAAATATGTTACTCGACACTGAATTAATTGCATTTCGAATAACTGATCTCTCCTGTAGTGAATAGATTTAATTTTGTCAGCTTTGGTAATGTTTTGAATCTGTGTCACATTATTAACGCATCCACTGAATTAAAGTGAAAACAAGAGACAGCAGTAGATGAATATTTAAGTGTTATTTAAACACAGTGCTTAAAATTCAGCAGTGCATACTCAAAAGTAATTCACCAGTGTGAAGAAAGACTAGGAGGGCAAACAGGATCCAATCAAATCCATTCATTTGCACTGCGAGTTTTCAAAATGGATCTGAATAGAATTCAAAACCCTTGAGAGGACAATTGTGCAATGGAAGGTGCATGATACTACATTATTTTTGAGAAATGAAAAATGAATCAGGACAATGATTAGTACATGACACCCCCCGGCACAGAAACGTTTACCGTGTCTTTTAGCTCAGAAGCCAACCAACAACTACTTTGAGGCCTGCTTTGTGACTTTATGTTATAAAATATCTGAAAAACATTAGTATCCTACAGTGTGTGATCACAAACTTAGAGGGCAGAGATAGCAGGTGACACAGTCATTATAAGTGCGGAAAAACAAAAAAAAGGAAAACATAGAGTCTTTATTTATTAATTTCAAAATAAGCCAAAACAGCACACACTGTATGCTTACTATTTGGAGTTATTGTTGAGTACAAACGTAAAAGTCACTTGTCAACGCCACAGAATAAATCAGGTTCATACTTGTATTTTGCGTTTCTGCTCAAACATGTTTTTCCTCATACTGCCCATGGCTGCTGCAGCTGTATTTACCCTCTGTCTGAGACGCTCTGTGGTTGTCTACCATCTGTCATTGCAGCCGGGGACTGACTGTAATGTAAAAGGTTAGGTATAACGCAGTCTGAGCAACATGCTGTATTCTAACCAGCAATTCCAGCCAGTCATGACTAACTAAACTCATAATTTAAGATGTTATTTATGAATGTAGATCTGAGGTTTTGGTAACATAGACATAAAATAGGGAAAAGCATAATAGGTCCCCTTTGAGAGTCACACTAAAACAAATGGAAAATTATTATGCAAATAGCTTGAGAAAGCAATTTTGTGTCTCCTTCAGTGGTTCTATCAGAGCTGGTAAGAGCACTCAACGATTTAACTAGTGGAGGTGTCTTGGTGTTACGCTTAAATATTCAACTCATGGACCATTTATCTTCAATATTAGTCAGAAATAAAGTCAGTACAATGAAGTGCTCAAAGTTTTGCACCTTCATTTTTATGTTCACATGTGCTGCCACAGGATTTCTTTTAATCTGTAACCCAAAGGTGACAACAGCAAGGTAGCCTGCCAACCACTGCTTTCTATTTTCAACCAGACTATTGAAAATGCACAGGAATACTGGGAGGATATCGGCTTTGTGATCGAGTGATTTCAGGAGGGTAAGAGGACATAAAATGGACATAAAAAGACCGGAGGAAAGTGGAGATGGCACACAAGTGTATGAAAGGAAAGGTCCACAGAGGTCTTGAACGTGTTTCATACTGTAATACGACTCAGACAGATTCTTTTAGTTTAGTAGTCTGTTAGTAGAGAACTATTTACATTTTCTCAACTCCCTTTGTTAGTACTTTTGTTTGTTTTTTGTACTTGCACCATTAGGTTCATTCATTCATTTTTAAGATGATTAATTAACATATCAGGTATCTTTGCAACATGTCATGTGCTTAAAATTGAATTCATAGTGGCATTAAATTGACACTGCTAGACTCAATAAAACACAGTCCTCTATTGCTGCAATTCCACTGCATGGTACGGTACAGCATGGCTCGATTCAACCTGCTTGAAACCCTTCTCTTTTGGTTTCCATTGGCAAAAGTTTTGGATAGTACTTGGAACCTGGTACTTTTTTTGGTATTACCTTGGTCGAAGTTCAAAGTGAGCTGAGCCAATCCTAAAGGTGAAGTTAAAATATTGCAGATTAAATATTTGTCATAAAGAATTGTCACCAGGGACATTCTACATAAACCTGTCATTTTAAAATAGCCAAGCTAACGTCAATAGCAACTGCAAAAAATGGCTGCCAGCAAAACAATGCTGTGGTCGCTGCCACTTGCCAATAGAAGGATAACACACTGGGTCATGATGTCACGGCAGTTTGTTGATTACATGTTTGGGTCTCTGTAATTTAGAATACAGCTTAATATGGAGATTGGGAGAGAGGGTGTGTGTGTGTGTGTGTGTGTGTGTGTGTGTGTGTGTGTGTGTGTGTGTGTGTGTGTGTGTGTGTGGTTGTATGTGTGTAAGAGTTTATCTGTAGACAATAGTGAGGGGAAAGCTAGGCTGAACAATCTTACTGTTTTGTTCTGTTTTGAGTTAATCAATTCTATCAATTAAAAGAAATGTAAAGTTTGACAAGTTAGAGTTCAGCGAGAGTGAAATCTGAAATATTGAAAATGTACTTCAGAACGTTCTCTGGAGTTCTGACAGCAGTCTGAAGCTGGTGAAATGAACACATGTGGAGCACATGGCACAGGAGAGAAAGAATGGACCACAGAGGATCACAGCTTGGGACATGGACATAGTACAATGCCGAGCTCAATGGTAAGGGACTGCTTTCTTAAAGAGCTTTTTGGTTAATGGGTAACCGCAGTGCCAACCTGTGAGAGCCCATTCATTTGTATGTCGGGTTTCTGCCAACTGTGTTATAAGACTTTGGGCAAAGCTACTGCGTGAAGAGCAGTATTACTATAAGAATACAGCTTTGACTCACTTTACATAAAAGTAATAGTTGTTTTTGTTTATCAGTAAAAAAAAATATCTGAATGTGAAATCTTGCTCCAGGTCCATCACAACTGCTTTATTAAATTAAATTAGGTGCAACACCTTTAGAAAGAAAAGTATTCAACTTTTTTTCTCTCTGCCAGCCACCTCTCATTAATACACATATTTGAGCCTTTTTTTCCCTTTTACATTTCGCTCTGTTCTTGGCCACTAACTGGACAGGCAATAGATACCAAACATTTAGAGCTGATAATTGGTCAGAAGTCTGCAGTCTGTGCCCAATAGGGTATTTGCTTATAAAAAGAAATATAAATGAAAGTTAATGCAGTGGCACAAAAAAGAAGAATGAGAAACAAAGAGGACAGCATAAGATTTGGGTTGTGATGGCAAAAAGTAGTTCACAATAGAAGTTGAGTGTAGAGCGAATAACTTATTTCATATTTCATCTGTCGTTCTTGATAGATTGTTTCAGGCCAATGAATTAGCTCTGGTTCTTTGATTTGGGCTTTCACAGAGATGTGGTTTATTTAGAGCCAAGTGATACATCTAGACCAAAGAGTGATAGCTTCTTCTTCTATCCATCAATGGTGCCCATCCTTTCCGTCACCATATGTGCTGCATTATTGCTCTCAGTCAAGGACGTGTCTGGCCGAATGCCTCATCTTGGCGCAGCTAAGTCCCGTTGCTGCCTGCCAGGTACACAATTGGACAACATGAGATGGCAAATGGCCACTGACAAATGATGGTCTGAAGCATATGCTATGTGAGATGAGTGGCTTTCAAGATGTGAAAATGACAGGATAGACAAAAAATTGTATTTAAATATTTCACTACCAATCCTATTGAGAATTTAAATGTATTTTAGTAGTAAGACTTTTAAAATGACACTATATGACAACACTGTAGTACTGTAGTAATACAGTTACAGTATACAGCATTCCTGCAGAAAACCATTTTACCTGCAAGCCAACACAGTGCACACTAATCAGACAGATGTGGGTGGACATCCTGTCAGACGCCTTCTTCAGCTAATATTGTCATGGATAAAACATGTCTTCACTGACGTGTGGGTTGCTACTTTTCTAACTGCTGATATGACTCATATGTCGTATCATCTGTCCAGCACTCAGTCTATCTCTCCTCTCAGTTCTACATTTTAGGGCCTGAGCACCAACAACACCCCTTAGGCGAAGGCCAAATTGAAATCACTAGAATTGCTATATTACTCTGCCACACATCAGAACCAGTTAAATCTCCATATTGTATTGGTCTGAGAGGGGTGACGGACATGTGACGACCTAAAATGTCACCATGAGGAAGGGAGAGAATGAGCCCATTAGAGACAACCTACCCAAAGGCCCATGACCTCCAATCAGATGATACTTTAAAGGTTATTAAAAGTTCAGAAGAACATGACCCTTCAGAATAGAAAAATGGCTGACAAGCTAGTGGTCTCTAGTTTCCTGCGCTTGTTCTCTCTGGGGTGAAATAGCTTTCGAGACTGCTGTCCTTACCTGTGAGAAGGGGGATCTGTAGAACTGATACCAGATTAGGCTCATCCAACTCCATGTTCATTATCCAGTCAGCACTGGCTTCCAGACTGGGTCAGGTCACATGCATAAATATAGCCGGGATTTAATGAGAGTTAGCAGAAATGCTTTGAAATAGAGCAACTTGGCTCTGCATCCCCATAGTGACTTTGAAAGACGTTGGCATTCATATTACAGCCATGCCTAAAGTATTTGTGACATTTGGGCATGTAGACTGTGTTGTTGAGCAATGATAATCACAACCGCCTATCGTCCGATTGTATTACAGTAAATCTGTTAAGCAGCCTGTAAATTATACATAACTTGGGATTGGAAATCAAGAGCTAACTTTGGTTCAAAAGGATTCACAAATTTGGTACAATTTGGCTTTTATTGATATTTACATTATCTATTTTGCAACAAGGATGATTTGTTAGACATCATTTTTTAGTTATGTGTCTGTTAGTAACACTAAATGATTGAAAAGTTGAAAAGGATGTAGATAATAACTTTGATTTCTGGCCTGCTGGCTGACTTAATACATGACAGATTGGATGATAAAGATGCAGGAAAACTAGCCAAGAGCTGAAACGCCAGTTCTTTTGCTCCTCAGCATTCAAATCAAACTGTTTTGGTATAGTAGCCTAAATATTCAAAATACTGAAATGAACCAATGTTGTCTAATATGACAAACAGTTGTCATTTTGACTCCACTCACACCAGGAATAAAATAAAAGTGGGAAAAAAAGAATGTTAATGTAATTGATAGAATCTAATCACACTTACAAAATGAATGAAAGTGTGGATTTAGTTAAGGCCAGGCACAGATTAAAAAAAGTGCATTATGGCCACAATTTAGCTCAGAATTTTGTGTGTGTTTACAAAAACTTTTATATTTGTCAAAGATGAGGAAAAACACAGTGTTAGGCTACAGACAGAAACATCTACCATCAGTTAGGGACCCACAGCTGGTGTACAAATGTATAGATATTCTCTGTCATTGTGGACAGAGTGCTTTCCATGCCGAAATTAATACGCATACTGTGAGTGAAAAGAAATGAAATGTGCAAACTAATTTCTACCCACCTTGTGAAGATTCTGCTTTTGGAGCAATTGTCATTAGGATATACATGAATCTTTGCCGGTTATAGAGTCTGGACACATTGCACATAATGTCTGGTTTAGATATGAGGACACATACTGATGTCATAGCATAAACTGCATATGTTTGGTCAATTTATTTTTAAATCTGATTGGATTTTCAGTTTAATTGTAGAATCTGTCCCTCACATAGCCTTCAATGTGCAGTACGGTCATGTTCAGGTCTTAAACAAAACTTTATCCAAGAGATGGGATTCAACAGAAAAATAAAGATTTAAATAAATAAAAATAGAGACTATTTTGCCACTCCAGTGAATTTAAAGGATAAGCCAGGCTGTTTTCTGCTTACCACCGAACATTTTCTTTGTTTGATTTTCTTAATAAATAACAGGTTAAACATTGGCATCAGAAAACATAACAACTTTAATATAGCTCTTAGATCATGAATTAAAATATGTGTACATTAAAGCTGCAAAGATTAATCATTTATTTGTCAACTATTAAACTAATCACCAACTATTTTGATAATGAAATCATCGGTTTGGGTCATTTTTTTTTGGAAGAAATTTAACAATTCTCTGATTCCAGCTTCGTCAATGTGAAAATGTCTAGTTTCTCCACTCATCATAAACTGAATATCTTTGAGCTGTTGATAAAACAAGAAATTTGAGGACGTTATCTTGGGCTTTGGAAAACACTGATCGATATTCACCATTTTTTGACATTCCATAGACCAAACACATAATCGATTAATCAAGAAAATAATTGACAGATTAATAAAAAATTAAAATAATTGTTGGTTGCAGCCCTAATGTATATGCATTTGGAAGTGAGACCAGCTTTGTGTGTGTGTGATTTAGCTGCACATGTGTGTAGTTAAACCACTGTCCTCTCATGCACCCTCATATTCATTCTTAAAGAGCTCTTTTATCTATCATACGCAAAGGATTTGGTGTTGCACCTTTGGCCTACAGACTTCTGTATGCTCATTTCATGCATGGTAGACCCAGGCAGGGGAAATTGGAGCGGAGGGCAAAGGAAAAGCAGATCCAAAGCATCGACCTCCTTGTGCTGTGTCATACATTCAATTTCGTTCAGCCACTTCCACCTCCCATCCTTCATTCTCTCCTTGAGCAACCATTTCATTAGGAGCCAAACTCTAATTTATTATTTTGAGGTGACTCTCCTCTCAGCACTGATTTCCTATTCCTGACTGCTGAGTGACTGCTGCTCCACATTTAATAATTCATGAAATCCAAAAGTTAGAAACAAAATTGAATTGCTTTTTTTATGTCCATGTCCACAAAGGTGTTAAACCATGCGAGGCAAACATAGAAGTAGTAGTAGTTGTAGTAGTATAGTATAAAATGTGAAAGTAACGGATTTTGATAATGAGCATCGCTTTGATCAGGTATACATGTACATTACAGGTTGGTCTTGTGACCTTGAAACAGACATATAGACAGAAAAAAGAAACTAATAAACGGCTAAACTAGTTAACTTGTAATGGCTAAACAGTTGAATTAGTTAGCTAAAAGTAGTGAATAAACAGCCTATATATTTAAATGCAACAGATAGACAGATTTACTCAACTTAAGTAATGAATAAACAGTACAATGTTAGCTTAAAGAAAAGAAAATTGAAATGTCTAGCCCCTGCCACCTATAGGCCTACTGCAAACTTGACCAAATCAATCTAAAAATACTTTGCAATGCAACATAGTATACTTTTATGTCATAAATATAGTTCAATAGTGTTCAGTTTGAGAACATATTTGGGACATAGTTGATGGTATGGATGAAGGGGTATTTGACATGGTCTGAAGTATGGAGCTAGAGTTGTTTCTTTATTACATGCGAGAAAATAAATGATCTGAAAAAAAATGCTTGAAAGAAAATGTTATCGCACTGATATAAAAAAAGCATTTTATGAGAGAAAAAATATTTGAGAGAAAAAGTTTTCATACCAATAGCAAAAAATAATAATATATAAAGTGTAAATATGAATTTGAATTTTCTTTAATTATTTTTGAGAAAAGAAATCTCTCAAAATATTTTTTAAACTCTCAAATATATATTTTTTTCTATCAAAAAAAGAAAAAAAAAAGAACTAAAAAAAAATGTGTTTCAAAACGTTATTCTTCTCGCTCTCAAAACCTACGTAAGTCTTTGCTCTCGATGCAATTTCTTGCTCTCGTCTCAGGATTTTTCTCTCGCTGTTAAAATATTTTCATGGGCGGGACCACATTCCTATTGGCCAGTCGGGTGAGTCCACCTGAATCATTACACCATTGTCACCTGCATAGATGCGCTGCCTTAGTTGAGCGCAGAAGCTAATGTTAGCTAACTAGCAGCCAGCCCACTTCTAAATAAATACCTTTTATTTATCGAAACACTGTTTAACAGTCAAACTGAAACACTGGCGGTGAGCTCCAGGTCCTGCAGCTGCAGACGGACCGCCATCAGTGGGGATCGGCCAGCGTGAAACATTGCTAAAAAGCCTCGCTGGCGATCTCGACCTGATCTGATCAGAGCTCCAGCGGGACACGGAGAGCTCCAGACCCGGTAGCAACGGCACATCCCCCGGCCATGACCAGAGCTTGCTTTGCCAATGTTGTACCTACATTTTGCATCCCTGACAAGAGGGTGGAATTTTTGGCAAGTTGATGTTTATTTTGGTAGCCTAATTTAGCTATTTATAAAGTAATGTAATTCCTGAAGACTTTCTGAGGTTGTAGTTTGCAACCTAAGTTCAGTGGTGATGCTAAATGTGTTTATTAGATGTACTAATTCTCTCGAGAAATACACAGGAATTATTGTGAATAATTTACCTATTAAAATCATTTACTTCCAGTGTTTGTTGGTGTGTCATTCCAAGAGCGTTAGAAAATTCTACCTGTGGAACAAAATTCATTTATGTTAAAAAGGGAATTAAAATACTTTTCAGAGATCTGACAGGAGCTGCTTAGCTGGCAATAACAAATCATAAAATGGTTTGGGGTTCATGGACAGCCAGTAGCAGCAGGACAAATAACCTACTGTAGTAGCCTAATACAGCTCCTATAAGTAATTTCCTACTTGACTAGTCTCTTCAGGCTAGCAACTATGATTACCAATGCTTACGGGTTTGTTTTTTGTTTTTTTATCCCTCTCTGTCTTTATTTTTTTTTTTTTTTTCATCTATCCTTCTGTCTTCTCTTGCAGTCTGCCTTAGGCCTGTTTCACCTACAGTATTTTTGTTATGAGCTAAGAAGGAGTTGGTAAAGAAAAACATGATGCATTTTGATTCCAGCTATGGAACTCTGAAGTTGTTAAGGGTTGGTTTTTCACAAGACATTTAAGTTGTAGATCATAGTCAAAGAGGCCGTGAAATAACATTGAGGGAGTAAATGATGTGATTACACTGCTGCCACTGCCAGGAATGTAACTTTGTCCACTTTAAATACTAATACAATTACTGCTATTGCCAGAGCTACTTATTCTGTATCTTCTAAAACTTACTGCCCTTATGAAAAAAATATGAATAATTATTTGGTGACGGACACTGCACACAAATAAAGTTATTCACACTGCTTATCTTACATTATTCCTTCCACTCATACTAGTTAGTTTAAAATTAATTTTGTACTAATACTGTATTTAAAAATAGTTTGGTTCTATATTTTCTGCTTAGTAGACTATATTATAAATAGTTTTTTATTAATAAATTGGTTTTATGTTATTTCATTTTGGTCAAATTCCTAATCATAAATTAGTTTTGAGCAAGTTGGAAATCGTAGGCAGATATGCACAGATTGTGCCTTTATTTTGAGATGTTTCATTTTCATTGGTTACTTTTGGCATCAGTCAATGTCACCTGTTTGAGTGAGGGCGGGTCGAAACCTTTCTTTAACGATAGCGCAGCTCAGACGAACAGGAGATACAAGAGGAGTAGCTAGCTAATGTTAGAGAGAAGAAAACACGTTCGCAGTCAACACACAAAACTATATTGGTGGACAATAAGGCACATTTCTTGTTTAATTGCAGGTGATTAGTTAACAGTTTGTGCAAGTGTGTCTGTGCTAAGCTAAAGCTAACGTCGGTGAGTCGTTGAACCAGAGGACTGTTGTGTGCTTCCTGCTAATGAGGACTTTGTCGTCTCTGCAGTCTGGTTTCATCATTCGGACCTTGAACTGTGATTCAGACTTTCAGTGTTTTGGTCAGCTGAGGATAAAGATTATGTTGGACGCATTACCCGAGCGGATATTATTTGTACTTAAAAATAAACTTAAAAATTATCCCCTTTCATTTCCAAGAGTTGTCCGTGGTCAGTTATTCAAATACAGCACAAAATATGTGTGTTATTAGTAGAGTATTATAAGTTTTCCCCCAAATAGGTAAACCTTGGTGTAAAAAGAAGAATTAAAAAATGCATTCACTGCCAAATACATTGGTGCTGGCATATGTTTAAACCTCTGGCGTCCTATTTGATATATTGAACATAACGTAGACCCAGAGCAGAGTTGGGGAACTAAACCCTCCCTAAGGTGCTGGTGTCACTGAAACCGATCGGGGTGTTCCAGTCAGTTCTGCAGCTGTAGGAGCCATACATGTTTAAAATACCTACTAGGCTACATATGGCCATTGTAATGGCTGCTCACTCTGTCCATGTGATTAATGGCCATGTTATGATGCCATGTGGTCATAGTGAATGGATCAAAAATCCAGAAAAACATGACACTTTGGACCTGCAGGTGCATTATTATTTTTGGCCAAATTCCATCCCGAAAACAACTCCCCAGGGGCTCTGTATACAGGCAGGGCACAGCACAGCTCCCATTCAAATTGGAAACAATTGCAAATTACCTCATCAGGGCCTGAGCCCACTGCCCAGTAAGGTCATCCAGCTACTAAAATCAATAGAAGCAACATTCAGGTATAATGGATGCTCTGGGCTTCAAACTGATGTTAATAGGTGCAGAATGGTAACAAATGGGGAAAAGGTACCACTTTCTAACCCATGCATGTATTTGCCTATTTTATTGGAGTCACAATACTGCTGTTTTTGTTTCTGTAATCATTTTTGTTTGCAAAGTAAAGGCTAAAACACAATAAGGCAGCCACCATCTGCAATATTGTTTTGACTAAAGTCAAATATGCTGCTACAGTGTTTTGGGTTGTGGAACAGATATGGATTCATTTCCAGCTGATTTGATTTGATTTTATGGGACGTGAGAAACTACCTGAGTTTTGATGAAGGCAAAGTCGAAATACCATGACCAATCGGGATGACTGAAAGTTCTACAAATTCAGCCTGTGTGTCACTAGTGACTCGCACCAGCAAGTCCTGCTACAGCTACAGCATGTTGATGTATTGTTTGGTGGTATTATATTGATTTGTCGAAAGGGCATGATTCTGCTGTGGCAGCGCAGGATATAAAGATTTAAACTTTGCTACCGGCAATTTTGTGACCTATTGTCTATATATCAGTTGGAATTATTTCCTTTGCAAGACAGATCACACAGTGAGAGATGTACAAAAGTAACTTGAGGAAAACATATTGTAGTTTTGTAGCACGGTGTTGCACTAAAAATATTGGTCTACAAACCAAGGCAGTTAGTCAGAATCAGTATGCACTGTCTTCCACCACCTCAAATGAGGCTGAAAAGTCAAAGATTCCTTAAAGTATAAAAAATACTTTAATCATTAATTCTATTAATAAAAAGCAACGCAGCAAAGTTGTGTTTCATTCAAAGTAATTTCTGTCTCCACTTGGGTGGGCGCTAAATTTATCAAGGCACGGTATTTCATTTTGCACCTAGTCAGGGTTGGCTTAGTATCAGTGGTTGGCACTTTTAAATTCGTAGTTAAGACTTGACACATTTTTAAAAAGCACCTGTAATTTAAAAAGCTGGGCCAGAGTGCTTTAAAGGGTTGCACTCCATTTAGATGAAGTGCACTCTAAGACAGTAAATGTTAATGTTTATTATGCAGCACGGCTTTAAAGCCTGTTAATGGCTACGTATGATGGACGGACCGATCGACCATTGACCTGCTGCTGTTATCAAATTGTATATTTGCACCAACACTCCACCCACAGACTGATTGGATGTGATTTGGATTTGGATGTGATTTGGATGTTATTCAGCTTGGTCTGGGTGAAAAGGAGGTGCAGGGAAAATCTGCTGTTTCCTAAAGGCTTCCAATATGGATTATATAGTGTCACCTATGGACTCTATACATTAGCAATGTCAGCCACTTTTCATTTTCAAAAGAAATGAGTGCTCAATCTTGTTTTTTCAAGTTTTAAAAAGTCCACTTATTCAGTTCTGGGTACAGAAGGCAGTGTTTCTCACAGATTATAAAGCAATTTGACGGTGGGCTTGGGGTAGGTGGGGAGATGTCATGAGCTTATTTGCATATTTGTGACGTCATTATGCAATCATTTGCATAAAGCTTAGTGGATTGTGTCAGCAAGGTAGATAGAACAAATAATTGTGATAATTAATTGGGATCTCAACATTGATCAAAATAATCGTGATTATGATTTTGGCCATAATTGTGCAGGCCTATACGTAGGTCTGCACGATTATGGCCAAAATGATAATAATCGTTTTAAAATCGCAATCTCGATTCACCCTGCTCAAAATTTAATTTTTAAATAACTTTAAAAAAAATTATAATGACATTGATTCTCATTTAATTTTACGAGCTGACTGCATCACAAACGCTACTACTTTGTTCTGTGAGTTTCAAACAGACTGTATAAAATAGGTTTTGCAATGCTTTCCCTTCTCTTCATTGAGGCATCGATGTTTACAGGCTTGTGGTGATTAATTTAACAATGTGCTATAGGTGCCAAAAAAAATCTGTTTGGTACTGCCAATTTGTTTTGTTTTGTCATGGTCAAAAAAATCGTGGCAGAGAATTGTAATATAAATTCTAGGCAAAAAAAATTGTGATTCCTATTTTCCCTGAATCGTGCATGCCTAGTTGCACATGGTAAGGACAGAATAAAGTTTCTAGGCGCTCAGCTATGTTAACGTCCACAGTGTTGTTTTTTTTAAGGATTGGACACGTCAACTTCTTTCCCCATGTTTTAGCATGGAAAATAATTAGATGGGGGGATAATAGTTAGAATGGGGGTGGGTTTGAGTGTAATACAGCCGGAATAATTTACAATTTACACAAAGTCCTTTTACTGTGTAGGATAAATGTTTAGAATAACTGATTGCTGAAGTGTAAAGCACAATCATTACAACAAATAAGGGTTGCCTGCATAGTATTAATTATTATAAAAGGGCAAAGCTGCCGACAGGATTTCCATAATAAGTCATGTTTTTCTCCACTTACTACAATTATAGCCTAAGTGTATGAATGCTTTTAACTTCATCATCGCTGAGGCCAATTTTGTTCAGGTCACATTTTGCAGTTTAGTTATTGTGCAAGATAATTTCATATTTTTGTTTGTTTTATAGTTTAGAATTATGCCATGCCAATAGAATTTGTGTCTAAGATGTGAACCTGGTCATAATGAAGCAGAATGATAGCTATTCTTAGTGTTTTTTGTTTTGAGATTTTTATGTATATACTGTACATACATACACATTATCAATCAATAAATCAAACGGTGGCATGTGTTTTAAATATGTTTTAAATGTTTTAATTAAGATCCAAAAGTATGCTTTATTAGAATTAGAATAGATTGTAGTATTTTTTTCATCGTCATCGTGATATCAACTGGCGCAATATACACATCGCAAAAGACAGAGATCTTTTTGTGTTACCAAAAAGAAATACTGCAGAATGCTGCACATTAAAATGAAATTTTTAATGGTGCATTTTTATATTCAGTTAAACATGTTCAATTATTTTAATTTTTATTTAATGTATCCTTTTATTAATCTCACATGGGGAATTTACAATTTACACTCTGTTTTTGTTACACACAGGCCTGAATTACACACACACATTAAATGGAGAGATGTCAGACTGAGGGGGCTGTCCATGGAAAAGCAGTTTGCGCTCCCTGGCATTTAACCCCCACCAATCCACCCTGACCACTCACATTGACCTGATGGGGGGAGGTTGCCAAATCAGCAACCAAGGTGTGTGACTAGACCAGCCTGTGCCGGCAATTCTGGCACAGAAATCTAGTTTAACTTTGCTGAGGCAGTGTTTCCCTTTTTTTTAATTAAATGTTACACAAAAAAGACCCAACACGTATCGGGGAAAAAAACAACAATAATGATAAAAGAAAAAGGAGAGAAAAGCATATTCCCATATGTTTTCTATGGAATAATGACAGCATACTGCCCAGTGTAAATGAAGAGAGAGAAAAAAAAGGAGTACAAAGCTGCATCCCAGTCTGCAATGCCTACACTAAGCTGGTGAATGTCATCAGAACTCCATCATCTATGTTATTGCTTAATGCTCCTGCTTTTCTTCAGGCTAAAGATAAACTTTTAGATTTACAGTTCACTGACTTTCAATATTGTATTCCTCTGACATGCAAAGTATTTAAATTTGAAGGTAGTCATAATACATTTTCCATTTCCAAAGGAGAGTTACACATTGTAAGTGTCCTTGTGGAAGGTGTAGTAGTAATGAGGTATGGATTACCAAATGGAAATGGAAATGTGGGTAAGGTCACAGATAATAAAAATGCACTCACTGCATTATGTTTCTTTGTGACTTGGCTACATCGTCAATTGCCTCAATAGTAGTAGTAATAATAATATTAATAATTCTAACACTGAAGTCTTAAACACTCCTTGAAAAGAGTGCTGGTAAAACCTTTTTTCACATTCACACTAGAATTGCCTTAATAGCTGAATTATAACTGTGGAGAAGCCAAACCATTCAAGGCTTTAAAAACCAGCAGTAAAATCTTAGAATCAATTTAATAACTCCCAGCTAACCGGTGAAGGGTCAGCAGATTGGTGTGAGGTGGTCACTTCTCTCAGTTCGAGTTAAAAGCCCGGCAGCAGGTTTTGGATCAACTGCAGTCTTTAGATGTTTCTGCCTGATATTGTCAACAAATTTCCTTTTTGTTTCTTGAATATTAATGATATTCCTTTGAATATTAATAATATTCCCTTCCCTCTCTATCTCTAACACTCGAACAACAGTGAATGAAAAAGCTTACCTTTTTTCCTCAATGAACAAGCCTACTATTGAGTTCCATCTAAAGCCTTAATCACTAGTTTCTTTTAAAAAAAAAGCTCACTGGTTGTCAGCAGTTTAAAAATCTGATTGTACTAGGTGGTAAAAGGAGAGTGTGTAATAATAATTGTTAACCAGGACAATAACTGGAAAAAAAAATCAATATGTAATTTGTATAGTGCACCTAAAGATATTTACATTTAACATTACTGGAAGTGAAAGAGACAGGGGACAAGCTCAGGAAAACTTTGCTGGTCAGACATAGATTAAAAGGATTACACACTCGTGAAAATGAACAACGGAAGGAGGCATGGACAACACTGGAAGCTTTCTGCAGCCTTTCTGCTTTTAGCTGATTGACTAAAACTAAGAACAGCAAGCCCTCTCTAAATCATTGTTATTTCACAGATGTGGCTCAGTGTAAAGGCTCTTAAAATTCAACCAACATCTCACTCGCTTTCCTCACTTGCCGGGAATCATTTCTGTAATTGCTACGGCTTATACTCTTTTTAATTTCTTCAAGTGCATGCACTTGACTCCCACTTGCTGATGGCACGTCTTCCACGGAGCATCCTACCTAGCCCCAAGCATGAAAGCCATCTTAATCAAGCATCCTACATCAATATAGCTGTGTAAATCTGAGCAAGCCAGCACTCTCATCAGTGACATAATTTACCCTTTTAGGGCCATTGTAACCCCAGAGATTAGAAAGCCAATATCTTAACTAAGGTATAATAACGGTCTTAAGTGATTTCTGGTTGTCACATTATTGAGCGGATGTTTTCAATTAGGAGTCTGGCCTTCAAGGTAATTTTAATGGATTTTCTTGTTCTTTCTTGTTCAACACAAAAGGAATTATTTTGTGATTATCTAAGATCACAATTGATGTTTTGGGTCGTTACATTTAAGCGATTTATTCCTGTTGTGCTGAAAGACATCTTTCATGATACCAGAGAGAATTTGCTTATACAATTGGACTAAAATAAATAATTCTATGCAAGTATTGATATGAATAGAGTGGTGTCTAAATATGGGTCTCCACCATCTGGAGTGTTTAGCTCAAGGTTGTTGCTGTGCGGGACTCAAAGACACTAATCTTTCCACATCTATGGAGAAGATGAACTTATTGACTTTGATGGAAGATACACTTTTTTAAGAAAAGCAACCCTGGTTCATTATATCTAAACATAGAAAATCCTCTTTAGGTTGCTCTGTATTGAGAACGTAGTATAATCAAAGATGTCCTTGCCGTTGTGTGAATTTTAGATCAAGGTGCCAATAATGAGTGAGGAGCCATCTTTATTTAGCTTTACTGAAACAAGATTGAACCTAAAGAAACACTTCATCCAGTCTTAATAGATACATTCATTCAACAATACGCCAGCTACTCTGTGTCGAAATTCCCAGCAATGAACAACTAAATAAAGTAATACTGTTGATACGGAACAGTTTTGTTTTTGTGTGTGCTTCAATGTCAATGCTGTCATTTGTTTTCGTTTAATTTACTTTTCATTAAGGAATCATCAGGCCTTTGATTTGAGCTCCATTTAGCAAAACAAGAGTCTTCTCTGGGGGAAGGAAATGACATTAAGTAAGAAACAGTGCAAAATGCCTTTTAATGGTTTGTTATAAGGCTGGAAAGCCAGAAGCCATGCAATATCTATTTCTGCCTAAACCCGTCTGCCCCCTGATCCATGACCAATCTAATCAGTTCAGCTTGCAGGGGAAATAATATGCAAAATGTAATAATCTGTTTAAGAGGCTCTTTGGTTCTCACTTTGGAAACAGAGCAGCTCCTCCCAAAATGGCAAGGATGTAGCAGACAAATAGAACTTTAGATCTACTTAACAGAGCCCTCCAGCCCAGAGGGGTTTTTATTTTGTATGAGTCATAGAAATATGTATGAAAGACCATAAGCCCTCTTGGCCTTTTCCAAGTTTTTCTATCCTTACTAGACATTTGTGTTCTGTCAAACCAATTCTACTGTATCTATCATCAGTTTATGCTCAGTGGTTGTCCCCTCGGTCTTTGGCCCAGTTTCTTCATTTCTCCCACTCTCTCTATCTCTGTCGCACACATACAGACAGAGAAAGACCAAGAGAATAAGTATAGTTAAGTTTTCTATTTTTTGTTGTAATGTATGTGAGTGTGTATTATCAAGTAGAAATCATTCTTGAGTCTTTATCTGAATCAATACTTCAGTTCAGTCAGATGTTTGACGGTGCTCTTTGGGGTCGGGAATTCAATTAAGTTTAGAAAAAATGGGAAATCCAAGGCACTCTTCAAAATAATTTAAAAAGCCTACAAATAGCTCCATTTCCAAAGAAAAGTGGATGTATTTTGTGTTCTAGAGAACACACACTGGATCCTGGGAAACACGCACTGGTGTTTTCACAGATGCAGGAGAAGGAATCTGTTCTCCACTCTGTTTTGCTGTGAATGTATCTTCGGATCACGATACTGTTGATATGTTGTGTTTCAAACTATAGCTTGGTGAAAACTGTAAATGCTACATTGCTTTTCCAGCTTTACCAGGAGTTTACGGTTCAGTGAGATAATATGCGCCGTTGTCAGTCCGAATACAGCCGCAGGGTGACAAGGAAGCCATCCCCGCGGGCCTGTGTGACCCGACGGAGCTGCGTTTATCGCTGCAAAGGATCAGCTGTTCAGCTTGTACAAATAAACGTGCCCTGGTTCAGACAAAATCTCAGAACACGGTCAGTGCTCTTGAACACGGTCAGTGCTCGAATTCACCCCGTTGTCTGTTCCTTTCAGAGATACTGTAGATAAATTAGATAAAGAAAAATTAATCAAATTAATTAAGATCTGTATTTTAAAGGGAACATCACCTATGAGACTGTTTTCACAGTTCATTATTGGTCCCTGGTTTCCAGGGGAGTGCCCGTTTAGATTTGATCAATGTTGTAAAGTTAATATATTCATAACTTTATTAATATTGATAAAACATCTTTGACAATTTGCCAATAATTTAATCTGTACCACTACCGATACCCAACATGTCCATTATATGCGTTTTTTGCGTTCACTGTGTTCAGGTTCCAGTGTTTAGAGAAGGACAATTTTTTTTCTGTCTGGTAAAGAGCACATGAAAAAGCTAAATTAGGAGAAAATCTCTAATTAAAGGTTTTTTACTTGTAATTATTTTCATCATTCTCTGTCCTATTTGTAAAAACATACATTTAATCTCAACACATATCTAAGAGTAAAGGGTGATGGGAATGGAATATGGAAGTAACCACTTCTATAACAGAAATAATTGCTCCCTCTTGTACCTTTTTGTACTTTACTGCTGTAGAAGTGGGAAATGGCTTACAAAATTGAAATTTTAATCAGGTGGCATACTTTGGAAGCTGTCAACATGGGCTATTACTGTAGTCAGAGCTTGCAGAGCTTTGTGTCTGCAAAGAGACAGTCAGCGTCTGGCAGGTCAGGATGTTAAAGTCCAGCCAGAGAGAGAGTGAGAGGGGCAGAGGAGAAACGGAGAGAAACAGAGAGATTAATGAAGCAATGCTGAGTAAATGAGAAAGTGTACAACCAAAAGAATGAGAGTACCAGGATGAAAGAGGGAACAAAATGAAATGAGGGACGATAGGAGATGATGACTATCCATCACCGTAGGTACTCCCAGTGCATTACGGAATGACATGAGTGATTACGGAGCGTGTCTGAATGCTGTAGACTAGACCCTTGTATCCCCCCCTGACTGCTCCAGTCATGAATGATGGTTGTTGCCTGGCTGCTCTGGGGGCTACACAGGCCTCAGAGATGGCAATGGATAAGTCTGACCTGCCACTAGGTCTTAGGGTCTACATCACCAATCCATCAGCCAGAGTGAGAAGAGGCATCTAGATAGACACTCTAGGCCTGAAAGATGAAGAGATGTGTCCCTCATGAGTAACTCAAATAAACATATTCATACATTTGACCATCCAGACAGTGTGCAATTATGTACACTTCACGAGGCTGATGAGGGGGCAGTGGGAGGAATGGGAGAAAATAGTTTTCCAGTATGATCATTCGAGTACAGAGGCCAGTTTATTAGAGCACTATGGGGCCATGTATGTTTATTCATTAATTCCTTTTTTTTGCACACCCATACCCTTTTTTATTTGTCATAAATCTGCTAAATTTTATAGATGTTATTTCAGATGTCATTTCAGCTGGTACTGTCCATTTATGAACTACTAGATGGATATCATGTGAAGTTTATGGGCTTTAAATTCTTATTGTTCGATCTACATTAGATTTCTGAAACATGATTTAAATTTTGTTGTTATTCAATAAAGGCTCTTTTCAGATTTATAGTAACTGGGTAGGAGGGTCAAGGGTATAGGGAAATTGAGTATTTGGCACCATATGCAAAGTGGACTACTTCATCACACTTATGGGGTTATTCGACTCTTCTGAAGATGTTGAGAGCTTTTCGGCATAATAAAAGGCATTGATCTCACATTAAAGTTGTCAGACAAGTAAAATGCTTGCTGTTCTATTATCGTTCAACTCAAGCTCACTTGGTCATTTGCCAAATAGATTTTGGGTACACAGGCTCCCTGGATACCAGAATTGCCAAGAAATGTAGCTTAATATACATATTTTTTATATTTATTTTCTGATACAGTGCAATAGTGCTTACACTCTCCCTCCTGCTCTTAAGTGTGTGTACAGATTATGTACTGTAAGTCTCAGTTGGATACAGAAAGAAACAAATTCCTTATTACAGTGTGCACATGTGGTGATGAAATTCCCTAATTAGGGCCCTATTGAAACTGAAGGAATTATTCCTTCTTTCTTTGTCCCAGCAAATTAATTGCCTTTTTGAGGGGCTTAACATTCTCAAAAACTCACAAAAATTGGTGGATGCATCAAGTCTGGCGAAAATGTCCATATTTTAATGGTTTTAGGAATAGGCACACTAAAATGGCTTGCTAACGCCCCCTACGAAACTTTAAAAAATTGAGCCCCTGCAGTAGTCTACAACGTAGACTAACGGAACTTGGTACACATACAGTATGTTACATCTCAATGAAGTACAACAAAGCTCATTGGAGCCATAGCTTTAATTATGTTGTTGTTTTTCCCTCTGAGCTCCCTAACTTATTCATGATAGCCTGGGGAATTTCCATGGATAAATGTTTCCAAGCCGAGGCGGTAAGCACCCATTACCAAAACAGAGGTGAGGAAGTGCAGTGAGATGCATCAGATTAGATCAATGCAAACAGGTGAGAGGAAACTTTTTATCAATGTGTTAAAAAATGGGGAGAGATGTTAGAGATTTTATTTTTATTTTTCACGAGGAGAAATTTAATTTACTTTAGACACTGGCAATATTATGTGCCTATTCAAGTGCAATGTTATATTCACGTAGTCTTACACCAGAATGTTTTCACAGGCCAAAGCTTCTCCCATGTGCTGCTGCTGCAAGTTCTGCAGTGGCAGCCCCAGGAATGGAAGATGAGGAATGATGAGTGATGAAAAAAGTGTTTTTATTGGTTATGGTTTGCCCTTAATGACCCGTATGACATAGTCTTGTGTGAGGTGTCATTTAACTCAGCTGAGAGATCCCTTTTCATTGGTGACGATTTGCAGTATCTTAATGCCACGCAAATGGGCCCGTCTAACGCTGCTTTCAGCTTTGATTTAATTTGAAACTGCTTATCCAATATATCTAGCATTTTTACTGTCCCCACCTTGTTCTCAGAACCTCTAAATTAACAATATTTAGTACTGTATATTCTCCTTATAAATACCAACTCTTAAAATAATTACGGATAATTAAGGACTGGGCTATTTAATAAATAGCAGCAGTTCAATAAATGCTTGGTGTGCTTAGTGCAACATAAAAGCCACCTGTTTTTACTGCATGGGGTGTGTACGACCTCAACTCGTGCTTGAACACTTGTGGGTGCCTTCTCTTAGAAAAGTGACATATTTTACTTTGCATCTGGTCAATTTACAAGAAACGACTGCAAAATCAACAAGGAAAAACATCATTGATGTGTAATAGAGGATGGATACCCGAAACCAAGCCCGAGCAGATGTGTAGATGCGACCGGAGCAGAGTTGGTGGATTAAGTCTAGGTTTTGTACACAGTGTGTGCAGTGCCCAAAATAAACCCCAGAATGAAACCCAAGCTCATACATTTGCTCATCAGGAATAGGATTTTAATAACGTCAGCCCTGGAGGTAGCAAGTCTCCTCTAGTTTTCTGACCACCGTCGGAAACAAAGCAATAAAGGAAAGGTTAACACATTGATCATTTTAAATTGAACCGCTTATTAATGAGTGGTTGCCCCGTGTGCACTGATGCGCTAATCTGTTGACATTTCCCAATGCCCTCCTACAGTTGCTTAAAGGTCCCATGACATGGTGCTTTTTGGAAGCTTTTATATAGGCCTTAGTGGTCCCGTAATACTTTATCCAAAGTCTATTTTCCGAAATTCAGCAATGGTGCAGAATTACAGCCACTAGAGCCAGTTCCACAATAGGGCTGCAAAATTAATCGCAATTGTATCGAAATTTCAATATGAACTTGTGCTACATCCAAATCACCGGGGGCGGGGCATATATTTTGTTAATGGCAAAATATATGTCAAACCATTTAGAATTAAGTATTGTGATGCTGCAGCAATGTCCCAGCCTACAAATATCCTACAGACTTGTATCCTACAGACATTAGTTTGTTACAGGTTTGCAAAAAATCACATTGAAATCATTGAATTTCTTTCAATGTAAATAATTTTCAATGAGAATGATACAAAGATGATCATTCCCTCCAATATTCTGAATCATATCGCAATATCAGTCAAATTGATTGCAATTAGATTTCCCTCACATTGTGCAGCCCTATCCCACAATGACCTTTACTTAGGACGTGCCATTTAGAGCTGGGCAATATATCAATATTATATTTAGATATATGAGAGATATGAGACTAGATATCGTCTTAGATTATGGATATCGTAATATGGCATAATTGGTGTCTTTTCCTGGTTTTAAAGGCTAAATGACAGTAAAGTGATGTTATTTTCTGAACTTACCAGACTGTTGTAACTGTTCTATTATTTGCCTTTACCCACTTAGTCATATCCATATTACTGATGATTATTTATCATAAATTTGATTGTGTAAATAGTTTGTGAACGCACCACTAGTCAAGATAGACATATCAAAGTATTTGGTCAAAAATATTGTGATATTACATTTTCTCCATATCGCCCAGCCCTAGTGACATTTCTGTGTCTGTAGCTTTAGAGGAGGAGAACTAGCTCGTTTGAAAGCCATGATGTCTCTCTCTTTTTCATGGGTGGGCCAAATTCTCTGTGCAGAAAAGGAGGTAACCTTGCTTCTTACAACCTCATAAGGGGCAAGATTCCAGATCGGCCCATATGAGTTTTCATGTTTTCAAAGGCAGAGCAGGATACCCAGAGATCAGTTTACACCTATTGTCATTTCTAGCCACTGGGAGACCATTGTCAGGCTGGGGGAATGCATATTAATGTTAAACTCATAAAGGGAAATTTTCATGCCCTGGGACCTTTTAATAAATGTGGGCTTTACACACAAACAAACAAACGTGTGATTAGTATGTGGGGAAAAAAATTAGATTTTAGCTGTGTCGGGCTTGGGTCAGACATAAATATCTTAATGCTTGTAGGCTCGGGTCAGGTTTGGTTACTGCTCTGTAAAATGCGGCCCAATCCACACTCTAATGCGTAAGACTTGAACAGCAGGTTTTCGCTCGTCCGCTTTGCTGAATGTGTTGTGGGGAAGCTTTGACTTGAATCCGCAATAGCACCCGCGCCCACTGTACCCCGTTGTATAAAACAGAGGAAGAATAGAACGGGGTGGGAAAGCGAGTCAGCAATGGAAGAAAATATTGATTTTGATGTTTAATGCAGTGCCAGAATAGGCCATTCATACATGCGTGCATGATGAATGGGGTGTTGGAGAATGGAGTGTACTTGTTGATTGATTATGTCAATGACCGCAAGGTTGTCTCAGTAAGGAAGGAAAGACTTGCAGGACCATTGGTAGCGCAGTGAAAACTTTGACTTTGCATTTGCATGCAACGGGGTCCCGGCTGCAAACCTTCTTGTAGAAACTCTGGCGGAGAGAGCAACTCAAGGGTACAGATGGATGTCAGGTGGGTGAGTAAGGCTGTGCATTGTGAAAGAGGTTGTTGCGTTCCAGTTGATGAGCTGAAAAGTTGAAAGCTGAGCCAATACGGATTTCAGTGTGGTTTGAACCGTCCAGGGAGATTGAATTCAGGAATGATAGAACGGAAGAAGTGATTGATAGCATGTGAGAGATAAAGGTTTGCCCTTAGGCAATGATTATGGCAATGGTGAGTTTAGGTGGCCTCAGAGTTTCTGGCACAGAATACGAGAGTGGAACAGAAGGAGTGGGTTAGGCAGATATTTATGTGACACAGTGCAGACCTGCTCCAGAACTTCTGCTACAGTACAGAAGTTTTTTTTACAATTAAGACTGTGTGTGTGTGTGTAAGGATAAAATCCTTGAAATCCAGACACATTTGGTACCACAAAAAACATTTTGCTGTATTGCTTTGCCTTCTTTTCTTGCCTGCTGTGCTCAACTCACTCAGCATTTCCAGCCTGAAAGTTCTCTTTGTGTCCCTCCACGAGACAAAGAAAGAAAGTGCTGGAAATGGCCAGTTTTTCTGGCTTAAAGATGTTTTGACCATTTTGTCTGACAAGCCCCTAGCTCAGTGGACAACAGAAGTACTTTGCAAAAAACCTGTCCTTGCTGAATACCCCCCTTCAGTCAGCAGGGGGTAGCCAATGCCATGACAGACTTTCTTAGTGCCTGCCCTCTTGCCGGTTTACCACTTTACTATAAGCACTGGTGTATGCTCGTCCATTCTACTCTGTTTGCCAATAAGTGTTCCTACTGACACATGGCTTTCAAAAATTCTACCACAGGACATTAGTGTGGTTGGCCTCCAATAACAAACAAAAGAGGAGAGACCATCTAAACGCATGTTGTGCTACCAACAGCTTGGAGCTGACCATGCAGAAGACTCTTGAGTTGACTTCCAGAGAAGCCTTTTGGATTCATGTGGAGTCAATCATTTCCAGCAACATTAAATGAGGCTAGACCCTCTGTTTAAATACAAAAGCCAAATTTTCTTAACGCAAAGAGGCAAGGACCCAATTTAACATGACATTTTTGCCCCTGTGTAGAGTATTCTCTCATGGAAAGCTGGACAGGCCATTGAAATCTGATTCTGATTGACAGCCGTACCGCGCAATTAGGGGCTAGCAGGCTTGTGACCAGAACATTGCCAGTTTCTTGTTTTTCTCACTCCTAGGGTGAAGTCCAATGTATTATATTGCTTTACTGAGCAGATAATTGGCTGTGAGCTGCCTTCTGAAATTAAAAGCACAAAGCTGAAGAATGAATGAGGAGAGCAGAAGGGACTAACATTTATCTTGCTCACACAAACAACCAATGTCACACTTACAAATGCGCAATTATGCTATTTAACCAGGACTACCGTATTATGTCCACAATTGGACTGGCCCTTGTTTGCCCATTTTTCTTTTTTTTATAAACTGACCAGATAAACAAAACTAAAACTTACATTAATGCATTGCAACATAGCCATGTAGGTGTTACAAGTCATGTATGTTTTTGTCTTGTGCACATGAATTGTGTGTTGATGAAATACTGTTCATGCTTGCAACTTTAAAACATGTTCATCTACATGTGTGCGTATGCGTGATAGTCACATCGCAGGATGTTGCGATGTTGACATTAAAACGTTTTTGCTGCTTGATATACATGTAAACTTTCTCTGTTCTCCTTTTTATATGATTGTTACCGGCCGACCCTTCCCCTTTAAGACGGGTGGCCATGTAGGCAATGCGTGTATGTGATAGAACGTTAGTCCAACGGGGTTTGTTATGGGAAGTGATACTCTTTGAGTGTAGAAAGGTACTGTAAGCTTCAGCTGCCACAGAAACCGTGATGCTTTTCGAAGGGTAGTGAAGCTACAGTAGTCAATTATTTGTCTGCTGTAAAGACAAATTAAATCACCTGATTAATGCAACGCTATCACAACATCGATAGTGATTAGTGTGTGACATGCAGGCTCTGCATGCACGGCCAACCACCAATCACAATCAATGTTGATCAGTTTATCAAACAACCAAAGCAGGACCTGCTAGTGGACCACAACCTGAAATTTAGAAGAAGCAAAATGCATGCGTCAATATTAATCTTTAACCATTGTATTATATGAATACAATGGTGTTATGTCAGTCAATCTGTGTATGTCTTACTAATTTCCCTCTCCAAAATCACTTCAGAAGAGTAACGTTAGTCACAGCGCTTACTTGCGTTGGTGTTTGTAAAGGATTAAAGTTTAATAAAGAATGGTTCATATTTGAGAAAACTTCCAATTTTTTATGTTCTTTGTAGAGGCACTCTCCTACAAAATCACCCCAATAGTCAAGAATGATTTTTTTCCAAATAGAGCTATTTATGTCTACTTGTAAAAATGTGGCTTTTTTTCATATTGTGATATTATATATATTGCGGCACTTGCCTTACACATTGGATGATTTTGTGAAGAAAGAGGCCCTCAGATTCTGTTTTGTATGCTTCTTATATTTTTACCACAAACCCTCAGTCAACATGACACAATGTTGTATGCTCTCATGATTCATTGCCAGCAAATTAAATTTTATCTTTACGTTTCTTTAAAAAAACAACCCTACTGGCTCTATTACTTTCTAATTCTGTTTTATTTTTTCATATTTTACACTGAACAGGCATTGAGCTCAGTGACACACAAGGCTGAGAGAAGGGGAAAGAAAACAAGATACAAACTAGTTCAATCCAGCGTGAACCAGCCTAAATTTACACCTTATTCACAGTTATCAATTCATCAGTATTAGCTAGCTAAATTTTAGAGCACACAATGTTCCATATGTTTCTTTTAAGTGTGTTTGGACATTGGGTTTGGCTAACATCAGCTTGGGTGTTACGTGTTAGCTGGAATAAATGACGAATGGACATTGTGTAAAAATGTAATAGTAATTTTGTTAGTTTATTATCTTTTCTTTCACATTTGTTGCTTGATTTTATATGAATCCCCAATTCAACAACACATGGGAGACATTTTTTAGGAGTTAGCAGCAATCCTCCAACTGTTCAGTTTAAATCCCACTGTGATTTTCATCCATCCTCTTTCTGCTTTTTCTCCTCCTTTGTATCCCCATCAAGTAGGCCAGTTGATGTGGGACAGCAAAAGCCCCCTCCGCTTTTCTCATGCCTCTCAGTGGAACAGGTAGTGAGTTCAGAATATAGCGCCAGGAGTTCAGGAATCCTCTTATCTCAGTTTCTAACCTAAACAGTTTGTACAGTGCCACTTGCCTCGGAGTAACATATTTTCTAAATATTTAATTATGCACAATTTCTGCAATGTCAGAATAATGTTTTTAAGTAAGAAGACTTATCCTTACAATTTCATCTTAATTACTACTAGAATGGCCTTAAACCAGATTAAAGTGATACAGTTGCTCAACAGATATTCATATTGCTTTTTTAGAATGTTGGCGATTGAAGATTATAAGAGCTAAGAAGTTATATTTTGGAATTACATAGATGAGTTATGTGATCTTATGATGATAGCTTTATTTGTGACATTTAAATTACAACTTTGACATTTCAAGGATGGTAAATCAAAAATCTTCCTGGGGGAAAAATAAAGATTTTAAAGAAAGTTCAATCTCTAAATTGTTTAGCCACACTGTCTTTCTCTGTCAGACTATCCTCACCAAGAAAACAGCCATATAGGTTGATTGTGCAAGAATCGTGTTGTCGTAAAAAGTAAGTTAAAATCAAGTAAAAAGTCAACATAAATAGCAGGTAATAACTATGAAAGAACATAATATAATATTAGATTTAACAGTAGTTCCTAAATGTATGAATCATGTAGTATGTCCTCCACATGAAATGAATCTATTTTGTCGTGAACTCCACATGATCTTCCAATTATATAACAAATTACAAATTTAGCAACTCTTCTCTTTTTAATCTTTCCGATCCATTAGCAAGCCTTTGGGCCATGTATATTTTTCATATACTTCCTTTCATTCTGTAGAAATGAACAGTGATTCAGCAAGCTCCTTTACAGCATCACTTGGGAGCTCACGCTCTCAGAATCTCTGTTTTGACTCAAGAAAGCCTGGATGATTGATGATGAATGGTCACGATATAATTATAGAATATGTGTTTAATGGCATTTAGAATTTGTTTAATTTTGCGTAGTTGCTCTTCAGGGCCACTAGCATTTTCATCAAATTGGGAACATGTTATTTAGCTAATAAAAATCAAAATCAAAAATAAATAAAATAAAATCCATGTTTGATTCATGTCTAAAGACACAAACCAAGACTAAAAACACCACTTTTAGTCCACCTGACTCATTGGCCCTGTTAACCGTGTTTTAGCCACAATACTGCAATTATAATTTCTGTAGCATTATTAGTCATTGCTAAAAAAAATCTTTAAATCTTAAATGTTCTTATTATGAGATTATATGTAAATGTATAATAATAAAAAGTAAAAATAATATTGCTATTTAATTGTTGTCTTGCTCCTGACCTGGCAGACAATGCCAACAAAGTTGGATGATAAAGGGATGGCAAGTCAGGTACATGTAATACATTTGTGTCCAGTGTGGTTAAATAATGAATATGATTTTTCATTAATTGTGTGTGATGCGGTATCTCTGGGCCTGTAGCTGTAATTTTCAAACTGAAAGAAATGGTTATTGTCAAACTTCTTTTCTCTGGTGATAACTAGGAGGCATAAGATTTATTTTGCTGCTCAGCTTTCCTATCCAGATTTAGATAACATCGTTGTAGATGATAATCAGACACAGGCTCAAAAGAGGCGGCTGGACCAATCGTATCCTTCATTCTACTTTTGTAATGGTCTTAATTAAAAGTTAATGTTTTATCACAAAACAAGTTGTGATGTTTTTAGCAAAAAATATCCTGCACATTTAGTCAAATTTTCATAATGTCTGATTAATACATTTGAGTTGATTACTCACTGATTGTATCAACAATGGAAAATGTATAGCAATCTGGTAACTGCATAGGACAAAAATAGAACAGCAACAAGAAAAAAAAATTGTTAAAATAAGTCTAGACATTTTCATATTTTTCATGAGGTGAGTCAGTCCAGTTATGATAAGTGTTTCAGTCCAGTTATGATAACATCATAGAGGAAAAGTAAAGACTGTCAGAGAAAAAGCTTTGGTGCAATTCAAGTGAAAGCACACTCGAGACAGTTTAAAGTGAACCTATTACTTACTATATTTAATTGGTGCGTACAATCTCTAACTAGATTTAAAAAGGTCCCTTTTAACATTGGTCAATTCATATCCCTTTAATTTCCACCTACCGTACGGTTTACAGAGTTTAAAAAATCAGATAAAAGATATCAGATGGACCCCTATTAGAGAGAAATAAATTACAAAAAGGACCAGGCTACGAGTCATCCATGTTAATAGATGCAAAGTACTGTTTTGTGAATACGCCCAACCATCAAATAAATATCACACACTTGCCTGGGTCAGGGTTAACGGCACCTCTGCTGATGTTTATACTTCCAACCACTTATCATTTTCCATTGGTGGTGTATACAAACGCTTTTCACTATACATCTATCTGTTGGTGTTTGCTATCTGCTTAATCTCTGATGACATATTATGCTTTGTTATTACATAACATCTAATTATTAGACTACTTTTTTCTGTCTTACAACAACTTCAGGAGTACCCTTTCACACTTTCAAAATAACTGTGTGTATGTGTGTGTATGTATATGTATGTACAGTATTTGTATAAATGTGTGTGTGTGTGTGTGTGTGTGTGCGCGCGAGAGAAAACTAACAAGTAACAGGCGTTGATTGGACTATTAAAGGGAGAATATACCCATACTCATGAGAATGTGTACAGGTAAAAGAACAGGTGTTAATAATTAAATAAATAATGGCTGCAGTTGTTAGCTGCATCAGTTTCAGTGTCCTGACATCGTTAATGTGATTAGTAACACCTGTGTTTTGTCTATATTACAAGTCATAATGGATGCTGTGGTAAAGGCCTCACAGATATATCAAACCACACTATATTCTGATGGCAACAAAATCTTGCATGTTAGAGCGTTACATTACTGCCACCTTGAGTCTAGAAATGTTGTTGTGGGTAGGCTATTACGATTTGACGTCACCCTCATGTGGTAAACCAATAAAATAAAGGGTAACAAAAGCACATAGGTTTTTATGGTTCAAAGCAGAAATTTGGACTTGTCATAGCGTGAAATCACAGGTTTAATAAATAGCAATGATTGTTCTACGACATTCAGGTGTCCAGGGTTCTGCATGCTGGCTCAGTGGCTAGGACATGGTTATTCTACATGGCTCATTATTTTTAATTGGCCCCACATTCTTAGTCTGTAACAGCTGGGTTTGGATAATGCTGCTGGTGTCAACCCCCATTTGTGCCTGCCGATAACTTTTAGCACCACCTCCTAAAAAACAATAGTTCAATGGGAGAAAAGGAAACCATGTGCATTTATAGATACACTGTGGCACATAGACAGAGCCTCCTCAGCATTCATCGTTGGACTGCTGAGAAAACAAACCTGCACCCTGATTGTGGTACCCGAGGCTGTGCGGAGTGCAGACAGATAAACACACCTCATTAATCCTCAGTCAAAAACTAGGGTGACGCTGAGAAGCAATGCCCAACACACACACACACACAGATATGTTCACCCATACAGTAATGGCATTTGTCTCCCACATAATAATACAGACGTAGACATATTTACGCCCACCCACACACATCCTGAGAATGAGAGACAGTAAGATTCTGAGATCTGCGATTGAATAAACCCTGCTAGAAAGACGCTGTGCACACTGTTGAAGCTGAGGAATCCACCCACACACCCAATACAAAAATTACTATGATACCCCACTTAAAAGAAAACATGACCTGCTGTTGCTGACACTTTTCCCCATATGTTCAGCATTTTTAACATCAGCAAATTATTATATCCATCACAGAATAAATGACAGCACATTATGCAGTCTTTTCAGAACAAAGTCCTGTGGGGAAGCTGAAAACACTCATCCATAATAACAATATATCTTCAATTGCTGCTTACACTAAAGCGAGTTCTAGACTTGTGTTAGCATTTGGCAATAGATCTCACAAGCTACAGCTTAATTAAGCCAGTAGCCCCAAATAATGAGGGAGGTTGTTTAATGTAGACCGGGGCTAATAGGTGGTAATGAGAGCTACCAGCCCCAAAAGAAAAAAACAAAACACATTTGCATGCTCTCCCCAGCTCCTTTTTTGGAAAGCCAACTTTGATTTTCCTTTTACTTAAGGCTCACAAGCATTCCTTTTCCATTTATAGCATGCTCACCTTCCTGTGAGCAATCAATCTTGAAAGAGTGGGGATTGTATGCAACACTTGACACTGGTCCTTTTTCTTTATTGTCTAGCATCTAGAGGTGTGAATCTTCATTGGTCTCACGATTCAATTTGATGACGATCATCCTGTCAACGATTCAAATCTATTCAATATCACAATGCATCACCTCCTAAGTATAGCTATACATGTTTTCCATCGACAAATTTAAGCAGTCAGAAATATATGACCTCCCCTTTTTATTGTATCTTCATCTTAAAAAGACACTTCCTGAATGTAGTGGAGTCTGAACACAACAGACAAAAGGCAAAAAAACAAAAAAGCAGCGACTGGAAAATCAACAAGTACCATGAGTAGGCAATAATCGATTATGGTCTGTCACGGCATCGATGCAGAATCGTCTAGGTCCGCATCACGATGCATCAATGCAGAATGATTAATTTGATCATCTGAGGAAATATCTGCTCTAAAGGTTTGGCAATACAGATTGCAAAAGCGTCCATGAACTACGTTTGTGTCATAAATCATTTTAGACAAAGGATAAATGAATATGACTGCATTGCAGATTATTACTTTCCATCATATTACTGTTCTCATGAATCTGATGAATTTCTTATGAGTCGTTATGATGTAGAATGATGTAGTAACAAAGTTTATTAGCCTCACTTAAAGTAGTTTTTTTTTGTGTGAACCTCTTTTCAGTGTTAAATTGAAGCATCCTCAAACCCTTCTTCCTTTTGTAGTTCCTAGGTTACCTATTAATCCACGCAATAAATAATTTACCAAGTCTGTGTGCTTTATGTTGTCTCGTTGATCTCCTGGAGAGCTGGGTCGTATCACATGATAGAGCGCATAATTGCAAGGGTAGTGATCTGTGGGTGAGAGTTATGAAATCCTGAATATATGAATAATTTTGTGTGTTTGTGCTTTCGATAAGAAAGGGATATTTTGTGAAGAAAGTTTGTTGAAATTTCCATGAAAATGTCATTTTTTACTTCTTGCCTTGGGCCTTGCTGTGATTGTCTGACTTGCCCTGATGTGTTTCACCTGTTCATCAGCCTTTATGTCACCTGTCCCTCAATGTCACCCTCGTTGCTTTGTGTATTTAGTCTGTGGGCTCCCGTTGTCTGTTGTCAGTTTCTCTAGTGTCTCTACCTGGTGAGAGTTTTCAGTGTTCCCCTTGTCGTCTTTGGCTTTTCTACTTAATACCTTTTTGTTGATTTCTGGAGTTTTGTTTGTCAGCTGTGCCTGTTTTTTTTTTTTTTTTAGCCTTTTGGTTTTTAAATTATTTAACTGCTACAATCCTTTGCTTGCATTTGGTTCTCCTGTGTTCTGCAACCGTAGGCAGAATGATGTGGTTAGATTGGATAGTGGACCATTAGTGGATTATTTTGACATAATTTAGCATGAATGGTATTGCATTAATATGCGAAATTAACACATTTTATTATAACAATAATAATAATAATAATAATAACTAACAAC
Source organism: Etheostoma perlongum (assembly GCA_026937815.1). Classification (NCBI taxonomy): domain Eukaryota; kingdom Metazoa; phylum Chordata; class Actinopteri; order Perciformes; family Percidae; genus Etheostoma; species Etheostoma perlongum. The sequence goes on along the minus strand of CM049386.1, from coordinate 16,071,976 downwards.
AATAGTAATACTTTTTTTTAAATTGTCAGTACATGAAGACTGAAACCAGAAAAGGACTTTGGTTCAAAGTTTTTTGGTCCAACCCAACATGAAGCGTTGAATATGAATATGAGCGTTTCATTAGGAGCCCAATGATGCAGCTGTTAGAAATGTCAGAGGCATGCAAACAACAAAAATGCACTGTGTTGAAGGCACACACTATTACAAACATATAAACTGTACATATGAAGATCTGAATGATTCTCAGCTTTATCTGTGAAAAGGTTGCTGTTATTTGTCAGTAGGCACATGGGCTCAGCACACACAGTGACACAAATGTCCCCTGACCGCCCCCAACTGCACACCACAGGCATCTTTCCCCCTCATCCCCTGCCTTGGCTCACACCCACACAACAGAGAAAAGATTGAGTGATACAGGGAATACCATTTGTATTCTCACTCTGTTTCCCTGCTCTCTTCCCTGCTTAAACACTCAGCTGGATACTAGGCTCTATTTCTCTGTATTTTTAACTTTTGGTCTCTCCCATATAGCTGCCAAGGTAAGATTCTCTTTGTTGTTTATCCTCCCACCTCCTAATGCCAACTGGGTATTTGCCTCTTCATACTGTCTCTCATTCTTTCTGGAATCTCTCCTTTGTCTCACTTTTGCACTCTCCCACTCTTTCTAGTAACTCTGACTTTATTTCATTGAGTCTTTCTTTCTACGTCTTTCTCAGGGTTTATGTACTGTCCAATACATAGCATAATAGCCTTGTAACCAATTAGTAAATCCCACAATGGGTAGAAATAAATAAAAAAAATGTATGGGCAAAGAGACTGGAAATGAGTTTCAGGTTCATTCTGGTGCATTTATGTAAATGTTATTCACATTCTTCATGCGACGGGGACCATATGGGAGCAAACATTGTGAGTTCAAAAAGTAAAAGAAGCCCCATTTTTGTCATAAATTCTACACATGAAACTGAGATATGCAGGGTAACAGGAGGAGCTGCAGCCAAAGAGAGCTGACTGACTTCAGGGCAGGTCAGCTTTGGTAAGTGACAGATGAATTCTGTGTTAGTTTGCCTGTGGTCTCTCTGTCTTTGAAAACAGAGTTTAAACAATAAAAGCAGAGCAAGCCAGCTGTGCATCCACAGGCGCTATAATGTCAATAATTCAGGATGTAGGACATTTGGCCACTGTTATTGTTGCTATGGGTGTACCATGGGAAATAAAGTATGCAGGGACAGAGAGACACACATTCTCAAGCCCACAGGTACAGGTCTGGTAATCCGTTTACTGGATTATTTATTTTTTATCAATTTCAAAAAAGAGAGAACTGTCTCATTATATTCTATTTTATAGAATATACAATACATTATATTCTAACAATTATGCTTGGAAAGTAAAAGGGAAAAAAAACAAATTTGACAATTTGTGCCTGATTGTGGACCAATAATTTAGTCAGTGGTGTTGACCACCACCATCAAAACACCCAATGAGGGAATATGTATTGAAAGGACGGCATTCATCCCTCCAACAGAGCCCCTAAGACTTGTAGAATCTACGACAAAAAGCATTGAAGCCTTTTTGGTGGTGTGTGGTGGCCAAATGTCTTACTGAGATACTTAATGTTCTTTTAATTTGGCATCCATCTGTATTTATCTTGTTTGTTTAGTTTTGCCCTGCAGCCAGTGGGAGTCAGATCCTGCACTGCTGCCTTGGCCAGGGAAAGAGCCAACTCCTGCTGTCTTCCTGCTCGCAGCAAAATTATTTGAAAAACAAAAACAGTCGCAGTCAAAAACAGAAAGGGTAAGTGGACAGAAAAATACTTGGTTGCACAAAGTCCCATGTGAAAGCTTGCGGTAACAGATGATGCTCCTGCTGTGAAAGTTAATTTATAAAATGACCACTTACTCTTATATCTATGGTCTACTCTTATGTCTTTTAAGCATCTTTATTTAACTGACATGCACATGTTTGCGGTACTGACATTGCCCACAGTGTTACAGCCCCATTGATTCATGTAAGCAGGGCTACAGAAGTGGTCAATATCCCTTTCAGATAGCATATCAATCTGATTTTTGCATTTGCAGTATGAACACTGTACTTAAACCATGTATTTATTTATTTTGATTTTTAAGGAGACAGACATAGATACAAAACTTAAGTCATAATCTGAGTTACATCTCCATCACAGAGACAGAGAATGGTCAGTAAAGGAGTGAGAGTGAATAAGTCAAGGTCAGTGATAGATAGGCGGCGGCATATTCTTACACGCTTCACTACTCAGTAATTGAGTGTAATTAAATGCAGTGACCCAGTAGAACTTAAGCTGGGTGGACCTGATTTGAGTTAAAAATGAAAAGTGTGATTTAATTTGACGCTGCGTATATGTGAGCTGCAGGTGTAAGAAACTTTTAAGCAGTTTCCATTTTGCAAATCAGAAGGGTATTAAATCCTTTGCAGTGTCAGAGTCAGGCCACATCAATAATGCATTTGCTGTCTAATAGCACTGAAAGATTAATGTAAGTGATAAGGGTTTCTTTAATTGATATAACATCACTTCCTTCAGATGTCAAGGCCCTGGATTGTGCTTCTGCAGGCCACAGTAGATGGGTCATTTAATGTGATACAGAAGGAGAAGTTGTAAGATCAAGGATGGTCTTTTTTTGCATCAACTTTTTAATTTTTTTTTTCATATTTAAGAAATAAACAGTGACAATTACAAACAATACACTGAAACTAAAACACGTCCCAGGGCTAATGAAAAAAATAATAATATATAACAACATTTTTAAAAATAATAATAATTAAACAGAGGAAAGACGGGAGGGAGGGAGACAAAATACGTGCAGAAACAGACACACACAGACAAGCACAAGACAAGGGACCAAACACCTGCACAACTTAGAGGTCCGGGCCTTGTGCACCACCACGTGTCCAGAGTCTTCCCTGGGGCACCATTCTTCCGCGCCGTGGACAGTTCCAAATAGACCCAAACCAGATAGGAAGACGTGAAAAACAGGTTGTGTGGTGTTTTCCAACGGGGTCGCAATCATCCTCTTTGCAGCTGTAAGTCCAGCTAACACAACACGTTTCTGAGTTCCAGAGAGCTGAAAGGCTGACAGGTCATTCAGAATCAAGACCTTAACAGTAACAGGCACAGTAACATTAAGGCAGAGATTTTGGACCCAGCATCAAAACTGTTTACGATCATTCATCACTGAGGTTTATGTTTCGCTAGGCTAGTGGTGCAGCTCTAGGGATGGCAATGTTGGTCTGTCCACCACTTTAATCCTAGTTTTGCACTGCCAGGCATATCTCCACAGTAGACGTATGGTCTGGCTACAACGCCTATTCATTCTGGGATAGGGGGGAACATTGTGGCTTTTTTGTATTTTTTTTTTTTTTTTAACTAATCACAACATTCCTATTCTGTCTTAACTTTTGACATTCCTTGACGTTGACATTCTTCGACGTTGCCACCATCTGGTCAGAGTTTTCAATTATCCTGGATTTAGAGTGAAACATCTCAAAAACTGTTGGATGGATTGCATTTAAAATTTGGTTTGCAAGTTTGCATGCTGACATTAAAGTTTACTTTAAAACACTGCTGTGCTTAAGCACAGCCTCACAGAGCGGCTAGCATGTAATCTAGAGAAAACCTTAAAACCGTCAGTCAACAACCTAAAATACAACTGTGCTAAAAAATAATATGTCAGCACATCCTCATAGCCAAACAACAGAATCGGTCGATTGCCAATGACTTCCAAAACGTCATACTGCATATGATCGCTCTCATTAACACTGTGACGCAACGTTTTAATCACATCACCATTCTACAGCCACAGTTTTAAATGTGTAGTTAACATTGTGAAACAGAACTAGTTAAGTTTGGGTAACAACACTTACAGATTAAAGGCTTAAAGTGAGTTAAAGAAAATGTTTGGTTTCACAAAGGCCACAAACACCGATCTCCTGAGTGAATGTCCTGTTTGTTTGACCCATCAACAAACCCTAGCCTGCCGCCATATGTGGAATTTGGCAGTCTTATACTTACCTCAATTTCTCTTAAAGTGGTCAAATTTGGTTGCACCTAAAGCTGTGGAATTATTGTCTCTTGTTGAATTATAGTGTGGTCTAGACCTACTTATCTGTAAAATGGCCTGAGGCAAGGCAATTTTATTTATATAGCACATTTCAGCAACAGGGCAATTCAAAGTGCTTTACACAAAACATCAAACATTAAGAAACAAATATAAATAAATAAATAAAATAAATAAATAATTTAAAACAGATAAAACATGGTAATAAAATTTACAGTGCAGTATAAAAAATTGAAGAAAGGCAACATCAAAAAGAAAGGTCTTCAGCCTTTCTTTAATAGAATTGAGTGTTGTGGTAGACCTGTAGTGTTCTTGGAGTTTGTTCCAGATATTAGGAGCATAACATCTGAACACTGCTTCCCGTGTTTAGTTCTAACTCTGGCGACAGAAAGCAGACCTGTCCCAGACAACCTGGGAGGTCCAGGTGGTTCGTAGTGCATTAACAGATAAGAAATATATTTTGGCCCTGAATCATTTAGGGATTTATTAACCAATAGAAGTATTTGGAAATTAATTCTTTGAGGCACAGGAAGCCAGTGTAAAGACTGAAAGGAGTGATGTGATCGACTTTCTTGGTCTTAGTGAGGACTCGGGCAGCAGCGTTCTGAATCAGCTGTAGCTGTCTAATTGATTTTTTAGGCAGACCTGTAAGGACACCATTACACTAGTCAAGTCTAGTAAAGATAAAAACATGGACATGTTTTTCTAAATCCTGCTGAGGCATGAGTCCTTTAACCCTTGATATATTCTTAAGGTGGTATTAGGCTGACTTTGTCTTAATGTTGCTGTTGAAATTTCGGTCTGAGTCCATGACTACACCAAGATTTCTGGTATTGTCTGTTGTTTTTAACATTGTTGTTTGAAGCTGAGCGCTAATCATTCCTCTTTTGCTCCAAAAACAACCACCTTAGTTTTTTCTTAATTTCCTTTTAGAAAGTGTTGGCACATATCGTCATCATTTGTTCAATGCACTTAGTTTTTGTATTGGACTATAGTCCCCAGGGGTTAAGGTTATATAAAGTTGTTTATCGTCCTCATAACTACGGTACTTATTTTGTTTTTTATTCCATAATCTGAGCTACTGGAAGCATGTAGCTATTAAACAGAAGAGGCCCCCAGAACTGAGCCTAGAGGAAATCCACACAACTTATGTGTATGCTCATATGCATAATGACCTATAGACACAAAGTAGTGCCTATTATTTAAATAATAATGAAAAAAAGGGAAGCAATACATTTTGAGTGTAAACAAAAAATGTCAATTGATGTGAATTGTCCCTTTTTTAAATAAACAAATAAATAAAAAATAAATAAAAAGTATTTTAAGTATTGTAGATGGTACAGCTGTGCTAACCATCCAATGGATCCAATAGTAGCTCAAATGGCCGATGGCATTAGTATTGTATTTGTTATTCACTTGGCTCTCTGGTCATTAATAATGTAAATGTAGAAAGTGATTTAAAGTTTTAAAAAGTTAAAACATAAAAGAGGTAAAGGGCTCCTCTTTGTGCATTTACTTCCTAATCAGCAAATTCATTAGCTAATTTATTCCCAAGACTATTCAAGGGGCAAAAACACAGCAAGGTGCAAGTCTGTGGAGACTGATTTCTGCCAAGGTTGGCAAGTGGCTCATGCAGGTTTCAATTCCCTCGAACCTTACTATTAAAGCTGAGCCAGAATTACTGTGTAACAACAAGCTCTCATGCTATTCCAACACATACCTTTGAGAGAAAACAAGCTGCAGAGCATTTTCAGTTATTCTATAGCACAGAACCTAGTAGGTCTGTGCACTCAAATATACTTTATTGATTCTCCAAACCACAACATGTCAACATTATTACAGTCTTGCAAACCAGGCCATAGTCTGTACACCTTGTAAAAAAAAAAAGTGCATGCAAATACTCCAACATTTCTAGATAATTATCCACATATATGGCTTACCTTGAAGCAACAAAAGTCATCTTCCATTAGCAAGTTCCCCATGCAGTAGAAAAAAAATACAAGAGAATTGATGCCCACAACAGTAAGAATCTAAATTAGTTTGAATTGTCATTCTACAACACAGGGTTACACAATAACATAACAAGCTACTGTAGGGAATTCATACAGAAAATATTACATTATTTTAGAGTATATATTACAGTATATGTAGAGTGTTTTCACTATAACGTCAGGGAAAATTTGAATTTGAAACCAGGAATAAATTTACGAAGAATATTGCAGAAATTTGTAATTTGTAACTACATTCTTTGGGATTATATAAAAAAAAAAAAAAATAGGTCCACAATCTTCTTCTCAGTGTGACCCGTATCCCTCCACTTTACTCTCCTTTGTGGTCTGACTAGCCGGTTATTCATTCAAATGTAAAACATGAAACATGTTGAATGTGATCTGTTTATCATTAAGGAGAGTGGCTGCGAGTGGAAGATGTAAGTGCCCTTGGAGGACATTGTGAATTATATCTGGTCAATAAAATAACACCAGCTGATGGCTGAGCACAGTGGTTTTTTTCTGACATTACAATATGTGATGTGATTTTTGCTTTTTGTATTTCATGCACAAGGACTGATTTCCCCTTTTCACTATTTTTAATTCTATTACTGTTGATACTGACTAAAGAAGAATAGCAATAAATGTTTTTAAAACTTTTAAAGGGTACGGTCATTTATTTTGACTATCGTTCCAAACAATGATGATGGTGAGGATCACCTCATGTGTGTAATTGCTTTCCTGCTGATTGTTGATTGCATGATTTGACAACTCACTCAGCAGATTAGTTGTGAATAAAATCACTATAAATGATCAAGATATATAGGCAACTCTTTGACTTTATCATTATCATTGGCATGCTACCTTTTTTCCTGAAGGTGTGAAACATAACAGCAGTTTTCCTAGGGATTAATAACTCAGCAAGCAAGGACAAAATAACGGCTCATTAATTATGTAACATGTAGTAGTTACATATGCATTGGTAATTGGTACAAAACCCCAAAGAATATGGATGTAGGACACATACCACACAGCCATATACAGTATTTTTGTGAGCAAATCCTTTGTGATTCCATCGCAACTGAATGATTGATTTTCACCCACATCTACAATGTCATAAACACTATGGTATAGGAGTGGGGGAAACCTATGATGTTTTAACTACTCAGAAAGGTCAATGAAAGAAACTTTGTTTGCAAAACAAAAATCATACAGTGAGGAAAATGAGTATTTGAACAGTAGTGTGTGCAAACCTGGTGAAAAACTACAGGAAACATTTGACCTCTGTAGTTGCAAACAAAGGCTACTGTACCAAATATTAACATTGATTTTCGCAGCTGTATCATACAAAGAAATAGTTAAATAATCATACATTATGATTCTAGATTATTTATTTTTTTGGTTGTGTCTCACAGTGGACATGCACCTACGATGACAATTTCAGACCCCTCCATGATTTCTAAGTGGGAGAACTTGCAAAATAGCAAGGTGTTCAAATACTTATTTTCCTCCCTGTAGCTAACCCAGCAGTGAAATAAAATGAACACATTTCTAGGCATTTTGTGCCTTTTATGAATCTGATTATTTTAAAAGCAGGACTGAAGCATGATAATGATGAAGGTGACTCAGACACTGAATGAAACAATGGTCAAGATACAGTCCAATTAGCCATCCCAAAAGAAGTTAGACTGATGAGGAAATCTTTTATATACCGTAGGTGTATTTACTGCCTCGACATTACTGCTTTAAACGTAGAAGATCTCACAAAACTTTAGTAGACGATGTAGATTGTACACATATACAATTTTTTGTTGCCTGCCAATTGGAAGGTTGGTGGTTCAATCACTGGCCCTGCAGTCCCATGTCGAAGTGACCTTGGGCAAGACACTGAACCCCGAGTTGCCCCCGATGCTGCGCATTGGAGTGTGAATGTGTGTGCATGTTTATCTGATGAGCAGGTGGCACCTTGTACGGCAGCCCCGGCCACAGTGTATGAATGTGTGTGAATGGTGAATGTATCCTTTATGATGTAAAAGCGCTTTGAGTAGTCGTTAAGACTAGAAAAGCGCTATATAAATACAGCGCATTTACATTTATTGTGAATAATGTATACAGAAAACTTCACAAGCAATTATGATTTAGATCTTTGGCTTAATTTGCGTTATATAACCCATTAAGACACTAATAGAGGCTGAGTTGTTTTCTAACCACTTGATTAACGGAGCTCAGGGAGTAAGTGGAAGTAAACTCAGAGCATCCATCAACATAACATCTTGCATGTTTCTCTGTTTTTAATCTCTCTCCAATGTAAATATTTCTTCATGTCAAGATTCTTGTGCTTTTAATTAAATTTTCCCTGTTTATCCCATTCTTCAAAAAGCACTACACTACCTCATGTTTACAACAGTCCTTGTGTTCACATGAGTCATGTTGGTGTTTGAGTTTGCACCTAAATTTGAATGAGCTTTCAGTGAGTGTGTTACTGTATATACATGAGCCACACCAAAGTGTGCGTGACTTTGCATGTGAGATTGTCTTTAGCTGTCTCTGACCAACAGGGGTTGTTTTGTACTGCACATAATTAGAAAGGTTGGAGATAAGTGAGAACAAGTTCATTTGTGCCACATGTGTGCAATTTGCTAGGAAACAGATTCATGCTATTATGCCAAGATGCTGGAGGCACAACATTGTTACATTGCTGTACTGAATTTGCTGTCTTGTATCAAACCAATGTCATAAGCATACTGCAGTTGATATTAGCAAAGGAAATGAATGTGCAGACAAATTGTAAAAGAAGCTTACTTTTTGATACAGTACATTCTGTATATTTATCTATAAATAATTTTTCAAATATTGTGATGATAATGAGGATCAAATGCAAGCTTAATTAACATTATTTACCTGAACATATGGGCTCATTGACAGTATTTAACATTGCTCCGACTAATTCCAAGTATTGTTGGCAATTAAGCCAGCTTCTAGTCCCACTCCAATTTCTTTTATTGGAGTTTTATTTCTAGAATGCTAAAAATGAGTTTAGGGGTGACCACGAATAGTCGATTGAAAGATGTAAATGTACTGTATTTATATAGCGCTTTTCTAGTCTTAACAACTACTCAAAGCGCATTTTACATCATACAGGATACATTCACAATTCACACACATTCATACACTGTGGCCGAGGCTGCTGTACAAGGTGCCACCTGCTCATCAGATAAACATGCACACACATTCACGCTCCGATGCGCAACTCGATGTCTTGCCCAAGGACACTTCGACGGATTGAACCACCAACCTTCCAATTAGCAGGCAACCACTCTACCGCTGATTCCGATGGTGCGATGTGGTGCGATTCCGATTTAATAAAATATATTCAGACCCACATATCTGCTTGTACACAGTCTGCAGTTGTTTTAATTATGACAGAGTAGCTGTCAAAGTGCTCTACATGCGATCTTTTGCTGATTAAACAACACACTGTAGATGATCAGTGATCTGAACGGATTTAGTCTCTCTGACTTCTAAACATAACTAGGCCTATCAGCCACACAACATGTGTTCTGTACAGAATAAGTCTTTAAATCAGACAAATAGCAATTAAAATCCCTACAATTCAAAAACAATAAAACGTTTATATAAAACGTCATTATGTTGTAAACCAATCAGGTGTTAAATCAGCTAAGAAGCCGGCGTTTCCCAGTATGCTTTGGGTCCGCCTGGCTCTTGCAGTCGGTGAAAAGCAACTGCGCCGCCTGCGTCTCAGAACTGCGGCCGCCTTGCTCTCGTGAGATTTCCGTTGCCCACGTGTGCATGACGTCAGAGCAAGTCGGGATCAACACAAATCTAACCGGCATGCAACGGGCGCCGATCGCCGGTGATCGATTCTGCACAGACCTGGCTCATCTCGAACGAGCCTATTGCCAGCCCAGTTTTTCGCCCATGGCTTGTTTGAATTTGGTTGACCAATCACAACGGCCAGCTGACCAATCAGAGCAGTCTGGACTTTTTGGGAAGGCAGGCCAAGTGTTTTAGGCAAAAGAGTTGCAGCAATGGGCAGTATGAGAAACACAATCTTTTTTTTTTTAACATAAAAAACTTTTATCACAATTTTTTACAAAAGCTCCTACAACATCAGGCATTTTGGGCCGCAAAAAAACGTCAGACGGTCAACTGCTTTGTGCCAAAAAACATGTTGTGCTAAACCCTAAGCACTCTGCCACCTGCAGGGTTAACCATCTTGTGTCATTGTTTATTTTCTGTTAGGTCTGGTAATGGCATTGTGGCATCTTAAATGGACGACTGGTACTCAGTCTTAGATTGCAGCAGTTAATGGCGCAACTGCCATTAAAACTACTAAACACTTAATAGCATAGATTAAAACACTGCAGAGTCAACAGAACAAGAATGGACAGGTACAAATTGGTCTGGAGTTTTAAATGTCATTGGAAACAGCTTTGTTATCAGACACACATTACTGTTAAGTGTTTAAATTAAATACTTAATTCAGGCTGTATTTCTTGGAAACATGTATGCATATCACATGTTAATCCCAGATTATTATTCCCGTTTGGCCTACTTTAACTTGTAAATAATTACATCAAACATCAAACTCTTTCATTGATTCCCCCAATGCAATATGGTACTGTTAATTTTGCACAAAAGAACAAGCACAAAATAGTGGTGATAGTGCAGTGGATTCTGTCAATCCGTCCCTCCTGCACGATCCGTTCTGCGCATGTGGAATATGTTCGCGCACACGCAGATGATAATTATGATGTATGAGGATTTACCAGGGATTTACGGCACTGCACGATCTGTTCCACAGTAGCGGTCTGCTGTTAGCCTCCACAAGACTTTACAGTAATAACAAAAGACAATTGAGTGATTGTATTTTAAATGAGTAAGTAAAGTAGATCTGACATAACAGCTGTCAAATATTTGAACAGTTATTTTCTGTTTTGAGGGTCTTTTACATGCTGTCTCAGCTAGTGGTTAGCCGAATTAGCTGTTAGCTAAACTAACGTCAGCTTTCCGGTGGAGGTCTATGGGAACAGATCGTGCAGTGTCGTAAATCCTCGTACATCATGATATAATATGCGCATGCACGAACATATTGCACATGCGCAGAACGGATCGTGCAGGAGGGACGGATCGTGTACCGACAGATAAGTCACGTGCCTTTGATGTAGGAGACCTGGGTTTGAATATATTTACCAATGTGTCCCTGAGCAAGACGCTTAACCCCTGGTTGCTCCAGAGGCTCTGACATACTGTATAGCTGTTGTAAGTCTCTTTGGATAAAAGCGTCAGCTAAATGACATGTAATGTAATGTAAAAAGTAGACAAACTCAGCAAATAGGTTTTTTGTCTCTAGGAGTGGACATCTGTCCATGGCACATAAACATTGATAGATCCATCCCTTTTTCTCTTTTATCCTCTTCACACTTCCTGTTTATGCACAGATGTTGTTGTTTTTTTTATCTCCTGCAAACAGAGAGGGCACCATCTACTTTAAAAATAGGCATATTACTATAGTGTACATATTATTAGTACAGAACATTAAACATAAATTCCCCTCTGATGACTGAGAGATTTTGGTGAATAGCCTTTTTATCAGATATCCTTCAACTGTGTTTACAGGTGCTGGCATCCATTATAGCACCAAAGGCTATGGTAAACAAAAATTAACAAGTGGGCAGTTGGCAGTAGTGCAACCTGATTTAAGAGAAAGCAAAAGATAGCTTTCCCCGCTGCAGGCTGTCTTTAAACATTTCACTTATCACAAAAATCAGCTTTAATAAGTGTCCCTGGAACTTGAGCAGATATGTAACCTATTTCAATCTGCTGATGATCACATGTCTTTAATTACTATGGGTAATAGCAGTATATAATACAGCTATTGCAGTAAAAGCACAAGGACTTTATGACGGCTGTTGTGATTTGAGATGTTTCTACTTCTAATGTGCAGACTGACTCCATTGCTTCACAGAAGGCTAACCGCATAGCTTTTGTTTGATTCCTACATGTTTACAGTGCTGGATATTGTTGATAAATATACTGAACATATCATGACAAAAATGAAAAATGATGATTCTTTTTCCAGTTAAGAAAAATAATTATTTACAGTATATTTTGTAATCAATCAAACAGGATTACAGTTATTATAATGATCCTACTGCTCATCAATCATCTCCTTTGGAACTGCTAGAAATAAATTGTTTTTCTTGTTATCATAGCAAACACATTTCAAATGCAAATATGCTTTCTTTCACCAAGTGAATAAAAGAATATAAACACAATTTTTTCATGTGTATAATAAATAAATCATGACATAGCTTGTAAATATGTGAGACATCCATCATTTGCTTTAATGATGGGGTGATGGTATCAATAGGGTCAATCTGAAGCATAGAATTCCTATGTGCCATCTGTGTCACGAAAGAAGACAAATTCACAAAAACACATACATTACACAGACTGACAGCGGTGGCAAGGAGACTGGTGGACTGAAACTTAGCACATTTACTAAAGTACTGTACTTAAGTAAAAATTTGAGGTTGATTTGTACTTCTTTTATTTTCACCCCACTTTCTAATTCTATTTCACTACATTCCAGAGAGAAATATTGTACTATTTACTCCACTACATTTATCTGACAGCTTTAGTTACTTTACAGATAAAGATTTCTTTCATCACACACAACGTATATACAAATATACAATACAATATTTTATTTTACATTAAACTACCCAACAATATACAGGCCTACAAGTACGGGTGAAATGATTAGCCGATTAAACACTGACAGATTGTCTGTTTTGTCAGAACTGTTTGACCATTTCCAGTTTGTAAAATGTGAGGAATTTTCTGCATTGAGTACTTTCATTTTAATACTTTAAGTATATTTTCCTGATGATACTTACATACTTACTTTTACTTACGTAACATTTTTAATGAACACAATCAGGTAAGGCAATCAAGGTAAGACGCAACTATGCCAATAAATACACAGCACGTTTAATGCTGTGTAGACTAGCCAGACCCTCCTCCACAGAGCTATGGTGGAAGGATTGGCAAAGCGAGACTAGTAAGACCATACAACTGTTAAACACCTCTGCTCGGGGAAGTGTCACACCCCACCTAAAGGCCACAGCATTAAATGTGTAGAGGCACTCAAGACTTTAGCATGCTTAGCTAAACTGTGACACACTCTGAAACACTGTCAAGGTCACAATTTAATCAGGACAGACGTACTTCATCATCATTTGGAGAAAGAAACACTAATGTCATAGAGCTCTGAAGATATTGGAGATCATTTTTGGAATCCATCACTCACTTTGAATTTGACTCAATGCCAAGAATGTGAACTATACTCATTACGGTTGTAAAGGGCCCATATGGCTCGCAGCAGCGGCAATGGCAGTCCCACGTATGCCTTCCAAACAATACCTTGATGAATGCAGACGTAGCCATGGAGAATAGACTGATCGACTTTACGATGCCTGAATTACAGTTCCTCAAAGAGGGTAAATAGCAGGTTGTAAAAACACAAAAAAATAGTTCTCCTGAGTGTGAACTGAAACTCAGTCGGCGGAAAATATTTTCACACATAATCATCCCTGTATATACAGTATTTAATACAGGTGCATGAGCAAGTTTTGTTGACCGTTGCATCACTCACCAATCAGCCCGCAGCAGATGGATATCTTTAATTAATCACCTCAGAGTATAAGCTGAAAGACTTACAACACCTTACAGCAGTGATACATTGCATTTTGCCTGGAGCATAAGTAATTGATTTCTTTCCTTAATGGCATAACTCTTTGTTATGGATGTTCTGTCTAAAAGTTACTTCATCTTCACCGTTCACGTGGGGCCTTTTAAGTACAAGCAAATCATCACAGTAGTACCTTTCATATTGCGAATCCCTCAGCGCAGTGATAGAACTTAAATGTGAATTTATTGTGTCATCAGACTCCAGAGCACAACAAAGAAGGTGAACGTAAAGACTTCAATCATGTTTCCATTTTGGCAAGACAAAAAAGAATAAGAAGATGCATGTGTTGCACTTTTCTCACTGTATTACAGAGAACTATAATCTACTGGACCAGTTCTAGGGTTAGAACAGGTGGTTAATAAATCAATGAAATAGTTTACCAGAGACTAAAGCCTCTGAATGGAATTTTTTTTCTTGATCAAAATAGATTATTTTGGTTAGTTAATAGTCTAGTTACATGTCAACTAGATAGAGTGATTCAAGTTGAGACTTGTCTGTATTTTCTTAAATGCTTCGACTTAACAGGTTGAAACCATTTATTCAAGATATGTTTCTTTTTGTTAGTATTTTCTTGTTTCCTTGTGAACAGGAAGCTCCCTATTTAAAATAATTTGTAATCAACCCCTTACAGTAATTTCAACCTTACAGGAAATCACAGTCCAAGATTCCCCATTCAACTCATATATTTATACAGTACATTAGCAATTTAACTCATTTTAAATGCAATGTCACACTTAAGCAGGATACTCCATTAGTTTTAGTTTCAACTCAGTGTCTTAGTTTAATGTTATCAACTCTGAGAATGAGGAAAAAAGTCAGTTAACTAAAAATATATGTTTCAGTCTGTTTTACTTTTCACTTCAAAAGATTAATGTGGAGCATTCAATTTAAACAAAAGTAAATCTCTAGATGTCGAAAAAAATAAGTATTCTTATGCCCATTTTCATTATTACTGTAACCATACACCTATAACCATACACCTTCTGCATTCAAGTTTCTTTTACTGAACTAAGATATGCTTAATTAGACCTACAAGTTAGTTTGTCAGTAAATTTCCTTTTTCCTAACCTCACTTGAAAATTGTATTAGACCAGCAGAATGATGAGTGATTATGTCATGAATTATTTATTTCTATGTATCTATTGCTATTTTAATCTGCTTTATTGTGTATTGCCTGGTTTTCACATACAGTGATGTATTTTGTTCATTCATTATTTTCATTTTAGATGCACTAGTGACACTTGACCATCATTTCAACAATGGTCTGGCTTTTCAAGAAAACCATCAACCATGTCCGAGGAGAAACTCACCCTTCTCCACTTTGTATTCTAATGAAGGCTGCTTCCATAGGGAGGTGAAGCCAGAGTTCTGTTGGAACCACTAACTGGCATTGTGGTAATTATTAACTTGCAGATGTTTCTGGGATAAAACTTCTGCACATTTTTTTATGTTTTAAAGTCTGAATTTTGAGTTTTGAGCATGGCAAATGTTCCCACGTCGAAGAAGAAGAGCCATTGTTTCTCTTCTTAAATTAATTCTTGTTTATTCGGGGCCTCATTAGTTGCAGCAATTCAGACAATGACTTGTTGATGATGAGACATACATACATACATAAACACACACATGAGCACAGGTTTATCATCGCTTACCTTTTGTCCTGGCCCCACTTTGCTGAAGTATCGAAGTTAATGTTAATAATCTGTGAAAAGTTCCATGTAAATAGATTTGACAAAAAAGTCAGATAGAAGCTTATAAATTTGATCTAATGGGATGTCTCAGTAATGATCTGTATTAAGTCCTTGGATTAACATGGGCTTTACACCCAAACATCAATACAAAGTGAAGGAGGGTGCTGATATGAGATTCAGGATTTTCTTATTTACTTTCAGCTATATTATTCTATTAGTTTAAATATGCTTATAATTTATGAAAATTAAACATTTTTAGATGGGGCCTAAAACAGATTAGACAAAACTTTGTGATTCTTTTTAGCATTCAAATACCTAAATTGTAAGTTGGTAATTAAAACTTTAATTAATTCAATATGATTGTAGGGGTCCTGTATAGAACACATTGAGTTCATTATGGAGTAATTACCTGCAATTTCTATTTCACAGTTGAGCAGGCTTCTGAACGTTGTCTCTTTGCTTGCTCTTAGCTGTTTAACAGCATGGTAAGGAGCAATTAAATCTGGGTAAAACGTGAGTGGGATCAGGGTGAATGTTTATTACCAGTTCCATTTCTGGTTATGTGGGAGATATTAAAATGGCCTAAAGTCTAAATATGCTGTGTTTTGTTTATTAAATGTCATCTGCCTGTTGCAATGACTACCTGATCATCAGTATCCAACAGTGTATTTTATACTAAGTAAAGTAACAAGCAAGGAAAATAATAAAAAGGAGGAAAAATAACAAGGTATTTTCAGGTGAAAGTGACAGAAGTGTTAGTAAATAAACATAATTTGCATCTGTAATAACCTTATACAGGAGGGTGTATATGGTTGTTTTTGTATGCAAGTGTTTTGAGTGTGTGCAAACTGTGCAGATGAGTGTACATGTGTGGTGAATTTATAAAAGGTGGTGCTGTCATTTTTGATTAAGCAGAGTGGCAAGCATCAATGCTTCACCTTACAGGAGATCCTATTTGATCAAAACGCCTACATACCTGTCAGGTTTATGCCTACCTCTGCCTTTCTAACCCTGCAGAGAAATGTGTGTTGTATAGCATTTTGTGGTTGATTAAAGATATCTTTACAAAGCAAGTTGCCATTGGGATCATAATGCACCACCTTCAAGTCAAAATTTCTCCTTGACCAGCAAGGTGTCCTTAACAAGGTATCTTACCATAACTCATGGACAAATGGCCGTTTCCAATATACCTTGTATGTAGTGGCTGCTGGATCATCTCCATAAAAGGGAAGATCTATTAAAACAGCTCACAATATATCAGATAAAAAGCTTAAAACACGTCTAACAACATCCACCATATACATAGCAGAAGGAATGTAGCAGATTGATGATTCTAGGTCTAATGGAAATATTTCACCACTATTAGAAAAAACGACACTGGTAGATGAAAAAAGCAGTTTCTAAAAAAGTGACACACTATAAAACATCTATCATTCAGTGGGAAAACGATTAAGAGACATCATTGAAAATACATTTCCTCCTGCTCTTGTTCATGAGTGGTGTAAGGCCCTGATTAGAGAGAGAGTGTGTTTTAGGAGACTAGGGTGTCTTTTTGTAATTGTTTTCAAAGAAAGTGAAGTATTCCACTCTCTGCTTTTGCGTTGCTGAAAGCCTCGCGTTTTTTTTGCTGCAGTGCCCTGGATGCCTCGAGGGAAAAACAAACTTGCACTGGACTTTGTGCTTTAATGTCAACGTGGACACTAACACGTGTTGCATGGACAATCCAATGGAACAAATGTATTACATTACCATTAGTATCATGGAAGAAGGGTAGCATCTTGCAATTTAATACAGTACAATTACATTACACAGCCTCATTGTATTGTTGAGGGGCTTTTAATATATAATACTGTATTGTACTGTTTATGAAATTGCATTTTATGATAAAAAAGATTGTCCTGCAAGAGACACTTATATGCTGATATTAAATGGGCTAAATACATCCATCTGTCTGCTAATAACAATAGATCAAGGTATGGGGAAAATGCAAG
This sequence comes from Etheostoma perlongum, assembly GCA_026937815.1. Taxonomy (NCBI): domain Eukaryota; kingdom Metazoa; phylum Chordata; class Actinopteri; order Perciformes; family Percidae; genus Etheostoma; species Etheostoma perlongum. Next base: position 16,054,444 of record CM049386.1, on the reverse strand, counting down.
ATTCTTATCTTGCTGAAAATATTTGCACAAATACAATAGTATTTGCAGTTATGCTGCTGCTAACACAACTAGAAAAAACATACGATCTGAGGGATATTCATTTTTATTTGTCTGATTTAAAGACTTATTCTGTACAAAACTTTTTGTGTGGCTGATAGTTACGTTTAGGAACAAGAGAGATTAAATCCATTCACATACAACAATTGAAACATACAATGCATCCAAGTAGTCTCGTTGGAAGGTAGCAAGTACCCTATCCTACACAGTTTATGTTGAACATAGCAACCAGCTTAACCTAAGCCAGAACAGCTTCTATGGCTGAACCGTAGTTACCCATTATCCTTTCCCAACCACTGTTATAGGGAAAAAAGAAAGTGAACCACAGCAACATTTAGTCACTTTCTGGGTAAATAGTAGTCTGTCTAAGTATTCTATTAAGGGCTTCCAGGTTTTGTTAAAAGCATTACCAGAACACACATTGAGAATTTAACATTCTCAAGATTGATATGAGTTAGGACCTCCCTAAGCCAGCTATTGTGTGAAGGGGGGAGAACATGTTTCCACTTAAACAAGATAAGGCGTCTGGCCTTGAAGGCTGCTGTAAACAGCTCTAAACGGTCTGACTTGACCGCAGATTTTTGTCACTGCCCCCAGCTGCTGCCGCCTGCTCTCGTCCACTTTACAGGTGAGGCGCAGTTCATCTCGAACAAGCCTAACGTGTTCTTCACCAATCGGTGCTTGGTGCTAGGTTTTTGATTGACTTGGTCAAAAACTCTCATTTTATAGCTAAACAGTCCAATAAAATATGTTTCTAAAATAATTTGAGCTGAGAAATAGACAGAACCCTAACTCATATTTGATCAACGTAGTTCAGCGTAGTAACAGCATAGTTTGACAGTTTGATCGCAGTTGACAAGCAGTCATTAGGCTTGTTTGACATTAACTGCACCGCGCCTGTAAAGTGGAGGAGAGCAGGCGGCAGACAAAAAGGTGGGGGTGGAGACAAAAATTCGCTGTCAAGTCGGACAGTTCATAGCCATTTCCAGCAGCCTTCAGTCTGAACAGGAAGTCACAGAAACCCTCACATACGGTCCTTCATTCTCATTCCAATTTCATAAAATGTTATCAGACACACATATCAGCTTATACACAGTCTCCAGTTGTTTTTATAATGACAGAGTAGCTGTCAAAATGCTCTACATGTGATCTGTTGCTGATTTTAATTAACAACACACTGTAGATGGTCCGTGATCTGAACGGATTTAGTCTTTTATACAAAAATGTCGATTGTGAACCAATTAGCTGTTAAATCAGATGAGAGGCCAGCGTTTCCCAGCATGATCTGGGTCCACCTCGGTCTTGCAGTCGGTGAAAAGCAACTGTGCTGCCTGCATCTCAAACCCGCGGCCGCCTTGCTCTCATGATATTATCCTTGCCTACGTGTGCATGACGTCAGAGCAAGTCGGGATCAAGTTGGACACAAATCGAACGGGCATGCATCAGGTGGTGATCGTCGGTGAATGATTCTGCGCAGACCTGGTTCATCTCGAACAAGTCTAATGATTCTATTGACACTGCGATAGAGACTCCTCAGACCTGATTGGCCCCAAATTATGTGATTTATTTTTTTCACAGATAATCTGTCTCATGTGCTATTCAGTCAGGATGAATTGATTTTCAGCAAAGTTGTTTTTATAAAAGTTAACAACTGAACCCTTAAGTGCTGTATGCACATATGGAGGGTTTCCCATTACAAATGATTCACCTGGATGTGGCTGTACAAGATTCCAAATATACTGCAAATTTAAAAGCATGACTTTCAGCTTAAGTAAAAAAAAAATACAATTTGAAAAAGAGTGGTTGAGGAGATGGAAGCAGCACAATTTAGAGGTAAATTATTAAGCCATGGTAATAGTTTTGGTAGAGTCCTATTAGTCTGGGTTTCATCAAGCTCTCATTTGTTGTCTTTGGCCAGTGTACCAAAACACCTACATGACTGCTACAGATTTTGTTAAATAGCCTTCAAACCCTCTGGGTGTCTGAGAGGATAATGCAGATGGAAATGAGTCCTGAGGAGACAGAGTCCTCTTCCATTTTCTAGCTGATAGGTTTATAAAGTAGAAAGTCATGGGATGATTTAGTATGTAAACGCTTTTTATTTGTATAAATCCTGTTTCATTTACTTCCTGTGTCTGTGTGTATTGCTGAGCAGTGGGGGTACAAGCTGCCAATCACAAACCGATCTAAGTGTGTTGATATGAATTTTCCTCACCAGGATATGGAGAACTGTGAGTGCAGGGGAGACAGCGGTGACAGGTAAAATGATAGGTGACACTAAACACTCACCACACACACCTGTCGCACACAGTGAACCGGGGATAACAATCATTATTGGTGAGACAATTGACAGAGTGACACAGAGAACAATGTGTGAAATGGAAAGCAGAGAGCAACTCCAATAGTTGGAGTAGTGACCCCATGAGAGTGCTTCTGCTAGCATCAGAGAGAGACACACACACACACATACATACATATATACAGTACTGGACAAAAGTTTGGACACACCTTCTCATTCAATGTGTTTCCTTTATTTTCATGACTATTTACATTGTAGATTATGACTGAATATATTCTAGTTTCTTCAAAGTAGCCACCCTTTGCTTTTTTGATAGTGCTGCAAACTTTGGTGTTCTCTCAATGAGCTTCATGAGGTAGTCACCTGAAGTAATTTTCACTTCACAGGTGGGCCTTGCCGGGGTAATTAGTGGAATGTCTGGCCTTATTAATGGAGTTGGGACCATCAGTTGTGTTGTACAGAAGTCAGGTTGATACACAGCCAACAGCCCTATTGGACAACTGTTAGAATTCATATTATGGCAAGAACCAATCAGCTAAATGACGGTCAGTCAGTCCGAAAAATTGAGAAAACTTTGAATGTGTCCCCAAGTGCAGTCACAAAAACCAAGCGCTACAACAAAACTGGCTCACATGAGGACCGCCACAGGAAAGGAAGACCAAGAGTCACCTCTGCTGCTGAGGATAAGTTCATCCGAGTCACCAGTCTCAGAAATCGCAAGTTAACAGCAGCTCAGATTAGAGACCAGATGAATACCACACAGAGTTCTAGCAGCAGACACATCTGTAGAACAACTGTTAAGAGGAGACTGTGCGAATCAGGCCTTCATGGTCAGATAGCAGCTAGGAAACCACTGCTAAGGAGAGGCAACAAGCAGAAGAAATTTGTTTGGGTCAAGAAACACAAGGAATGGACATAAGACCAATGGAAATCTGGGCTTTGGTCTGATGAGTCCAAGTTTGAGATCTTTGGTTCCAATCGCCGTGTCTTTGTGCAACGCAGAAAAGGTGACCAGATGGATTCTACATGCCTGGTTCCCACCGTGAAGCTTGGAGGAGGAGGTGTGATGGTGTGGGGGTGTTGTGGATTTATTCCAAATTGAAGGCATACTGAAACAGCATGGCTACCACTGCATCCTTCAGCGACATGCCATCCCATCCGGTTTGCATTTAGTTGGACCATCATTTATTTTTTAACAGGACAATGACCCCAAACATACTCCAGGCTGTGTAAGGGCTATTTGACCAAGAAGGAGAGTGATGGAGTGCTGGGGCCAACAAGTGCTGAGCATCTCTGGGAACTCCTTCAAGACTATTGGGAAGCATTTCAGGTGACTACCTCTTCAAGCTCATCAAGAGAATGCCAAGAGTGTGCAAAAGCAGTAATCAGAGCAAAGGGTGGCTACTTTGAAAGAACTAGAATATAGGACATGTTTTCAGTTATTTCACACTTTTTTATTAAGTACATAATTCCATCCATATGTTCACTCATAGTTTTGATGTCTTCAGTGATAATCTACAATGTAAATAATCATGAAAATAAAGGCAAAACACATTTAATGAGGTGTCCAAACTTTTTGCCTGTACTGTACATATATATATATATATATATATATATATACAATTCAGTATCAATCTCAGTATTGAGCTATTTTGTTTTTTCTGTAAAAAATACATCCTGTATTTGTCTCTAAACCTAAAGTTACTGTTTTCTGCAGAAGTTTCATGCAAAATAATTATTTCATGAGTATAAGAATGTCTTTATTGTCAGTGCTGTAGTGGTATTTTCTTTTTTAATGCACAAATGTAAAAGCATGTTTTTTGTTGTTTGGAATTATTAGTGTCAAATGTGGCATAGAAATTAACATAATTATCAGTCTGGTGAAAGTCTAAGTAAAATGCGTGCAAAAAACTAATTATTCGTTCATCTGTCAGAAGGTTATGAAGAAGAGAAGACTTACAACCAACCAAAAAGTGATGTAAGTAGATAGTAGCAACAATACTGTGTGAAATACAATAGATGTGTTGGGCAAAGTATGTGCAGAATAAAGAGACAAGAGGAATAAACAACAAATACAGGAAACACACCAAGTGAGGCAGCAGAGCAGAGGGAGAGATAACAACGATGGAAAGAAACAGACTAAGTATAGCAATAGCAATAACTCAACTGTCTCTCAGAGGAGAGATTATGGAACAGTAGACATTTATTTTTTCTGTCCCTACTCACCATTTTAGCATCCCAAGTTTTTCAAAATGCAAACTTGTCTTCTGTGCCTCGATCAGCACATCAATTATGGGCAATGAATGTGCATTTAAGGCACATTTTGAGCTCAAAATTACTTTGTATGCATAATACATAAATATATTGGTCTTTTGGGCATAAAATCCAGCGGCTTTCCATACACAGATTAAGCGTGAGTTTGATCCTGTGAATTCATGTTTTTGCTTAAACTCTTCCTTGGTACCAACATGCAATTTCTGTGCCTCATTGTGACTTTGCTGTGCTTATAAGAAGAAAGTGTAAGTAACATGCTCCAATGAATAGTGGTGTTCTCGTGCTCCTTTAAAAATGTTATGATGATTGATGTACATTTTCAGCAGTATTTGTTATATTCTTTTTAGGTAATAACTTGTCTGTCTTCATATTAAAACTTGCCATCACTGCTGCCCAACAGAAAGCTACAACTTTCATTATATAGATGAGTATACTTTCAGTATAACTACTTAGAATGTCACTATAAATAACTCATAATTACCATTCCATGGCCTGTAGTGTGCATCGTTTCTTTGTAATATACTGATGGTTTCTGCAATTAAAATGAACACACATTTCATACTAATACATGTCATTAATAACTTCTATTTTTTCAGACTTAAAGGCATCACCATGTGTAAGCTTTTGTTCAAGAAAAATACATTCAAAAGGTTTTTCAAATACTTTCATGTAATTGCACTTTCATGTGCATATAGTATGCATGTGCATACATTGTACTGTACAGCACTATGTATGGATCTTTAACTGCCACTACATAAAACTATCCAAAGAATTGTAAATGCAATCTCACCAATAACTGGTAGTTAAAACATTAAGTTCGTGAAAAGGGAAAAGCTTGACAGTGGCAAGGAAAGCACACTTTGAGGCTTCATTGAAGTAAAAAGAGTCTTTGATAAAAAATGGTATTTACCTCTGCTGCTGACATGAGACAGCTCCCTTCACCGCAGAGATGAAGAATCCTCGGGAGAGGTGTGGAAAGGGGAGGCTTCTGTTTTACAGTGAAGAGTTTAACTAAATCTAAAAACTAAAACTACTATGTTTAACTAAAATAGTATGTCAAAGTTCTCCTTTCAGTCTTTTGCACTTCTCCACAATTTTGTGTCATGGTAAGAAAAAAGCAAAGAAAGATTTTTTTTGTAATTAAGGCAGTTTGCAATATGTCCTCTAGAATTCTTAATATTAATATTTTAGCAGTGCAGCTATTCATAAATCTCCTCTGCATCTACTTCCATGACAAGCAAGTTGGGGAGACAGCCTCGAAGCATGTCTGCCAAAAGTCAGCGATTTTTGTTTGTGTTTGGGAGGAGCAGAGGAACAAAAAAACAATACTTAGGCCTTGTCAATTCAACTAATGATGATAAACCCCAAACCCAAAATGAGAGCCTTTCATCAATGTAACAAAATCAGACCATCTGTAAGGAGTGATGCAGTCCGCCTGGTCTCTGCTCCCTGTAGTTATTCTTCTATTTTTCAAAGTGACGAAAAAAGTGTATCGAGCATCTGCTCTTTTGGAATTTGTAGCAGTGGAAAAATAAGATCCTTTTAAAACACATTCATTTGATCTGCTCCAGTGGGTGCAAACACTATACATTTTGCATTTAAATTCATTCTCAACAGGAAGTGCTAGTTTTAGGCATCTTGACATGTAAGCAAGCCACTGTCTTTGGCAAAAATATGTTTTGTATAAATTTAGTTATTTGAAAGCATAAGTTACACAAAACATGGCCTTTTAGGAACTTTGATTTAACAAGACCAACAGTCTACAGCAATGTGGGCGGCTCTGTGGGGCTGTACTTCTGTAGAGCAGTGGTTTATGCTAATTTCTCATGTTAACATGATAAGCTGCTGATGTTTAGAAAAAAATATTCATGTTCATCACCTTAGTCTAGCGTGTTAATCTGCTAACGTGCTAATTAGCACTTAACACAAAGTACAGCTGAGGCTGATAGGATTGTCATTAGTTTTGCACAAATTCAACCTTAACTTATTGGACAAATAAAAATGTTGACCTAATGAAGGCACTATACAAGATCACTAGTTATTACAATTCATCCTGAGGGAGACATGAATGTCCGCACCAAATATGGTGGCAATACATTCCACATTTGCATATTTCATATTTCACATTTCACATCCAACCGCAAATGTCAACCTCATGGTGGCATTAGAAAAATGGACTTATCATTCAGACATCCAGTTTCATTTTATTTCAATAGGCGTTTCATCCCTTCTACCAACCTGCATGGAGCCAACAACATAGGTATTGATGCAGAGAAGAGATGCAACTAACACGTCTGTGTGTGTGAGGAAGAGAAAGGCAGACCGAGAATGGAAAGATCAGTCAGAAAGGGACTTTCATTAAATAGAGTTCACACTCTATGATTATGCTCCGCGAGAATATCAGCAGTGTGGATTGGATCGCTGTTGTCATTGTTCATAGAGTATTGTGTCCTGCAGATGAAGGTGGGTAGTCAGCCCCAAGCGGAGAGCCAGCCAAAATATGAAAGAAAATGCAAAGCCTGTTTATCTGGCTGTCTGTCAAATGTGTTATGTAAATAGATATAAATAGATCACCTTGATCTGGACTTTTCATGTGATGTGATTATGAATTTGTGAAATATTATGCAGTATCCGGCAATATCAGCGGCCACAAAGAAGGTATTGATTGGAAACACTTCATCATCTCTGCAAAACCTTAAACCCTGTAAACCTTCTAGTTGCTTTATGAAATCTCAAACCGCCATACTTAACAGGTAGTCCAGAGAAAAACTCAGTATATTAAATCGGAATCACAAGGCTCTCTATATTAACTTTCTACGCATATTTGACCTCCCCACAGACAAATGCAGTTTTCCCTATTTTATGTTTCAGGCCTGCAAATAATTTCCTGCCAAGATTTCTCTGCAAATGATCTGGGTTCTCCTATTTCAGTGGTAATTTCAATGGAAGCAGCACTACGTTGCTGTAAATTGAATAATAAAAAATGTAAAGAGAGATAGGGCTCTTAAAAAGATAAGCGGGGCTGATTCACTTACTCTGCGCTATTGTCTTTAAATAACTCAATAGGGTAGTGTGGTTTGATTTTGAATAAAGCCTCCTAAAAAAGAATGTGTTCAATTGCAATACTTTTGTCATTTGTAAGAAGTGTTGTCCTGACGTTTTCTTTTATACTATTTCTCTGACTTTACTTTAATCTCAAAATCTCTCTCAAAGAAAGTGATGTTGTTGTATGCTATTGTGTTGTTTATTTGGTAGTCAAAAATGATTATTTGCAGTAGGTGTAAAGGTTGTTCCCTTGTCATCAAGAAAGTGTTCTAACGGCCACTGATTTTGATTTTGAGCTTGTGATCACAGACAAGTTGAAGCCAAACCTCATGTAAGTATTGATACCCATGAAACCAAAAGACAGGACTGAATATATATACACCCAGAGGGGAAAGAGGAAGAAGACAAGAAAAGCGGAGACTATGTCATCTGTAGTTATAATAAGCACACAGAGAAAACACTTCCAGAGGGAGCACGGTTATTATGCCATAGTCAAAGTATGACATTGAACAAGGCCAAGATCTCTAACATGTCCCATCACAATGGTGGCAGGGATAGTAATGCAAAAATTAACTGCAGAAGTCTAACTGAAAGACCTGTATGGGGGTTAAAGTGCATTTGGCTTTCACACTAACCTGAGAAGAGCATACTATAAATTTGATATATTGGATACAATCATCTTGTAGCTAGTCTGATCAATTCAACATATTCTACTTATAGAGCTTAGTAGCAGGCAGCTGTTTTCACAGGGAAAAGTTCCAAAACCCTCTGTATGCTACCAAACGGCTAACTGTAAGTAAGTTCCTATCCACTGAACACAATGGAGCATTTACTGTAGCAGCTAAAGAGCCTTATACTTCTCTCAGAAGTTATGGGAGACCAAAAATAGAGCTGAAAGGAGAGTGAATATTGGACTTAAATTCATCAGTTGTCCACAAACACTCCCAAATGAATGCTGATTCTGCTCATTAAATGTGGAGTTCACTCTGGAAAGAAGCAAGAAAGGAACCATGCCCCCATTAATACTAGAGGGTCTTCAGTGGAGAGGGTAGACAGCTTTAAGTACCTAGGGCTGAATCTCATAACCCTTATTTGATAGGTCCTCAACTCCTCGGTCCTTGGCTGAACCACAAGTTGTGCTGTCCCTCCTCGTTGAAGGCTGTTCCAAATCTTTTATCTCTGCCCCCAGGACCGAGCATCAAGAAGGGATCATTGTGGAGCTATAGGCGAGGAAACATGAGAGCAACCTTCCCAGAAGCCATGCAGCTGAAGAAGTTGCTAAACCAGCCCAAACAGCTGTTGTATTCATGTGATACTTCAGAAGAAAGAACTTCTCATCCCTCCAAAAACACATTTGCTTGTTGCCTCTCTCCCATGATGATCCCAGGAAGGGAGGCAAATTGAGGATTCAAAGAGGCAATTTAAGGGCTTTGAGATGCATCGTTGGTGTCTACATCACAGAGGGTCTCAGTGAGAAAGGTAAGGCAGAGACTCTTTCACCTCAGAAGCCTGAAGAAAAACTGAGAACAAATGCTAGGGATTATCTACTCCTGCCCCATTGACAGCGTCCTGACAGGGAACATCACTAGCTAGGAAGGAAATAGCATAGAATAGGACTGCAAGGCCCTGCAGAGAGTGGTTCAATCAGCTAAACATACAACAGGCGGTGCGCTACCCTGCCGAAGGGATATTTACACTAGGTGATGCAAGAATAAGGCTAAGCAAATCATTAAAGATCAAAAACACCCAGCTAACAGCCTTTTGTTCCTGTTGATGTCAGGAAGAAAGTACTGGATACGCCAGGCCAGAACTGAGAGGCTTAGGAGGAGCTACTACCCTTATGGCGGTTTTCCACTGCGTGGTATCTACTCGACTCGCCTCGACTCTACTCGCCTTTTTTGGTTTTCCATTACGAAAAAAAGTCCCTGGGACTTGCTACCAAGTACTTTTTTTCGTACTACCTCAGTCGAGGTTCTAAGCGAGCTGAGGCGATACTAAAAGGTGACGTGGAAACCTGCAGACTGCTGGTTGGTCAGATTGCTGCGTTTTTAGCAAACAAGAGTGCGGAGTGTATGTCCAGAACAAACGCAACATTTAAAAAAAAATCTAGCCAGACACCGACAGATTATCTACTCTCTGCACGATTCTCATTTTCCAACTGTTCAATATTAAGGGCTATATATTAGGGGATTTATGTCGTTTCCAATATTGCACACTGTTACTTTAATAAAACAAGACAAAATATCAAAGAAAAGTTTTATTTAGCTTTTCAAGTAGCGCATCAAACCCTCCCGTCCATCCCGGTCTTCTTCCTCTGCACCCTGTGACAGTGTCCCCCACGGCTCTGCTGTCCCAGATGCATCCCAGTCATTGTCATAAGCCTCTCCATGACTCTCATAAAGATTATACAAAGTCCAGCAGGTCAGAACCAGAGATTTCACCCATTGTACATCGAACGCCCACCAGGCGGTCTGGTGGAGATTTTGCAAAGCGTTAATGCTCTGAAACACAAACGGTACACAGGAGACATATTTTGGTGTGTAATTATGGTTGCTAAAGTTCATGTACTTTATATAGCATATAGTAAATACTGACTGTGACCCTGAACACATGCAAATGTTAGCTAACGTTACCAGGAAACTTAACTTACCCTTTCTTGTCGGCGAACAATAGTCATGTTGATGTCTGAACTCCGTCGGACTTCCCAAACTCCTGTTTTTTTAGCGGTGATTTTTGTTGCTTCCTTCAGCTTCTTTTGAAACAAAACATTGGGGAGTAGCCAACGTGCTGTTGTGAATCACGTTGAAAATTACGTCATCACGCGTAGCTATGGTGACCATCCACGCTGAGGCGTTACTCAATCTGCAATGGAAAACGGACGCAGAATGCGTCGAGTCGAGTAGAGGCGAGTCAAGGCGAGTCAAGTCGAGCTGTTACCAGCAGTGGAAAAACGCGATGAGGTACACAGTACTCGGTACACTCTGCACACAAATGGATGGGATTACATTTCACTGGAACTGTACCTTGTGATTTCATGTGACAAATAAATAGATTAATTGACTAAAAACTTCATCTGTGGGGTGCATTTTATCTTTCATCTCACCAAATGCACTTCAGCACAGTGTTGCTTAAAAAAAAAAAAAAAAAAAAATAAATATATATATATATATATATATATATATATATATATATATATATATACAGACACAAACACATCTGAACCTGTCCGCTTAATAATTCTCCTTGGATGTTAAAATTGCAATGAAGTGCAAGTCAAGCCTGAGTTAGATGAATGCTTTGTTATAAGCTCTCTGATATAGTTGTCTGCAGACACCACTTCTGTAATAATAATGTTCCATGTCATTAAGTCTGAAAGACTCCCTGGGTGCAACAGGTGGAATGCATCTATAGATCAATTGAACTTATGAAATCATAAACATCAATAACATTGCATTAGTAGCATTTTCCCAATCACTAGTTGAATACAAATCCCCTATTGACTCTGCAGTGGGATTATTTTGTCATTTCCTGCTGCAGTTAGCTGTTCTGTGTGTGTGTGTGTGTGTGTGTGTGTGTGTGTGTGTGTGTGTGTGTGTGTGTGTGTGTGTGTGTGTGTGTGTGTGTGTGTTCCAGACAATCCTCTGCAGACTTTGGTTTCAAAATAAATGTATGTCATGCCATTCAGCCTGAGAGACTCTTATGAAATAAATAGCAAAGCACAGTTTCTATTCATAGCTCATTAAAGCCAATATACTAGTTACATAAACAGCCAGACAAAGCTTGACATCATTTTAAATGTCCATTTAAAGAATAATATCAAAACAGTCAGTTAATTAGCTTGACTGTTAGCAGTAGTTTGTTATTGTGGATCAGCTCCTACTTTGATCACTAATGACTCACCACAGAAAATACAATAAGCAAGATGTGTGTGGCTGTTAGCTGTAGTGTAAGTGCCAGTGTGTGTGTGTGTGTGTGGGCTTGCTTTCTACCAGCTCATTTAAATGTTGAGTACTTGGTTTCAGACACGGTATTGAAAGTCAAAAGCCTGAGCCAGCTCGCTTTGAAGTCTGATTTTCTGTTGTACTGACGTTTACGCCTCACCTTTAGGCACTTGTTCAATGGCACAAGAACACAAATAAAAACATACAAAAAAACTAAAATTGCATAATGAATTAGAGCACCATTAAATGCAAAGTAAAGCCTCTTTTCATCTGTGTACCAAAGTTAATAGGATAGTTAATAGATGGTCACCAGCCAAGGAATTTGCATTGAAATTGTGTTTACTGACTGGTTTAGTCTTGGAAGACGCATGTTGCTTTATTAATTCTATTTTGCTCTTCAGTCGGTAAACAGCTCCAGGCCACTAAACGAGACCATAATGGCAGTTTGTTTTGTGGTGCCTTTAACTGTCTCTTCTTCTAATGACTTTTAATATAAGTTCTGTCATCAAAGGAAAAACCCTGTGTTCTCTGTGTTTTTCAAAGATCAGCTCTTTAGGCATCTGTCATATATTCCTTTGGAAATAATGTTCCTACAAATTCCAAGTCCTGTAGAATGTTTGATATTTTGTGAGTGCAAAAAGAAATTGAATTGCATTTGATAGACATGCATAAAGTTCAATATCCAACAGCCAAACTGACAATGGAAGTTAATAAAATCCAATTCCTGACTGTCTCAAGCATTTCAGCCTGAAATTCAGTTATTTCCAAAGAGTTACAAAAAAGCAGCATAAAGTTCATTTGTTAAGATGACTTTGTCACAGTGTGTACACAATACCACTAGTCCATCAGCATCAGGTGGATGTAGTAGAAGAAGGTGAAGGTGACAGACTCATGAGATGGGAGGTTTTTATGTCCGTACACACGTGCAACCCACCCGACAGTCTATAGCAGGATTTAACAGCAGCAAGACTTGTGAGGAGTCATTTGAAATACTCCTGGCCAATCTGAGTATACTATTATTGTGAGCTTTCTGAAAGAAGTGTGAACATCTGAAGACATAAAAATGATGACTGCAGGTCAGATGTGCGTGTTGTAGATTAAATGAAATACAAATAAAATATTTGATTCTTTTGTTTTTGATTAACACAACTCATCTCTTATTCTCCTATAACAGAACATAACATTTTTTATTTTATATCACAGTGACAAATCGATTTTGTGAATTGTTGATTCACCACCATGAAATAAAAAGGTTCCCAAACCCCCAAATCAAATTCTGCCTAAAGCCCCGATTCAGCCTTGGGCTGCACTGTGGTCCTTATCATTTATCAGATGGGACACGTGTGTGGTAAGGGTTCACTGAAGTACAACTCCTCACAGATTTGTAAGCATCAACACTGCCACCAACAGGTCTTAAAAAAGAAACATTCCCTGCCCTCTTCATACACTTGCAATTGCAAATGAAATGCTTTAAGTTCACAGATCACATCCTTGTTTTTCTCTGTTGGTCTCATTTTCTTTAAACAAAGAAAAGAAAGGTAAATGGAGAAAAAATGAAGAGTTGATTGCCTTGTTGTGAACATAGAGCGTGGCAGCAGGAAACAGCTGAGAGCGAAACAAATCCAAGATGAGCAACCAGAGATGAAAATAAGAGACAATCAAAGGAACGGATGATAATAGTTGCAGAAATGAGATATGACAGCAAGTGAAGATCATGAGCAGGCTATGATCACTCTCACTCTGAGACCAGAGGGAAAGAGTAGAGATACAGTATAAGCCAGTCAAGAAGTATAAATCCGATGTGATTTTGTAGTTTGCTTGTTCCTCCAACTGCATCACATATTAGCCTCTAAGACCTAAAGTATCAAGATTCACTTATTCTAAGGGCATTTTTTCCCAGAATATTCTTTCTTTGAAGAAAAAAAAAAGTTGTTGCCTTTTCTAAAAAAAAAAAATTTTAAAAGCTGCTGGAGCAGAGTAAAGGATTTAAGGTATGTGTGAGAGCTTCATAACGCCTACGCAGTATCAACTTTTCAAGAAATTGTATTTAAATATCTGCAAGACTGAGAGGAAAGTGTCAAGGACAGTAAAAGGACTGATAAGAATAAGTTAACAGCAACAACAGTAAACAAAGATTTAAAAAGGGCACTGGTGCTATGCACAAGATGCCAATTTAAAGGAGGGAACTATTACTTTCAGTTACTTTTGTGCTGATTTTGGATAGGGACATATGAAAGCCTCTATCTGGGCTTGTTGACTGCAACAAAGGAAAATGATCTGCAATCACTGCAGTCATTTTTGTGAAGGCCTAACATGTATAATATTTTGAATTATAAGCAATTTCCCTACTAATGAAACACATCCACATGAGTGCTGATAGACTAAGGCAAAATCAAGTTCTTTGTTATGTTCTTCAGGCATCGCAGTCTCTCCAGGGGCTCCATCCTGATGTGCCACAGTTTCCATTATCAAACCTCTCAGCGTTTACAATGCGGGTATATTAGAAGTTATGCTGTTCTCAAAGTAGTCTTTAATTTTCAGGTTCTACCTCAGCCCAAAGACCTTGCGCTGTAGCTTTATACCATTATTCTGAAGGGTCTGTTGGATAATTGTGCCAGTGGTTTCAAGTAAACCTGGGACTATTGAATATGTTCTGCATTCTTAAAGTCAAAAAGCATTTGATTACTGGGACAGATTTTCATTATGCCTGCAAATTAAAAACAAATAACAGTTTGTTCCCCCTTTTACCAAATGTGTCTGTGAACCGCATTGTGTCATATGAAAGCCAAGACTGGATTAACAATGGTTGGGGGTCTCAAGGTTCACTGTGTCATTTGGTTTGTTGTTAATTGACTAATTACCATTTGGTTTGGAAATGTTTACCACCAAAATAGTACATCACTTCATTCAGACAACTCACATTTGACATGTTTATTATAACAGCAGAACATTGTGTTTGGCGGCCAGACTCCACCCTCATCACTTTACATGAGATATTGGGGAGTGATGATAAAGCAGCTTCCCCCTGGCCAGAGCCTGCAGGTAGATGCTGGGGTGGTCATAGGGCTAAAGTGGGCTACAATATAGATACAGGGCAGCAGTAGCCTTGACAAGGCAAAGATGGGGAAATTGTGCAGCTTACATAGACCGCCAAAGTGAGGGGTGTGTTTTGTAAATGATACAGGGAGTGAGGCATGTCACGTGTGTGTACGCAGTGCAGCTTGAGTTGGCTGCCTGAACTAGCTTGCAGGCATTGCCCCATTTGTAGTACCCACAAATTGTCTTTTTACCAATTTCACATAGTCTGGTGGTCCTGTGGGTCCAATTCTAGTATTAAGATATTTTACTATTTTAGCTTATATTGAGCAAACCTTATGCATTTTACTTAATTCTGTTTTGTAAACTAACTGATCGAGAAAGGTAGCATTCCAGCATAGGAGCGCTGGTTTGTTTCTGGGGAGAAATAGAGAATGTAGTTGCACCTTTAGCCATGCTGTGTGCACTGAATTTACTGAAAGACTAACCGGGTACAGGGCAGAAGGTCACTGGCAGCCAAGAAGTACATTTTTACAGTGTGCTCCTTAACACGTTATTCAAGCCATGATCCCTGCTTACTGCTCTATGTGACTGAAATGGAGCATTAGATGAATACCAAGTTACTCCAAAATAGTTCATGATGTCACAGGATGATGTAATCAGCCTAACTGATCAATCAGCTGATACACTTGTTATTCGTTAGCTGTTGTTTTTTGACACGTCTACCTGCACCTAATCATCATTGTAAAGTAAATCTTAAAGCTCAAAACTGTAATAATGCCTCTGTTTCTTTAATTATTTTTTCTACTCTTATATGTTTTAAATAGCAGTGGTAAATATCAAGTTTAACTTCTTCAGTCCTCACTCTTGCGTCAGAGTAAGGCATGGGATCGTTTTTCTCACATGCCTACAATAAAAGAACTTATAGTATATCATGTCCTGTCTGTTGCACACTGTAGCCAGTACCACGCCTTGTCTAAATATAACAGAGTATTTCCAGTAAATGAGAATGCATCTTACACTGACAATCTCCTGGTGTGTGCTAAATGTGTGAAAGGGAACCTCAGATGCTCTATGCCAATACATAATTTCTCAGACATAGTCCAGAGTTCATATGTGAAAACAGCTAAAGTGTGCTACACTGGATGTAGATACACAGTTAGAGCAAGATTGTGAAAGCTGTGAACCTCCAAAATAAATCTTCAAATATTTTCTGTAACTACTAAATAAAGGAATAGAAGAGGATTGTTGGATAGCATTTCTGACTGATTTTCCTCTCACATGAAACATCTGATGAAAACCTTACAACAGAGGTTTGTCTTTTGACCATTTTCCTACACACACACAAACTGAATTAAGTTTCATATTCCAGACACAGACCTGAGTATAAAATGAGGCTTGGGACAATCAAGAGCTGATAAGAATCTGGAGGGAGGTAAACATGGCTTCAATCAGCATCACCAAACAACAGTAATTACAGTGATTGTTACTAAATACATTTCAGCTTTGCCACAAGGCTTGCAAATGACTACACTCCTCTGTGTCAAACTGCCATCTAGTGTTCAATTATGTCTACTGGTAAACAGTCTTTGCTGAGCGCGTCTTCTTTTTTTCCTTTGAGTTTTTTTGGGCATTCAGACCTTTAATTCCACAGGACGGCTGAAGACATGACAGAGGAGAGAGAAGGTGAATGACATGCAGCAAGGGCCCGCAGGTCAGAGTCGAACCCACTGCATTGAGGAGTAAACCTCTACATACTGTATGTGCACCTAAACTACCAACTGAGCTAACCCGGCCACCCTTTTCTTTTCTGTCGTGGATCACTGTAGGGTTCTTTATTGTCTTCTAAGTTATCATCTATTCTGAACAGAGGTAGCCATAACTGTTCCAAGGAGCAATAGATGTATCAGCTTCGACATGCACCTCCTTATCTCCTGGTCTGGTGTCAGTCATCCTCCCCCCCTCTCCAGCCCTGTCACGGCTGTGATCAGCGATGCTTCCAGGAGTCGATGAGGTTCATCTGCTCCAGCTTTGCCTTGTCAGTGTCAGTTATCTGAGCTTCACTTTTGAAGAGGAGCCTCGAGCTGCAACACAATGCTCAATCATCCGCTCTGGAAGCAAAATCAGCTCTAATAAATGATCAATCCAGCCCTGTGGTTAAGCTGTACGAGGATATGGAGTGAATGCATGAGCTATTAAAAATGACTTCTTTTGATTTATTGGATTATTGTTGGCTCTTTATTTAAAGGTATAAGCTGTCCAACATGAGCTGAATATTTCATAGTTGATGCAGAGATGCTTTTGTAATGAGTTTTTCAGGTCAGAGTAACCTTTTATTTCCCATCCTATTAAAATGATCACCAAGCATGTTAAGGTCTCCAGGCAGAGTCAATCTGTTTGAGAGGGTAAGGACTCACATACTCGATCCACTGTTGAGTGAACAGAAAATTAAGCTTAATACATAAATACATTATATGTCACTCATTTTGTGCACTTAAAACCTGTTTAATGATGTCATTGATGTAGGCTACTGCCAATAAAAATGAATTTCTTATATTAAGTGTTAATCTTGTAAGGCTTTTGATTATAAAACAAACTCATTACTCTTGTCAAAAATATCCTTTTTTTGTATGAATGTATTTTATTTCTGGCAATGTGTTTTTGCCACATCTTCACAGTAAAGATTAGTTTTCATAGTTTTCAGCAGCCTGGGATGCATTCCGGTCCAAAATAGGTCACATCTCTCCCTTTCACTATTTGCAGTCCTCTTCTGGGTTTGTTTTGGCAACTATTTGGGACTTTTCAATTACAATGCTGAATTTAGATGAAAATTTCCTTCACCATGATAGTTGTATTTCCATGAAAACATGATGAGATTTATTCATGGTAAGCCCGGATGGGCAAAAGAACTGTACTTGAAGTGTGTCCCTTCAGGGGGTAACATAACGGCCTGGTTCAATTAGAGCCCAGAAACTCAATTTAACAAAGAAGTGATTTGTCGAAAAATGTTATGTGCAAGAACATGAATTTTTCAATCACACAAGGTGACAGGAAACTATTCATCTTTTGGGAGCTGAAACACACTTCACTTCACACATATTCACAATGATATAAAAAGTAGTAAAAAGCGGATCCTTTAATTTCAGTTAGATGTCCTTCACTCTCTCAACTTTTGTCAAAGCAACCTCCAATGGCTTTGTAAGCGTCCTATTCTATTCAGCAGGAATTATTGTGTTTGCAGGTGTTTTGGGATGGGGTGATCTTTCCCAGTTTAATTTCAGAGACTTTTTCCGCTACTTTTTCACAGCCTTTGACTTGAAAATAATCTTGCCAGGGTGAGGAGCCAGTCCTAGGTGCTTTATATTTAATAATGTTATCTCTAGTTGCTCAGAAATAACCCAAGGTGAAGAGACAGGGAACCCTGAGAGACTTCAAACTAACATTTCAGAAGTGGAAAGAATGGTTAGTAATTTTCAGAGGGGCTGGTAGCACTGCAATTTGTCCTTTAAAAAGGTGATGGATTCAGCCAAAAGGAAAGAGGTGAAAAGTCTTGAAAAAGGCTACATCGCAGAGGTTTTGATACTTGATCCTGGTCCGACAGGCAGTATTCTGCTTCTTGCTCCTTAATCCAAGTCACAAAGCATACATTTAACTGGAGTGACAGACAATTTAATGTCTTCAGTTCAGCTGAAGGACTACAAAGGGTAAACTTGGAAAAAAAACATTAACTTCAGATAAGGCACTTAGTTTAACGTATCCCATCAAATTATACTCAGTGAAATGTAGCATGCCCAATGATTATTTATCCAACGAGTCAAAAGTGTGTCTGGAATTTGAATTAATACACTATCCAAACGATTATTCTCATTGTTTTGGCATTTTTTGGTTTTAATTTTAGGATAGTAAGGTGGTGAATTTGCTAAACTAAGGAACAGCCTTGTGCACATCAACAAAATCTCAGTGAGATAGAAAAATACCCCAAAAAATCTTTGAAATTTCAATACAAGGAATGCCTGCACAGCTTTCATTAAATTTAAAGCGACCAAGGACATCATATTCATATAAACATATTTATAAGATATCTTTGTTACATGGAAAACTCAAAACATTGATTTAATATTGTTACATGTGCCTCTGCTGTGTGTCTTGTTTTCTCCCTGTCTCTCTCTCTGTCCTTTGTTCCACCCGCCCCTCTCTGCCTATTACACACCTGAGTGTGTGGAGGGGATAAGAAGGAAGAGCGTGAAGGGACAGGGGCACATGGAGAGCACACACGGCTGAGTTTCCTCCTCACTTTTTTTCTCCACAAGCAGGTTTGTGTTTCCCAACCTCCATGCACACTTAGGTGCTGGAGCTCTATTACTTTAGTTTCATGTGTAAGTTTAGGCTGGAGGTTACCCTTGGTTCAGTTATTCGTCTCTTTTGTTTATTTTGGGATTAGTTGATCCTTTTTAGGTAATTTCGAGGGAAACGTGGGGAGCAACGGCCTGTTGTGAGGTTGGTCCAGCATCTTCCCATCTTTTTGATCTTTTTGACCCGGGGTCTCCAGTCCCTTTTTTTTCTCCTTGGTTGTTACTTTTGGGAACATTTCTGAATAATTTAATAAAGCTTGTTGGTGAAATGTTAACCTTGTGTATGGCATCATTTTTATGTTTTATCCTCCATCACTTTTGAGCATTGTTTGATTCTTTATTTTTATATATATATACAGTATACTGTGTGTATGAATAATTTGCCAAATATTCATAACTATCAAAAACCGCATACGTAGATTCTTTTCATGCCAAAAGTACATATAGATTGTAGAGGAAATCAGACAAAATATGATATACATCACATACAGTAAGCTAGGTATATAAGTGTCCGAAGCACTAGAAAGGAATAAATGGGCCATATGTCGAGTTTAATATCACAGTGCCCATTTAAACCATAGGGGACATGGTGTTGAGGTATTAGATTCAATAAGTCTCTCGCTGTAAGAGCTTCTCATTGTGATCACCTGCTCTAGGCGGTACAGTAACTTTTTCATTGCCCAGATATTTCTATATGAATACAATAACTGGCTGGCTTGACAGCTGTATAAGCAAAAGGAACTGTGCTAATGGAATGGCAGTTTGGTTATCACTGCCCTGAATATACTTGTCCAACCCTTCTACAGTGTTGCCAGTGTAAAGATACTTGCCTTATGTCTAGTTAAGTTTTAATGAAAAAGGGCTGAGCATCCCACTGAAGTTTGTTCCATTTGTATTCCTCCATTCTACTTTGATTCAGACAGTAGTTTTAGTCTGTACCTTTTTGCTCTTGTAAATCAGTGAAGTGAAGACAGTAGCCTCTCCCAGATGAACTCTCAGCAGCTTTGTTTCAATCAGTGACCAGAAGCCTTTGCCAGTCAGTGAAAGAGTCTGAAGTGCCCTTATGTAAAGCAGCCAATCCCTACTTGCTCCAGCGGTGCTATTCTGTGGCTGTTTATGTTTCATTTCTGAGGGTTTGAGCAAAAGGCAGCCACCCTGCATGGATCAATAATGGTCACAAGTGTTAGAGTAAGTCCCATTAAAAGTGCAGGTATGACTAGGAAATGAGTTAGTTTTATCAGCTGAGACACTATTAAGATGAGCTCATGCCTCAGTGCTGCAGGGCTGTAAATATCCACTGGGTTAATGAGGTGTTCCAATTGTGGAAGTGTGCATTTACTCTTCCATAAACTCCTCCCAGGGACAACATCACTCTGCATTTCTTACAATGGCATTTTAATAGATGGTGATTTAAAAACACGACTACAGAATTGGTGCAAAAGACAGCAGCAGGTGCGGGGGATAGGAAATGGATGTTTCACTGTGTTTTCTTGCTGACCGAGTACAGCTAATGGTGGAAGGGACAAGGACAGACATTTTAAAATCTGAAAATAAATCCAAGACAGTGTGTTTTCAGATGTGTTTGACAATACCCAAACATACAGTTTCACTCCTCTGCTGCATGACTAAATTTTCCTTTGGGATGAATAAAGTATCTATCTATCTATCTATTTACACTGAGTGGTATGAATCAGAATGCTAACAGGCATTTTTCAGGTTTCAAAAACAGGTAATGATTTGTATGTGGTGTCAGTCTGCATCTGCATAGTGATTGAAATGCTGCAGTTTTGATCAAGACCCTTACGGTTTATTCTCCAGTCATGCAGCAGGCAAGTGAATACAGGTTAGGGGAATGAATACAAATAGTGAACTGCAGTATAGGGAAGACACTAGAAAGCTACAGTTCCATATAAGCAGTGTTGGGCAAGTTAATCCCAAAATGTAATACATTATTTATCACTAGTTACTGTCATTTAAGAGTAAATAGTTATGTTACAATATTACTGTCTCTGAATTGTGATGCTTTATTGACATTATGACCTTTCGATCACTTTTATCTACATACTATACTATGACTTCTTTATCACGTTTTTGACATAATGTACTATGACATTTTTATCACTTTTTTGACAAACTATGCTATGACTTTTTTGTGACTTTTTTCAACATAGTATACTATGACATTTTTATCACTTTTTTGACATATTATACTATGACTTTTTTGTACCCTTTTTGACGTACAATACTATGCATTTTTTTTTAAATTTGACATACTATACTATGACTTTTTTGACATATTATACTATGACATTTTATCACTTTTTCAACATACTATACTATGACTTTTAATTGCTTTTTTTGACATACTATACTATGACTTTTTTACCACTTTTATCAAAATATTATACTATTTTAAAAAAAAAATGTTGACATTCTATACTATGACTTTTTTGACATACTATATTATGACATTTTATCGCTTTTTTCCACATTCTTCTATGACTTTTTTATCACTTTTTGTGACATACTATACTCTGACGTTTTTCGATAAACTATACTATAACTTTTTTATTACTTTGTTGACATAATGTACTATGACCTTTTTATTACTTTTTTCAACATACTATACTATGACTTTTTTGAAATACTATACTATGACTTTTGCATGCCTTTTTTCAAAATACTTCTTTTATCACTTTTTTGACATACTATTCTGGGACATCTTTCAACATAGTATACTATGACTTTATATCACATTTTTGAAATACTATACAAACCCTTTATTGTCATAATATACCATGACATTTTTGACTATATGATATATTTCCACTTAATATACCTAGACTTTTTATGTTGTTTTTTGACACACAATTCTATGAATTTTTTTATCACTTTTTTGACATACTATAGTATTTATTTTTTTCCACATAGTATATTATGACATTTTTATCACGTTTTTTTTGACATATTATACTATGACTTTTTTCAATTTTTCCACTCACTATACTAAGACTTTTTTGACATACTTTTACTCTTTTTTTTGATGTACAATACCATGCATTTTGTTTTTAAATTTGACATACTATAGTATGACTTTTTTGACATACTATACTATGACATTTTATCACTTTTTTTTTGACAAAATATACTATGACTTCATCAACATACTGTACTATGTCTTTTTATCAATTTTTTCGACATACTATACTAAGACATTTTTGTGACTTTTTTCAATGTATGATACTGTCTTTTTTCGACATACTATACTATGACTTTTCTATCACTTGTATCAACATAGTATACTATGACTTTTTTCACTTTTTTGACATAGTATACTATGACTTTATCAACATACTATACAATAACTTTTTATCACTTTTTTGACATACTATACTGTGACTTCTTTATGCCATTTTCCAAATACTATTGTATGACCTTTTTTCGACATACTAAACTATGACTTTTTTCAACATATAGTACTATGACTGTCATATTCTGTCTTCGGTAATGTTGAACAATAAATAACACGTCAAACCAAGGTTTTCCTCAGCTTCACATATGCCTCAGTGGGATAATTAACTGGTGGTCTTTCTGGAGATTCAAGGTTGTGGGTTCAAACTCCTGAAAAAGTAACCAATTTTAAGTTCTAAAAATGTAAATAAAAAAGTCAAATATGTACGTATAAATCTAAAGTCATAGCATAGTATGTTGAAAAAGTTAATAGAAAGTCAAAAGTATAGTAAGTCATAAACGTATCAATAAACTATGTCAAAAAAGTCATAGTATAGTAATTTATGAAAAGCCTAACCCCATCACTGTCTTCTGAGTTTTTCATTTTCTGACCTTGGTAATGTGGAACAATATATACGACGTCAAACCTGTTGTTTCTATGCTCTGCAAATAGTTCAGTGTGATAAATTCCTTGGTGTCTATCTAAAGGTTATGTGTTCAAACCTGTACTTGGCCACTGAAGAATAGTAAAAATGTTTTTATTTATTTCACCGGAATCCAAAGACATTATAATTTTATTTCATTTATTGGCATTATGGACGGACGTTTTACAACATTTAATGACTTTTTTGAAATACTATACTATGACTTTTGCATGCCTTTTTTCAAAATACTTCATTTATCACTTATTTTGACATACTATTCTGGGACATTTTCCAACATAATATTCTATGACTTTTAAATTCCTTTTTTCAACATACTATACTATCCCTTTTTTTGACATAGTATACTATGACTTTTTTTGACATACTATACTGTGACTTTTTTAAATTTTTCCACTTAATATACTAAGACTTTTTTTGTTGTTTTTCGACACACAATTCTATGAATTTTTTATCACTTTTTTGACATACTATAGTATGACTTTTTTCAACATAGTATACTATGACATTTTTATCACGTTTTTTTGACATATTATACTAGGACTTTTTTCTATTCTATTTTCTATTTTTCTATTGTATTCTTTTTTACATACTATTCTATGACTTTTTTATTTTTTCATTTACTATACAATGACTTTTTATTTATTTTCTCAGCATATAATAGCATGACTTTTTATGACAAATTATATTATGATTTCTTATCACTATTCTATGTCATGAATTTTTAAAAAATTTCCATATAGTATACTATGAATTTTTATGAATTGTTTGGACATACTATAAAATGAAGTTTTTCGACATACTATGATGTTTTTTGACATACTATACTATGACGTTTTTTTTTGCTTTTTTCAACAAACTATACTATGCCTTTTCATCACTTGATTCAACATACTAAATTGTTACTTTTTTATCAGGTTTTTAGACATACTATGATATGACTTTTTTTTACATACTATACTATGACTTTTTATCACTTGATTTGACATTCTATACTATGACTTATTAATCACATTTTTCGACATAATATACTATGATTTAAAAAAAAATCATACTATACTATGACTGTTTATCACTTTTGTCAACATACTATACTATGAATTATTTTAAGAAGTTGTACACTACTATACTATGAATTTTTTACATTTTTTTCCACTTACCATACCATGACTTTTTATGTTGTTTTTTGACAAACTATACTATGACTTTTTTTACCACTATTTTTGACACACTATTCATTGACTATTTTCAACATATTATTCAATGACTTTCTTATTGCTTTTTTCGCCAAACTATACTATGACTTTTTATCACTTTTTCGACATACTGTACTGTCACATTTTCCGTCATACTATACTATGTCCTTTTTTAACATAGTATACTATGACTTTTTATCATTTGTTTCACATAGTATACTACGTTTTTTAACATACTATACTATGACTTTTTATGTTGTTTTTCGACTTACTATGCAATGACTTTTCTGACATACTATACTATGACTTTTTTTTATCATTTTTATTGACATAATATACTATGAATTTTTATACTTTTATTTGCCATAACAACCGCCTTGCTCTACAATAACCCATACATAACAATTTCACATAAAAAGTCATAGTATAATAATTTATCTGAAATGCCATAAAAAAGTCATATAGTATGACATTCAAAAAGTCATAAGAAGTCATAGCGTGTCATACAAAATGCCATAAAAAATCATAGTATGTCATTCAAAATGCCATGAAAAGTCATATCATAGTATTTCTACATTTCATTAAAAAAGACATATTGTCATATGTCATACAAAATGCTATGGAAATGTCATAGTACACTGTTCTGGTCAAACATCACCAATTTACACATTTCCTTTACAATAAATATGACATATTTCATCAGATTGCCTCAAGACCCCATGATATGATCCTTGACAAAAGTCATTTGAACACATTAAATTCATTGTGACTACTTTCTTTGAATTTTTAGTGATTTATTCAACTTGGTCACACTTTTTTTCACGGTAAGAAATGACATAGGAAATGAATGGGAAAAGAGCATAATTTTCATCCAGGAGATGAAAGACATCTCTATACACACACATACGCACGCAAGTAAACGTAAATACACACACACACACACACAAAATGTTCAAAATGTCATATAAAAATCTTGATATCATGTCATTCAAAATTCTATATAAAGGCATAGATAATATGTAATACAAAATCCTGTATATGTTGATCAAAATGTCTCAAAAAAAGTCATAGTATAGTTTGTCATGCGAAATGTTATGTAAAAAGTCATAGTATGGCATGTTTTAAAAATGTCATGTAAAAAGGCATAGTATAGTATATCATACGAACTGCCATAAAAAAGTCATTTGTAGTACGTTGTTAAAATGGCCATTTTCATGTGGTCAAAAATCTTGGCCTGAGTTTTGGCTGTGGTTGAGCATTTTTTTAAATCTTTTACCCAGAAGCATGCATTAGTTCCACAGCTGTTGTATTTGTCGTTTGACAAAATACAATAAAAGCTCAGAGCTGAAACCTGCCTGATGGGCTGAATCATGAGATCATTTGTGACCTAACTCAGGATGTGGAGGCAGCAAAAGCTTCATCTGCTGAGATGGCTGATGGAGAGTTGTTTGACATACAGTACCCCAGCTCACAGGCAGAGGGGGAGCATTGCACAGTTTTATTGCAGAGTGATTTACATAAAACTCAGCCTTATGTCAGCTCTAATCAGTCCCTTTCTGATGTACTTGACATATGTTTATAATTGGTACAATTTGCAGTACTGACTTTACAGATTTAACTCAAATATTGATGATGCAGAAATCCCCCAATCACTTACTGCTATTACCAATTTTTTTTATCTAGTATATTTTCATTTTCTTATCTTTACTGATGCTTACTACACACTGTATCTTTTTATCTAAGCTAAATAATTCCTATTACATGTTAAGGTATTAATGTAGTCCCTTTCCCTATATTTCTGTAATGAAATTTTGGAATCAGTATCTTTGAATACCACTCATCTGTGAAACATAATTTAATATTTGGGACATTTTATGATTTTATGATCATATATTCATAATGTTAATATAAACAAAGCAATAGTTGACAATAAATTGATAGACAGTATTGGAGAATGCAAGTTTTCAGATTTGAATGGTAATGAATTAAAACAATTCTGCTGTGCTTGTTCAAAGCAAAGCAGGTGTAAAGCCAATTTATGCAACTTCTGCTGAACAGGTATTACTGTAATTGAAGAGGCATAAATCCAGTAAATGGATTAGGTATATTGCACCCATACTGCAATACTTTGGTGTAAAATGCCAAAAGTAAAAGGGAGAAATATGTAATGTAAAGCCGAGTACAAATAACTGCATCCTAAAATATGAGTGACAGAGCATTGTACAGTAAGAGACACGGGCATCTGGTTGGAGGAAAGTGGCAAACTCCATTATGACCTTTTAGCTCCAGCTGTCTCCCTCCTAGTGACTGTGTTGACCCTGAGCACACATTCCTGAAGCTGAATCTGAGAACTTCTGAGGGGGGTAACTGTTAGTTGAGTTAGAGTATATTGAGGGTGAAAATGGATGTCAACCAAACCCACTCAGAACCTGTACAGGTCCAGGTGTGTGTGTGTGTGTGTGTGTGTGTGTGTGTGTGTCTGTGTGTTATGACTCCAAGTTTGAGCTCCCAGTGTGGGCTTCCTTCTGTTAATAAAAAAGTGTTCCTGTGAATGGGATTCATTGACCCAGGCTGTAGCTGAGTGACACCCTGTGGTGTATTGCCCGCTCACAAAGGGCTCATTTGTTTATAAGCTGACAATCACAGGCAGACCAATGCAGAGAGGCACTGACATAAACAATGTTTTGCTCTAAAATGTGTACTGAAAAGAAAATGTGAGCCACTAAGTGTACAAGGATTACACAGTTGCTTTGATAATTCATTAATATTTTTTGAGTGGGGAGAAGAGGCCTAATTATCTTTTATTTGGGGGAAATTAGTGATATACAATTTATTTTCTTTTGTGGTAACATTTCAAAGGTAAAGATGAACACAGCAGACTCAATGGTACATGATGCATTATAGACTGTCACTGAATTAAAGAATTGTATTAGCTTCTTATAAAGCAAGTTTTACTTTTGTATGGTACAGATATTACCACACTTTTTCTACTGGCATCCGAATAGAAAAACATGCTAATAATTCATAAATAACATATTTTCAAGTAAGGCATGGTCCATGGAACCCTTACTTCCTTGTAGAAATAACACTTGTTTACAATAGATATTTTGACTAGTCATTGCAGGAAACGCACAAGTGTCTACTATTAACATTATGGATGGCTCTGCTTTATTCAGGTGCCCCAATAAGACATTACTGTGAGACTGTGTGCCAGCATGCACAATAGGTGTACTGTGATATGTCAGAATGTCTGTTGTGAAAAAGACCTCATTTTATGTAAGTGTTTACTGTTCACAAAAACAACTCAGCTACGGAGACAGAATGGCCATTTCAATGGAGCTCTGCACAAGCACACGCCGGTGGCAGTGTTTCATTTTGGTCAGGTTGCTTTTTGAATAATATCAATGCGTTGCTGGCAACCAGCAACATTTTAGGCATTTAGATTATTTATCTATCTGTTCTTCAGAATGAACAATTGATATGTAAATGGACCTCTAAAGTTAGCCTTTAGTTTCCGAATTCCTCGTCCTGGCCCTTTGAACAAGTTGTTGTAAGTACCTTCTAAATGTCATAATAACTAAATCATAATTCAGAATAAACAGCATGGAAAAGTATAGCGCACAGAGGGAGATGGAGGAGGAGAAACAGATGCACAGATCTCTCCAATCAAAATAAATAAATCCCTGAATATTTCCAATACACTGTATGCATCTTCCATTGTCCTTACAACTGCTTTGAATTCACTGAGACTAATAGGTTCCTTAAGTTTTGAGTATTGCTGTGGGCAGTTTGACACAGAGGAAGCAAGCATTATGAAAACTTGAAACCCTGCAGATGTAGCATTCACATGTAGAGGTGATGGGGTCTAAAACTTCAGCCCTCATGGGACGCTGTCCCCTGTGAAAGAATACCTACACTGAATGCTAAGGCAGAAAACTAATGATTTCTAATTGGGTTTAATTACGTTTAAGTATTTACATAAAGCTGCCTCCTTATTTAAATGAAATCAGTTTAAATTCATGTTTCTAAGTACATATATAACCTGCACGGATACCATATATATATATAACCCTACTGAGATTAACTATATAAATATACAGAGGACTCAGCAGAGCACTTATCACCATGAATCTCAGTTAACACACTGCTATGACTCGTGGAATAATGCAGTAATAATAGCTACAATGAGACTTAGTCTACACACATGGGCTTATTTTTGCAAGACTCTGAGGGATCGGCCAGTGCTTCGTCAGATAAACAAAAACATGCTGGGCTTGTTTAAACAATGGGGAAGTGATTTGACCTAGTCGCTCAAAATGTATAGAGGGACTGGCTGGACAAAAGCGTAATTGGGTAGATGAATGTTTTAATGGATTCGTAATATTGGGTGAAATTAGTAGCCTAGTCCTAAATAATAAAAGCAATAAAAAGGTGAGACTTGCTGATTAATCTGGATCAAAGGATCAAGATGTCCAAATCATGTAGTGAACAGATTCATAGAAAGTCTATAATTGTCTCTTTTTAGAATTGGATATCATTAAAGATTACAAAATCAGTCATTATACAGTCCACAGGTTCTGTCTTTCATTACATGCAGCTTGGCATGGCAAGGTGTGATTTTTTCAATTTTTCCCAAGGGATCTGATATTTTTAATGAGGCCTTTAGCTAGTGCCACTAAATAGCATACAATTCCATTTTTTTTCCAGGACATAAACTACCCAAAATTTTCAATGCCATGTCTTTATTTTTACCTAATGTTGTGCTCCACAGGAAACAGACGTCTGCATGGACATCTGCTTTCAATTCCTACAGGTTTACTTTTTCCAATCTGGCAACCCCACCTCCAGTCCAGTTTGGGGTGTTTTCATAAGAACCGTTTTCTTATTTGATTGTGTTTTAAGGAGTAGATGTCAGTCAAGAGCATATTTATTTCATATGACTTTGATGAATGAGGGGATAATGAGAGAAAAAAACACAAGCTAATGTAGCAACAAACCTGAAAAAAAACAACATAGAACCTTAAAAAGGTTCAATGTTATGTGATGGAACAGATTTGAATGTCTTACCTAAGATTCCCCTGTTTATATAGATAATACTTTAAATTGAATTGTTTGTGAGAGCATGTTTTCATGTGCAAGTAATGCAAAGGTGATCCGAGTGATACTGGTTGAAATACTACCCTACTAACCCTAATCTCCAGTTAATTCATGTCCATCATGTTTGCAGGCAATGGACTCCTGGGTTTGAATGTGAAATTAGAAGTACCTGTTATCAATATACAGGCTTAAATTACACATGGAACAGTTAGGACAAAAGGTAAAAGAGTTTGAGTTATGGGATTATCACCAATCTTTGTTCAATGTTTCTGATGGTAAATGAGCTGTAACATCTGTCAGTAAAAGCATTCAATGGGAGGCAATCAGAGGAGGGACCTGCACCTTTGTTTGTTTATTCTTAGAATGACTGAGTGACTTACATGGTCTGTTGTTTTGAAAGTTTTGTGTTACATGGGGCATAGGAAAGATCTCGTTTCCCATGCTGTTTTGAATTATGATTTTTTTTTGTGCAGTTTGCATTGGCTATACGGTTATGACTTTAGTTGAAATATGGTGAAATATGGTTTTTCTCTGCCCATTTCCTTTCTAGCACACGATCACACAATGATAGTTACAGATGTTACACATGCTCGTTCAGTTGTGCATTACATATAGGATCAACAGAAAAAAGTCTGAGGTATAATTTGTTAGCGAGACAGATTACAAATTCTACCTGATTTATCAACGTGTCAGCTGTAAAGGCAATACTAATTTACAGAGGGAAAATCCAGAGGTTCTTAATGTTAAATGAGATTAGTGTGGTATGGGCTTTGCATTCCAGTTGGTACTTTCATGTCAGGTCAACTTTCATCATCAAACTGAAATTAGTGATTTTTTCCCAAAGATTATTTCACCAAAGGAATGGCCTGTACTCTGCATGCAGTCATTAGCTGAAAGTGCTCCTCTCTTGTTGGGGGGGGGGGGGATACTGTAGACAAAGAAGGAATTGAAAAAAATACTAAAGGTACCTCAGGATTCTGAGTGCATTGTTTGGCATTTTTCAATGTTTTACTGTAGAAATCAAAACAAAGTAGGCAGAGGAAAAGCTAAGTTACATCTTAGTAGGTATGTTGTGGATTGAATGACTTACCTCCCATACCTCACATCTGATTTATACCCGTAAATTGTGTTTCCTGTCTTAACATTGCTCATGCGCATCAGTCATACACAGACCTCTATGACCTCCTCGAGCACACAGTCACTCATAAATCAAAGCATGAACTAACAAGTCAATTAGCTTTCTTTTCCTGTTGATATAACAAATCAATTAACTCTCATTTCCTGTACATCTAAAGAGTCTGTAAGCTCTGGTTTCCTGTTTATTTCCTGCAGGATCCACAAGCACTGGCAGAGCAGCTGCCTTGTTTGTGACGGACCACATGCACACATCAAACATGTTCTAATAGCAGCCTTATCACAGCACATTAACCTCACATAAACATGCCATGCACCCTAGGTCACAGCAGGAGGGCAGCAAGTGAGTGTGTGTGTGTGTGTGTGTGCCCACCCACACATTTGTTCATGACAGCCAGAACACATGATTAGTGTATAGCTAATGACTTGTATAATAATTTGTCTTAAAATGCCTTGTGACTTATTACATTATTATTTGTTTGGCTTTTTAATGCATTTTTTTATTATTAAATTTACATTAAGGAATAAACCTGATGCCTGAGTATAGATAATGTGAGTTTCATTTTCTTTTCATAGTGCAAGTGCAAAGTCCAAACACTTTGCATTCTAACAACAGTTAGAATACGCTAAAACGCTACGTAGAACTCAGGAAAACTGCAGTCAGGTGCAAATTATCTGCAGGGTTGTCATTACAAGTTAGCCCTTTCATATTGCACATAAACATGTGATGCATTGTTAATATGAAAATATTGATTATAGCAGCTTTAAAGCATCAAAATTCAAGGAATCACATATCACACAAAAATCCATCTTGGCAGGCTTCATGTAATGCATTTGTGTCTGAACAGCAGCAGACTGAACCAATCAGCATCCAGGGAGGTGCTACTGCCAGCTCTGGGCGGGGTTTAGGTGTGTGTGACAGCTGTGACTGTTCTTTCAAACAACAGCGGCGGACGTGATAGACAGAGGGTTCATGCAATTGCTAATCACGTTTTTTTTTTTTTTAAATGCCTGCCCTTTCCCAAACAGTTTCCAATGATGGTACCTTAGATAGTTCTGTATTTAAAAAACAACATCTGGCACGTCAGGATAGGTCATCACTAGTCGTGCATTGCCAGACCTATCTCCCCAGCAATTGCAGAGTAAGGTCCTAAGTAGCCCCTCCACATACGTATACATTCCTGGATAGGAGAAAAAACTCTCTGGGTTGTTTGCATTTCATCCAACCAATCACAATCGTCGTAGGCATTTCAAGTTTTCTTCAAAACTTGCCATTCTCAGCAAACAGCTCGATAGCTCTAAGTTTGTTGTCGTTCCAAAAACGAGTTTTGCAAGGCGAGGGACATCCAGCAGAATATCCGTCGAGACTAGGTCATCACTGACTTCCCACCGATTTGCATTTGGACCAAGCATAAGCAATAAAATTTGATTTCAATCAAGATAAATATTTTAATGTCATGATAATACTATTACAATCATCTCATACCATAAGTGAAATGTGAAAGACCTAAAGCACTGTGGCCTATCTGTGTATACATCCTTATGTATATGAAACTGAATTATTATTATGACCATCTTATGCATTTGAACTCATACTTGAAATCATTTGAAAAAACACATTTGGAAATCATAGTTACTGCAAAAATATGAGGAAAAAATGTGGATGTTTCATATGGCCTACAGCAAAACTATAAAAGTTAAATAAATTAAACAAATGATCTATGTGAAAAAAACACATATGTAAGGAGAATCCTTTCAGCAGACACATACAGCAAAGCAAGTGATAACACTGATACACATAAAGTACAATACAATCATATGTCCCTTCCAAAATGTCAATTTAGTGAGAGACATGACATGGGCTATGGTGGTTAGTTCCTGATTTTCTTTTCAAAAATATACTGCATATCTATTTATATATTTATATAAACAACAACAAAACTTTTGATAATTTTAATTTTTTTTATAATTCTAAAATACATCTATAATATTTAGAAACAATATGTACAACCTCCCCTCCCCTTTGCATTTATGCAACATTAAACAAATTCTTCTAAAATGGAAGAATAAATTACAGTCTGAAGAGAAAACCTGTTTGTAAGGCCAGGGGAGTTTAAGAGCTGATAGACCTTGTTTCACACACGCATGCACACATGTGCACGCACGCACGCACACGCACACACACACGCACGTACGCACACACACGCACGCACGCACACACACACGCACACGGACACGCACACGCACACACACACACAACATATGGTTCTAGTTGTACTTATTGAAGGTATTTGATATTCAGCAATAGTTTCAGCCATGTTCTCGTGTTCATTCACTGAACAGTCGCTTTAGTAAGATCTCATATTCTCAGAGGTTGGAATGTTTGAATGAGTCTATTGTAACACTAAGGAAACTGACATGTTGTGTAATGTCAGAGCGATGTCCGATAACACATCCTGTTTGTGAGCTTTCGCTTTGTCTTTCGGATGTGTTCTGTGTACCTGCTCCGGCTGGGTTGTGTGTGTGTGTGTGTGTGTAAAATAACTGAAACCTTAGGAAACCTGTATGTTTCAAGAAACCTAACGTTATATAAAC
The DNA here is from genome assembly GCA_026937815.1 of Etheostoma perlongum. Taxonomy (NCBI): domain Eukaryota; kingdom Metazoa; phylum Chordata; class Actinopteri; order Perciformes; family Percidae; genus Etheostoma; species Etheostoma perlongum. The sequence goes on along the minus strand of CM049386.1, from coordinate 16,021,525 downwards.
TTACATGCTCATCAAGGCCTCAATTTGTAAGAGACATGCTCTATTGACATTATTTACCATTCAACACAAACTTTATCTAACTTAACATCCATGGAGTGTACTGTTACCCGACAGCTACAACTGATTTCACATCCTTTCTCCATGCTTTTTTTCGTGAACAGTCTCCGAGTCACCACACTTTCGGAGTCTCCTCTAGGTTTTATGATACATGATCAGACCTCGCTTTACATGAGATGATACATGAAACCACTCCATGTGAGAGTTTATACTCATGAAGGTTGACTACAGTCCCAACTAATGCTCCATTAGAGGAATGCAGTCCAGGTCTGTGGGATCACTGTAAGCAATGTGCAGATGAAGACATAAATAGATAGTAAGGACAGGGAGGTGGTTGACGCCGAAGATGTGGGTTGGTAGTTGTAGTGGCTGTGAACCCTGTCAGGTGGCTGCACAGTGATGTAACCATTGATGATGCGAACCAGCGGGGGGAGGTGAAGACTGGACCATTGTGCTGTGAAAACAAGACAAAAGAGTAGAAAAGACTAATTAGATTAAACAATCTCTTTGTTAATATTTTAAAGGCCCCCCCAAACTTATTTTCAACATCACCTTCTAGCTATGAGCGACGGGGGCAATCTTCTGCCAAAGTTACAAAAGTTTCCTCATGTTACAAGGTTGCCGACAATCAAATGTGACTACTGTTTCACTTGATTCAATGGGTGTTATCAGCATTTATCAGTGTTATAGACATGGGTTACAAAGGGCCTGCTACACCTACTAGTATGTTAAGAAGGCAGATATCATCTATTAATATGGTACTATCTCCATTGGCGTGGTCTGGACCCCTTGGCATTACTTTTTAATGGCCTGCAGTCCCGTAAAAACGAAGGCTACTTGGTTAGGTTTAGGCAAAGATTGTGGTTAAAAAAGGTGTCCTGAGTTAAAGTCCTGTGTCATGTTGTTTAATACTACTCCCTACCAGTGATGGGAATACAGGCGTTATAAATAATGGCGTTACAAACGGCGTTACTTTTTTCAGTAACAAGTAATCTAATTGATTATTCTTCCCATCTTAATAACGCCGTTACCGTTATTGTCGAAAAACGCGGCGCGTTACACTAATAGAAGCTGTTTTTTTCATCAAACCACCTTAATCTCTGAGCCATGAGGCAAATACTTTTTTCTTCCTTGGTTAGTGGGCCGCGCATAAATGCTTAGGATTGGCTGAGGTTGAGTAAAATTTATTGGTAAACCAATCAGAGGTAGAGTTGGGCGGGTGTTCAAAAGCATGCATTGTCGCACACAACGAACAACACAAGCGAGTCAGTATGGCGTCATGAAATCAAGGAGAGGGGTAACTTTTCCTGCTAAAGATTTCCCACCATGGTCACAAATCATGGAGGAGACACTTTGTTTTGTTACTGTGACTCTAGAGTCGCTACTCACTCCAAAGCTAGTCACTGTCACTCATTTCTCTCGCTCTATCACACACACACACACACACACACACACACACACACACACACACACACACACACACACACCATGATCCTGACTGAAATGTCACAAACGGATTTAGGCATCTTCAGTTCAGCTGATCGCGGGGCGAGCTTCCCGACCGGAGGCTCACTCCCCTACAGCACCCGCTCTCCACCGCAGCTTCGCCACCACACACACAAGCACCGGCCAAACAGCGACACATATATATGTAGGAGGAGATATATGAAGGAGACTTCCCCACAATCTTGACAATTCCTCATTTGCCCCCTCACGTCTGGTAGGTTTGTAATTATTTGGCTGCTGGTCTTTCCTCCTCTTCCACATCCCAGTCAGTCACCGTAGTTCTAGTGCCAGGCTGAGACTTTGCTCCCCATTGTGATGTCATCGCCGAATTGACTTCATAAACCCGTGAACACCAAAAATGACCAAAAACTAACTTTTAACACTATTTGGAGACATTTTTAAAAATGATATACATATCTTGAGTGCTTTTTGTACCCAATAATCAACAGTGGTGGTTAACCTGCAACATGGGCTTTAACATCAGGCCACTTACGTTATTTTTACTACAAAGAATGTATATATCTGTTATTTATTTTTGCTATAGTGCTTAACAAGCATTATTTAATTTTGCCCAGTTGTGGCCTGTTGAAAAGCAATACATATCAACAGTTCCAAAACATCTATGTTGTTATTTGTATCGATCCACTAGACATAATATCTACATACATGGCATTTGATTGGAGGCTAGTCTCACTTTGTCCCACATGAGCACAACAATTCATTAATTGGGATTTGTATTGCAAAAATAAAAAAATTGGTGTATAGTTAGAATTAACATATTTAAAAAAAAAAGGTTGCAACAGTGTAAACAAGCTGTGACCAATCATTTCTTTTGGGCTCAACTAAAAAATCCCCACATATTCTGGAGTTACAGTGAACTGGGTAAGACCTCATTATTTCCAGACTAATTTCCTTTTTTTTAACATGCAGCATTCTGTTCTTTCTTTGCACTTTTAGGCTACTTTACTGTTCTTTGGCATTGAAAAGAAAATCATGGTGTATTCTACAGAAGAACAGGACTCTACATCCCCATAACGTCCACAATTGCAGAGAAAATATGCAGACTGCAGGAAAAAACAATGGAAATATTAATGATGGTGAAGGCTACAAAGGAACATTTCTTGACAAAGGAATCCACTGATCCAGCACTGACCAATCAGCAGAGAATTTACAAATTACAAACTCCTGGGCGGTAAATAATTGATCAGCTCATGGCTATAAACCAACAGCCAATCAGGCTAGTCTGCTTCTAGTCTCATTTTCTAACAATATTATACATCCTATAAGCTTCTCTTTATCTTTCCTTTTCTAAACAAGTCTGGCAATTAAATAATTTCTGCACTCCTGTTTGATGCAGAGACTGCATTGCTTATGTGGCTTTGGCTGGGATGAGGCCAGGCAAAACACACACACAAGTTCGTGAAATTAGGATCTTCTCATACCAGTGGGCTGTAACATCATTACAGCACTCAATATTAAAGAAAAGGGATTGCAAGATAGTATTTTCATTTTACTGGCTCAACATAAAGAGAAATACGTCTAAAAAACAAGAAATTCAATTATTTCCCAGCAGTAAATACTATATATCATCAGTCTTCATCATGACTCTGCAGACAAACAGTATGCTTAGAGGGGTTGTTATGGAAATGAGCTTCAGTTTGGATAGCCAACTGCTACTTGGCTGAAGTAGTGACACAGTTGGAAAAGTTTGGAGGGTTAAGCGCCAGTCAAAATAAGATGGCTAAAATAGGCTGTGTTAGAGTCAGTGATGGCAGAGAGAGAACAACCACACAAATAGGCAACAACACATAGCTTCCAGTGAGTAACTGTGCTCTCCTGAGTCAAACAAGAGTTTGTTAGCAGATTAAACTCGGTCAGTTTGAAATGCTGAGTTAAAATATTAAAATATTTTCCCTCAAAAATGAATGCTGACTGACTTACAGATACTTGGAGTAAATCATATTTGCCTTGCATTGATTGATGTTAGGCTGTACTGCCTGCAGCTTCAGGATTTAGTTATTAAATACATTTTAATATGGTAGATTATTTCCGACCAAGCAAAACACTTATTTTCAGCAATACTTATTTATTCAAAGTTTCTGTAAATTACTGAAGCAGATATTTAAAAGTCCAAAATATGAGGCGTTTTAAAGTTACAAAGCAGGTTTATTTTAAATTTGAGGCAAGAAGAGGCGTAAGGAAACCTGGTGGGGCACAACGCTCTGTGGCCAAGAATCAAACACAACAGAGAACTGTGTCGCTGTAGTACTTCTGTTTTTTGGACTCCCTCCCTCTCTCCGCCACCTTTTCAGACATTCAAATATACAAAGACGTGCACCGTGTCCACTTTGTAACTTTGTACACAAACAGTCTGTTTCCTTTCAGTTCAAAATACAGGGTCTCTCAGAATGAGAGAAAACATTTCTGCAGACATAAAGTACACAAACGTTCACAAACCTCCTCTGTTCCCGTGAAGAACAGAGGCAGCATGGTTGGAAATTTTTCCATAGTGTATACTGTAGAAAATACATATTCATATAGAGGTAAAAATCACTAGATTCTTATGAGCAGATTCCTGCACAGGTCCAATTTTGCAAACCCTTAACCGCAGGTTAGCTGTATTTATTGATTGAGAAATCACTGCTATAATTGTAGACTCATGACTCAGGAATTGCAGGACTCACGGTACACTCCACTGTTCGTATCCAACTTGTCATCTGCTAATTTAGGGAATAAAGCCACTCAGATCTGCTTACACTCTAAACCTAGAGCAGAATTGTTGAGCCTTTCCTAGCATCCAGTCTACTAGACTGAAACACACAGAGATTGAATCATATTATCCCATTCACCTGACCTTAGTGTGTCAGGGCCTTTAGAAATGTGAACCACAGATTTCAAATACTGTGCTCAAATGTTATGTGTGATGGTAGCCTATGGCTATGACAGGACCAGAGTTTACGTTCCTGTGTAAAGAGCCTAAGTCTTCATCTGTATAATGTTAATGCTAGCCATAGAAAACAAGCTCTACTGTATGTTCCACACAAACTAAGGCTGGCTACACACTGGATGCGTCGCGCGAGCGTGTCAGCTGGGTGGCGTGTCCGTTTTTATTCCGGCTCCAGCTTATACACTGCCTGTGTGACATGCACGTCTCACGTGGGGCTCGAGCCACGGCAAAAATGCATGTGTATGCTAGGAATAGAACCGACCTATAGGCTAATGGTTTTGAGGTTAATGAAATTTCCTTAATGTCAAGGTAAATAAGGTCAATGAGACAGTAAGGTATAAATGTAAATGAAAGGAAGCTGTTTCGACACATAGCTGTAAAATATACAGTATGTATATATAAAAACAATTAGTCAGTGAGGGGTTGGCAAGGTGGCTCAGTGGTTTGCTCTGTCTCCTCACAGCAAAAAAGGTCCTAGGGCCTTTTTGAGTGACATTCTCTTTGTGCTAGAGTGGGTTTTCTTCAGGTGATCTGGTTTCCTCCCACAGTCGGAAGATGTGCAGGTCAGGTGAACTGGAAACTCTAAATTGCCCGTAGGTGTCAATGAATGTCTGACTATATGTGTTGGCCTTGTAATAGATTATAGGTCTTCGCCAGCGCATGCTGGAATAGCCTCCAACTCTGAGCAGCATAAGTGGAAGTAGAAAATTAAAGTAGTGTCCAATTAGCATTTTTCTTTCCTGCACAAATGCACAATCATATCCATGACAACATAACATTTTGCTATCACACCAAACTAAAGTAAGTTTCTACATGGAACACCATACCTTGTGCAGAGGTCTCCTTTTTATCTGAAAGGTGAGATTGTTTTGTTGTCCGGTTAGTCTCTGCCTGGAGCTACTGTGAGACCAAATCCGGATACTTAGTAAGAATTCCCAGGCAGCTATTTTCACATCCGAGACACTTATACCAGCTAGGAACTAGTCTGGACTCATACCACACTGCAGGGAGCTTGTGTGTGTGTGTGTGTGTGTGTGTGTGTGTGTGTGTGTGTGTGTATGTGGTGAAATGTGGGCAGACTGCATGAAGAGTAAGGTGATGTGATATGTTGGCTGTTTGAGCCTGCGGCATCACACCAGGAGGTGACAGTTCTATTCTATAGACAGGTGGAAAGACTGCATTTCACAATTCCAATTCCCCCTCTCTCCTCTCACATCCTCTGTCTTTCTTTTCGCAGCATTTTCTGTTAAACCCATTTCTTTTCTCTCACCTTTCCTACATTCATCCTCATCCCCCTTTGTAGCAAAAGAGACAGACAAGTCATTGATGACAGAAGTATTTAAGAAACAAGACACCATGTACGCTTATCCTTTCAAACCCCCTCCCTGTCCTCTTACCTCTCCTCGATGCGAACCCAGAGGTCATTAAAATGCCGGTGCCGCTGTTTCTTTGGCTTGTTCCTCCTCTTTTTCTTCATCATTTTCCTCTCTGCTTTCTCCAGCAGTTCTAGGCTATCCGGTGGCAGAAGCATGTGGGGTAACAGATCATCCTCCAGGGGACGCCCCTGATCGTCCTCTTTGTGGGGGAGCTCGTGGAGGAAAGGCTCCAAAAGAGGGGACTCATCATGGTCTCCTGACCCTGGCGAGTCAGGTCTGGATGATGATCTCCTAGAGGGTGCACATCACAGGAACATGAGATACGTTTGAAAGAAAAAAGTAGAAAGAGATTTTACTGTACGCCTAACAGTTAAATGTGACCTTTGATGTCAGCCTGTGGGACTTGACCTATCTCGCCCACATAAAATTATTAATAATTCTGGAATAAAATGTCTTCTATAGAACTAGGACCTGCAGCAGATTTGTAAGTTCAGCAAAGACTGTAAATTTAAGATTTGTGTTGTTTGCATGCAAATTACAGCAGACAAATGTAAGTCTCAGCAATAATTGGTTTTCTCTATGTTTTTGTGTCCATGTCATTGGGGTGCATGGTAAATGAAAGTGAATCTTTGCAACATTCCAATATGGGGCAAATTCATGCCAATTCATAATGGAATTTGGTTTGGAGAGATCGGCTAAGCCACCTCAGGTGGAATCCTCCACCATAAAACTTATAGATATCAACTGCCTGTGAGTATTAGATCCTGAACAAATGGATTCATGGCAGAGAAATTGTTAATACTGCAGGAGTTGTTTCTGTGGACATTGTGATACATTTTGACTTTTTTCCCTCTATCGCTGTGACTCTGCCTTTGGAATCCACTGTAACTGTTGGAAATCCAGCCTGACTACAGCTGCCGTTCTCCACGAAGGGGCAAGCTGCAACATTTTCACAACTACAGATGGTCAAATTCTAGATTTCCTTTGAGGAGAGGAGAGGAGAGGAGAGGAGAGGAGAGGAGAGGAGAGGAGAGGAGAGGAGAGGAGAGGAGAGGAGAGGAGAGGAATTCCTGCTATGTAAGAACAGAAAGCTGATGACTTTCCAAGATCTAACATGCAATCTAACAGAAAACATATCCACGATTTTTTGAGAAAAACAAAATAAAGTAACGGAATGGAAAGTATCAGGGCAAACCCAAAACTCATCTTTTTAAATAAAAAAGTCTTGCTTCTTAAGAGCTGCTGGTCGCCTCTAATGAGGTCAGAAACTATCTTCTTCAATCATCATACATCTCAGGCTTATAAACCGGCATCAAACACAGAGTTGGTGTGAGAAAGTAGATTCACTCATTCATTCGCTGACACACACAAGAACACAGATCTGCTCTGAGATAGCCACCCGCACAGTGTGCTATGGTAGGCTGCACTACATGCTTCACAGCAGGAGCTATGAGCTCTGCTTATGTCGGCCTTTTCAACAACACTTCATTGGTGGCCGGTGGGGATTTTGTCAGATTTATCTGCACTACAATCTACATAGTGAGGAAAAAAATACAAAGCCCCAGTGAATAAGGGACATCACTGAGCATGTTTTTCTCTTAAACTAAAACCAACTACCAAGTACATCACTGCTTGCAGGAAATGTATCACAGGCATTTTAATGTAATGGATCATGTATTTGCTTTACACCTAATATTCAGTATAGTACTGTATGCCTTTGAGTGGATTTGATTTACACTGCCTATATAGCCTCTTTGGCTGCAGACACATTTTGAATCTTCTCCCTTAATCGTTGCATTTTTCCACACAGCGACAGGGTGCGGTAAAGTTACTTACCTTGCTGAGAAGTTTGAGGTGTGCGTCTTTTGTTGACAAATAATCACAGTCAGCGCTTTTTGCTGTTTCTTGTGACTGTTTCACAGAAATAGCCAGTCTTTGTTTTTGTTTGTGGTAGTTGAACACTTTTCATATGAATTGGCAGCAGTATCAGTAATTTAAAATATTGGATACAGCATTGGGACAGTAAACATTGCAAATTAAATTTAGTATGGGAATGGTGGAAGACGCCACTTACAAGGAAATCTTAAAGATTCTAACTTTAAAGCTCATCCCTAATGGATCAATTTAACAATAATAGTTATGAGAATACACGAATGGTAACAACACATTGCAAATTACTGTGATGTTAAGCTGACTGCTGGTAAATAACTAAAATCATGACGAGGTGATGAAACACATTCTCATGTTTAGGGATACTTAGAGAGACAGTAAGATTTGTTGGAGATTCTCCGGAAAAAGGAGAATCCCTCAACAGATAATTACTGAGTGCAGGTTTTTATTATTTGCAGACAACACATTTTTCACAAAGGCCAAAGCAGAACTTGAACATCTGTTTTGGGTCTGCAAATGAACACAGACCAACTATGGAGTTGTGCTTACTTGGAAAAAGATTTTGCCATTTGAAATCCAGTCAGTGAAAAAGTTGAAGGAAATCTATATTCCTGTCAGGGCCATGAGGCAGCGGTTGCCCTGTATAATGTGGCTGTGACAGGAAACCTTACACACATTTAAGTGATAAAATATGGGCCTTGGAGTTTTTTAGACTCATGTTTTCAGAAGAAATCATAATGTGCAACAACTATGGCGAAACATTATACTGTCTGCTTAGTTCTTTATCTGTCATCTCTGTATTTCTCACTTTTTCTGCTATTTTGTTGGTCAGTCTCCTGTACCTTCTCTTATTTCTCAGACACTTCATCTGCTTTTTATGGAAAATTATTATTCAAATGTATCTTATCTAGTAAATTACCTAACCCAATATGCCTTTCATTAGAAATCATTTTAAAGTTGATTTTAAGATTTTGAATAGTTGTATGTAAAATGTAAAGTCTGTCTCATCTCCGAAATTGTACCTAAAGCAGGCTCACCAGCAATTTACCATTTACTGTCATTAGTGACACTTTTTTTTTCATTTTAATGGCAAATATAGCAAACACTACTTTGTAATTTTAATGATTTACAGTAAAGGATTGTTGGCAGTTTGTTGCATAAAAGTAAAATGATAAGAAAACCATAATTTTGATTTAAGGAGGATAAATTGCAGTAATTTTGTACGCATGTGTGTGTGTGTGCGTGTGTGTGTGTGTGTGTTAAAGGGCATTTGAGCAGTAAAGTTACCTGTTTACTGGCTGCCCAGCAGGGGTGTGCTCCACCTCATATCCCTGGCGACGAAGGACATCAATGACTGTACTGTTGCCGAGAAAGTGACCTGCGATCAAAAACAAAAAGTGATGACATCCACTTCTGAACTTCTAATGATAAGGGACTGCAAGTAAATTGAAACAAGACATTTACTACCCTTCTAATTGTACTGTTTCAGAAGATCATAGCAAATGTGTAATCAAATCCTGTTCCATGATTTTAATACATAAATAAAGGTGATGTAACTTTGGAGCTAGGAGGCAGTTAGCTTGGCTAAGCATAAGCATAGCAATGTGTTCATTTGTGACTTTAAAAGATGTCAATAATTGTAATGTTGGACTTTGGACAGAGTCAGGTGTTTCCCCTGCTTTCAGTCTTAATGCTTAGCTATGCTAATCCCCTTACAGCTTAAGCTCTACATTTTACACACAGGGAAGTGAATTTGTTTGCCAAAATATTTAACTTTCTCCCTCCTCACGCCCTTCCATACTTCTGCTGCCTTCTAAACACTTTATGCTCAACTTTTCTTTAGATGCCATTTCCTACTTTTACACCTTCCGTTTTACACCCTTTCCGTTCATCATCACCTCTCCTCATCTTTTTCCTCAGCTCCTTTCTTTTCATGGTCTATCCTTTGTTTCATTTCTCTTCACCTCGTTATCTCTCTTCCTGTATCCTTTATCATTCTTCATCCTCCCCCCTTCATATCGACCAGCTTTCCTTCCCTCTCCATTTTCAACTACGTTCTCCTCTTTTCTTATCTCTAACTTCCTCTCTTCTCCCTCTTCCTCTCATTCTCGCTCTGACCCTCTCAACTACATAAAGTGGGGTCATTGAGGCTTCAGGTTGCCATGTCAAGAGGTCTCCATTCTTCCCCTCACTCTGACAAGGGGGAGCAGGGGCCCATTGTTTGGGCCTTCTCAGCCATGGCACCACAGAGCTGTGTAAACAATGAACCCCGCCACTTTAATCTGGCCAAGAGCCATCGATAGAGAGAGGTTGGCCTCGATGCACTATGGGTGCCATGGTGCTGCCCCATCTCTCTATCTAACAAATATGTCTTGGTTAAAACTATGTCCCACAAAGTAATGGCCATGGAAGATGACTAAGGGGGTGCTACTGAAAAATGCAATGAGCAAATATTTGATATGGTAGGGAAACAGAATTTGATCAACTTTAATTTAGAAATTTAGAAAAAAGCTTTTAAAAATGGACAAGCTTTGTACATGCTTTTAACTTGTATTTGGTCTGTTTCCACAGTTACTGAAGTTACTGTTTTTAGAGGAGTGAGGGTGCCTTTATCTGAATTGGGCACCTCTCTAAATCCTCTAAGAGCTCCTGGGGGAGGATAACCAACAGATCCCATGCAAAAGAGACATGCATTTATTTTATACTTTGTGCTGAAATCATTATCAATACAGGTGGTCAGTTAAATGAATACCCAGCAGCTCTTAAACTCTCAATGGGAGTTGGAAAGCAGACAGAGAGACAGAGTTTCCCAGCCTGCCCACGTTTAGAAACAACTCAGTGTGATTTATGTGAGTTTATGTCAGAGGATTAAGGTGGGACAAATGGAGCTGTTCGGCACAATGTAGGGCCACAGAAGGGTGGGCGGACATCAAAACTTCAAAGGCGGACACGCATACAAATACGTACACACACACAAAGTCTAATGAGAGGTAAACCATTAATTCTGACATGTCCCCAAAAGGCTTTAATGTGATGTTTGGGACTGAATTTGAAGAGTTGGAAGAAAAAAAAAAACAGTGATATTCTATGGTTGAGATTAGAGAAGATATTACCATAATCATGTGGCACAACTTAAAGAAAACTCAAGAAAAAGTTAAAATGGGTTTGAGAATTTGACATAACAAATCCAAACCCCAAATCTAAAAATTAAAAAGAAGCTTTTTTTATGGGATCAAGATATCATATAAACACAACTTCTTCCATATGGTGGATTTTCTTCAGCCAGTGTGTCTTTTAGCAACATCAAAGCAAGTCATAGAACCTACATTAGTGGAACATATTTTTACTGCAATTTCAGGTATAACAAAAAAAAAAGGTATGGCTTTGAAGCAACCACCATGGTGCATCATTTCACATGATGACTATTTTTATGAACAACAGTCCACCTTAAAAAGAACATATCTCATACTTGAAAAAGGGCCAAACATGCAGCTTGCCGGAGCGCTAAAGTCATGGAATTACAAACAAAAAAATAAATTCAGACACCTTTGATTAAAAATGATTGATGCCCCGGAAACAGGCAGAAAGTACTAACAGAAAATTATGTTTTAGAAGGTCTGCATTTTCCTGAAATGAGGCCTCATGCATGATGTAGCCTTTGGCAACTGGCATGAACTTTGGGGCCTAAATACGCCAGGTGATTTGTGACAACTGCCTCTCTCTGTTTCTCTCTCATACTGCTACTAATTGGTACCAAGCAATACATTAGTCTTTTTTTCTGTCCGAAATAAGGAAAGAACAGTCTGACAAACAATACTTATTTGTATGGTATAACCCAATGTCATAACCAATGTCTGAAATTTCTAATGTATGTATGATGTGTATAATGTAGAAGCGCATGCTTTTCGTTTCCACCCTTTTTCTCTTAGTTTTAATTGACACTCTTTATGCATGAACATTTTTCCTCTGCCCATAGAGGTGAATTAATTTTCTCTGCAGAATACTATAGAAAACTAATTAAATAGTAATCTTGGTTTTATGACGGGCATCAACATCTGGGTAAGAGAGGACATTTGTGGAGCTTTGGGACCCCCATACTGACTCACTGCACACAGTAAAACCTTTTTTTACTTTTCTGCTTTAATACTTCCACATTTGTTTAAAAAAAAACACATGATAATTGTAAAACTGCTGATATTTTGGCTAGCTCGTAAAACATTTTGGCATTCTTTTGTGCTGCATTAGGTTTGGTTCTGCATCACTGTTTTCACAGATGTTTCCGTTGCATGTCTTTGTTAAGCATGTTGACTCACTGAATCACCATCGGTTTTTCTGGTTATTGGTTGTTTTTACAACAACTATAAATAAAACATTTCTTCATACCCCAGCTCTAAATATATATATTTTTTAATTATACTCTTCACTATTTAACTTCCATAATCCAATTCTAATTGTTTTGATCTGGATATTATTACATGTTTCCACCTTAAGGCCCAACATGTGTCACTTCAGTTTAGCTCTATATTCCCTCCATAAGAAATAGTAGCAGTCATATCCATTCATGTTCCTACTAACAACAGGCCAGTGGCCCATGTTTGGACCCCATCCACAGGTTTAGAAGCACACTTCTGGAGATCTGTAACGTCTGACATATATTTCCACAGATTATTTATTTGGGCAAATTTCATACATTTTAAATCTATGAAATGGGCCAACATATGTACATCAATGCACAATGTGTAGACTGTATGTCTTTCCAGCAGCACTTAGAGAGGGGAGATGTTAGAGATAAAGACCAGGGACAGACCTGAAAGCACTCATTCACAGCTAACTCCTTACATGCTGCGACATTCATACATGTGATTTAGAGGGTCACAGATTAGCTCATGTCACGGTTATAGAAACCTTCTGAGTTTTTATATGTTTACTGAACGTTTCCATGAAGTGACAGCTTCTATAACAGTCTATACATGTCTACCATTTGGAGGAAACACAATTGCTGCCTGGATCCAGGAAGTGAGACGTTCTTGCTGCACACAAGTTGTAAGAAATGGTGGTACTGTAAGGACTGTATGGCTGAGTGTATAACGCACACAACTTTTATACCAGAAATCCCAATTCACTTGTTTTTATTTGTGCAGTCAAACAATTAAAATATTTAATCTTGATTATTCACATAATGTCATAGTTAACTTGCAATTAATTGCACATTTTTATCTATTTTAAATGTCCCTTGATTCCTTTTTGTCCCATTATTTTTTCTCATTTTAATGCTCTTATAAACATGGAAAAGTTGATTGACTTACTTTGTGTAACTGTTGTTATATTGAAAACAACATTGGCATATAGGCTACTGTAGTGTTCAATTTCACATGTAACATTCTCACTTGGAGAAAATAGGGGGGGGTTTGCATCAGCTGTGTGCTTGGCCATCAAGTGGTATTTCAGACTGGACGAGCTGCGATGATAGCTCAGTTCACAACGACAAAACACACAGATCACTTTGGTGAGCTTTCCATTCAGAATCGTATTGGCATCCAGTTTGGCGTCTCACGCTCGCCATCCACTCAAAACGTAACGTTACTACTCTTTGGCCGGCTCGCAAGCCCAAACAAGTGTGTGGGTGTGCCTGTAGTTTTGTTTCTGGTCTAGCTAGATCCAGTGTGGTGTTGTAGTTTTTCTAACGTTAATAGCTTTTTAAAATTTTTTAAAGTTTGCTAGGCCAAATTGATGGTTTTGTGTTAACACCGTTAATAACGCGTTTAACTGACAGCACTAGTTTTTAAAATGTCTTTTATTACAGTGAGCTATTACATAGCTACATGGCTGCCAATAATTACTATTGTATTACAGTATTGCCTTTAATCAGAATGAGGCGCACTGATTTTTGTATGATTGTAACCACTCGAAGTAAGCTGTAATTGCAGTTGTAAGTCAGAAAACAGATTTGTATTTAAGTTGAATAAAACATTTCTGCACACCTGTACTCAGGCAGAGGAACCCCAGATGAGAACCTTGGTGGTATCCGTCCTTAGAAAGACATCAAGTCTCTACAATCAGCAGCTCAAATTATTAGAACATATGGTAAGCCTTAAATAGCGTTCCTTTTCCATACACATCAATATTTACATTACAACTTGTAACCAGCCCAAGGAGCACTTCTCATAACATTACAGCATGTTGGATAAACAAACGCTACAGGCAGCACTGAGGCCATTCTCCCCTTATAGCCACTGCTAGCTTTTTATGTACACATCTTCCCTGCAAGTCAGCTGGCCGCAGCAGCCCGGCATCACCACTACTACTACCTGGATGAAGCCTTTTATTGATGAAGATGACAGTGAGGTGTCTGCTACCTTCTTCAGTGTTTAGTATGCAGTGATTTTGTTTGTTACTTTGTGGAAGTAACTTTTATTGGAAATGACAAAAAGCCACAAACGTTGGCTTGAATAAACCTTGCAACTGGCCAATTTTTCAGCTTTTTCTTCTTGTGTAGATATTTGACACCTACAGTGGTTTTAGGAACGTCAATTGTGCATAAATTACACAGGCAGGAAAAGAGAGATGTTAAAAAGAGAGGGTTAAGTTATTCAAACTATTGTCAAAACTAGATAATAGACGGTAGAAGTATAGGATTTGACATTTCTAGGACAGTGGAAGCAGCCAAAGATTTTACTGGAAAAATCTGTGTTTTGGCTCACCGAGATGCTAACAGTCAAGTAAAACCTTGTCTTCAACAGTTAAGGAGACGCAGTCATCCATAAAAGTGACACGCATGTCAAAGACAAATAACAGGAAAATTATTGGTTATCCACCAGCATAAAGATCACACAGTCATCCTGGTGTTTTGCAAACAATGCCAGCTCTACATGAACACACATATCAAGTGTCTGGAAAAACAGGCTGTGCTTACATAGCACTTCTTCTTATCCCTGGGTAAATCATAATGTTTTATGTCTTTGATGGACAGCCCATTACTCCCTGTAATAAAACTAAACCTCATATATTATCAGTCAAGTACAATTTGCTTTAAAGAACAAGAAACAATATGATTAAATACTGTCGGCTGGTTGAGAGTAATTACATGTGGTAGCATTTTTATGGCGTAATTTTTATTTTTTACTTCATCATTCTTTAATCATTTGTGGTAAGATACATTCACATTTTCATAGCATTCAACACTGCATTCACATACTGTATTTTTGGACATTTTGATAATGGTATGTTTTATTCATTTTAAGAAACCTCATGGCGGTGATAGAGGAAAAGTCAGGGGATCGCCAAAGTCAATTGAATTTATCCTCCATGAATACACAAAATTTCAATCCATCAAATTTTTGTTTAGATATTTCAGTACGGACCAAAGTGGTGAACCCACCGACCAACCAACACTGGCATCCCTAAAGCCACATTGCTAAAAATGTTAGAAGGCGACAGGAAGACAGGAATTTCAGCAGAGAAGCACTCTAAGTGTTTTATGTTAAGAGTTCTTCTTACCCACAATTCAATTACTGGATAGCAGCCGTTAATGTTGTGTTTTTAAGTCAAACTTTGATAATGTACTGTATGTAACATAGCCAACTTGTGGTGTTGAGCCCTAAAAGTCTCTTAATGTTAATGTAATATTCATCCTAGCAGGCACCAAGATTCTTTACCACTGGATGGGCCTTGGAAAAATAGTTTCAAAAATGGATGCTTTCGCCTGGAATCAATTTAGTATGATGTTACTTGCTACTGTCTGTTGTCATTTGGATCCACGCTCCCTGCAGGATAAGGATGCTCTTAATTTAATAGCAGTGGGGAAAACCAAGATATGTTTGGTTAAATGTGTCTGCATACAAGCCCACAAATCCAGCTTTTGTCACTAGAAAAAAATAATTTTGTCATTGGTTAAAAGTAATCCAAAACCTACGTCACATTAAATTGATGTCTAAATCTGTCTCTCAATCCTCCCTCCTCTCATAAAAAAATGATACACATTAAAAACAAAAACAAATATGATTTAGACCACTTGTGTGTATAAGGAATAAAAATAAAAAAAAGATTGAGAACCAGAGTAGCCGACGTGGGTTTGAAACTATTGACTGAGCCAAACTAAACTCCACATGTTGTTTTAGTGCTTCTGCTGCTCAGTCATTAATGGGCCTTGTTTCTGAAAATGATGTCATAATTTCCTTGTCAATGGAAATTAAAAATCTTTATTTTCGAGCAAACCTTTAGACAATACACTAGGTCGTGGATAAATAAAAAATTGCAAGGGGAGATGGCATGGCTAAACAAATCATCTGTATATTTGATTTAACCTTCAGTTCAGTTTGATTTTAATTCACTTATGGTGAGTTTCTGTGCCTTTCTTTCTTTGTTAAGCACCTTTTAAACTGTCTTTACCCAGCATGCATGGTACCCTTTTCTTCAGCAAAAACTCAACTGTAAGTCTGACATGTCATTTTATTAATTTTGATAAAGTATAAAGTGATCAGGAACCCAAATGTCAAGAAAAATTACAGATGCCTGTAAAAATGTACACATTATTTGTGATAATCACTCAAAATATCATTATAGAACAGTTGAGAAGGTTGTAAAAACTATTATATGACTTTAATACACATATAAAACTGTAATAAAGTTAACATGTAAAGTTATTTCATCCCAACACCTTTCTGTTAGCCTAGAGATCTAGAGAGCAAATGTCAGTCTAGCAACTCTGTTGGAAAAACCAAACTCTAGTCAGGCCAATCACATCGTGTATAGAGTCGGTGGGCGGGCCTAACATAATGACGGCAGAGTTGCAACGGTGTGGCGTGAATTCCCTGCTACTTGAAAACAAGAAGATGACTGCTGCCGGTGAACAGCGCTCTTTCAAATTGGCTTTGGCCGTGACTCTGGAAGACTTGGAGTTAAGTTTTTTTTTTGAGAAAAGAAAAAAGAACAGCACTGAAGTCATTCTTAAAAAAGGAAGATGTGTTCGGAGTTTTGTTGACTGGATACGACAAAAGTTTAGTCTATCAACTAGCGTTGCTCTGGTTGGTTGTAGCGCTATCCTATTGCGTGCAGAGGGACTTTGAAAGACAACCGTTTATCCCGCCCCTCGGATTGAGCCCTGCCAATGGGGAGTTCCCAGACCCAACATCATGATGATGTGTGTCTGGCTTGTCAGTCTACCTTTTTGTGCCTTTTTATTTAAAGTTTATGTATGACTGTAAATCACTGAAAAATTATGATTAATTCATGATGATTTTTATGGTCTACAGACATGAATACGATGCTGTGAAACCCCTCTTACACTCTTAACTGGTTTTCTCAGCTTGTCTTATATGATATAATTAAAGTAATACTATAAATAAACCATGCTCAGTGGAATCACAGATTATTCCTGAGGGTTATATTATATTTATACGCAATTTATTCAAATGTGATCAAACATACTAATCTTTATTTGAGATGCTGGAAGTTTTATTGATATGTTATGAGTGTTTAGTGATGGTCTTCTAAACATTTGGGAGATATACTGTATTTAAACATAGGAGCAGTGATGTGATTTCAAACAACAAAATGCATTTCATTATCTGTTATGACTTCCTCAAAGGTCAAAAAGTTTAAAAATCATTGTTATAATTATTGGCAACACTTAAAACATAACTTATCCTGAGAATCGCTTTTCTATTTGAATTCTTCCATTATATGGTTCTGAATGCAAAATACCAGGGATATGAGAAAGCTGCGATAAAAGACAGCTGTGATATGGTTGTGTGAATATGAAAGACATAAAGCCAAAGGCACAAATACACCTCTGCTCCATGACATAAGCCTTTCTTAAACCAATCCCAAAAATGCTAACATCTCAATCACACCCAAAACATTTCTCTTTGGATTTCTCTCAGCCATAGTGAGACGCACACTTCACAAACAGCCTGAATTCAACAGGCCATTCCTTTATTGTAAAAATGATACCGATCGCTATAGACAGACATAGGCTGTTGAAGGAGACATGGAGGGAAGAAAAGAGACAAGCAGCAACAACAGACGGGACGCAGACATAAAAAACACAAGACAATTCAAGACAGACAGAAGCAGAGACGAGAGAGCGGAATAAGCGCTGATGTCAATTGCAGAATGTAACATGGAAAGAAAAACAGAAGAAGAGACAAAGGAAAAGGGCATGCAAGACAACACAGGAATGTTAAGTCGTCAGATGCCAGACTGTGATAGTCGGGGATAAGAGTATCCTTTAAGGCCTTCAGTTTTTCTATTGACTATGTAGACTGTATTTTGACATGGTGCCCATGTAAAGTCTGCTATACAAAACAGGAGTGGAGCCGGGGCTGCTTGAAGTGGTATCTCCGTTTGGCATGCAGCTTTACCAACCATTTCCAGAGCTAAACCATGTAGACTGGGTGAAAAAATGCAAATCTTTGACGAGATGTAAGTTAAAGAACTTCTCACGTCTTAAAATATTATAACAGAAAACTTTAAACATACAGTAGTTGTGACTATAGCAGAGGAGATGTGAGTCTTGGCTTTCTTGACTTCAACCTCATGTAATTTTCATAAATGACCTCGGGCTAATTTATTTTCTCAAAGTGACTAATGTCACTGCCCCAGACAAATGTTTAGGACTGATGTTCTGTTAAAAAAAATCTAATTGAAATTTATTATGGATAGTATTTGGGGGAATGTGACAGGAATGTTGGTAGAGGCTTTTTGTTTAGCTTACAAAGAAAACCTGATGAGTAAAATTCCATGTAAAATGTATAATTTTCTGCACCTTCAATTAAAAAGATGGATCATTCAACATGCCCACACTTTGTCTTTTCTTTTAAATGAATTAGGTGTCACAGTGTTTATCATTAGAGTAAAAACGGCTAAATGTTCTGCACAAGTTCTGCTAAGATTGTGCTGGGCAACTTCAGCTTTGAATTTATGCTGAGAATAAATGAGAAACAGAGCACATAAGAGGCCTGTGGTGTGAGGTTGTTTTTTAAATAAACCCTTGCTCAAAATTTGTGGTGGCACACAGCACTTTGGAGCAGTGTTAGGGATTACATCTGTCAGGCTGCAATAGTCTCTACACTCTCTCTCAGTTTTGCTTTTTCTGCCAAGAA
Organism: Etheostoma perlongum; assembly: GCA_026937815.1. NCBI lineage: Eukaryota > Metazoa > Chordata > Actinopteri > Perciformes > Percidae > Etheostoma > Etheostoma perlongum. The sequence goes on along the minus strand of CM049386.1, from coordinate 16,002,647 downwards.
ATGATGGCGCTTAAGCACACACCAGCTCATTCACTGTGGTCGTATGAAACAGTGATCAAAGTTTGAAAATTCTGTAAAAGTGAGCAGTTTTTGACAAACTAAACCGGAGCACTGCCAGCTCTGAATATCCCTCACACTGAAGGCCTCGTTTTACTTAGCAATACTGTCTCAGAGAATATTCTCCTGATAAAATCGAGTGAAAACAGATTTTATCTGCAGTTTTGGAGGGGTGGGAGGATACCTGCCCACCTGACCTCAGGTTGGCTGAGCTTTTCATGTTGACAGTAAAAGTACCATATAAAAGCATTGAATTTAATTTGCATAGTAACTGTAGCTGTTAAATAAATGCAGTGAGGTGAAACATACAATATTACACTGAAGATGTAGGGACTTGAAGTATAAAGTAGTATAAATGTAAAGCTCCTTAAAAATGTACAGTACTTGAGTAATTGTACTTGGATACTTTGCACCACTAATCAGATGAAATTAGAGAGCAATTAGTTTTAAAATAGTCTATTTTTTTCTGCTTGTTTCAGTAAAGCATGATAGACTTACTTTTTTGTTGATGTAAAAGTTCTATTAATATAATATATGCACAATGACAAGATATACAGTAGCAAAATATGCTTTTCATAAAAAATATGCTCTAATCCATATGGTTGCTCGTGAATTACTGGATAATTGCATATTTTTAACTGATCTTAGTATTTGGTTATAATGGCTGCGATGTGCCACAAGGCAAAGCTTTGTTTTTGGTTACAAGTCAAAAGAAAAAGTTGTGAACTTCTGTGATAGACTATAATGACTGAATTAGGCTATACACTGCAGAGTTTAAGGGTGCACTGTAGGTTCAAAAGCACAAGATTGTCAACAGTAAAACCATTACTCTAAAACTACACCAAACTGTTTGGAATTGTTTAAAGACAAATTAATCTAAAGAGAAGGAGGAAATTGAGACTGGTTTCTACCAAACAACACAGCAAGCCATGTTACACTTAAATCAACTGCAGACACAGTCAAGAATCAAGAATCAGTCAGCTCATTCAACCAGCAGGAGCTCTGAAGCCATAACAGTGTTTCTCTTCTACAAATGTGTGCTTTTGCCTGTCCGAACCCTCCAAAATGTATTCCTGCAGTTTGCATACTGCGGCCTCCAGACTGCTTCCTCTGAAAACAAACGTTTCCCTGCAAGCCTTGCATCCTGCTGCGAGTCTCTGCTCAGTGCTTTCAACTGTCTCAGTCCAGAAAAGGGATACCAAGGGGGAGTCGGACGTCTGCTCCCTTTTTAAAAAGCATTCCACATCGTAGTTTGTCTCAGATGTTTTCTCACAGAGCTTCCATCTAAAACATGTGGCTTAGAGGGCAATTTTGTGCCTATTTGGTTTGCATAATCTGCAAGAGATCTTGCCGATGTCAAATGAGGCCTGCAGATCATCTGTGATTTAGATTAGGATTTAGATTATAACTAAGAGCAAATCCACGGGACACAGGCCTGTATATTCACACACACACTCTGTCTTCAGCTATCGTATCACACCCTATCTCTCTGTGTCATTTTCTTTTCCTTTTTATCTCCCTTTCTGCCAGATTTTGTTACTATGACACACAGTTTGTCTCTCTTTGTCAATTACAAAACATCTGTTGATCCCATTTCATCCCTAATCATTATCTTCTCTATCTCTAACTAATGTGTTCTGGATAGAAAACTGTGGATGTAGTTTTCCAGAAAGACCTGTGGCTCCTTGCAAATCACAATCAAACATGGCCAACATCCACATCTGCACCGACTAAAGCATCTGAAGCAGCCTCAACAATAACACAGAAAATCATTTTTAGTGACATAAAACAGAAGTTACAAAACCTGCTACAGTCATTTCATTTCAATTCAGGAGAATGGCATCACATAATTTTACAAAACTTTCTTTTTCTTACGTTTGCTTAATATGTATATATTACCATATATGGCTGATTTAAAACTCTTTAAAAACTACACTGTGAAAGATATATGTATATACTGTATACGATGTGGCCAAGAAAAAGGTTTGTAGAAATTGCTGTAATATTGCTTGTTGAATTTAAAACAAATGAAAGTAAACCATTTCCAATGTTAATTTATTGAAAAAATTGAACATTGAATTAAATGTAAGGCACCACTAAAAAAAGAACTTAAATGATGATAAAATGCAGTTTTCTACTGATACGAAATCTCTGAGTGCCTTTCGCGATATTCAAAAGCCATTGCGGGATGTGTATTGCGCTAGTTAATATATATAAAATAATGATATATTGTGCAGCCCTACAGAAAACCATAACTCTTAAAGTAACACACCACCATTTCTTTGCAGATTAATACTAGGCGATTACCAATGCAGATATTAACTTGGGTCTATATTGGGGCAAAGCACAGCCGCAGCACTGTTACTTGGGCGCAGAGATATCCCGCAGCACCTGAAAAACCCCAACTTCTGTCAACATACGGCGTGACCTGCACTGAGTATCTTTGCTTTTGGATTGTGTTGAGTTTGAGTAATTGCAGCTACAGTTACAGCAAACATGATAATTACCTGAATAGCAAAAGGTTGTGAGTATAAGCAAAGGAGATACATACTCTTGAGCTGGTGCTCTCACAAAGATGATGACAAATGTAAAGTTTAGATACTAAAGCTAATTTGAGCCTAAAATCTCAGACTTGTGCTCTGTGGCATACCAAAATTATGCATGTACTCACACAGCTCACAAACAAAGCATATGTGCCATCCACGGCCAACAACACATGCTCATTCCTACAGTGAACCAGAAAACTTCCCACTCCAGCAAAACAAAAAAGTAGTCAATGACAGTGAGAGAGAGAGAGGGAGAGAGTGGAAGCCACAAATCACACAAGTCATGTTTTCCTCTGTCTCTTCATATCTTCATCCCCTTCAGGCAACGTGTTGCTCTCCTTCATGTTTTAGCCCCAAAATGAAAAGGGACAGCTCCTTCATAACAATTCCCACTCAGAATCATCAATAGATTCACTGCTGCATGTAAGCTATGTATATAATTTTCTTTTCCCTTTTCCTTTCAAATAGAAGTGAGGTATTTCTGGTCCAAATGAAAGTTAAGCCCCCTGGCAGGCATGTTAACAGCCCGTTCCAGGAGCATACGGAAATACTGCTGGGTTTGAATGGGGTCAGGGGTGAGGAGTTCAACTCTTTCAATAAATCAAAACAAGCTGTTGTGACAAGTGTTTACTGTAATCACTGGTAGAGAAGTGTAGGCTGTATGAAATATGTCTTTTAAGTGCAGAGACTGAGGCCTTTGACCCGATGAGTGCAACAAAATGTGTATGTTTAGGTGTCTTTCACTCAGCAGCCTAACAGCCAGTTATTTCTTCAGAGTGGCTGACAGGTTTATCCTCCCATTTAAGAAGAGACAGAGATGTACCAGATGATACATCACAGATGCTCCTGACATGTTAACATCCCACTGGCTAAATGTTTTTTCATGGTTGAATTTAGGATTGGAAATATGTACACTAATGTTATACTTCTGAAGAAGAAAAAGATTAAGAGGAAGCTCCACACAGACTGCCTGGGAAACAGTGTGTGTGTGTGTGTGTGTGTGTGTGTGTGTGTGTGTGTGTGTGTGTGTGTGTGTGTGTGTGTGTGCGTGCCTGTGCATGTATAGTTTTCTATATAGTACTTTTCTAATATGTACATGTAGGGAGGGACTCATAGAAAACAATGCATGCATGATATTACATGCATGTAATCCAGCATAACTGTTCAATCAATCAAGTTAAGTTACTGGTAATGCTAACCAAACATTTTCTACTTGTACACCAAAAGCATTCAACTGGCAGCACATGAGGCTTTTATTGTGAAGCAGTCACACAAAGTGTATTCGATCGATTATTCACTGACTTCTTTATAAAAAAATGCAGGTTTGTTTGTCTGCGCTGTAAACGGGAACACCATTTGCTCCTTTATTCTATTTCTGACAAAGTAGTTTCTGCCCCCAACAATTCTCACGTGTGGTTTTAAACCGTGTGGTTGCCACCAGGGACCACGGGTGTCGCCAAATCAACCAGGATTGAAATCATAAGGATTGTAACTTTAAATCCAAGACCAATCTGATTAAAAAAGAAATGTTTAGTGGAATGGCAAAGAGTGGTTAAAAAACAAACTAACAAATGGGCTGTGTGCTGTTTGTCATTACTGTTCAAAATCACCCATATGAGCATGTTCTGTCTATGGGTAAAAACTGTTACAAATGAAAAACAAAAAATGTGTCCTCTGCTACTTCAGTGTTTAATGTTTGGTAAGCGTTCGGCACAAAAATATATATGGTTAATGTTAGGAAAATACCGTGGTTATGGTTAAAAGGAAACCATGTTTACCGTTAAAAGGAAGACAGATCTTCCATATCAAGCAATGCATTGTTCAACCATCAACCCACCCTGGCCCCCTCCCCAAAAGATAGAGCTCCTGCTACTTCCACCGTTGAGAGTCATAATTAATTAACATGGCCACTAGAGGGTCCATGTCAGGAAAACGTCAACATATGTGATATAACGCAAAATGTACACAATCAATAACACACAATCACTCAATAAAGTCACAGTAAATTTAAACATGTGTGGAATTAGTAGTAAAAAAGTACAGCAACACATTCTCTATCCCAGTAAAAAAAAAAAAAAAAAAAGTTGCAGAAAAAAGATGTAATTCAAACTTCTGCCAAACTCGGGACTTTGGCAGACGTTTCGCGCCTGCTTGCCTTCTTCCCTACCAAGTGTGTGGTAGGTCTGGTCTGGATTTTAATGGTGCTGTATGACATGTGTGTACTCATGTCAGCAACTGCCCCAAACAGTTGTAAACTGGCTGTTTATGAGTGTGAGGTGCTGTGAAAAAAGCACCACATTTTTGACTTTCACACCATCTGGGGGAGAAAAAAGCAAAAGAGGGCAGTGACCGCAGAGATGTAGTGCTCAGTGTGAAAACACACTTGACGGATTTGTGCCAGGTATGTGTAAGGTTTGGCCTGGGGATGTGAATAGAAAGGTCCAGTCAATCAGCTATAACTCTCAGTCTAAAATATTACGCACACAGGGGTAGTTAAAAAACGGTTTACATACAAAATGCATTATATAGAAACATATTTAATGTGTTTTAAAACTGTTTGCTCAATAAGTTAAAATAATCTTATTTCACACTGTCTGACATATCTCATACGCTGTGTGTGTTGTTCCAAATCTTTATTGAAGCTCCTACAATTCTCTCCACTGGAATTCAAAATAAAGGTTTGTGGGTTTGAACAAAGTTTGTCTGAACTGCATGAGTTTGTAATAATGATATACAGCATTTTGCAGTTGTTTTACTATTTACACAGTTTACCATGGTCACTATTAAAACCTTTTAATAAAGTTTTTTTTATTTTATTGTTAATTTATCTGGGGCAGTGAACAATACATGAACTGCATAAGGTGCAAAACTCCTGTGGTTTCTGGGCACCAGTGATGACAATATGGCCTAGTAAATTAAAACATGAAAGACTGCTGATTTAGGCCCTGATCAGACAGAGCGGATATGCAAGTTGCAAAATACTTTTTTTTGTTGAAGACGCCACAATCAGAAAGACTCATGCCAGTTTGCTTGCAACCAGGGTATCAGCTGTCCTCAGACAGTTGTTATTTTGCAAAGAGCGCAAAACCCTTAATTCTCAATAAAAACAATTACAAAAAGCCGCCTCGGGCTGCTAAATGCGCTTTGTCAGATTTTTTTAAAGGTGACTATGCACCAGAAGGTACTTCCAAAATACCACCTTTAACACTCATTATGTCATATGCCTTCTGATATAAATTTGGCTCAGTCAGTACACAGGGCTGACTTTTAAACTGCAGTGTTGTACATTGTATTAAGTAACTATTACCCTGCTCTAGTACCGACAGCTACCCACACACTGACAAGTCAAGGTCCTCTGTGTGAGTTATGAGTTCATGTCAACCTCTGTCATGAGCCACAGCTCACAGGCCAAGCCATCCATTTATTACAACCTACCCACTGCACTAAACAGCTCGGTGACCGAGGGGTATACACTTCTCCGTGGCCCTACCAACCAAATAGCAAATGATCCAACGGCAAACCTTAATTGTCTGTGAAAAGAGCCAAACATTTCAAAGTACAGTAACCGTCAAAGCCTGTCAACCACGCCGGCAATTACACCACCGCACATATTTAAATTTGTGGTTTTGGAGTGCAGTTTGAGGGGAATCATGATGTGCTAAGCAGCTTGGGGTTGAGACTGAAACATGAATGCATTCAATATCAGCCTGGAGAAGAAAAAAGAGACAAAAAGTAGTAAGAGCCGGCAGAAACGGAGCCGTTGGCCTTCAGCGATATGTAAACACATCATTTTATTAACGTCAAAAGTGCATGGCTGAGATTATAAAGGGAATACTGGTTCGGATTGTATTCATGGCTTGGGTTACTGTACCTTTGCAGAGCAGCAATAACCGCTTCCATATGCTTGTCTGAACATATGGCCCTTTTTAAACATATTCATTTACGTTGAGTGATGGCCATGGTATTTCAGACAAACAGATGGATGGAAAAGACAAATTTCGAGGAGATATTTACTTACAGTACATTCAAGTATAGCGATGCAGGACAATACACTAAACTCAATCCAGGGTAGGATAGAGCAGCATTTAAGTTATCAGAAAACTGGAAAACTGTCATATTTCTATCCTCATGGATAGACTAGAGCACTTTATGTTAAGTTCCATCTAAGTTACTCTAAAACAATGCAGGCCTGCTGAGATTCAAATGCTTTCTGACAGAGTGTAAGAACTGGCAAATTGTATCTGTCAAAAACACTATTCCAGCCAGTAAGCAAGTTTTGGAGAAATGTTGCTTAACAAAAATATGCAGATCACTGTAAGATTGCCAGATTCCAAAACTTCTGTCAGAACCGTATAATTCACAAACTGTTGGATATGGATGTCAGTAAAGGTTGAGGCAACGGTTCTGTTACCCTTCTGACCCTTTGTTGTTTCATTTAGCACAGAGAGGATGAAAACTATTCAGAAAAATCAGGGGAAAAATTATATGATAAGGAACTTTGTGTTTCACGCTAAGTGTCTTAAGTCATAAATCATATCACAACATCCCCATAATATTACAACAAACTACTGGGTGGTCATCATAAGTGTGCGCGACATAAGCACAACATTGTTGTATGTAGAGAGCTCTTATCATCTCCCAGTCTCTCTCTTTCTCTCTGTTCTGTGTAATTCAGCTAAAATTGCAGTCTGCAAAAGTTGATGAGATGAAGACAGATCTCAGACAGACATTAGTGTATGGTCAACCGGTCCTCACTCCAAACTTGTAAAATATGGACGTTTGCACAGTGTCTGTCAGCAGTGACAAAAAAGGTGACCTTCAGCGTGTTTGTATAACATACCGGGGAGAGCAGCAGCTACACAGGGTTTAGCGCGTAGTATGTAAGACAGAAATTCCGCACAGGCAGGCTGGTTAAGGTGGTGGATGGGTTAAACATGAGTCACTTTCTTCTTTAACCGTACTGTTATTCCCGTGTGTCACGGAAACGTAAGCCCACCCACCACCTTTTCCTAAACCCAACCGTCCCGTTAGTCCCGTGTGTCACAGATACGTAAGCCCACCCACAACCTTTTACCTCACATAACAGTGTCAGAAGGGACGCTAAAGGAGACTTTTAGCGGCATTAACAACAACAAAGGCACCTGACCAAGCGTCCGTATTTTAAGAGATAGGAGTGAGAATGTGTTGGTATGGGGGGGCAAAGAAAGAGCAAGTGTGCAGAGAGAGAGAGAGAGAGGAGAGAGGCAGAGAAAGATGTGTGTGTTCCTCTGGGCTGGCCAGTGACCACTTGTGTTTATTTGACTGTTGCCTTTCTAACCACCTCTCTGACCAGAGCTTTGCAATAGCAACGTTTCTCCAAAAACATGCTGGGATGCAAAGTTGGTCACAGGCCTGATTCTGGCCTTAGTATGAATATAACCAAAGAATCAATATCTTCGAGTTAGTATGAAGTAGCTTTGTATAGGAGGACTCTTTTGGAGGACAATTTTGTTGACTAATTAAATACTTGATTTACATATGGGATATCTCTAAAAAGATTTTTCACAAACAAACTGCATCTTGTAATGTGCTGTTCCACTTCCAGTGTGTTTACTGATTTGTCGCAAAGGTGTAAATGACTCTTGACAAATGGCATGTGGTTCCACGGACAAAAAACAGTCCTACTGTCTAAGCCCTAACTATCTCAGTAACAAATACAGTAGGAACGCTGATAGATGTCTTTACTATGATAAAATATAGATGTAAAATCATAGATTTGTATCTTTGTTTTTTCTTATCTAACGATGGCTCAAGACAAAAAAGACAGAGAGAGTGGGGCTGTGTGTATGGCTGTGTGTGTGTGTGTGTGTGTGTGTGTGTGTGTGTGTGTGTGTGTGTGTGTGTGTGTGTGTGTGTGTGTGTGTGTGTGTGTGTGTGATACTGTAGGCAAATGAGAAATCATTTAGGGTTAGAAAACGTTACCTCTGGTTTGGCAGTGTGCGATTGTCAGCCATTAATGCTTTCTCCATAAACAATTTCCCAAAACCCCAAAATATAACTAAATGTTGCTTCCCCATAGACACAGATAAGAATGAAAAACAGCACATGTGGCCCCTTTTAATACTACATGATGTTATTGTTGTGGTCTTTTTGGCAAAGAAGTTTACAGAGTTTTCCTTATTAGATTAAAAGTTGATGCATTTTAGTTTTTTAGACGCTTACTCATTGCTCATCAATCCTGACAACAAACATTAGGCTTCCATTAACATTATATCGCTAGGAAACCCAAACCCGTTTTCTCTCAACTCTAATTATATCCTAAGTCTCCTGCATCCATCCAATTTGACAGGGACTAAATTATTATGTATAAACTGTTTTGTTTTGGCAATAAAGCTTATCATGGAGACAAATGAAAACCTTCAACAATTTTCCACATAGGTCAGTCTGGAATCCGTTGGCCAATCCCTGCAGGGTAATGGGATCATTACTGGGGAGGAGAAGTATGCTAAATATGTGGCTAATTCCTCTGAATCCGATTTTGTTTGAAGTCTGGATGAATTTCAAGTAATCATAATTTACCTAAAGCATTACAATTTAGGTTCTTTCCAAGTTCTTGGTCACTGCAACTTGTCACACTGACAGTTCAGTAAATTATTAGCTAAAAAACTAATACAAAATGCACAGAAGACAATAATTACACCCTGAACCTGTTGAGACATCCTTTTGCACAAATTCTGAGAGACATGAGATGGTCACCGATAAGACTACTCTCACACCTAATTGTAACAAAGAAGTTGAGTATGCCAACATAATGGGCTCCATTGTTGTGTGTGTGTGTGTGTGTGTGTGTGTGTGTGTGTGTGTGTGTGTGTGTGTGTGTGTGTGTGTGTGTGTGTGTGTGTGTCTGTGTGTGTGTGTGTGTGTCCTCTGACCCCTCCAGGGATAATTAAGGACACATTTTACCCAGGTCTGTCTTGGGGGCTGGGGAGTACATTTTGTGTGTGTTTGTGTGTGTGTGTGTGTGTGTGTGTGTGTATGTGTTTATGTGTGTGTTCATGCATATGTGCATACACCCTAATGTGCCTCATCCCGTTCCTTGTACTCGCCGACCCAACCTGCCCTCCGTATGTCTAAGACTAGTGCTTCTGGGCTGATTGCCCATATTGCTTTCACTCACAGGTTCACACACACACACACACACACACACACACACACACACACACACCTTTTTAGACCAAGCCCTTGTAAAGGCACCTCCTCAGGGACGCTCCGTGAAATGTACTCCTTGTTAGGGCTTGAGTGTGCATGTGTGTGTGTGTGTGTGTGTGTGTGTGTGTGTGTGTGTGTGTCTGTTTTTCCTCAGCTGTTTCCTGCCAGCTTGGAGAGCAACAGACTGTGAAGGCCTCTCTCTCTCTCTCTCTCTCTCTCTCTCTCTCTCTCTCTCTCTCTCTCTCTCTCTCTCTCTCTCTCTCTCTCTCTCTCTCTCCTCAAACTGTGCTGCTTCTAAATGACCAAAGAAATTTTGGATGAGATGAGTTTCTGACGATGTCATCACAAGGAAAATATGACAATAATATTGGAAAATATTGTGAAATTGATGGCACTAAAATTTGATCCTCTCTCCTCCATACATATGCTATAATGAGCTAAATCAAATTTTGGGCAAACAGATTTTTTTTCCAAAGTGTATGTGACATTGACTGTAAGATTATCATAAATTGTCTTAGAGTAACACTTTTATGGTTTCACATTATGAACATTAACTTCAAAGTCCATATTGTGCCATTTATGTGTACATGTTATGAGCTACAAATTTATGACTTAGCGAGTTCCAGATGTTAAGTTTGAAATTGATGTATGAACACTTGAGTAGAAGTAATTTTAAGAAATGATTTACAATACAGGTATAGATATCATAGATGTCAACAGTAATTCAGTTGAAACTGTTTTCATAACAGATTTATCGTTTTAGTTACTTTTCATACAAAAACACCAAATATTTGTAATTTTCAGCTTACAATACTTAGTATTTGATGCTTCTCGGTTTTGGACTGTTGGTCAATTAAAACAGGTAATTTGAATACATCGCCCGGGGATGCAGGAAAAAAATATGAAGTGTATTTTTCTGACATTTATAGACAAAATCATGAATCAAGAAAAGGTTAATTGATAATGAAAATAAGTGTTAAGTCCCGCCCTATAAATGATGTTTCTCCATTAAATAATTAAAACGTCTTAGTAAATGTATACTGTACATATTTACTGCTACAGGTACCCTGCTAGAAACAAAATGAAATAAACTGTGTGGGGCGAGAATAACTAAAACTACTTATTCATGGAAATGGTACTTAACCTGCAGATGTATGTTAGGTTAAAAAACCCAAGTATAGGTTTTACATATTCACATGATAACTATTTACAGTCCCTACTTGTAATTTACAAATAAAGTGTATCTGTAGGCTTGTAGCATTTGTATTCTTTCTTCTATTATTCAGTGCAACATTTATTTGAAATGGTTAACATATTATTTTACAGTATGCACATATAGTGGTATGGTTCATGTTGAGCAATGCGTTGTATAAACAACCACAGGGAAAAGAATATCTCACACACACACACACACACACACTGAGGCAGCCACACTTGAAAAGACAACTTTGTGGAATCTTCTTTGCTTTATCCTCCCTGCTTTAAGTCAAGAGTGGGTGCTACTTATGAGGATGCAGCATGGTTATAGAGGAATTCAAAGAATTGAACTGACATTTGTAAAACTATGTGAAAGGACTCAAACAGGCCACATGTCTGGTTATATGGTCAGTCCTGAACTGATAAAAGGATGTTTTATTGAGCCTCTGCTTTGGAGAAACATCCAACAACTCTGGTTTATTTGGACCCTAAGCTGATAAAGCTGTAGATCAATGGTTTAGCCCAGCCTAGTCTAGTTTAGTGAGTTAAGCCGCTGATTAATTACAGGGCTGCTCATCAACAGAAAAATAACAAAAAAAACAATGAGAGGAGAAACAGAAAAATGGGAATTTGTCATAAAAGGTAAGTAAAAGAAGTGTCCTGGGGAACAAGGTAGAATAAGACAGATGTGAAGAAGAAAGACATGTGTACATTATTATATTATATACTATATTTCTATAGTTCTTTATCTGAAAGGAGCTGTATTGTCTTGCAGATTAGAAAGAGAAAGTTGATCCGCTGGGATTTCTGTCTTCACTTTCTGTTCTGTTGTCTTTGTTTTCTCTGTCTCTACATGAATTGGCTAAGCTGCTCAGTTGGTTGAGCTCTAATTTGCAGAAGTGCTCTTCTAACAAAAAGAGGAAAGTAATCTTATTAAGTGCTTTGCTGAATGGTGACTAATAAGTTAAGTTAAGTTAATGTTAAATATTATTTTGACATTTAGGCCAAAACACTCGCATCTGTGGATTTAATGCTTTAATACTGCTAACATATTATTCTTTGTTTCTTTATTCCATTTTATTTCGTGTGTGTATTTAGCACCCACCTGCTCCAAAGGCAAAGAAGAAGCTCTTGTCAGGGTGATCCTCAAGAAGTGCCTTGACCCTCGTCCCCATCCTCTCGTTCCTCTTGTAGATGAGTTCCTGTCGAAAGTAGCTGTCTATTTCCTGGGCGGTCTCCTGCTCGCTGGGTGGCAGTGTCACATTATTGAAGTTAGGGACCTGCAGGGGTGATGGTTCAGTCAGGCCACAGAGGTGAAAAGGAGACGGGGTTTCTTTTGTTTTGTCTTTCCCGGCACTTTCAATCAATTTTCACAAAAGAAAAAGAAATTCTAAGAAAGCATTACTCTATAATTTGTATTTGAACTGACCACGGTGCACAGGGATCGTTAGGAGGACAAACAGCAAATAATAGAGAGAAAGGCAAGGATGGTGGAAGGAAGAACAGAAGAACTAAATAGGCCATAGTATGGAGAATCTGGTAGAAGGTAGAGTTTATAGAGGAGGTGTGGGGGATAAAAAGGTCGGTCAGAGGGTTAGGGGTGGAGGTGAAAGGTCAAGGGTCGTGTCACTGAGAACACTCCAAAAGGTTAAGGTGTCAAAATAACTCTTAGTTTATTAACTAAAGGGAAAGTACGTAAAGTCCACTGCTACATTAGATAAGACTCACCTGTGAGGTGTCATGATTGAAGATGATAGAGTTGAGATCTCCACAGTTGTAGTGTCTGATGAGGTCTTCAGTAGTGTACGGGACCTGTAGGCTTCCTGCCCTTAAAGACTCCTGTTGTAATAGCGTCTGGTTCAGGGCAAAGATGACCTAGAAGGAGACAACAACAATTTATTATTGATCGGTGGATTATTATTTTTTACCTTGATAGAAGACCGAATTGCTCTCTGGCCTTGCAAACATTAAAGTTGATTCAGCAAGGGGCGACCTCTAGCTCACCCAGTTAGAGCGTGTGCCCCATGTAGGCTGAGTTGTTTGCAGCGGCCCGGGTTAGAGTCCGACCTGCGACCCTTTTGCTGCAGGTCATCAACCACCTCTCTCCCACCTTGCCTGTCTATCCAATGTCACTATCTAATAATGGGAAAAAAACGTCCCAAAAAATAATCTTACAAAAAAAAAGTTGATTCTGCAAGAGCAAGTAAACGTAGAATAATTTGACTTGATAGTATGGATAGTATGGTGTGATGAGAAAGTAAATTAAGTTATAGGATTAATAAAGTAAGGTTAAGTAACTTTGCTCATGATCACCTGTTTCAAAAGTATAAAATGTTGACTCAAGTTAAAGAACTTCCTTGAGTTAAATGCCCATTTATGTTCATGCTCATGTTTCCGGCTCTGGAGGGGGATTATAGATGGAAGCTGTGAAGTTAAAAGTAGAAGATGTGTTTCATCTGTCACAGCCGATCACAAATGCAAACATATCCAAACAGTCTGCAATCATGATAGCGGCTTTGTGAGGCTGTATTTAAGCACATCTTAAACTGAATTCACAGCGTCACATGGCAAACTTCCTGACAACTGCCTACCTTTAAGAGCGTTTTTCTAAAAATGTGTGCAGCGGTTTGAAAGCCCCTTTAGTTTAGTTTAGTTTGTTAGCAACATTTGCTAATTAGCACTAAACAAAGACAACAGTGCATTTGAAGCTGATGGGAATATCACTATTTTTGCACGTGTCTGGTTATAAAGCATTGGAAAAATTATATTTTGTAACAAAGTTATTAGGACTCGTCCTGATGGAAACATAAATGTCTGTATCCATCCAATATTTGTGGAGAACCATATGTGAACCATATGGTGGCATTAGAGGAAAGGTCAGAGGATCCAAAATTGGAAGCAGTCTGGGATGAAAGTGTAAATAAAATGTCATCTCAATCCGTCCAATAGTTTTGGAAATATTTCAGTCTGGACCAAAGTAGTGGGACAACCAACTTACAGGCCAAAACAAACATTGCCATCACTCCAGCTATGCTGCTAGCATGGCTAAAATTCAGAAATACACATATTATTTTATTACACCATCTTGAGTGACAAAAGTCCAGATGTGATGTCTGAAACCCAACAGGTAGTAAAAAGTATTTAGATTTTCTGAACTAACTATTATAGCAAAGGAGACCGTTTGAGTTTTTCCTGCCCAAACCCTCTGTGCTCTGCTGCAGAGATTCAGCTATTGTGCGAGCGTGAAATCAGCCAGTGTTTGGTGAGAGGACCCTGGTGAGCCTGCCGCCTATGATCAGTAACGCAGGGACACACATATGCATACATGCACACCAATACACATTAAACACACACTCTGAAGGTTCTATGGTCTCTACACACATACGCAAGAGAGAGAGAGAGATACACAGAAACCACCACCACTCACCTCAGCACACGCTCTCCCTCTGATCTCTCTACCACGCACACATGCATGCATGCATGCACGCACGCACGCACGCACGCACGCACGCACGCACGCACACACGCGCACACACGCGCACACACCTTTCACCCTGCAGCTATTGATCTTGAGTCCAATAAAAGAGGAAAATTTGTATGGCTTATTTGATTCTCAATGGGAGCTATCAGTCAAAGTGAAGATGTGTTTTGTCAGCTGTGGAACTATGTAAATGTCTCTACAGTATGTCTGCATGTTTTTACAATTCAGTATGCATACTGTGTATGTATTCGTCTGTGTGTGTGTGTGTGTGTGTGTGTGTGTACTCTCAAGTCTTTGTCAAATGAATTCTGTATTGATATGCATACCCGTACGCCAACCAGGCCAACCCAAGCGGCTGTTTTCCTTTTTTCATGTTCTGTTTTCTAAGGTGCTCTGATGACACTTTTCTCTCTTGGTTGGCCCATTGTGGGAGCCTCGGTATAGCAGAGGAGAGGAGGAGAGGAGGGCAGCCTGGAGCAGATGCCTTCTTGTCAGGGGACAAAGAACCCCTCGGTCAGTCTCTCTTCTTCTCCTCTACCCTGCGCTCCATCCAGCTTTCATCGGCCGCGCATCAAAGTAGCGCTCTGCATATGAAAAGGGCCCCGTCTTTATGCCACGCAAATTAGCCTATCGCCGCCCCTCCCCGACTCATTTCACAAAACACCCTCACATCTGTGCCACGTCCGTGAAGGAAGGCCCTCATCTGCAGGGTCTCCCCTTTTTTGAGCTCTCTCTTCTCCTCTTTCTCCGCTCACCGTGCCTTTCAGCCCCTTAAATTATGGCTGTGAAGGGAGGAGGCGGAGGGGGAGAGAGAGGGGGAGGAACAGCCATAGCCGGATAAAAAGGAAAGTTAAAAGAAAAGTGGGAGGTTAAGGGATGGAAAGAGATATAAAGAAAACACAAGCAAGAAAGTGAGGAAGGATACAAAAAACAGGAGCGACGAGCTGGAGTGAAAGAAAGAAACCCTTAATGAATGATTTCTTTCTTTCTGCTGTGATCCTCCTCTTCTGTTAGTGCACTGTGGGTCAGTGGGTGCATTTTCCCACTCAGCTCCTTTCATCAGGTCCCCGTTTCTTCTTCTTCTCCTCCACTGCTGTCCCCTATCCCGCCCCCATCAGCACGCACACACAGACACACAGACACACCCCTTGCTGATATCAAAGCAAGCGCAGCCAATGAAAGTCAATAATTGTCCTTTGTCATGGAAATGTCTCCTCTTGTTGAGATGGAGTGGGGTGGGTGTGTGCATCCAGAGCAAACATCATCACAGTCGGATTCCCACATGTGGAGATTTGGAGTGTTCGGTGGCTCGGCTGAAAAAACTCTGCTCTCGCTCTGAAGTGTGTTAGCTCAGCTTAGCATTTGCAAGAAAAGTAGCAAGCATGCTTAGTGGAGTGTCTCTGAGAAGAGGTTAAATTAATTGCATTTATGAAATGTTGGCACACTTTCCAATCGTTATTCTGTTATACTTTCCAATCTGGCCTTCTGTTCTGCTGAGAATATCCACTTAGCAACTGTACGCACTAGGGCCAATTATCAATTTGCCAGCATCATTAGAAGCAAGACATGTCAACCAGTTTTCCACAAAAGAAGACACACTTAACACAAGCCATACACCAAGTTCAGCAGTTATATGGCGTTTTTTCCATTACATGGTACCTGCAAAACTCGCATCTAATCGTCTTTTTTGGTTTTCCATTATGAAAAAGTCCCTGGTACCAACTAACAGGTACTTTTTTTAGTACCACCTCAGTCGAGGTTCCAAGCAAGTTGAGGCGATAACCAAAAGGTGACGTGAAAACCTGCAGACTTCTGATTGATCAGAGAGAATCATCACTAATCAGTTTGTCATCATTGCTAGCAACAGATGGGGGTGTCCTTAACAAACCCAACGTTTTTAAATAGTTTAGCCAGCTGTGTTTTGTTGCTGCTTCCAGCTTCTTTTAATGTGTCTTCTGGCTGTGGCAACAGCTACATGCCGAGAATCAAAAGCAACACACCTTCGACGTTCTGGGCATGTCGCGTTCCTGCTATGACGACCAGCCATGCTCGTGTAATTGAAAAATGGCAATAGTGAGTAGTAGCGCTCTCATTTTTTCTTTGAAAATATAAAAAGAGTGGATCTATTCGAATTCAAATGTCATAGTCTATAAAGACAACGGAATATTTTAATTCATTTTTATACCCCAATGAGGTCTCACAAATGTTCACGTCACTGGACCATTGCCAAGCTGATATCATCTAGTGTCAACCTTTTTTTATGACAACATATCTGAGGCTTGTGAGAAAGAGGGGGTCCCATAAATGAACAGAACAACGTCAATTTGGCAACGTGGTTCAGACTTAGGTGTTGAAATCTATGTGATGAAATTTGAACTATTTACTGTATGTTTTAGTTGTAATTCTACACTCAGACCTACTGAGGAGAAAGCCCACTTTAAACAGCAGGACTGCATGACAGCCTGCAACGCTCAAACCGCTGTTCAACATCAGACTGCTTTCACGCCACGTCAGTTTCATCCCCAGTGGGCTATAATATTTCAAACTCAACACTGCTGTCTAATAGATAACATAACTTGCGGTATTTAATTTCCATTTGTCAGAAACACATTTTGTCTGTATATAAATGTATAGTGTATTTAACTGTATTTGAGGTCCTGTCACAGTATGAATCTGGTGCAATGTGAGCGGCTCGTAAACACCAAGATGAACTCCTTGTATGGTAAAGCCTCAGGCTAATTGATGTCATTCTGATTGTACGTGCTGAATCTGGAGTTGGAGAATGTTTCAGTGACATTTCCAATTTAATTTTGTAGGAAACTAAAGAAGAGCATGTGTTTGCCTGCATGCAACTATCTTTCTCTTGGTGAGTGTGTTTTTTTCTGACTAACTATGTGAGCAGAAAAACGTGTCTCTGAGTTTAAACAAGAGTTTCAAAAAGTAACCTGTCCACACTTTGTTGACAAACCATGTGCTCATACAGCCACACACACAAACACACACACACACACACAGCATTTGAAGCCAATTCAATGAGCCTTGGCCATCTCCCAAATACAAATGAAGACTTCCAATAGCTCCTCTGTTTCCTCCTTACTCCCTGATAATATCAGAGTAATACAAGGCTCTCTCTAAACAAATCACATTTTGTATTGTCCGTATTATGATGAATTAAGAACATGACCTTATGTGAAATGTCTGTCCAAATTCCTGAAATGTTCTGGTGCACAGATGATGACCAATTGGAGTGGTTGTTTAAATTTAATATATATAAGTTGGCGACTTTGTTTCTAAAGCTTGGCAAAAAAGACTAGAAGGTTTACTTGTAAGGGTATATTGTTATTGTGTGTGGCCTGTGTGGGCTGGGCATATTTTGTTGTATGCATGACACAATAATAAAATGATTCATTCATTCATTCATCCATTCATCATATAGAGTGAGATGAAAGAGAGAGAGTGGGGCGAGCAGGCTATCATTTCCACCAGAAAGCAGGAGAGAAAGAAACATTACAGCTGAACCAATATGAGAGAGAGGGAAAGACAGACAGAAAGAGAGAGATAATGAGAGAAATGGACTCTAAGTACTGATGATATCAGTGAAATGTCAGAGGAGAAGAGCATGACGGCAGACAGAAATAGACAGAGATAGGGATTCTGAGTTACTGTATGAGGGATGTAATCAGTGAAATGTTAGTCGGAGCAGTCATCCTTAAAACAAGACCTAGTAGAACAGCAGCACTGCCAGGGTTTTACAGAGACTCTGTCCTCAGGCAGTCCCATTTATTTACATGTCAACACTTACTTATTTGACTACATTATTTAATTTGAACTGCGGGAGGTAACTGGTCCTCTATTTCATCTTCCAGGTGATGTGGGGGTTAAGGGACTGATTTTAGCAGCGGATTTCAGAGCTGATTGTAAAAAAAAACATACATACCAATACATGATGAGGTCATAGGTCGCAGCTGTCCATGCTGAAGGGTTTCTAGTTGCACACATAACCCTAACTTTGATAATGTTGCCATACACTGTCCACTTATATTCTGTGCACACGGTTTAGTTTTTTTTCTCAGCTGACCCCGGGGGGGGGGGGTCCGTAGTGGACAAATTACCCAGCTGCTGTTTTAATCATTGCAGGAACTTTTCTGTTGACAGTAAAGTGAGACACGGTTAATGGCTTCTTTGGGGAGATTTATGTTAACGTTTATGTCCTCATTCAGCTTGTTTCCTTTTTGCCGCTGCAGTTGACACACCTGTAACGTTGAACAATTAGCATTGTTGTCCCTACAGCTGTTACTGCATAGCGATCATGGAGCATATATAAAGATGTAGTGATAGACACTCACCAGATCTGCTGTTTACTTGAATTGGAAGACAGAAGTTGATCCACATTTCCCCACTTTTTGCCACAGCTGATAAATTAACCGGACGTCTTTTAGTGGATTGATAGCTGCTGTCTTCCAGAGTGAACAGAACTGCCTCCATGGCAGCGCTCTGCTATGCGTGGTAACAGTGTGTTATACTTAGCAATGGTCTGTTATCAAGACATAACAGACCTAAGAAGGCCTTAGAATTCAACCAAGCCATGTAATAATATTAAATACTACACCGATAAACAGTGGAGAAGTTGATTTGCTGCACAAGTAGTTTGAGAAGTTTCTGTTGACAATTTTTACACAGCCACGACATTGAGTCTGCATTGTAAGCCATTGTAACTCCTGTGAATCTAAGCTGATTACAGCAACCATCTTCTGGCAGAAGTGACCTCAAACATTTTTCAGAGTCACTTTTAAAGCCTCCAACTAATGATGGTTTGGAATACCAAAAACATTTGGTGGAGTATTCCCCTAGCATAATTGAAGTTAAATGTTTTTCAAAATTCTTCAACAAATGTTTTTGGTTGTAGAAAATGCAAAAGCTGCTTATTAAGGACAGGGAAAATGTAAAACAAACATTTTTTTAAAGGGATTTGTGTCAAAAGTAGCTAATGGGTACTGCATCTGTCACAGCTTTATTTATCAGTTATTCACTGGCATTCACACACACACACACACACACACACACACACACACACACACACACACACACACACACACATATAAATCTCTCACCACTGCACAAGTGAGCTTTTACTTTCTGGCTAAAACCCCACCATTCAAACATACACACACACAAACCCACCCACCCACACACACACACACATACACACATACACACACACTTACCTATCTATATTTCTTTTTACACTTTGTCACTATATCCTTCCCCATCTACCTCTTTTTCCTCCCGTCTCCCCCTTTTCTCTCCTCCAAACCCTCTTTCAAACTCCCTTCTGAGTTTTCTTCCCCGTAGCCTGCACCTTAGCTCTCGCTCCTCCATTCATCCTTCCATCATTTCACTCCCTTCCTCTCCCCTTTGATCCTGTACATTCACTGCCTCTCTCTCCTCCTGTGCCTCCTTCCATCCATCTATCCCTCTCTTTTTCTTTCCTTTGATCCTATACATCCCCTCTATCAGCCAGGTCTTTAAAGATTTGACCCCTGCATTCCTTAGGTCCCTCATGATGTGTGTGTGTGTCTGTGTGTGTATTTTTGTGCATTAAAGCGTGTGTACACCTGTACAAGATTAGGACTTTTCTCCACGGATTTGTATGTGCATGTATGTGTCTGTCCATGTACACATGAACACGTGTGTGTGTGTGTTTGTGTGTGTGTGCGTGTGTGTGTGTGTGTGTGTGTGTGTGTGTGTGTGTGTGTGTTTAAATGCTTCATCATTGTGGATTACCGTAGCCTCTGCTGAGCTCAAAGCAGTCCTTTGAAGATAGCTTTATTAATTTTCAAATATGAGACAAAAGAAAGGGAAAAAGGGGCCTAAAGTTCTACACAGGAGGATATGAAACAAAAAAGAAAAGAAAAAAAGATGATGATATCATCGCCAAGTCACACAGAGAGACCTACATCTTTGGCAATAATCATGACCGAAAATAGCTTTTTCTCCTCTCTTTGAAAGGAAAATCCATCCTCTGGCATAATTGATATAGCTTATTCCTTTTGATCTTGTTAAGATAAATCAACGAATGTTAACATGAACAGCTCTCTCATAGAGCCAGACAGCTGGGGTCTGTGCACACACAAAGTTTCTTTCTCTTCAAAATGTGAAAAAATGGGTTTTCACTGTACCGGATATATTTAAGCAGGGGTTGTCATTTTTATTGATTACTCAGTCAGTTATTTTTCTGAGCTGTCAATCAATCTATTGATCTATCTATAACATGTGTGAAAAGCCCACAATGATGTTTTCATATTGCTTGTGTCAGCTGATCAACAGTCCAAAATACAAAGATAATCAAAATTCAACTTGAAATGTGGCGTTAGAGAAGGACAGCTTTTTAAAAATGATTTTAAATACCATGACATCAAACTGTCATAAGGATTTGTATTGTTTTATGTAACCAATGTTGAAGTCTGTGTGCACACTATCTTTCACCATGTCTTTGAGACACATTTCCCTTTGAAGACATTATAGATAAAGTAAAAGATTAACTGATTTTCAGATGTATTGTTGATTATTTCCTGTCAGTCCACCAAATAGTTGTAAGCATCTAGACATTTTAAGTAATAGAGTACTTGTCAACACTTAAAACATAAATACAAATTAATATTACTTTGTATTACATTTGCATTTTATTATTGTCATTCATTATCTGTTTATCAACGAGTCTATCTGCTGACAGTGTATACTGCCTATGAATGCTAAACTGGGGGTCTGTTACAATGAACATATGATCTGCGTAGATCACACTGATGGCCTCTCTCTCTCGCTCTCTCTCTCTTTTGCTCTCACTCTCTCTCTCCCTATAAAAACATTCTTGTGGGGTGCATTTACCCTGGTGCCCGGACGCAGCCAAATATTTAGGCTGTCACAGGGAATTAGCCTCAAACCAAATGGCTGGAAGTTTGTGTGTGTGTGTGTGTGTGTGTGTGTGTGTGTGTGTGTGTGTGTGTGTGTGTGTGTGTGTGTGTGTGTGTGTGTGTGTGTGTCTTGGGGATTGTGGTGATTGAAATGTCAACTTCTCAAACCCCCCACTCTCATGCTGCACTACACGATGAACAAGCTGCACATGAGTCCGAACCAACACACCCTGAGACACAGACATGTCAACATGTGTACACTTCTATTATGATAAAACATTGAATCATAAAAGAATGAAAACTGAAAGAAATAAAGGGTCACTCACAGTCAGTGATTAGCTGATTGACAGTAAATTAATTGCCGACAATTCTACAAAACTAGCAGTTCCAAGATGTCACCTTACGCTCTTTGAACTTTTTTCTGACATTTTATAGGCTGAATAATTAATGAATGAAAACTTACTGACAGATTAATCGGTAATCAAAATAATAAAACCAATTTAAATATTTAGAATCTGATTATCAACTGAAAAACAATGTCAACATGAGATGAGTTCTAAGTATGACAACAAAAGTCAATTCCCTTATTATTATATTAGTATGCAAATAATTACACACACAAACCTTCAAGAGAAGAGTTTGTGAGAGTTGGCAACCACAGATATCTACTGTACACAGACTTAACCTCCCTCTCCCTCTCCCTCTCCCTCTCCCTCAGCCCATCAGTCCACTAAGAAACAACACAAGGCTCTTAAAAACACAGCGAGCCACAAGGAAAACAGCCATCAATCTACATGGCTTGTCTGTCAACTGAAGGAACGCTGTTAATCTTCAGGACGGCACGAGTCAAGAACAACACTGTTTCATGCCGAGATTCATACCAATACAGCTGCAAGCACTTAGTGTGGATACACACTGACCATCCAAGTGTTCACATTGTGTGTGCTGTCACGCAAATGGAGAAAGAGTAGCAAATAAGTCAATATTATCCTTATTCATGTATAAAAATGTAGCCAAGTTGCAACCACTGACAGCACCAAAGATTCACCTGCCAAGTGACACTATATTACTTTTGGGAATACTTTATGGTGTTTTTCCATTAATGGTACCTGCTCGACTCGCCTCGACTCGACTCAACTCGAGCTGGTCGTCATAGCAAGAAACTGCCGTGACCTAACGCGACACACACACACAAAATGTTGAAGATGTGTTGCATTTGATTTTCAGCATGGGACTGCTGCCACAGCCGGAAGACAAATTTAGTTTCAAAAGAAGCTTGAGGCAAGCCAAAAAAAAAACCTGGTGGCTAAACTATTTAAACTTGGCGGGTTTGTTCAATTCACCCGTCCCTCCCATCTGCCGCAAGAAATGATAACACAGTGAATAGAGACGATTCTCTCCGACCAATCAGTAGTCTGCAGGTTTTCACCTTTTGATATCACCTCAGGTGGTACTAAAAAAATACCTGTTAGCTGGTACCAGGGACTTTTTTTCATAATGGAAAACCAAAACAGGCAAGTAGGTACCATGCAGTGGAAAAGCGCCATTAGAATGGTTCATATTTCATTCATTATTATTCTTTATTAATTATGTTATGCATGCGAATGTGAAGGGCACAAGGTAAGTATATTTTTGTGAATGTTTCTTTGTGATAATGTATAAATTAGCAACCAACATTGTCGGTTTAACTGTGCAGTAAGAGTGACATAAATGCATAGTATTTTTTATTTTATTACGTTTATTACATTTTATTATTCTCTATGACAGACAGAATATTAGAGCCACTGTTTCAGGAATAAAGTCATAATATTTTGAGGGAATAAAGTAATAGTTATTTTTTGGGGGAAAGCTATATTTCGAGAAAAAAGGTAATAATTCATTAAAGTATCTTTTGACACCTAAAAGGTGCCAAACTGGTCTCTCCTGTTTACTACAACAGTATTAAAATGGATTTTTTCTCAAAATAATATTATGACTTAATTTTCAACATCTCCCAGCTCTGGCCCTAATACTCGATGGTAAATTTTTCAGTGCCGATTACTTTCATTTACCTTTCATTTTCTTTAGGTGGAGAAAATACTTGCTCCAAGAGACCAGTTTGTACATACAAAGCAAATTAAAACTCGTGCATACAGTTAATGTTCCATTAATGTTTCAACATTAACAATTATTTCCACAAAACGTACCTTTAATGATGCAAATTGAAAGGAAATAAAAAGCCCTCAGCAACACATTTCAAATTTGAATTTCATGTTCTCATTAATGCAATTATCTAATCAAGCAATCACATGGCAGTTTCTTCAATGCATTTAGGGGTGTGGTCCTGGTCAAGGCAATCTCCTGAACTCCAAACTGAATGTCAGAATGGGAAAGAAAGGTGATTTAAGCAATTTTGAGCACATCCAGTATGCGACAGTCCTGTGGGCGAAAATGCCTTGTTGATGCTAGAGGTCAGAGGAGAATGGGTCGACTGATTCAAGCTGATAGAAGAGCAACTTTGACTGAAATAACCACTCGTTACAACCAAGGTATGCAGCAAAGCATTTGTGAAGCCACAACACGCACAACCTTGTGGCGGATGGGCTACAACAGCAGAAGACCCCACCGGGTACCACTCATCTCCACTACAAATAGGAAACAGAGGCTACAATTTGCAAGAGCTCACCAAAATTGGACAGTTGAAGACTGGAAAAATGTTGCCTGGTCTGATGAGTCTCAATTTCTGTTGAGACATTCAGATGGTAGAGTCAGAATTTGGCGTAAACAGAATGAGAACATGGATCCATCATGCCTTGTAACCACTGTGCAGGCTGGTGGTGGTGGTGGTGGTGTAATGGTGTGGGGGATGTTTTCTTGGCATCGTTTAAATGCCACGGCCTACCTGAGCATTGTTTCTGAACATGTCCATCACTTTATGGCCACCATGTACCCATCCTCTGATGGCTACTTCCAGCAGCTCAAGTTATTTCAAATTGGTTTCTTGAACATGACAATGAGTTCACTGTACTAAAATGGCCCCCACAGTCACCAGATCTCACCCCAATAGAGCATCTTTGGGATGTGGTGGAAGGGGAGCTTTGTGTCCTGGATGTGCATCCAACAAATCTCCATCAACTGCAAGATGCTATCCTATCAATATGGGCCAACATTTCTATAGAATGCTTTCAGCACCTTGTTGAATCAATGCCACGTAGAATTAAGGCAGTTCTGAAGGCGAAAGGGGGTCAAACACAGTATTAGTATGGTGTTCCTAATAATCCTATAGGTGAGTGTAAGTTAGTGATAGTAGCATAGTATATCACTAACAGCACAACTATACAGACCAACACTTTGTGTTTGTTTTATTTGTTTCAGAATGACGCTTGAGTTCATGATTTTAATGATTTTTTATTTGTAGGTTTGGGTTTACATGGCAGACAGTTGAATTCCTGAATACAAATAATAAATCATCCAGTCCCACATTTCACCCATTCTCATCTGGTCACCCTAGCAGTGCCAGAAATTAATCTCCAACTTCTTGACTGTGCAGAAGTCAGATAGAGAGACAACAGGAATCAAAAACCCACACAGCGCTATTTTCGAGTATCTGTAATTCCCTTTAAACCACTGGCCCGGACTCAGAACCAAAGCGCCGCTGGCAAACCCAAGTGAACGGGTTTGCACACATACTAGCACTCAGCCATGCATGTAAACACTTTCTGTCAGCTTGCCTCTGTTCCCTTGCTCTAAACAACAACACTGAGTCAAAGCACAAGACACTCGACCTTTAACCACCAGTACAAATCCTAAACCTCACACATACTGATTGAGGCTATGTAAGGGAAAGGGGACCAAACATCCAAACCATTTGAGACATGCATCTGTGTATTGTGGTGAAAGACTAATCAATAAAGGAGACAAAAGGGTTGAGAGGAATAAACAGAATGCAAAACCAATATTCAGAGACAGACAGTGGGAGCAAGGAGAGGGAAAACAAGAGAAAGTGATTAAGAGGTATAGGTGGCAAGATGGAAAGACAGAGAGAGAGCAAGACAGAGGGAAGAGAGAGATGGTTGTTGTGCAGACGTCTGCCACGACCCACATCCTCACAATCACAGACTTATAAACAGACAACAAAATATGAAAAGCATTCAAACAATTGTGTGTTGAGAGTTCAGTTTTCAGAAAAGTGTATCCTTTGCATTCACTAAGGATGGTAATTGCATAAACATGCTGCTGTCATGTGAGGTTACGACCAAAATAACAACTGTCAAAGCTAAACTAACGACACAAGATACACTATAAAAAGATTTCTGCTAATTTTAGATCAGTGTAAGAAGTGCTGTGGGAAGAGAAAGACACACTGAGAAATACAGGGACAGAGAGTGGTTTGCATCAGATTTTAGATTACAATTGCGGGATTCAGCTGCAAAGTATTCTTAAAGGAGACCTATTATGCTTTTCCGTATTTTTGGTCATATCTATAATGTTGCAAATGAATTAGTATTAATGGAAAATTTTAGTTTTAGTATGTCAGTAGGATACGATTTGTAGGCCGGGACATCTCTGCAGCAGTGGCACTGGACTTGTTTAAAACTTCTTTAACTTAAAAAAATCCCTTACGTCCCATGCATTTTTTGGTACAACTGAGTGATCTTCTATCTGTTAAATAACAAGATTAACAGTCTACTCAGGTCTCACGCTAGCAGCTCTGCAATGCTGCACTGAGGTATAGCAGTGGCTTTGAGCTAAATTCACATAATCACGTAAGTCATTAGTGTTCATCCTTTGGAGACCATGGATGTCTGTACCACATTTCATGAAAATCCACCCCATAGCTCTCTGGACATTTCACTGAAAACATTTTTTTGAACTATTGGTGTCAGGGATCACTAAAGTCAGTGTATTTCTCTCTGGGACCATGAACATCTGTATCAAATTTCATGACAATCTATCTTAATGTTGAGATATTTTTTTCTGTAACAAAGTGGTGGACAGACCAACAGTGCCATCCGTAAAGCCATGCTATCTGAAAGTTTTTTTTTTAAAGTGTTCATATCCAGAATGGTGTCCAAAGCTATGAAAATAACACCAAGGTTGTTAAAACCTTTGTAAAGGGACCAAAATATGAAGACAGACACACAGAGAGGGAAACATAGTGGTGAAATGAGCTGGGAGGCCAAACAGTGGCGTTGCTGTTAACCTCTCTCAGGTTTTATGATCTCAGCTACCACAGCTCAGACAAACCCCCAAAACACAAACAGTCTTTGGGAAGAGACAACCCTGAAAACTTCATCCACAGCGTGGAACTGACTCTGGGTGGTAGGAGTAATCTGATACACATGTTTATGTATGTGCTGGTCTGACGTGTATGGATACTTGAATGTGAATGCTTAAAGTGTGTGTGTGTGTGTGTGTGTGTGTGTGTGTGTGTGTGTCAGGTGTATATACTACAGTAATGGGGAGGAAGAAAGTGTATGAGAAAAAAAGAGGAAATAGCAGTGTCTCCATTAGGAGTCAGAAGCATTATCTGCTGCTTGCTTCATAGGAAACTTCAGAGATAAAAACTCAACCACACACCACGGGTTTATACAATATCTCTTCCTTTCTATCCTTTACAGGGGCAAAAAAAGTGAAAGCAGCAGACCATCACATTTCCAGTTGTGTTTGGACCTATATCTGTCAGTCATCCATGAAGCAACAACTATGAATCAAGATGAAATGTGTTCCACTGAAGAAATACAACAACTGGCTGTTAGAGCAGGCAACACTGTTCTCAACCATTTTTAACATGCTGGACGGAAACACTGTGTACTGGTATACTCTATGGCAAGTGGATTTATTGCTAACTGTCAGCTAGCAAATTCATTCGCTTTTGTGGAACAGTTTTAGTCCAACAGAGGAGGTTAAATAAAGGTGAATGATGCAACAATGCTAATAAGCTATGATATTCTTCTATCTCTAGACTCTCCAGCTCTCCGACCCGGCCAGCACTGTCAAGATGGCTTTCTCTTAGTCAATCAACGGCAGAACAATAGTGCTGAATAATTTCAGCTCCACGAGTGAAACACCTGATCGTGACGATTCTATTGGAATTATTTTTGTCCAACTGTCAATGCAATGCATTACATTAAACTTTGTAGCCAATTGGTAGAAACTGTTATCCAGTCAAATATCTTACAAGCAACTAATGATGACTCAAGAAGCCTGTAATTATTAAGACAGCAATGCTAACTTGTCAAGTTGCAGATATCTCCTAAATCTCAGAGAGCAACTTTGCAGTGTAAGAAAGAGTGAAAGAAACTGCATTTCACTCCAGGTTCGTGTAAACACCCATGACAGTGTCAAGATATTTTCTTGTCTGAATTTAAATCTGGTCACAACATCTGTGGAGAACAACAAAGTCTCACAAAACCCTCTTATGTCATGCTCACTTGTGAAATTCCACTAGGGCCACCTAAAATGTGGATGGAAGCCAGAAAGACACAAGTGGATTTATGGGCAGGTTAGCTCAGAAACAATGTGGTTCAACTTTTTATATGCTTAAAAATGTTTTATCAGCATCTGTATATTCATGTGAAATCACCCTTTATTACTCAATTTAAAGGGGCGCTATGCAGTTTTGGCCATTTCTTCTCTGTTTTCTTACAGGTTTCTTTATAAAGCTCCCCCTACAGCTTCGGAATAGATATTTGGCAGATACTTGTGTCTGACTCCTCGCTCGGTCAGTCTGCCGTTTCCTCTTTCTCTGTTCCTCCGACAATGCTTTCCTAGCTTTCTGCTTCTTTTTTTCCGGCTCAGGCATGATGATAGTGTGAAAAACTCCATTGCTACCTTGTTAAACGGTTCCTGAATGGCCGTATGTGTGATATCACGCGATCCTTCGTGACGCTGAGGCCGGCGGCTCGCTGGTTGCAAGGGTGTTTTTTTCCGCTCACAGGCGCTAGAGGGGAAGTGAGATGACCACCATTCAACTCGAAAAAGTCATATAACCATTGCAATGACTCCAAAGCTTTTCAGTTAAGGTAAATTAAGCTAAAAAAAAACTGCATAGTTCCTCTTTAACATTAATAGGATTTTCATTTATATCACTTAGTTTTAGCTTTAGTTAGTAAAAGCATTCTTGAGTCAACTCTATGTATATTTCTGTTAACTAACCAGCTAAAGACTCTCAGGTTTGAACATTTCTATGCAAAAGTAAAGTTACCACAAAGCAAATAGTAGGAAAAAAATAATCCTCTTTCCTTTTACAGTCAAATAACAAACCAATCAAGTCACAAAGTGGCTGCTGCACAAAACCTTTCCACAAGATCCAGGTGACACTCTGCGAGGAAGCACAACCCAAATCCTGTGTGGGAGCTTGTGGACAACTTTGGCCCCGTATTGCTCGGCTGAAGTCCAGCCAGGTTTGGCTCTTTTCTACAGTGTTGATTTAATGCAGACCAGCCACAAACCTGGCCAGTACAGAGAAAGCGTATACCAGTAGTAATTTATAAGACTTATAAGACTGTGAAAGGTTAATGCTCATTTGAAAACGAACACCCTACCTTTAAAAAAACATATGTATCTTTTATTTATATGCATTTTAATTAAAATAATTGTAGTTGTGCTCATCACTGTGAAACTGTATGACACTGATTCTCAAAACTAAAAATCCAATACATTTTAAAAACAGTGCAGATATAAGTTTCCTTTTTAATTTTGACTTCAGTTTGACACAATTTAGAATATATGTATTTAAAAAAAAACTGTTAGTTCAGATGTGCAGTTTTCAATTCATGGAACTTAA
Source organism: Etheostoma perlongum (assembly GCA_026937815.1). NCBI lineage: Eukaryota > Metazoa > Chordata > Actinopteri > Perciformes > Percidae > Etheostoma > Etheostoma perlongum. The sequence continues at coordinate 15,973,499 of CM049386.1, read as the reverse complement.
ACTTGCATATATGCAAGTAAGTGAGTATAGGTGGACTAAAGGATGTTTGCTCATTGGTCACTGAACCTCAGCTGAGATGACAGTATTGTAAGGCGTCTGATTTTTTTTAACACTAGGCTTTGGAAAGAGGCATAAAGATTTTCATGACTGATGTATAGGAATGTAAAGAACATCATTATTCCCATCATATCAGATACCACCACAACAGGGACCACCTTTTATCTGTTGGCATATAGCCATTGACTTTCTTCTCACACATATGCAACACCTTAACATTGTTTAATGCAATGTAACCAATCCTGAAGCGCAAACATTACAGCCAAATCCATACAGGCTCCATCCTATCATTTCCATATTTAAAATCCATATACTGTACGTAAGTGTGGATGTAGCCTTATTTCACACAATCTGGCAGCATGGAAATTGGTGTTAAATTGACAAATTACTGCAAATGATACAGTATCTTCTTAATAGAGGATTAAATAAGTCAATAGTAAATATTTTATATGTGAAAACAAATGACAGCTATTAGTCAAGTAAATGCTTATCTTATTTAACAATTTTAATTAACAAGTGACACTGAAAATCCCAAGTGAAAGTGATGAAAAAATGTTTCAGGCCAGGGCTGTACACTTAATTGCAATTGTATTGAAATCGCAATATCCAAATTGCAGGGGGGGCACTATTTGTTAATGGCAAAATATATGTCAAACCATTCTGAATTAAGTATTGTGGAGCTGCAGAGATGTCCTACAAATCGTATCCTACAGACTAAAATAAAAAATCTTTGTTTGGTACAGAGTTGCAAAAATCACACTATAATCACTTTAATTTATTTCAATGTTAATCATTTTCAATGAAAATGAGAATAATGATACAAAAATGATCATTCCCTTCAATATCGTGAATCATATCACAATTGTAATATCAGTCAAAATTATTGCAATTAGAGATTTTCCTCACATCGTGCAGCCTTATTTCAGCCTGCAAACAAAATATCGCTATTGTATCATTAAGGGAAAAAAGTACGTACCGGTAAGTCATTGTAAGTTGTGCGCTCTGGGACATGTTAAAACAATGAAAACCTCATGCAAGGTACCATATACGTGTTTTGAATCAAGGATTAACTGAAATCTGCAGTGTTTTGATGTAACGGATACTAACCTCAACGTTTTTCACAACTGTATTTTGATGCTGTAGCTTAAAGTGTTACAATGTTACAGTATTTCTGCAAATTTACTTTTTTTTAATACACATGAATTCATATAATTACTTTTTCCCCAAAAAAGAGCCGGTATGGCATTCCTATATTATTGTCAGTCACATGCTAATTCAGTGCTTGTTGGTCATAGCTTAGTAATAACAATGAGCCCCGGGGTCCTGGCCACATTCAGGCCAGCAAAACTCTTAATTTAACACAACAATAGAAGGAATGATGGGCACCACACAAATTGAAATTAGCATCGTATTGACTCTAATTGCTGTTACGTATAACTTACATTAGCTTTAAATATGGGAAGGCTGCTGTTAGTGAGTGTTAAGTACAATTGTAGATGCTGAGCTTTTATTACTTAAATTAAGGTGGAGGCACACTGCGAAATAGCAGAATCCCAAATGTGTTTCTCTATTGGCCGCCCTCTGCGAGGTTTCACAATCTGATGTTGGAACAGTGAGTGGAAAACTGCCTCCTAAAACAAAGCAGTGACAGAGATATTTGTTATTTTGTCTGCAATTATATGCATAGTTATCTCTACTTGTTTCATTTGAGTAATTATACATTAATCTTTGGAGCAGCTCAAGTCATTGATTCATTAATTAATTAACTTGAGTGTTTCCTTGGACCCATTTGGCCAACTAAACCATTACCAGTAAGGTACATCATTTACTGCCAGGTGGCTGTACCGGCCTCAATATGCTGGTTTCTATGATGATTAATAGGTGCAGATGAAACGTGGTAATAAGCATCAGATTATTTTACAGTATTGAACATTAGCATGGGTGCAGAGCAATGAACGTGCTACAAGGCTCCTCAGCCTGCACAAGATTTCATGACCCGGTGTTAAGTCAGAGAGACAAGCTATTAAATCCCCATTTGAGCTGCAGAAGCCTGCGTTACACAACCAGGAAAAGCCTGCAGCAGTCACCAGAAGTCAGACTCCCCTCCACTGGAGTGTGTTACTGTATATACTTTCAAGGATCTAAGCTCTCTTTCTTGGCACGCAGTTGGCACCATCCAGCTGCAATCAAATACACTTGAAAAAAAAAACGTTGCAAATGGGTGGACTTGCACAGGAATGGAAAATTAAATTGGTGACATTATTTAACCTTGATATGACAGCAGCAAAGAGGGGGGATTTGCTAATGATCATACAAAAATTGCTTAGTGGAAACGGACATACCCCTAAAAAATAGAAGCAAGACTGGTTCAAATCCTCTTATAATAAAATAAACTCACTTGCATCAATGTCTATCAATAGTCCATACAGTAAGCAAATCCCACTGATGACCTCGTTCAGTCACTTTTCTTCATGATGACTTGTTGACAGACCTTACTCTTCAATTTCGGTCTATGTATATCAAAAAACGTTTTCTGGAAGTAAAAGGAGCTCAGCATCTTTGTCTCTGGTGTCGTGTATCCAGACAGATGGACAGATAATGTCAAGGGAATGTCAGACATCTAATATGTGACTGTTTGGTCAACAGTGGGGAAGAAATCAAGCACCTCAGTGCCACATGAAACCAGGGACTGGAAGGAAGCTGTGAGGACATGTTGGAAAATTCAACCATAGACCTTTCTAAATGCATACATACAAACGCTCATTTACACGTGAACATAAACTCTTGCAAACATGCACAGAAGTGCACATGTGCACACTGCACACAAACATTCATGCACACACAGACGCAAACAATAATAAATGGATAGAGGCGATTACATGAACAACTACACCAGGCAAACACACAGCACACTGCAACTGAAGATGGAAAGTTTACTCCCTTTGAACAAAGTAGAGTGAAGTCAGATTAAAGGTTGCTAACTATTTGAGGACAAAGAAATAATAAGCAATTTGAGAAAAAATTCGCTTAGGAGGAGGAATACATGTGCGTGTGAGTATCTTATCATGTCTATTTATCTTAGAGGAAGACTATTAAGTATATGTTAACATATTTGACTTTAATCTAACTCATGGCTTAAACATCTACTTTTTCTGGTTTCCTGTTAATATAATGACATTATATGTATAATATGATGACTTGTACTTAGAAAATCTTTCATCGGTTTACTAAAACACGTGCGTGTGATTAATCATTTTTTCAATAACAAATTAATATTCTTTAAGCCAAGACAATCATCTGGCACAGCATGAAAGTCCTACTTGAAATACCTTAATACGTTCGAGCACAGGTTAAGATTTATTGCTGTTCTTGTCATTTTTTGGCTGTGTCTACCCATATGAGCACATGTATACATTTCAACACTGCCAGCCATTCTGCTCTGGTGACCACTTAATTAATTGGTTCTTTCCGGTGGGACAAATGAGATTTAATCTGATTTGCTGCCAGGGTATTGCTGTGTAATACTGTCATCATTCAAGCATATGTTCTCTCTCTTTCCCTTACACACACAAATACACACATTTGCTTTCATCCAAAAATAAGATAAAAAGATTGTTACTACAGGGTTTTTGGCACCCTCCAAAGCGGTTTTAGCCAGACCCAAAGTCACCCAAAATCACCAGCACCAAATGATGTGTTTAGGAGCAAATTACCAAACAACTGTTAAACAAGCAGAACATGAACTTAAATGTGAGAGTCAGACTACCAGACTCTCCTGGTGATTTTTGTAACCACTTTTTTGTTAATTTGGGTTTCATATTTTCTTGGATAATAAACATTTTAGTTTTTCAAATTGTCCGATCATGCTTACTGCCGTGCATATTGTTAGGTTAATATGTACAAAAACTAAAGTGTAAAAACGACAATATGTGGCTTTACAGGGGGTTATGTGTGGGACTACATTTTGTCCAGGTGTAGTGACTATGGGAAGTCCATCAGTCAAGAAATAGGGCCGAACATGCGTACACACATACAAGAAGTGGGAGTAATAAAATATACATTATGAATCGTCATTTTTACCCTAAATTTTTACCAATTTAATTAATTTAATTAGCTTTGCATGACCCAAGCAAAGTATTTTCTAAATACATTTCTGTGGAGTATGAGCCTAAAGAAATAGTGTGCCCCTTACTAACTGGGACACCAAGATCCTAAATCAAAATGAATTGCGGGATTCCCAAAGTCACCCTTACTCATCATCATTGTCATCTTCATTCTCATGTTGCCAACTAATCTCATTAACAGGGGGGAACTGAGACATATTTTCCTCTGTGGGCTAACTCTGGAAATCAGTGGCAGGTTGGGTTATTGTACTGTCCAAGATGTCGAGCTTCACTTTTCATAGCATGTACATGACCAACACACGTAGCAGTCGTTACGAGCCGGACAGTGCATGGTGTGAGAGTTTTGGGATGCTCACACTTTGTGACAGCCGTCTGTCCTGTCCAATAAAGTTTTTGTCTGTTCAAACAGGACCTCTCTGATCTGATTTATGGTACTAGTCATTTTCCCACAAATCTGCATAGTCAATAACAAACTGTACTTTGTTTTATTCAATGTTAAAGTTTAAAACCGCTAGCCAAGAGAACACTGCCATGTTGCTGTAATTGAGAACAGACTTCACTCCCTGTGTTCAGAGATATTTGTTGACCACAGGGTCAAGATGATCTGTTACAAACTCTAACCCCAAATATTGAAAGATGTTATGTAAAGATAGGTGAACTGAAGCAGAAACAAGGGCAATTGTTACAGCCACATTTAAGGAGGAGCATTCTTTCTGAAATTGGGTATGAAAAAAGGCTAAATTACAGACAGCCAGGACAATATGATAATTGGGTGAAATGTTCTGGGGGCTATCACTTCTTTTTGTTTGGATTACATCAGACCTTGCCTAGTGAAGCCCAGCAGATCCAGAGCCCTTTAGCCTACAGTTCAAGGGAAAAGAAAAAAAACACATCTAAAGTTGCAAGGTTGTCAAACAGAGGTAACGTTATGATACCTTTAATGGAGACGGAGTCACGCCTTCCTTCCTTAATGGCTCCTCTGCTGATCTCAGTCTGCATCTCAACTCTCCCTGTTCCAGTCCCTCCTCGTCATGAATGAACCAAATGGGCTTCAAACATTCCCCTTCCCTGTTCTCAGAGACGTACACTGAGACCTGCATTCATCACGTCTCCATGCACCATTACTCCCAGTGATGGGAGGAAAGAAACAACACTTTCATTAGCAGGTCTGCTCCACTGAGGTGTGGAATGTCCCGCGGGTTTCCAACAACAGTGTCAGAGAATGCCAGCCTTCATACGGCCATTGTTGTCCTCAACAAGCTCACTTAGTGTAATGGGCAAGGCTGAGCCTGCTCTTCAAAAGACGAGGGGCACCATGCAAGAATAAGAGCAGTCATGCTTAGCCAGATTAGGGATCCCAGTATAGAAAGTATAATCCATTGTGGTTTGAAAATAGTGAGCTTAATGGGCTTGATTTATAGTGGCAGGCAAAAATGGACACGTCACTTGTTATATGAGAAAAAAGTACCCTCTTTTTTAAATGCATTAGGCTGCATCTTATAGCCTATAAGTATAACACGTTAAGCACTTTGACACAGCTGCACAAAGCCAGGACTTAAGTACCAACATATTACTTTACACTTCTCATGGCATGAATATTTCACTTTATGAGGTTTTTAAACATTAATATGCACCCCCCCCCCAGACAAAATAAAAGCTCTGATGGGCCTGAATCTTCCCCTTATGATGTCATAAGAGGCAAGGTTACCTCCCTTTTCTCTGCTTTGCCCATCCAGAGAATTTGGCCCACCCATGAGAGAGCGACATCATGGATTTCAAACAAGCAAAGTTGCAGTTGGTTAAGCCCCCCTCTTCTCCTCAAAAGCTACAGACTCAGAAAGGGCACATACTAAGGAAAGCTCATCATGGGACTGGCTCTAGTGGCTGTAATTTTGCACCAAGGCTGAATTTTGGGATAGAGACTTGATAGAGATATGGTATTAGGGGACCACTAAGGTCTATATAAAAGCATCCAAAGAGCACCATGTCATGGGACCTTTAACTGCATTTTAAGAATTACTGTGAAGGTGAACACAACAATCATTTCAAAGAAAGTGATTATTATAAGAGAAAAAACTCTTCCAACGAGGAAATATTTCATATTTATGAAACATAATAGGTGTATTTTGCTTTAGAGGAAACATGAGTTATATCCATACATCTTACGCCAAAGGCCACATATTAAATGTAACTGTCGAACCGCCACATTGATAAGATGCAATGCATCAGGATCTGTCTGATTCAGCTCAGCAGGTGACTGGTCATCACAGTGTGTGTGTTTGCTTTGCAGCTATAATCAAAGCAGCGCATCACAATGTTAAAAAAACAAAACAAGGTTGGATGAGAGCCTGTATCTCATTAGCTAAAGATTGTATTGACAAGCTGAAGGCTCCACTCTGTTGACCAATTTCTCCAGTGCCTCACTGAAATTAAAAATGTCCTGTGGGATTCACCACCTCATTAAAACTCCCAAACCTCCCAAAACAACTTTTCAAACTGTGCTGTAGAGGTAATATGAAGCCTATTCTCACCCCAAACTTCTTCAGAACTAGATTTCTATGAATCCAGAACAGCCATCACGATGATTCTCCACTGTGGATATCAGAAACAAAGACCAGTGGCAGCCCTACGAGCGATGGCTTCATCTAATCAGCTGTGCACAGGTTTTAACAAAGGCAGGAGGAGTGGAATTCTCTTCCTCAATACATGAATATTTTATATTCAATTTGCCTTTCCTCTAAAGTAAGTTTAATGCCAGATGTCAATGGCCAGTGAAAACAATGCAGAGACTATTACAGACCATAAATATGGTTCACTAACTTTAGCCTCATTAAACAGTACTTTTAGTCAAGAATGGCGTCAGTATTGTTTTGCCAAGAGTGTATCTCACTCATCACACTATGTCTGGACATCTTACACTTGAGTTGAGCTAAAAGGCTTTAAATTGAACTTCTCTTTTCAACTACACTGTGAAAACTGTGAAAGAAAATGTTTAGTAAAATATCAAGCGGGCTGTTACAAGCCAGCCCGGTTAAGGCGTTCATCAAGCTGCTGTTGATCAGATTGAAACCAAGTGTGGAAATTATGGAGTGCCAAGCAGTGGGCTGTCCTGGTGCAGTGTCAGGTCAGGGTTGTTTCTGGGACACTAGAATTTATTGTTGAGCCCTCTGGAGGCTTTGTGGACCTAATTAATGAAAGTCGTGATGATGGGAGGTTTTCTTTCTTAATAGCCCTGTTGACAAACCCAATTTCAGCCACCCATTTTATTTCTGTGATATCCACAACAGATAGTCCCCATGTTTAAATGGCTAAATAGTTTGTCAATGTCTTCCAAGTTCCAATAGAGCCAATCTGAACATTAGGAGAATGATTTATGATGGTCTGCTACCTCCTTTAGGTTAGTGGTCACACTCTACATGTGGCGGCTCCGTCGGTACACCACAGCTTATGTACGCGTCCTCTAAAATGTTTTCTGATTCTGTTGACAGGATTGCTCACTTGGTAGAGCAGGCACACATATATAGAGGTTTACTCCTCAATGCACCGGAGGATTCAACTCTGACCTGTTGCCCTTGGCTGCATGTCATTCCTCCTTTTTCTCCCCTTTCATGTCTTCATCTATCCTGTGGAAATAAAGGCCTAAAAATGCCCTAAAAAATAATGTTGAAAAACAATGTGATATGGACTGGAGTCTAACGCTGAATTCAAAATTGAAACTCATGCCATAGGTATCTATGACTGGATTCCTGCTAATCTTTGTGTCAAGCATAAATCCAGCTCTCAATGAAACCAACGACGGGGACGTGATGCAAACCCTAGTCTCAAATATCAAAGTTTGACACTTTGTATAACCACATCACCTGCTTTTTCTTCTGAAAAAGAATTATTTGCACAACCACAGAAAAATATCAACCAATCCAACTGCTGCAGTATTTCTGGTGGTGTAATAGCGGGAAATAATGACTTAAATGTTCATTGTATGAAAATGCTTCCCTAAACAGAAGTGTTAAGCTAAATGTAATCATCTCATCTCAGTCAGGGAATAAAATCTTCCCTCCTTGCGAATTAAACTCAATGTGTTTTTAAAGCCGTACACATTTTTCATCTAAGATTTAAGAGAAAGCTAATAAACGTGCTGCTGGGTGGTTGGGGAAGAGACTTATAGTCTGAAGGGCTTTACTTAAAATAACAACACTTTAGACTTATGGGTGTTAGGGTAAATGGTCAAGTGTAATCCCCTTAGCTCCTGACCAGCATTAGCAGAAATTCCTCAATAATACACAACATGATTTCATAGTGACGGCTGCTTTTGAGAGATGTTTGTAATAGTGAAAGGGTCATGGAGGGGCACAGACTGACAGGCAGACAAGGGGACTTAAATGTGCTTTGGGAACAAGGTTTCTTTTTTTTCTGGCAATTTCAGACTTGAGTCATTAGGATCCATTTTTCTTTAATAACAAAGAACGTGGCGGAGCACGGCTGAATGTTTGTACAGCTGATTATTAACACCACACCTTTCTCTGCCCAACTAAGCTATGGGAAAGAGAGGAAAAGACTAAAGTAGAGGCCTCTGTTATTTCAAATTTTTTTACTTTGAATCTATACATCTGGTCTTTTCATCTGTCATTTGCATTACACATCTTAGTGCTGGTGTGTTTTAGGAGATGTGAAGCCCCTTCAGCAGAGTAGATGTGACATTGAGTTTATTGAAACAACCTAAAAAGTGTGCAGGGTAAACTCACGAGCTGCGTCACAAAGAAACCACCATTAGACACCCGTAACATATACCGTAGGGTTGCATAAATCTAACTTTTTCTCCCCCTTCACCCATTCTGTTTACCAAACTGGCTAAATACCAATGCTGACATGCATTTCTGTTTTTTATGTCAATACCGTTATCTTGTTTGGTCACACAGAAACACAGAGACAATTCCAAACACTGCTGACAGGGTGCAAATGTAAAACAGGCCGGAACTCACCTGGGAGAAGTTAAGCCCGTTGAGTGGATGGCACTGCTCCTCCACCTTCTCGACAGCCCCCGTCCTTTTCCTCATCCTCTCGGCCTCCTGAGCCAGGTACAAGTCCAACACCGGCACCCCTCGTGTCTTAATATCTGCCTCGGTTAACGAATTCACCATCAGCATCACCCACACGGGACGCTTCCTCTCCCAGTTCCCAGCAATAGCGTTAAAGAGGTAGTCCGCATAGAGTCCCTTCCCTCTCTGATCTGGGGTCATCCATGAAGGCATCATGAGTTTTACATACTCAAGGTGTCTTTTAAGTCTCCGATAGATGTCTCTGGGCAGGACATCCTGCAGGTTCTCGCCCTGTGGGAGCAGCTGGCAGCTGGTCAGGGCTGAGATTGTGTAAGGGTCCGTCAGGTCCAGCTCAAAGTAGACAATGTTGCTTTCCTGGAAGGCCTGCTTGGAGTTTTCGGGGATGAAGTCCCAAACGCGTGTGTAGGGAACGTGGATTGTACCATAGAAATATGAGGGAGGATCCCGTTTGATCGTCCACAGGAAGGAGTTTAAGTCAGTTTGCTGGGTGGGGATAAGAAGAAGAAAAAAACATTACTTTCTGTATTCTGTATTTCTGATTGATCTATTAATGGCCTTGTCAATGTCAAAATGGTTAAAAATGCCTAAGGAGTTGTCTTCAAATTGCTTGTTATTTTGTGACCCAAAGTCATTCCATTTACGGTGATATAAAACACTGAAAATCAGAAAATCCTTACATTTGATAAGGCAAGGCAAGGCAGCTTTATTTGTATAGCACATTTCAGCAACAAGGCAATTCAAAGTGCTTTACATAAAATCAGTTAAACAGATAAAACACATGTACAGACAGTTAAAAATCATAAGCATTAAAAAAAACGATAAAACACATGAATAGATAGTTAAAACATTAGGACACATAAAACACAAGAATAAAAGTTACAGTGCAGCATAAGAAATTTAAAGAAATGAGCAGTCATTTAAGAAAGGCAGCATCAAAAAGAAAGGTCTTCAGCCTTGATTTAAAAGAACTGAGAGTAGCAGCGGATCTGCAGGTTTCTGGGAGTTTATTCCAGATATGAGGAGCATAGAAACTGAAAGCTGCTTCACCCTGTTTAGTTCTGACTCTGGGGACAGAAAGCAGACCTGTCCCAGATGACCTGAGCGGTCTGGGTGGTTCATAGTGGAGTAGCAGATCAGAAATGTATTTTGGACCTAAACTGTTGAGTGATTTATAAACTAGCAAAAGTACTTTGAAATCAATTCTTTGAGACACAGGAAGCCAGTGTAAAGACTTCAGAACTGGAGTGATGTGATCCAGTCTCCTGGTCTTAGTGAGGACTCGGGCATCAGCGTTCTGAATCAGCTGCAGTTGTCTGATTGATTTTTTAGTGAGACCTGTAAAGACACCATTACAGTAGTCAAGTCTACTGAAGATGAAGGCATGGACCAGTTTTTCCAAGTCCTGTTGACACATAAGTCCTTTAACCCTTGATAGATTCTTAAGGTGATAGTAGGCTGACTTTGTAATTGTCTTAATGTGGCTGTTAAAATTCAGGTCTGAGTCCATGACTACACCAAGATTTCTGGCTTTGTCTGTTGTTTTTAATATTGTTGTTTGAAGCTGAGCGCAGACTTTCAATCGTTCCTCTTTTGCTCCAAAAACAACCACCTCAGTTTTTCTTTCATTTAATTTCAGAAAGTTCTGGCACATCCAGCCGTTAATTTGTTCGATGCACTTAGTCAGTTTTTGTAATGGACTATAGTCCCCTGGTGATAAGGTTATGTAAATTTGTGTGTCGTCCGCATAACTATGGTAACTTATTTTGTTGTTCTCTATAATCTGGGCCAGTGGGAGCATGTAGATGTTAAACAGAAGAGGCCCCAGAATAGAGCCTTGGGGAACTCCACTCGTCATATTTGTATGCTCAGATGTATAATTACCTATTGACACAAAGTAATCCCTATTCTGTAAGTAGGATTCAAACCAGTTTAGTACTGAGCCAGAAAGTCCTACCCAGTTTTCCAATCGGTCTAGTAATATGTCGTGGTCGACCGTGTCAAATGCAGCACTGATATCAAGTAATACTAAGATTGAAATTTTGCCACCATCTGTGTTAAGGTGGATGTCATTAAAGACTTTGACAAGAGCCGTCTCAGTGCTGTGGTGTGGTCGGAAACCTGACTGAAAGGTATCAAAATTGTTGTTTAGTGACAGGAAATGGCTGAGTTGTAAAAAAAACGCTTTTTCAATGATTTTACTTAAAAACGGAAGGTTTGATATCAGCCTATAGTTGCTCATTAGTGATGTGTTTAGATTGTTCTTTTTTAAGAGTGTGTTGATTACTGCAGTTTTCAGGGCCTGTGGAAAGATACCTGAAAGAAGAGACAAGTTCACGATCTGTAGAAGATCAGAAGCCAAACAAGTTTTTGAAAACACCCGTTGGTAGAATATCAAGGCAACAGGAGGAGGTTTTCAGATGTTGTATAATGTCCTCCAGGTTTTCATGGTTGATTATATGAAATTCTGTCATATTGGAACTAGTTTTGCTTGAACACTGCGGCAACACATATCCTGAGCTTGATATGGAGGCACTGACTGTTTGTCTAATCTTCTGAATTTTGTCTTTGAAGAAGGATGCAAAGTCATTGCAGGCCTTGGTAGATAAAAGTTCAGATGCTACTGGTACTGGAGGGTTTGTTAATCTATCGACAGTGGCAAACAAGGCACGTGAATTATTATTGTTTCTAGAGATAATATCAGAGAAGAAAGACCTTCTTGCATTCCTCAGTTCCAAATTATAAATGCGAAGTCTCTCTTTATAGGTGTTATAATGGACCAGGAGATTTGTTTTTCGCCACTTTCGTTCAGCTTTCCTACACTCTCTTTTTTCTGTTCTCACCAATAGGACATTTCTCCATGGAGATCTGGAGATAAGCTGGAACCAGTAAATGTTTGCCATGTTGATTTTCAAAATTGTTGTTGCTTAATTTTAATTTTAATTTTAATTTAATTTTTGATGATATCCCCATATAGGAGAGAGAGAAATCAGGAAACAGACAGACTTGTTTATGCCATTTACTTTAACCAACGCTGGGCCTGTCTGACACCATGCCACCACCTTGTCTGTGAGAGGCTGTTTATTAGACAGACTGCTAACAGACTGATAATGACTTATTAACAGGCCACTTAGGACCCAAGTGCCAAACAAACAATACACATGTCAGTGATTGTCAGACTGTGAGCCCAGAATGTTAAGCTAAGCTAAGAAAGTTCCCACTTCCTGTTTCCTGAAATGCTCTGGGTGAGTTTAAAGAGCATGATTGACTGCATGAAAGCTGATCAATAAAAGGGACAAAAGGACAGAGTAAGTCTTGAATGAATGCCATTCCCCCCAAATACACACATTTAGAGTGTGTAAAGACCTGCATGTTACTAAAAGCCAATGCGCACAACTAGCTGGAACAATGACCCAATTTGTCTATTTCTCCACTGTCAGAAGAAAAATCATAAATAATTTTGATAACTGATTAATGTTTATATAATTTTAATTACCATTATATGATTATTAAACTATTTGAAGACAACACATTGGGGGACTTGTGATGGGCATTTGAAAATCTTTTTCCTCATTTTAGAGGTAATAGATTCATTGAAAGAATATGATATAAATAATAAATCAATCATGAAAATAGTCATTAGTTACAAACCTATACAAAACACAAGACAAGGCTGGTTTCCACCAGTACAATACACTTCATCAATACAAAGTGGGAACCAGGTTCTCAAATTAGACAAGTATACCACATAGAGGTTCAACTAAACATTAGGAAGTTGGACCAATTATTGTGTCCCTGATGTAGAAAAGGTTAACAGTAGCCTATGTCAAACAGCAAAAAGAGGGAGATGGATGGCACTTTAGGGCTCCTTTACTGACACTTTATAGCTACTGCAATATAAAATATAATGTGGCAGTTCCGATAGATAATAACTTAATAATAAGAGTGGATATAACCACAGCCTACTGCAGCGTTGGAGCAGTGTAATTCCCTATTTCTTTTTGCTTCATAGTGACTTACTTTCTTGTTCAGCTCGCAGTTGGCGGAGTCCTTCAGCCTCCACTGGTCTGCTCGGACCAGCAGTAGCGCACAGGACTGAATGAATGCACCCAAAGTGCCCCGCATCGTAGCTCTCTCCAAAGTGTGCAAGGTAGCTTGTTTTCACTTCCCGACGTGTTGCAGCAACTATTCCCCAGAAAGCATGGATGAAGAAGCCTACTTCAGCATCTCCGGCTCCGTGCGGTCGCGTAAAATGAGCTGACAAGTATCCGACAAACCGCCGGACAGAGTCATGCTGGCTCCAGCCCTGGACACGGACACGCTGCTGCTGTTTCACGTGTGTTTGAGAGAGAGCGCGAGAGAGGGATGGTCATTGGAGTTTACGCAGGGTCACATCACCCTCTCAGCGAGGCAGCTCTACCCACACCTCCTCCTCTACATTGCCTTCTTCGCGGCGTTTTTGCAAAAAGTTTGCGCGAGTTTATTCAAAGAATTGAGAGTTCCGAGCCAGATTGAACCAACAGGTCGATGTACGTGCGTCAACGCACCTAGAGCCAAACAAAGCGTCTAAATCTGGATTCCTAGTTGTTTAGGATAGTTAGTGATGATGAGACTGGTGTGAATGAGCAAATTGCACCGCTGACTTACACTTTAAAACCCCAAACGTCTTTGCACACTGCTCTGTCTGTCTGCCCAGTCCTCACTGTCTGTAAAAGCAACTCTCTCTCTCTCTCTCTCTCTCTCTCTCTCTCTCTCTCTCTCTCTCTCTCTCTCTCTCTCTCTCTCTCTCTCTCTCTCTCTCTCTCTCTCTCTCTCTCTCTCTCTGACGTGTGTGAGCATCTGTCGGGCAATTCTATGATACCTACCCCCTGTGTTGCTCTCTCTCTTACTCTCACTCACTCATTCATTCACTCACTCACTGACACACACTCACACACACACGCCTTTAATAATCACAATAACTTAATAACTAATGCCATAGCCTATTTCATCAGGATTTTTCATCTTAAATTCACAGAAGTAGCCTATACCATTACTTTTTATATCTTCAGTTTCAGACTGATGGGGTCTCTTATTGTCACCCTATAGGAGGCCTTCGGGCAATCAAGGGTGCCAGTGGAGATCCCGTGGATAGATTGCCATGCCCTGGTAATGCCTGACAAACTGGATGCATTAACATGAGAAAAAGCCCGCAATAACAGCGCTGTCTGCATCACAGCGCAGACATGGAGACCCCAGAAAAGATCAGCAGACACGCGGCATTGAGAAGCATTGGCTCGTCTACCTCAATACAGTAGTTTGGTGACCCTTATAGAGCCTGTCACACTGTCATGAAATAACTGCTGCTCTATCACATTTATGCTCTATGAAATGTATCTATAGTAGTCTACTGATGTTTTAGTGGCAAATGGCTATTAAAATTGAGAATTTTGCACATTATTTGAGTAAAAGATTGCATTGAAATCATCTTGGTTTTGACTGTGTTTTTGTTTGAATTAAATTGTTATAAAAGGGGAAAGGACGCTATGGCCTATATAGGTGCTGTGTTACACGCTCAGCTGGACACTGTATGCCCCAATAATGAATCAATAATAAACCAAATACACTCTTCTTAAGTACAAATATAGACATTAGTTAACCTCGGATAAGGAATGTTCAAATAGCCTACTATATGACTACACCAGCTCATCGCTCACTGTTTTTATATCAGAAAGCTTTCTAAACAGAATTGACCCAGTCAACATTCGTTGTGTGGACTTTAGAGTCATCTAACGTAGAAGCGCTGGTTTCAGATCCTACTCACACAGGTCGAGAGTGGAATCTTGTGTCAAAATGTGTAGCTGGAGGCCGATCTATGCGCTCGGAATCTATGCTCCATAGCGTCAAACTCCTGGTTCACACGATGGCAGCGAACACATGTTGGTGTTGTCAGACGTCTGAGTAAATATTAAGCGGGTTGTTTACGCGGAGAACGACTTCAGGGGCTTCATTACGCGGACAAAGAAAAGGCGAAAAGAACGTGATCAGGCCGGGATTCCTGGCAAGACAAATCAGCAGTCAAATGCAATCTCCCAGCTGTGAAAAGCCAGTGATTGGGAAAACCATATACATGAACAGACAGTTTTATCAGTGACTTTTCACAGCTGGCCTACTGATAAAAGGAGAACACACTTACCCAGTTTAAAATTGAAATGAAAATAGGAAAGGGGAATTTGATAGGGATATGTATAGCCTAAACTCTATATATTTCAAATATATACACATGCTTATTGGACCCATGCTACAGCGCTTCTATCTGTAGTGCAATTAGGACCCTTGATTGTATTGGGGCCCTGTTACATCTCCCCCTTGTGGACAAAATACTTGTGCCAGCTGTATTCTCTACGTCTCTGTTTTACAGTTGTAAATAGTCTGTGTTTTGTCAACACTGCACCAGGTCTGGTCTGGTCATTCAGAGACATGGAGGAATTTAAAACACTGAAAAAGAAAGAGGAGTCAGGAAGGTGAAAGTGAGGATAGAAGAGGCAAGGACAAAACACAGACAAGAAGAGAAGCATTAGACACAGATACAGACTTTGTGAGTGATTTGTCTCCAGCATCCACCGATCTGAAGACTGAAGACAGGATGTGGCTGGGTCAGCCTCACTGGTCCCCGAAAATGTCTTATTCAATTTCAACTTCTGGACCCTCTTCTCTGTTCAAAATCAATTGCATTCCCAGACTGGAAATACTTGTTGACACTATATTTCAACAGTGAAATGCTAGGAGAAAACCTTTAAGAAATACAGCAGCATATAGCATCAGGCTCTCTTCTCAGAAGATTTCACAATAAGTTCCAAGTCTGAATCTTGCCGCGCAGATATAAAATTAAAGCATGAATGCATAGCCTGTTCCTTGTCTAAAATGTGTTCAGATTCCACTTATTTAGATGGATAATTCAAAGAATATGTGTGAAATTCTGAAAAAGGGACGGCCCTTGAAAACATGAATTTGTCCAGTTATGTTGTCTGAGTAATGAAGAAAATGCCAATCATTTATTTTGAAATTACTTCTGTCTCAAGGTAATCTATCTAAAATAGTGTGTGTGTGTGTGTGTGTGTGTGTGTGTGTGTGTGTGTGTGTGTGTGTGTGTTCATCTTTGTTGTGCATTTGAACAAAGGTAAAAAAGAACAGATGCAGCTGCTTCCTCTTTCATTTCCAAAAAGGTCAAGTGGCCTGAGACTTGTAGATAGATGCTGCCCCCCCCCCCACACACACACACACACACACACACATCATCCTCTCTAGCTCTGTGCAGCATTACCTATGTCTGAGGTAAGACCTGTTAGCTGCTGTGAACTGAATCCACATATTTTAGCTCTTCACTGAAACTAAATATGGGATCAGGACAAAGTCTGGGGGTCACGACTCCTCGGATAGTCAGGAATCCACTAGCCAGCACAACACAATGTCACACACACATTGTTTCCATAACTTAAACCATATACTGTATGACACACCAGCATGTGAGATTCATTTGTAATAATAATGATAAATAATGGCCCTATCATAGGAGTTGACAAGTGTTTTTGTCAGGTAACTAGAAACCTGTGTGATACCCTTTAGTTTACTTTATTCTTTTATAGCGAAGGATGTGTTAATGTTTTTTTAATGTGATGTTCAGTTAAGATTATTTTGAATGATGGTTATTTGATTTTAAAAAGAAGGCTAATTTAAAGTTTTACAACATGTTGTGAAAAACAGGTTTTCATAAAAAGTCCAATACTTGCTTTTGATTTTTTATTCATTATTTCCTTATTTGTTTGCGTTTTTTTGTTGACTGATACCTAATTTGCATGACCCTTCACATGTTGTCTAATGACCAGTAAAATTCATTCAAGACATAAATAATCTTCATAATCTTTTCCTCTCCAACATTTAATGTATTTTAAAGTATTCATTTCATTATTCTATGAAAGGGGAGTCTGTTTTGAAGCCTGCTTCAGTGACCTCTGTCAACACTGATACTACAGCACATCTGTACATTTCCACTATAAAGTGTCTCAGTTTGTGAAGATCAAACGGCGCTGGGGTCTACTGATGGTTCCCGAGCAAACATCTGATTCTACCTCTTTAGAGACTTCAAAAGGATCTGAACATATGGAAATGACCACATATGTTTCATTTTATAAAGACTGTGAGGTGGATGTATTTGATCCTGTCAGGTGACAACTCTGTCTGCCTCTTTGGCATGGTAAAATGACAAAATAGGGACAAATATCTAAATTATTTTTTAGTATATTTTTAATTAAGTCCTAACATGTGATCTCTGATTATTTTTTCCCAAAGCAAAGTTGAAAAATCTATAGGCCTAGTTTACAGAATGTGTGCATGTACTGTACACCCGGTTGACACATTCCTGATGTTTTCACAATCTTGAAAATGGACCACAGAAAACATGTCTGTCAGTAAGCAGACTGCTGGACTGAGTTATCCATGCTGTTACACACAAGAAGAGAAAAGAAGCACACGGACAACTGTGTAAGCCTTCCAGTAATAATTTGAGCTCATATGACTCAGTCCATTACAACTGGTCAGTCATATCGACCATGGTCCACTTCCTTCACACCCCATTAGACTCTGATTGAAAAGACCTGGCACTAGTATCTGGAATTCTACGTGTGTGTGTGTGTGTGTGTGTGTGTGTGTGTGTGTGTGGAGGGTTCAAGACACAGCAGGCTAGCGTCATTGTTTCCCTTTGCTCCAAGTCTTTATGCTAACTAAGCTAACAGTCTGCTGTCTGTAGATTCATATTTAACGTACAAATATGAGAGTGGTATTGGTGTTTTCATCTAACTATCTGCAAAAAGTGTCATTTGGGAACTTCAACAACATTCTATCTTCATCTATTATTTATTTGAGTGATTCTCAAAGTGGGGGTCTGTGGTGGACTGCCAGGAGTCTGTGAAATGTTTTCAGATTCATTTATTTAATTGATCATATACTGTATATTCTTTTTTTATTTTTACAAAAGGCTTTCTAAATTAAATTTAAAAAAAAGATTTAATTTAAAAATGTCTAATCTATCATGTTCTAATCTAACAAATCTATTACTCTTACAATCTGCAAATATGCATCCATCTAATATCAGCATTTGTTTTTCAGGCTAAATGAATGTAATAATGGTTCCCTGATCTGAGTCATATTAGGTGCAGTCACACTTGAATACCCTCAACAAACACACTGCAGGATAGTGTCCATACGTTCAAAGCAAGCGAAGAATCTCACAGGTCTTCAGGACATACCAGAAGGACATGGACATACCTTACTGAACTGTCCATGGATGCAGGGCTCATGAGGTCTCTCCCTCAATGGTTCAGCAGAACAAGACACTCACAACTCTGTCTGTGTATTCTATCACTCATGGCTGTTGACTTCAGCATCTTATTGTCTACTTCACTGGTACAGATCTGTTTACATGTTGGACTTGTGGACTTTCCTTGTCTATTCATTTTAAACAGGACTTTTCAAACAGCTGACTTACAATGTACAGTACATTATGAAAAAGGTGTCCAGGATGCAAACCTCAATGTCTAATGTCTCATGATGAAGGCAATTTTGTTAATTTCTCACAACCTAAACAGGGACTCAAACATTTTATTTATTTTTGGGCATTTTAGGCCTTTATTTATATAGGACAGATGAAGACATGAAGGGGTGAGGTGGTTACATGCAGGTCGGAGTCAAACCTGCAGCCGCTGAGCCAAGGAGTAAACCTCTCCATATGTGCGTCTGCTCTAAAGGTGAGCTAGCCAGGCGCCCAGACATGTTAGTGTTTATGTAAAGTATGGGAGCTTTCTTCTATGGCATGTGTTAAACAGACAAATCTTGATCTATGTGATCTCAGTAAACAGTGACTTCCTGAAATTCTCCATTTCTGAGTGAACCGTGGAGTCAGAGACATTGTGGTGGTTACAAAGTGCTGATCTGGATTTCTGTAGTTCTTTCAACAGCATCAATAGTAGAGTCATTACTAAAAAAAAATGGAGATGTGACCTTTGAAATGATAATCTAACTTGACTACACTTACAATCTAAAAGGGATTTCTTTGTGCTGTTTACAGGAACGCCATCTATTCTAATCTGTGATTTCCCAACACAAGCAAACAGACTTTCCAAATAACTCAACGTCACAGAGATTTATACACTGGCCTTCCAGTTTAAGCAGGGATGCAAACCACATGATTGCTGTTTTTGATATTCACAACACATTCAATTATCCGGTTCTTGTAAACATCTATAGTTTCATATTTCAAAAACAAACGACACTAACTCCAAATGACACACAGAGCAGAAGAGGCATGACTGAAGGGTTAGTTGTGATGGATGTGGTTTATGAGTGAGCCTTTAGTCACAGCTTCAAAGCAAAAATGGTGTTCACGGTAAAAAGCAGTTACTGGAATCCAGAGTGTCGTGGCAGCTCTGTGGGCAGACAACTATGCAACATATAGATCCAAAGGTCTGCCCCAAGCTCATGTACTTAATTACCAACCCCCACCATCGCTCTGTTCCCCCTCTCTTCATTAGGAAATATCTTTCTTGTCTCCAAGGGCATGCCACCTAATAATAACAATAAAAGGCCTTCAGGTTTGAAAATCACCTTTCAAACCTCTAATAAGAAAACCAAACTAATTTAAACTTCAACTGCTGTAGGTGTTAATCTTGAGGAATGTCTTTAAATTTTGGCAGTTTAAGTCAATAGTGTGGTATATTTGTGGGAAATTTTTGCTTTTTTGTTTGTCAATAATTCATTTAGTATATTGCTAACTACTGCCTGGTTGACTGAGTCTGAGTCTACCAAGGCATGTAAGACAGGGATCTGAGGTTTATTGATTGACCTTATTTAGAGGAAAATCTATATTCATTCAGATTTATATTTTCAACGTGCAAAAGAATAAAATAACATAAGTCCTTTTTTCCACCTAGAGTCACCTCTACTGTAGAAAGGATGGACTAAATCAGTGGACAATGAAAGTTGTTACCAACTGGATACTAATTTATAATGATTACAGTCCAATAAATTGGCAGGGCCAATATTTTGGTCAACAACAGCTTATGGCAGATCAGTATCAGCACTGGCCAATACGTTTCAGAAAATGTCAGTAGTAAAACGTCATTTCTAGTGTCAGTGTCTTCCTTACAAAAAGTTCCATCCATCCATCCATCTTCATCCGCTTATCCGGTATCGGGTCACGGGGGCAGCAGCTCCAGTAGGGGACCCCAAACTTCCCTTTCCCGAGCCACATCAACCAGCTCCGACTGGGGGATCCCGAGGCGTTCCCAGGCCAGGTTGGGGATATAATCTCTCCACCTAGTCCTGGGTCTTCCCCGAGGCCTCCTCCCAGCTGGACGTGCCTGGAACACCTCCCTAGGGAGGCGCCCAGGAGGCATCCTTACCAGATGCCCGAACCACCTCAACTGGCTCCTTTCGATGCGAAGGAGCAGCGGCTTACAAAAAGTACAAACATCAATACAACTGTGTTTTCTCAGTTACTTTGTATCACATAGTTTAAGACTACACATCCCCTTACATACGACATCCGAGAGTGGTGATTCTGTTCAGATGTGGGTTTGATTTCTTAGTTTATTGGTATGCTTGGCATCAAATCACAAACAGACCAAGACAGTCATTTGAATGTTCCGTTTTGCTCATTTGATTTACTGAAAACAAAATCCAGTTGAAATCTATTCTGATGCTTTTCCTAAGATAATCTCAAGATGAGGTCAAAAGTTGATTTAGATTTGTTTATTGCTTCCAGCCAGTGTTAGGTAAAGAACAATAATAATTTATCTTTCCTACCACTATCATTCCAACGCCACCCTAGACATCCAGCCATTCCAAAAAGTCTCTCTCTCTCTCTCTCTCTCGCTCTCTCATGTGTAGTGTGCATGTGGACTCAGATCATTAGGTTCCATGATATGCTTAAATTGATGTCTCGGTTCTCTGTCACTGCCAGAGGCTTCAACATGCTCAAAACCAACAGTTCTTTCCACTTCAAACTAAAAAAAAAGGAAAAAGTCACCCTTTACGGCTACATGTGTTTTTACAAGCCTGTCTCACTTTCATTTTATTTATAATCTGTTAAACCATCCAAACACCAATATCAAGGCAAGCTTATTTATATAGCACATTTCAGCAACAAGGCAATTCAAAGTGACTTACATAAAACATATCAATACCAATTAATGCTTTTTAATTGTTATTGTTATTTACTAAGTCCACTGTTCCGAGACTATGGTTACAGAAGTAAACCAAATCACACAGCACAGGGAATTCCCCAGTGTGAGATTAATAAAGTCTATCTGATCTTATCCTCATCATGCATTTATCATCTGTTGAGTATTCCTTTAAGTTGTTGTCCAAGTTGTATTTAGTTTTATGTTGCTATGCTAAGACGCACTATATTTTCAATATTAAGTAATATAAAATCAACCTTATTGCTAGCAGTTCAGTGAGCAGCCATCACTTCCTACTGTCTGCTGACTCTTGTCTAAACAAATCCAGAGAACCAACAAAACTTTGGAAACGTTCAAAAGAAAGGTTTCAGTGCCGGGTTTGTCCATACAATTGCAATTGTTGAAAATAAATAACAAAAAGGTAAAAAAAAGACCCCCAAGATTTAATTTTAGATTTTGACCCAGAAATACAAAATGACATGGTCGACGGAGGAACAACACAAGGGACAAGCTTGATGTCCATCACACCAGAACATTACTAGGGAGGGGGAGCGAGAAAACCAAAGTTAGTATAACTGCACAGCAAGAGAGAGAGAGGATGA
This sequence comes from Etheostoma perlongum, assembly GCA_026937815.1. Classification (NCBI taxonomy): domain Eukaryota; kingdom Metazoa; phylum Chordata; class Actinopteri; order Perciformes; family Percidae; genus Etheostoma; species Etheostoma perlongum. Next base: position 15,951,447 of record CM049386.1, on the reverse strand, counting down.
AGGGGTGTGAAGGAATGCAGCTGTTCAAACAGCTCTTTGATTTAGTGGTCAGGGCGCCCAGCGTGACTCACTCTGGCTATAACACCGTAGATATCACTCAGACGTCCATCCCTCTGGTCCAGGGGTTTTCTGCTCTGTGTCGGCCTCTGTGTGTGCGTGCGTACACTTACGTGTGAAATTATACATTTAAATTCAACACGCCCTGTGGACTTTTCTGTGGACAAACAAAGTTTCTGTTTTGAGTATTTCTCACCAAGACCCACTGTGTGTACAAGGCCTAACATACATGTTCATAAGGGGCTTTCACACCTGAGCATTTCGGTCCGCTTTAACTGAATCCAATTCTTTGGATAGTCTGGTTTGTTTGGGGTGGTGTGAAAGCTCATTCGAACTCTGGAGCGGACCAAACGGTCCACTTGAAAACGCGGGTCTTGGTTCACTTCCAAGTGCACCAGAGTTTGGTTGACTTGAGGTGAAAATGTGATCCCACCAAAATATTGGAAATTAACCAAAAAAACAGTGCATACTAGCCTCCAATTTAAATTATTTCAACCTTGCACACAATTAACAAACTATATGTGATTTAATGGATGATAAGTGCAGATCCATTACTTATGATATACTGTACATCGGTTGTCGTCTGTGGGGCGACACGTCATAATTTCTCTCTCATTAGGGCCCGTTCTCTCTTTCACACGCTGTCTTGTCAGCTGCTTAGATTGTTCACCTTCTTCTAAAATATTAGAAACACTAAAGCAAAACCAGAAAGCCCATAAGTTTAGTGTTGCTCCTTCATTTCTGAGACCAGGAAGCGATGGCGAGTATCACACGACCATTTAGGCCGCGTGCCATTTGTTTGACAAAGTGTCGCTAACAGAACCAAATAAAAAAGGCAAGCAACGTTACAACTTCACCCCTGAATCACACCAAGTCTCCAGAGCTATACGTGTGCAAGTCCCTAATACAATATTAGCAAAGTTAATGCATTTAAAAAATGCATTTGTTTACATTCACGTTTATTTGCTAGTAGTAGTCTTCTTCGCTGCCTTTGTGTAAGCATTGCGAGCACATTACCACCACCTGTAGATCAGTGCAGTGTGAAACCATTGGCAGAGTGTTACCTGTGTCACCCGGCTGCATGCTTGTGCGCAAGACTAAAGAAAATGTTTCAAATCTAAAAAAAAAGACATTACTACATAGTACATTCTAGTGGTAAAAACTCCACAGGGTAACTTTAAACGAATAAATGATAGTCGGGAAGTGCAGTTTGAGTCCACTGTGTGTGAAAGGCATCAACACTAAAGTCCATTAAAGTACCTGTTATAGCACTGTTGAAGTTACTACTTACATTATATTTCCTCGCAGTGTAATCTTATTGCTGTTTATTTTTAAATGTCGAGTCTGCACATGAGCAAAAAAAAAATCGAGTGTATAATTAACCCTCATGTTGTCCTCGGGTCAAATTTGACCCGTTTTCAGTTTTTTTATCACAAAAAATGGGGCTTTGAAATAAGCGTTGAAAATGTCAACATTAGAAATATCATATAACTTTGAAAAAAACATTAAAAAAAGCACCCACAACATTGAAAAAGTGACAATAATGTCGGAAAAAGCAATGATAGTGTTTCATGGTTGACGGGAAGACAACACAAGGGCTAACAAATGGTCTTGGTTTGTCTAGAAGACAGTAGGGTCAAGTCTGAGAATCTGGATGAAAATGTCAGCCTTTGTACAGGAAATTAGACCAGTAGTTTTTCTAGTGTCCTATCTCTTAACAACAAGCCTGAGAGGAGACCAAAAACTGCCAGGAATAAATTAAACCTTAGTGCCAAATAAAAATGTTTTGTGTCTCAAAGAAATATCCTAACCCTACCTGGCCTGCCTGTTAGCCTTTTACAAAGATGTACACAGTGGTTGTCAGTCAAACTGCTCCCCTCAAACTCTGCTTGGCTCTCCTAGCTCGCAGGGGTCAATTCAATCCAAAGAGCCACTCTGCCTTCCTTTTACTCTCTGACTGTGTCAACATGCAGAGCACATGAGGTTTCAGTTTCACCAGTGCACTTCTCACCTGTGTCTCATTGAAGTCGTGCCAAAAATGATCGTGTAGAAGTGAAGAGGTTGCCTGCGTGTTGGCGCACGGTGAAAGTGCCCTGTGTGTGTGTATTTGTCGGAAGGTGTGTGTCCGTGCTATTTGTGTGCATGTGTATTAAGCCGGGCTGTGAAACCAAAGCGCTGAAACTCTACCTGATCTGTGTGTGTCTGATTGTGTGTGCACGCTGGAGTGTGTGCATCAATGAGAGCCTTGTGTTATCAGCCCCACCAGGTTGATTTAAATGGAAATTGAAAGTGTCATAAAGCCCAATTTTGTCAACCAGACGTTAAGTTATGAAGAAATAATAACAGCCTCTTTCATTAGGGAAATGACAGCTCTTGTTTGCTCTGATTTTCCTCCCAGTGGAATGTTTCCGTAATTACTTTAATATTGAGAGTAAAAAAACATCTGGGATCAATGACAACATTTTCTTTGGATATTAAAAACAATGTTCTTACTCCTGCAGCAACAATGTTCTGTAAAATGAATGTAGTGTGCAATCTTTGCACCTTCAGTATTGCCTTTTAGCTGACAGTGGGTAAATGTGTCAAACCTTTTTTTCAATGAAAATACATTTAAGCCATATAAAATGAAATTCTCATAAATATGAATGCTGTACAACTCACTGCATCTCAAATTACATGTATACAGTTGTATCTATACAGAGTTTGGCTGTTTAAGATGAATTCATCTCTACATCTTATATTTGAGGAAATGTCTAACCATGAGGGAATGATGATAAATCAGACACCTTGTGATCATGTTTCAAATAAAATAAAAGCAGAATTTGGGGCTTTTGTCTGGACCACACAAGTGGAACTGTGTCAGTGCTGCTGGTTGTCCACCCTATTCATAAAGTTCATGACTCACTGTCTGCCTATGGTGTTGTTTCATTTTCTCATTGATTTTCCCTGACTTTTTTTTCTCCTCTTTGAAAACCATAATGGCATAATGGAGCAGAATGAAAATATGACATACTGTAAGGCATAGCTGTTAAAGTGTGAAGTGAGAGTTTGTAATTTCAAGCTTTAACATCATGTTGGCACTCTGTAAGATTCATCCTCTGGGAACGTCTGTACAAAATGTCATGGCAATCCATCCAATAATTGTTGAAATATGTCAGTCCAACCAAAGTGCCACTAGCATGGAATCTGTGACGTGGACACTTTTTTTTACTCAAACGTAAAAATAATAAACCATAAATAAACACATCATTATTTTTGCAAGGACACTGCTGTACTGTATCTTTACATTACCTCCCATCATCTACACATCTCTTCAGAATTGCCGTGGTGTATCTCCCAAAGTCCTGCAGCTCAAAAAACAGATTTGCTATTAATAAAGAACATGTCATCTGGACAATGGTCTTGTTTAAAATATTACACTGATGTGCAAACAACATCCTAAACAGTCAAAGTAATATATAACCAGAGGTGGAAGAAGTACTCAGATCCTTTATTTAAGTAAAAGTATTAATACCACACTGTAAAAATACTCAGTTACAAGTAAAAGTCCTGCATAGGAAATGTGAGTTGAGTACAAGTATGTATGTATCATCAGGAAAATGTTCTGTCTGAAAGTAAAAATACTCTATGCAGAAAAATCCTCACATTTAAGAAACTGGAAACAATCAAAACTGTTTTATGTAAACATGTAAACATGTTGTATGTGTAAGATATCTTAATTTGTGAAGTAACTTGTAACTAAACCTTACAGATTAATGTAGTGGAGTAAAAAGTACAATATTTCTCTCTCAAATAAAGTGGAGTGGAAGTAGAAAGTGGCGTGAAAAGAAAAGACTCAAGTAAAATGGATTTGTTTAATTTACAAGTCAAATTGCAGAAGGGATCCAATAATTAGAGTGGTTATTACTTTTATAAGCAGGTAAAATATAAAGACGGCTCAACGGCAAGAGAAAATTCACTCTGAAGAACATGATCTAAATATTACAAAATGCGTGTTGCTTGACGCAATATTTGTTGATTTCAAAAAGAACTTCATCACTGTATAGAACAATATAAAAATATTAATGACAACTTACTGTTACTGTCTGAACCTCCAGTAACCTGGACTGGGATGGAATAACCATCAGAACACATGACTTGACCCAGGTATGGAAAGTAATATCAACACACTGGACTGCAACCATCCACTCCCCTCCTTTCAGTCACATCCATTATGATGGAAGGGAGTGAGAAACCAGAGAAGTGTATTTTTATTGACTCTGGAACTCTGTCTGTGAAATGGCAGGAGGGAGCACCCAGAGGCTGAGGTTGGAGAGAGAAAAAGAAGCTCTTAGGAATGGAGAATGGGACACTGATATAGGGAAGTTCCTGTGTCCGCAGCCTCGAGGGGCATCCAGGCTTTATTTCCCAGGCAGAATGCAAATGTGTTATCCTCAAGCTCGGGTCCTCTACCAGAGGCCTGGGAGTTTGAGGGTTATGTGCAGTATCTTAGCTGTTCCTAGGACTGCACTCTTCTGGACAGAGACCTCTGATGTTTTTCCTGGAATCTGCTGGAGCCACTCTCCCAGTTTGGGGGACACAGCCCCCAGTGCTCCGATTACCACTGGCACCACTGTTGCTCTTACTTTCCACATCTTTTCTAGCTCCTCTTTCAGCCCTTGGTATTTCTCAAGCTTCTCGTGTTCCTTCTTCTTGATGTTGCTGTCGCTTGGGATCGCCACATCTATCACTACTGTCTTCTTCTGCTGTTTGTCAATTAACACGATGTCTGGTTGGTTAGCCATCACCAGTTTGTCAGTCTGGATCTTGAAGTCCCACAGGATCTTAGCTCGGTCATTCTCGACTACCTTAGGAGGTGTCTTCCATTTTGACCTTGGGACTTCCAGCCCATACTCGAGGCAGATGTTCCTGTACACTATGACAGCTACAGTGAAGAAAATAAGTATTTGAACACCCTGCTATTTTGCAAGTTCTCCCACTTAGAAATCATGGAGGGGTCTGAAATTGTCATCGTAGGTGCATGTCCACTGTGAGAGACATAATCTAAAAAAAAATCCAGAAATCACAATGTATGTTTTTTTATACTATTTATTTGTATGATACAGTTGCAAACAAGTATTTGAACACCTGAGAAAATCAATGTTAATATTTGGTACAGTAGCCTTTGTTTGCAGTTCCAGAGGTCAAACGTTTCCTGTAGTTTTTCACCAGGTTTGACTCACTGCAGAAGGGATTTTGGCCCACTCCTCCATACAGATCTTCTCTAGATCAGTCAGGTTTCTAGGCTGTCGCTGAGAAACACGGAGTTTGAGCTCCCTCCAAAGATTCTCTATTGGGTTTAGGTCTGGAGACTGGCTAGACCACGCCAGAACCTTGATCTGCTTCTTCCAGAGCCACTCCTTGGTTCTCCTGGCTGTGTGCTTCGGGTCATTGTCATGTTGGAAGACCCAGCCTCGACCCATCTTCAATGCTCTAACTGAGGGAAGGAGGTTGTTCCTCAAAATCTCACAATACATGGCCTCGGTCCTCCTCTCCTTAATACAGTGCAGTCGCCCTGTCCCATGTGCAGAAAAACACCCCCAAAGCATGATGCTACCACCTCCATGCTTCACAGTAGGGATGGTGTTCTTGGGATGGTCCTCATCATTCTTCATCCTACAAACACGGTTAGTGGAATTATGACCAAAAAGTTCTATTTTGGTCTCATCTGACCACATGACTTTCTCCCATGACTCCTCTGGATCATCCAAATAGTCATTGGCAAACTTAAGATGGGCCTTGACATGTGCTGGTTTAAGCAGGGGAACCTTCCGTGCCATGCATGATTTCAAAACATGATGTCTTAGTGTATTACCAACAGTAACCTTGGAAACGGTGGTCCCAGCTCTTTTCAGGTCATTGACCAGCTCCTCCCGTGTAGTTCTGGGCTGATTTCTCACCTTTCTTTAGGATCATTGAGACCCCACGAGGTGAAATCTTGCATGGAGCCCCAGTCCGAGGGATATTGACAGTCATGTTTAGCCTCTTCCATTTTCTAATGATTGCTCAGACAGTCGACCTTTTTTCACCAAGCTGCTTGGACATTTCTCCGTAGCCCTTTCCAGCCTTGTGGAGGTGTACAATTTAGTCTCTAGTGTCTTTGGACAGCTCTTTGGTCTTGGCCATGTTAGTAGTTGGATTCATACTGATTTTATGGGGTGGACAGGTGTCTTTATGCAGTTAACGACCTCAAACAGGTGCATCTAATTTAGGATAATAAATGGAGTGGAGGTGGACATTTTGAAGGCAGACTAACAGGTATTTGAGGGTCAGAATTGTAGCTGATAGACAGGTGTTCAAATACTTATTTGCAGCTGTATCATACAAATAAATAGTTTAAAAAATCATACATTGTGATTTCTGGATTTTCTTTTTAGATTATGTCTCTCACAGTGGACATGCACCTACGATGACAATTTCAGACCCCTCCATGATTTCTAAGTGGGAGAACTTGCAAAATAGCAGGGTGTTCAAATACTTATTTTCCTCACTGTACCTGGTTATGGCGTTCTATGTACGCACTTCCTGCCTGCATCTTACACCCTGCTGTTATGTGCTGTACTGTCTCAGGGGCATCCTTGCACAGTTCGCACCTGGGGTCCTGCCTGGTGTGGCCTCTATTGATCTTGTACTGAGTGCCTGTTCTTGTGCTGCCATGATTAGTGCCTCTGTGCTGTCCTTCAGTCCAGCCTTTTCCAGCCACTGGTAGGATTTCTTGATATCAGCCACTTCTTCTATTTGTCTGTGGTACACGCCGTGCAGCGGCTTGTTCCTCCATGACGGTTCTTCCTCTTCCTTGTCCTCACCTTCGGGTTTCTGCTGCCTGAGGTATTCACTAAGCCCTTCATCTTTGGGGGCCATCTTTCTGATGTACTCCTGGATATTCGTTGTTTCATCCTGGACAGTGGTCTTGACACTCACTAGCCCTTGGCCTCCCTCACCCTATATATATATAGGTTAACACCACTGACTTCGGTACAGGTGAACGTCAGTTTGATTTCCGGTCAGGGCAGGTGTATCCAGGTGATTGCCGGTTCGATTCCTGGTCAGGGCGGGTGTATCCAGGTGGACCCTTAGGCAAGGTCCTTAATGCTACTGGCCTACCTCAGCCATGAGTGAAACCAAATACAAAAGCCGTACCGGCTCTGACGTCGCCCGGGTTAACAAGGTCCGCGTCAGTTGCTAGGGAACCAGGGCAACCTGATGAGAAATGGGCTACTGGAACAAGACATACATGGACTAGAGCAGAAAACATGGATCTGATGCAATGCTACTATACAAGCAACCCCAGTGAGAGGTGTTACATGGCTGCTCTGGCCACCCGCCTAAAGAGATACAAGGGAGAAGCAAAAGCCAGGAGAATAAACCGGATGTTCTCCACCAAACCATCCAAAGTCTACTTTCAGTGGCAGGGTAATAAGTGGCAGATCCACCCAGGGCTGAGACTGAACACTACTGGAAGTGCATTTGGGAGAAAGAGGCATCCCACAACACAGATGCTCAGTGGCTAGTGGATCTAAGAACAGATCACAGCAATCTCCCAGAACAAGAACCAGTAATCATTACAATGGCAGACATCCTCGAGACTGCAAGACCAGGCAGACCAATCTGTGCACCTCCTGGATTGACTACAAGAAAGCCTACGACTCATTGCCACATACATGGATACTGGAATGCTTGGAGATGTACAAGGTCAACAGGACACTAATAGCCTTCATCAAGAACTCAATGAGGCTGTGGAAAACAAGCCTGGAAGCCAACTCAAAGCCAATTGCACAAGTCACTGGAGGAAATGGAAATGTCCCCGTTTTTCTCCCTTTTCGGGGATTTTGTTCCCAGTTTTGATCTCGGACGTCTGGTGAATTTATATCATATCAGAATATTCTATTACTGTTAAGCACACTGTATCAAAGCTACATGTATGACCTGTATCACAGCTACATGTATGACCTTTTTAGCAAAACAAATGAAAATCAGTTCGGTATTCAGTGTGATTGATTAATTAATAGGCAGTAGCGGTCGATGCGGCGTCTACTCTCGTCTATGCAGGAAACCGCCTTTGGTCCACATTGCAACTTCCTCCTAAAGGCATACTTCCTCCACCACCATTTTTCTCCGTTCTGGTGTTGTGGCATTATTCCAAGCTTAGTTGTTAGTCCAAGGCCTCCTCTTCCTTGGTGAAGATGTCCCACTGCTGCTGTTGCCTCCTCCACTGCTTTGACTGGTCTCCATTTGCATCCAGACGCCAAGGTTGGCGGAATGATGCTCATCATTAAATCTCAAGTTGCTTGTTTACACATTCAGCTGTTATGGGGCAACACTACAATTTAATTGGAGTTGTTTCTGACCACCCAGCCCAATATTCATTTTCCTTTAGCTTGTAGGGGAAATATCTGGCTTTAGTTGCAAAACGCTTTACTGTGTTCACTAGCTAGTTGCTAACTGTATGCAGTATGGTGTTGAGCAGGTAGTGTACAGTAGGGGTTTTGAGCTTTTTCACTGAAAACAGCTGGCTGCCGCAGCCGGAAACAACTGTATGAGAATGGTTACTGTGTTTTCCTTTGTAGCCGGTGGGTGGTAATCTTTGTTATGATTTGGAAACAGCTGCAGCTTTGAAAGGATTTTTAAATCATTCAGTGGATGGAAGGTTTCTTTTCATCCAGATAGTTAGAAAACCCAAATGTATGCAGATACATGAGAAGCACACATTGGGGCTTTGGGCAGCTAAAGCTCTGTAAAGCTGAGGGGAGCTTCACATTCAGGTGATGATTCTCTTTGACCCCTTTGAACATTGTCATTTAATACATTGTGATTATAAAAATAATTTTGTGTGAAAACAATGGAATTTGAGGTCATGGAACAACTTGGGATGCTTGTGGTATCTTATAGCTGACACCGGTCATCATTATTTGTACAAATTAGAAAAACAGACAGCCTGTTTTATACAAGCTTTATTTAAAATGTAATTTCCAAGTTTTGCAATGTAGGAAGCACATTTTCATCAACAGGTCCTCATTGGACAGATGCTATGACATGGGACTCATCTCATTCCCAAATGGCCAGACACCTCACTGTCACAATTAGTATGTACATAGTGTGTTTGTATACAAGCAATATAAAACTTGGCAAATGGAAGGTTATTTGCTACTTCAATATGTAAAGAAAAGTTTTCCAATGAGTAAAAAAGATTTCTTAGCAAACCAATGACTCGTGGGGATGGACGGTTAAAAGACTTCTGTGTAATAGAACTTACAGCTGAATGTTAATGGCAGGTGGTTTACAAAACAGATTTGGACAGAAACAAGTAGAGAGCTGGACAAAGCATCACATCTTTATCACTCTGTAAATTAATTCATAGCGCAAATGTGATTTCACAGCTCACTTCTAGGAAACTAATTTATTTGATGCCAAAATGTAGAATCCTTGTTTATTCAAGTTATCCAAACGTCTGAGCACACTTTATTTTAATGCTATTACATACGCATGCCAAACAGCTATAAGGCCTTTTCCCATGAACATGGCCGGCGTCTTTGTTGCTATTGCTAAAACACTGGAAAATATCATTTGTAGGGTCAAAGTAAATTCACAATACAATGAATTAAAAGTGTAAAAATGTGCTTTTTTTGTTAATGAGAAAACATTCTGTTTCAAACAGAACATGTTTTCTAAGAAACTCCTCTTCCTGAAAAGACTTGAGGTAAATGGAACTTTGCACCATTCTCTCTATTTTCCACTGGTCTCAGATGACACTGGTAATAACCTGTGTGTCATTTTCATTAAATGGAGACAGCCACTACACTATTTTACCATCTCCTCCTTTTGTTGCATAAGACAAGTATTTAACAGTATCTTAATGTATGGAAACTTCCTATCCATTGTAACAGTATAAGTGGTTTTGTTATAATACTACTGATATTTAAAAAATAATAATAATAATAATAATAATAACACTGCTGTACAAGCGGCAAAAGAATAAATAAGCCATTAAGATAAAAATGCATGGCATGAATTGATCCAAGGTTAAACAATATAACATTTATGAGTAAAATAGGTTAAAATACAAAGAATAAAAGCCCTCATTAAGTCTACTTAATTTGAATAGAAGTTTTCGGTCAAGAAATGTATTATGTAGATGAGATTAAAGCTCATCTCAGGCATTGTTTTTTTTTCTCTATTTTCTCAAATAACACAATACAATTGGTCTCTAAATGTGGCATGCCTTTCTGCCTTTAGTCTTTAAAAGACCAGCCAGTCTTGTTTTCTAATTGTATTTTAAACAAAGGCACTAAATTTGAGGATTAAACAATCTCTCATTTGAAAAATGTATGCAAGTAAGCCTTAAATATGCATATATCATTAGGCCCAGGTGTTTGTTTTCTTTCTTTCCTACTCTTTTATCAACATACTTTTAAGACGCTCTGGAAATAAATTAAATTAGACATTTATTTAACACCAAGTTAAATTTCCCTATTACTGATACTATAAACCTCTTCCGTTAATGCCCAAACTGTTTTTCACATAACTGTTCTGTTAGGTTGGGTTAACGGAACACTGAAACACTGTGAAAACTGAAACATTGTGAAAGAAATGCTACAGTTACTATAGTATGAACTGTCCGAAATGTATTGAATAAGGGTTTTATCTGTGATTCCTGGGATCCTTCACAATGGTTTCCCTGTCAACGTTTTAAAATTAGTTAGCCTTGTCAAGCTAACAAAAAGTACTGTACATTAGCTTACGTGAGCTGATGTACAGTCACATCCTTATTTTCATAAAACAGGCAATTATTCTATTAAGTTATTGTTCATGTTTATGCTAGAATGTATTTAACTGTATTAAATTCCATCTAAAGAAAAATTGAAAGCAGGCTTAATAGGGGCTTGTATCCAGTATAAAAGAATACCTGTAACAATGTTATTCATTTTAAAAACACTTATTCTTGCCATCCTACTGCAAACTGGCCAAATGCTTACAGGGCATCACAGCAGTGCCCCATAAGCTCTCCTTGTTGTACTCACTAATACTTGAGGTAAAACCACTTCTAAGAAGCCATCTAGCAACATGTTGAGGAGAGGCTGGAACACTTTTTTGTCATGCAGACTGATTTGCAGGTCGCACCTCTCAAATATTTCTCCAACGCTAATGCAGACTCTCCTCCAACCAAGTCAATAAAAACACATGTGTGGAAATATGTCACCGAGGTACCCTGAAGCAGCCACGTTACACACTGCAGAAAAGGCATATTGGGAGATCAACTGCTGGATTGACAGACTACTGTGATATTCTGCCCCTGTCCTTGGTGTGTGTAACAGTTGAATTGTAACAGATTTAATGTGGTGTGGCGTGTCCATAAAGAGTGAGGGGGGGGAGAAAATAGTATGAATGGAGAGGGTAACAACGAGCAGGAGAATATGAAAAGCAAGGAACTGGAAAGGAGTTAAATTGTTGCCCCCTTCAGACTTGTCTGGAGGATACAATGCATGACACTGCAAACGGTTGTTAGTGCTCATGCTGCTGCTGGTGCGCTGGTTATTTGCAAGTTGTGTCAATGCAAAGTCATGCAAACAGTAGGCAGGCAGGTTCATGCATCGTGCGCCTTAGCCTAACCCAGCCTGGGGCCAGCGCAGGCCAACAACAGGCAGGGCTGAGCCACACAACGTTTGGCCAGTTCGTTGGTGTGCCTGTCATGCAGTGACATTGCTGTTGAGGGAGAGAGAGAGAGATATAACGGTCAGACGGCGGGGCCTGTTAGAATAATTCTGAGCATGATTTGAACATATACACAGCAAACAAACAGGATTAATTCCAATACTTCTAAACGTCTGTCATGTTAAGAAGAAATCATTCATGATGTGCCTTAAAAACAATGACAATGTAAACAGAGTGGAACCACAAATGGATTGCAGAAAGGACAGGAACAGCTGCAACAAGCATGCCTATTCAAGATTCCTATTTAAAGTGGCATGGGCAACTCTGTGTCGTGCTTATCAAAACACCTTCTTACAAACCTTGAAAAACCTTTTGACAATGATAGCAATCAACTGATTCTAAAATGATATGAAAAATAAGTCTGCTTCAATGAGTAAACGCCTTCTCTTTGTTTTAATGCCACAACGGGCAATCTAAAAACCCAATCCCTTTTCAACCCCACAGTCCCAGGATCTAAAACTCAGGAACTATCTTGTGACTTCGACACATCTTTCTGTTTAGTGTGAGGAGGGACGCCTGCAATGTTGCAAGTATCATATTGACCAAATACCGTGCAACATATATTTAAATCTAACACTATGACACATACAGTGCCGTCCGAGACAACCTGGTAAATGCTGGTAAAGCTAAAACCATGTCAAACATTGCTCGACGTTGGCTCCTGTTAAGAAACATAATGAAAACCATTCTACACAGTTATGTCTCACATTGACCTTTGCCACAATCTACCTAGCTGGGGATTGCAGCTTCTTAAACCACTTCAAACAGCTGAAGCAGTTACTTTAAAAAATATTACCATTTACAATTAATGCTACACTATCACCAGCCGACAGTTACCTATTGTTTTCTCTCCATTTTTTTTTTTCTCATGTCGCCCTATTAGAGATCATTCAGGCCATTTAGCACGCAAATGGAACATTTACATGATGACTATACATCTTCCTATGCCTCAAAGTATTTGTTGCTCAATACTGCATCTAAATCAAAAACATAACACGGCAGAAGGGCAACGTATCACCACTTAAAATGAATTACAATTCAAACACTTGACATGTAAATAAAAATAGCTGCAGAAAGCTCCATCATAAGAGTTAAAACAGATAACACAGGACAGAGCATATGTCAACTCCACTCAAGAAACAAGATTAACCTCAATTGCTATGACAGGTAGACATGTGCATGAATACTGCATGAACAGGCAGAGCGGCTCCCCTAAACAAAAAATTGTCAGTCACTTGTCAAGAAGATGAGATTCTTCTCTGCCTTGGGGATAAAATGTGCCTGCCTGACAATAGTTTGCCACAGAGTACAGGTTGAGGAAGAAAGAGAAGGTGTTTGGGGTGATTAGTCAGGCCCTATCAAATATGCTGGGGTGTTAAAAGGGTAGGAGCCTGGCATCAAAGCGGTCAGGGTAAAATATGCTTAGTCTTAGATTTTGGACAGCCTTGCCTGGCATCTCTACCTCATGGATCTGATCAAGAAGGAAAAAACAAACAAACAGGAAATCAATAGGCAGATTGCAGGAAAACAAGAACGTCCATTAGAAATAAATGGAAATAGTGTGCCTCAAAAAAAGGCACATCTACTGTATGTAAGTTCAGGGGATTTGTTGTATCTTTCTGCCCTGATGCCATCTACCTTGCGGTAGCTGGCTGGACGTGGCCCGGATAGGAGCGGCGTGTGCTGGTGGCTTGTCTTTGCCGGGCCAGGAAGGACTGACCAGAACCGGTGTTGGCAAGTCTGTCTTCAGCCGCCTTCTTCTGCAGAGACATGCCCTGCGTGAGAGTACCAGAGGAAGTAAGTAAGTCACCAGAGAATCAGAGCTACCATCAGTGCACTAATTTTGATGCATGACAAAGCAAATTAGCTCAAACACAATATTAGCACCAATTTAACGACCCATGAACATTAACACCAGCTATTGATCAAATGTGTCAGAGCAAACATCGCTAAGCTTATAGAAAAGCATGGGCTGCCCTCTAGTGGTTAAAATACCTTCCTGCATCATTTCCAATTGACGATTACTTCTTATTCCATGCAGTACTGGACCTACACTTAAAAGGACCAACTGACTCCAGTCGTTTTCTGGACAATTAATGCGTAGGCATGGTAGGTATTGTTTAATGTTTTACTGCTGGTGACGGCTCACAACTATTTCTTGGGTCAGCTGTGTATTAATATAGGGCTGCAACTGAATGATTATATACATTATTATGTAATAGTTTGGTGAATTTAACAGCAGAGAACAGTGAAAAATGCACATCACAGTATCCTAGAGAATGTCTTAGTTGGTCCGACATAGAGTTAAGACCCTTAAGATACTCAATGTAATTGATAAAATCGTTGCAGTTCTATGTTTACAAGTAACAAGAAGTCATTAGTGTGTTCCGCAAATAAAAAAAGGACACTGGTCAAAAACTGTCACAGTTTTAAGTCATTCTTACCATATTGTACCAGGCTGACACAATTAGTTTCTCCTCATAATCTCTCTGGCTTTTTGTCTTGTCCATCTCTTTCTGTTTGGAAGAAACATAAAGAAGCAAAAAGAAATGAAGCAATGCAAATGTATTTTTAAGATACAACACACTGTTGTACGGAACAATCCAGGAAATGAAATGTCGTCGATATAGACTATCAAATGGGTGACCGGTTAACCCAATTGATCTAGAAGCTCTCGAGTTCACCCCTTTCCTTACCAGACCATCCAACTCTTCTAATACTTGATTACCTCCAATGAGTGCAACATCCTGTCCTTCTCCTGCAGCTGGTTCTTCAGGGCCTGGACCTCTGGGCCTGAACCCTGGTTCTGTTTGGGGTCCAGTGTCCGGATCACCTGGAGAGGACACGTTCAACCACATCACATACATTTGCTTGTTGACCCACACCTACAACAATACACTGAGAAAACAATAATTCCCATGTTAGATAGTAAAGAGAATATACTCACACTCTTGGCTTTTTCCAGGTATTTCTTATATCTCTCCTCCATCTGTTTCATGTCTTCATCTTTCTTCTTCAACGCCTCCTCCAGCTCTTCCACTCGTTGGGCTGAGAAGCAACAACAAACATGTAATGTCCCGTTTTGTTTTTGGTATATTTTATTTCTCCTTGGCAACGTTTTGAAAAATACTGTTTTATGTCTCAGTTTTGTATCTGTACCACAACCTATCAAATAATTTCAAATTTGAAAAATGAAAAGGACATATGGTGAGAAAGGATGGAGGTCAAGAGGCTGCAACTGCACTTCAAACTCACAGCTGCTGTTGTATTTCGGCTCCATCTCATCGATGAAGGCATTCTTCTTCAGTAACTCATTGTTCAACTCTCGTACTTTCTCCCTGATGAAGAGTCAAAGCAATTTGTAAGGCCTAGTTTTGTTTAATAATTCATAGAAAGCATCTATTTAAATCAAGTTTGGTAATTCTGGCCCAGCAAAACATGGTGACACAGGTTTGTAAGACAGTAACTTACATGTGCTCCTCATATTTCTTCTTCAAAATGGAAGACTGAAAAAAGACAAACAAAGGATGTGTTTTATAACATTATATGCCAATCTGTACAACCTACAGAGACGTAGGTCTTCAAAATGACTAGATACATTCAAAGAGACACTCTGCTGGATAAAGGCAGGAGTTACAGCCACATTGTGTGCCATGCTGGTTGAAAAGGACCTCTCAAAGTTGTAATTAAAAGGCACCACAAAATAACAAACCCTGCATGTTTCCCTTCTCATCCAACAGAGGGGAGAGTAGAACAGATAATGATTGAAACATGTTATTAAAGTGGTATTATGCTACAGTAAGATATATGAAATTACTGTAAAAGGCCATCAATTAGAGAAGTGATGCAGTCCTCAAACCAAACCGTATGACATGTAAACAGGAGGCCCCAGGTTGGATAATCACAAAGAATAGTTATAGTTAGAGCAACGGTCTGTTTGTTTTTTTATGTATGTTTTTTGATTATGTAGCCATTGCCACTATCCATGTGGTGTGCAGCAAAATCATGTGAGAGCAGAAATCTGCAGAGTATCTCTAAACTAGAAATCATACTGCATCTAGGAAAGAGGAAAGTCGGTTTTCTACAGAAAGGAAAGCATGTACAGGGTGCCAAAGGACTGATTAAAGAAGGTCTCTATTTCTAACAGGAAAAAGAGATCTGCAGAAACTCGACTCCTAGCTAAGAAGAAAGTAACTCTTACTATGTGCAACAACTCAGTGTAACAAATGCATGGAGTTGTAATTCTTTTCCCAAAAAAGTAGATTGTATTTTGGAGTTCTTGTTGCATTGCTCTAAGATGTACTGTATGTACAGTATATAACACATGAGCACATTTATTACATTCTGAGTTGTTACACATTTGTTTCAGTAAGTCGAAAAAACAAAAAAAAACACCTTAAAAGAACAAAGTCTAAAAGAAGGAACTTGTCAGGAATCACAATGTTATACTTACTATGGCCTGACAGAGGGAGCATTATTTGAAAAGAAAATGCACATAGTATTTCAAGTATTTCACTGATTGGCAAGAATCACAGACCTGCCAAATGTGGATGGTTTTACATCCGATATACAATCTGTATGAGTGATAAAGTGTTTTTCCAATCTTTGCACCTGATTTGGCACACCAGCTCCTTACCTGAGTGAAATTCTACTGATAATTTTGCTTAAATAAAAAGGTATTCCTAAGCAATTCCCTTCATAAATGGGATAATTAATTCTCTGCTTATTAGATGTTTGTTCTGCATCTATAAAACAGTACATGTTGTGTTCATTTTGAGTGAAAAGACACATGATTAAAGCAATAGTGACAAGATTGCTACTGGGATGCAAAATCTATACAGGCCGGCAGGAATGATACCGAAAACCCATGAAATGATTAGTTTTTAGTATTTAAAATCAGGGTTAATTATGCAGTAAAGGAAGATGGTGTTTGACAAGCATGCAAGCTCTCTCTCACACATAAAACTTCTTGGGAGGTGCTCCAAACCATCCTAAATACCAGTTGTCCCCTATAAGGAACTGGTTTGAAGGAGACAGGGAACAGAGAAGAAAGCAATGAAAATGTCCGTCCTTTTGCCTCTCCGCATCACAGACAAAACAAAAGTTAATAGACATGTTAATATCAACTAGAACTGATTTATGTTGCTGATTTTACGACTGTTTGAACCAACATTTAATGAATTTACTGCTGCTATCAGAGCTAACTATGGCTACAGCATAAAAACTTTGTAAAAGCGCACACACAGAAAAATAAGATCATGGATACTGGTGTTAGAAATGATTAAGTTACACTCACCTATAGGATTATTAGGAATACCATACTAATACTGTGTTTGCCCCCCTTTCGCCTTCAGAACTGCCTTAATTCTACGTGGCATTGATTCAACAAGGTGCTGAAGGCATTCTTTAGAAATGCTTGCCCATACTGATAGGATAGCATCTTGCAGTTGATGGAGATTTGTTGGATGCACATCCCGGGCACGAAGCTCCCGTTCCACCACATCCCAAAGATGCTCTATTGGGGTGAGATCTGGTGACTGTGGGGGCCATTTTAGTACAGTGAACTCATTGTCATGTTCAAGAAACCAATTTGAAATGATTCGAGCTTTGTGACATGGTGCATTATCCTGCTGGAAGTAGCCATCAGAGGGTACATGGTGGCCATAAAGGGATGGACATGGGCAGAAACAATGCTCAGGAAGGCCGTGGCATTTAAACGATGCCAAGAAAACATCCCCCACACCATTACACCACCACCAGCAGCCTGCACAGTGGTAACAAGACATGATGGATCCATGTTCTCATTCTGTTTACGCCAAATTCTGACTCTACCATCTGAATGCCTCAACAGAAATTGAGACTCATCAGACCAGGCAACATTTTTCCAGTCTTCAACTGTCCAATTTTGGTGAGCTCTTGCAAATTGTAGCCTCTGTTTCCTATTTGTAGTGGAGATGAGTGGTACCCGGTGGGGTCTTCTGCTGTTGTAGCCCATCCACCTCAAGGTTGTGCGTGTTGTGGCTTCACAAATGCTTTGCTGCATACCTTGGTTGTAACGAGTGGTTATTTCAGTCAAAGTTGCTCTTCTATCAGCTTGAATTAGTCGGCCCATTCTCCTCTGACCTCTAGCATAAACAAGGCATTTTCGCCCACATGACTGCCGCATACTGGATGTTTTTCCCTTTTCACACCATTCTTTGTAAACCCTAGAAATGGTTGTGCGTGAAAATCCCAGTAACTGAGCAGATTGTGAAATACTCAGACCGGCCTATCTGGCACCAACAACCATGCCACGCTCAAAATTGCTTAAATCGTCTTTCTTTCCCATTCTGACATTCAGTTTGGAGTTCAGAAGATTGTCTTGACCAGGACCACACCCCTAAATGCATTGAAGAAACTGCCATGTGATTGGTTGATTAGAAAATTGCATTAATGAGAAATTGAACAGGTGTTCCTAATAATCCTTTAGGTGAGTGTATTATGTTATTATTAAAGGTTGTTATAAAGAGTTAGTTACAACAACAAGAAATCAAAAGTGATTTCAGCTGTTTCCTATCCACCGTGACAAACGTGTACACACACACAAACAAATGTGCCTGTGAAAGAATCGGTCAACTCATTTTGCCTTTCATTTTTACAAGTTACTTTTATAGTAAAATACCAAAACCTTGAGCCTTCAGGAGGAGCAGGGTACTGCAGTGTTGTAGACCATCTTTGTTTAAGTGTGCTATGGTGGGAAATTGACTCTCTGTGGTTTGTTACCAACATTTCAACTGCTATTGGAGTTATTCACCAAGAATGCAAAACAAACATGTCATTACTTACATCGTCTGCTTTGGAACCCTGTTCTTGAAGATTTTTCTGTAGCTCCTCCACCTGACTCTGTTCCTCCATCAGGCGCTGATTGATTAACCTAGATAAACACAAAAGACCAGTTTGACAAGATAGTTTTAACACGTCAATGAGCAAACATCAGAGAGGCAAGCTGCTCGGTGTAAGAGATTGGTGTAAATGGGAGATTGATCTAAGTTCCAACACAGGGAAACACAATCAGCCCACATTGAAAGTGTGGCTCTCAAAACTACATGAACAGACCAAAATATTTTCTCTTTGCTCTATTTTCATTTAATTTGAATAAGATATTGAGCTTGAAGGACAAAATGCAATAGTGCTTTTTCTAGTCAAATTCGACGAATTCAACCTGCTAATCCTGCAAGGCTGCATGTTTCTGTGCTCTTTGCTGACCTGTTCTCTGTCTCCAGTTCATTCTTTCTTCTGCTGGCATCCTCTAGTAGACTCTGCAACAGTGCAATCTTCTCATTGTCTGATCCCTCCTGGGCCAGCTTCAACATCTTGTTCTCATGCTGAAGACGAATCAAATGTTCTCTGCAACAAACACATGGGACGAAAGCAAGTGTGAATGCCAAACAACACTATAAACACAAATTGTAGAAACAACCAATATTGGTCCTGTACTCAACAAACATAAAATATGTACCTCAATGTTGTCAGACTAAAATTAAATCAGATATCATCATGGCTGAAGACAAACAGAGATCACCGGTGAGAATACATTATTGCATGTGTTGTTCTGTGATTTCATTATCTGTCCCAGGTAACGTTTTGGCATAAACTGCGCTGCATCACTCAATATAATGTGAGACATTGTAATTTTGTTAGCACTGGGAACACACACACACCTTATGTGAACATATGCAACACATCTGCTGGCTGAGTCTAGTAAATACTAAATCATTTGCTGCAACAAGACTATTGTAATGCTGCTGTAATACTGCAAGTGTTTGACTGTCAAACTGATCGACATCGTCTTCACCGGGGCTAAACATATGTTTGAGACGCCCACCGAGAAGCCACTATCTTGCACTGTTCCTCCAACTGACTGACTGCATTCTGATGATGAACTTTGTACTCCGAACAGAGAAATGTCAGGTGGAAAGACAAGGCAGAGATACTTCCTTTCTCCCTTCAATCCATCAGCAGTACTAAACAGATAAGACTGACTCAGTTTTTTGATAGTGTTAAACTCAAGCTGTCTCTTCTGTCCTGTTTTTTAGGGTGTGGCTGCCGACTCCTTTCCAACTAGAGAACTGACTAAATGTTTCAAGATGAAGTTAACAGCTGCTGGGTAGCAAAGGTTAGACCAGGGAAGGCAAAGGAAGACTTGAAAAGAGGTTCCAATACAGCTTGGAAAAATATTACAGCAATATGCAATACCAGATTTCTTCTGGGGGAGATGTGATTTCTACTCTGCAGTAGATTAAGAGAATAACTACATTTCCAGCTGTTGTTCAGCTGTGTTATAGTTTAAAAGGGAAAATGTTGCTTATAAAAGCAACAGGTTGAATCTGTCATAACGGCACAGTCACATTTTCCACACTCACTAACAACCAACAGACATAAATAAGCATGAATCATTATCAATTCTGTATTTCACACACAGTTCTTCTTTTCAGATGTTTCACATAAAATGTTGCTATTGCAACATTTTACACCTTCGAAAGCTTGGAGGATATGATATTAGCTCAGGGCACAACAGCTTTTCGTTACTCTTCCTCTAGGTGGTAATGATTAGCCTCGACTGGGTTACCTTAAGTACTCCCCCCCCCATTTGTTGCTTTGAGAGGATTTCAATGTAAACCCATATTTATTTTGGTTCACGAGTGTTGACAAAAAATCAGGCACAGTATGCTGCCAGCAGAAAACCCAGCCCTCTTGAAAAGCAGCAGTCAGGCTGATGTAACTCACACACAGCTATTACATAACTCGCTACAGAGACGGCTCTTTTTAGGCCAAACTCATCTGCTTTAAAACAGCAGAGAGAGCAAGAGGAACACGCTGTAAACCCTCTGGAACAACAGCACTACAGACAAGACTATACCGACACACACAGACAGACAGACAGACACACGTTATACTGGTACAGCTCTAAATGACTACCTTCTCTTTTTTTTAAATCACCAAAAGTGAAACAAAAACATAGGGTTCAAAATTCATACCGAATCTCTGGGGTGGTGATCTCAGCAGCCAGCGAATCAGAGCCATCGTTGCTGACCATTGGGAACAAACCTGAAACACACCGAAAATACAGGTTAAACCCAACTATTTAGGCTCAACCAAGTAAATTCAACTTTGATTTAAATAAAGGCCATTAGGTCAGATTTAGCCACTCTTGATCGTTACTCATTTCACCTGATGTAAGCTGTCCCTCCTGGGCTTGGACACAGTGTAGCTCCTCAATTGTTTCCTTCAGAGAGTCTCTCTCTGTCCGCATACGCTACAGAGGGAGAGAGAAATGTGTGAAGGGGTTATACAGAAGTCTGACAGAGGGAAATAGTGCAGGGTCTGCAATGAAGATTCCCAACAGAATTCATCTGTCAAATAAGTAGAGATGTTTAGGAATGGGAATCGTTTTAAAAGTATCGGGAATCGTAAAAATCCTATTGATACCCAACCCTACTCCTCTGTATGTATGGCGTTATATTTGCAAGAACGTGTATTTATCTTCTTGCAGAGTAAAACGAATACTGTTGGGTAATTATGGTATAGTGTACCTGTATTTATATTAATACAACAAATTGTCCACACAAATTGTACATACATCTTTTTCTTTTTGTAGAGAGTCCACTTTCTCTTTGACGCGTTTGTACTCGAACTCCATCTTGTCGGCCTTTTTAGACTCTTCTGACAGTCTATTCTGAAGTTCGACCACCTGTGCAGAGAAAGGGCAGTTAATGGGAACACATTATCTCTCAAAATATACATCCAGGGGCCATATAAATAATGAGAACTGCATGTGTCCCTCAACATGGCCGTGGGTTGGGTACCTGTCTTTTGTATGTCTCCAGCTGGCCCTTGGTAGCATTCGCCTTTCGTAACTCTTCTTCCAAACTGACGGTGCTCTGCATTAACACTGTGTTCTTCTCTTCCATAAGCTTATTCTGCAACATAGCGACAGAAATGTAAATTTTATTTGTGCCGTCTAACTACAAATTAACAAATAGACCAACAAACGTGTGTCAGTCGGTAAAAGATATCTATAGATACTAAACGTTTCTTGCTAACCAATGGACACTGTGTAATGTATTATAAGGGACATTTCGTAGATGTTATCACAGTAAATGCATTCAGTTATTGCTGCAGACTGTTGTCTGTGTACCTGTCTCCTGAGAAGTCCCATGTCCTCTAGTTTCTTCTTGTAGTGCTCCACTGTGCCCTCCAGCTTTGACACTTTGTCTGATGAATGCCTGGGGAGGGAAACAACAGGCACTTTCATTTTGTGGTGTTACATTTAGAAAGGAAAAGGAGATGGGAAATCTTCACCAAGGCTCTGTTTGTGTAGCAACACACCTGTAACAACAGAAGTCTGAAATAACAGGATAGTGGTTCAGCAATACATTACTTGTCTTGCATCATCTCCTGTTTTTTTTTTTACTCATTAAATTCCCATCAGGCCTTTGGAATCCCTGTCGTGTTAAGCTTAGTTTGCTTTACTCAAGTAACCTCAGTGTGTTGCGAGGCAACAGTTTGCATCCTTGTCTTACCGGAGGACATCCATCTCGTCCTTGAGAGACTGGGCTTCATCAGCCAGCGACGCAAGTTCTTCATTCTGCGACTTGACATCCAAGAGTTCTTTTTCAAGCTCTTCGCAACGAATCCGATAATCATCTTTTGATGCCTCCAACCTAAAAAAAAAAAAATTACCAACAATAATCATCTTTAAAAATCCGATCGGCATCAGTCAATCCAAGTCTCACATTTTTATATGACTTGAACATTGCTTTGCTTTTAGCACCTCCACACCTAAAAGTTTCTTCCTGCAGTTGCTCCAGTTGTGTCTGCAGCTGGAGGTGTCTGCGTCCGGCAGGGCTGTTTATGTCCTCTATGGAGTCAGACTGGTTAAGTCTCTCCATCAGGATCTGGTTTTCTGCCAGCAAACTGCTCTTCTCCTCTTGCAGGGCTGCCACCTGTGGGAAGGAAGGGAGGGAAAAGGAGGGCAAAGAATAGAAATGCAAAAGGAAAAAAATAAAGAGAAAGGGAGCAGAAAGGAATGGTTCAGTAGTGAGATACACAGAAGTGGATGAGTAGGGAGAAGACAAGGATTTGGATAACAAGAAAGGTGGAAAATAGAGGAAAGTTTTTAAAAAAAAAAAGGGATGGCAAGAGGTGCAGAGAATAGAGGGAAAGAATGTTAAAGAAGGAGGGTAGAGAAGCAGAAAAGGCAAATTAGTTTTCAAATTGTATTCCTCAGGTTACTTTAATCTACATGTAACTTCTTTTTCTTACATTTAATCCATTAAGTTATGATTATACCACTGCAGCATTGATTCTGGTAATAAAGCAAGCACACACCAAACACACGTCAACATGGCAAACCAACAAACTCCAACATAGCAAAGAGAGCTACATATGGTTTGATGTTGCTTTCTCAATGTGATTGACAGGGTATCAAACTCCACACAAAGCAAAGCAGAAGCCGATTTGTTTGTTTGTAATGTGCCACTATTGATACTAATTAATGACCAAGTCTGCTGCTCCTCAGAAAACTTAAGAACTGATCTTAATATTTGTTTGAAGAGAAAATACTGTAAAATGAATTCTTATATATTTATTATATTATTATATTATATTAAAAAGGGTTATTTTTTAATTACCTGGCATAGAAAGCCATTACCACATTCAATCATTTCTCAACCCTGACTGTTTGTAAAGTTGCCAGGATTAAAGCTACAGTGCCACATGTGGAATTCTAAGCAACGTCAACAACACTGTCTTGCCGCGTCCACACTATATAAGCCTTATGTAATCGTGCACGTGCCCCCACATATGCCCCATAATTAGCTTTGTAGTAACTCATTTGGCAATGGCTAGAATGTAACGGATGTTTATTAATATATAATAAAAAATGCCAATAGGTACTGTATTTCAGACTTTTCTTCTAGCTATGTTTGCTTTTTGTTTTGAATGTTAAGACTATATGTCTGCTTTTTTTTTTAAATGTTAATGTGTAAAATGTATGCCATTTAAATGTCATTAACACTGTAATGTGGAAGCATTCTGGGAGAACTTGAACTGATGTGAAATTTCCCTCACTGCAACAAGCATATGTCCCATCACAGCTGTGACCAGAGAAGAACGTAAATAGAAAGGTAGTCAGGAAACGGTTCCCTAAAGACATACTTAAATCACAAATAGTAATATCACATATGAGTAATATACAGGATGTGAATTTTTGTTGTTGTTGCATATATTCAACAGTTTTGACTCCTTCCTTGTTTCCCCTTCCTGTCTACTATTGCTGTGGGGAAGCAATGAAACGCACCAAGGTAAAAAGACACAGGGTAATTAGTGAAGGAGTGACAACTGACACACCCACACAAAGCTGCAGTTGTGGCTGGTGTGCCCCAAAAGAGGATCACATTTATACGTGTGCACAAACATGTACACACACATGCACACATAATTAGGAGAAGGGGGATCTGGATTCCGAAGGGGAATGCTGGTGCAAGCAGAAAAATCCAGAACTATTAGACACACCATGAATGGAAAAAAGAGACAGAAAGAAAAGAAAGTTTGGATTTACCCTCTCTTCTAGCTCATTAAAGTCTAACCTCAGTCTATCACGCTCCTCTTGGACATGGAGAGCCTTTAAAGCAAGGCACACAGTGTTGAAATAGTCAGGAAATAAGAGGAAACCCATTTAACAGTACAGGAAGAGGACAACAGGAGAGCAGGTCAACCTTTAAATTACAGCTCCATTTTTCTGCAATAACTGTCATTAGCAGAAAGAAAATGTAAATAAAATATGTCCATTATGATCAACTGATAGATTTTAGAAAAGTTTATCAGTGTTGAGGTAAAGAAATTCATAATCTGGATAAGTCCATCAATAATAGAATCAGCTGTATTGATATTATGTAATTATTGTGTAATTATGCAAAAAAACAGGAGCTGATTTGAAAATGTAACCAAAAATAGCAATAAGAAGTATGACACAATCAGTAAGATAATAAAAGAGTTACACACTATAGCAGCAAAGGTAAGATTAAAACCTAATTGGGTGGACATAAGTGTTATTGTATCGTTTCAGTTATTACACAAAAATAATTGCTAAAGGCTAATGAGTAATGCCTGACACTCAACAGTTAAATTATACATTTGTGTCATTTTCCTAACAATACCTAATAATAACTGATGAATATGTTAAGCATTTGGGAAATTTAATGATGGAAATATTTAGGCACCATGAATACAAAGACCAAATGGTCCTGTCATAGTAACCGGCCGCAAATAATAAAGTTATCCACTTTAAAAGGGGAACTATGCAGTTTTTTAAGCTCAATTTACCTTAACTGAACAGCTTCGGGAGTCACTGGAATGGTTATATGACTTTTTCGAGTTGAATGGTGGTCGTCTATCTTCCCCCCTAGCACCTGTGAGCGGAAAAACCACCCTTGCAACTTTCGGCCGGCAAGTTGCCGACCTTATCGTCACAAAGGACTGCGTGGTATCAAGTCTCGTGATGTAACAAATTGCTTCACGGCACTGCACACATACGCCCATTCAAGAACCGGCTAACAAGGTAGCGATGGAGTTTTTTACAATATTGTCATGGCTGAGCCGACAAAAAAGAAGCAGAAAGCTAGGAAAGCATTGTCGGAGGAACAGAGAAAGAGGAAGCGGCAGACTGACCGAGCGAGGAGGCAGACACAAGTAAACAGAGGAGCTGCCAAATATCTAATCCGAAGCTGTAGGGGGGGCTCTCTAAAGAAAAAAAGAGCAAAAAGCGAAGAGAAAGAAATTGCCAGAACTGCATAGCTCTCCTTTAATGTCAGTTATAACTTTTTAATAATGTGCCACTGTGATAACTAACTGAACTCTAAAACTTCGCCAGGCCCACTCCTGGTGTTGTCTTTCCGGCTAGTCATTCAGACATACGAAAGAAGTACCTGCACACTGCGCTGTGATGTACAAAACCAGCGGTCAAACAGCCGTAAATACGGCATATAAAACCAACCTGCATGTCAAGCTCGCGGCACCTCTGGGCAATCTCTTCCTTGGTAGACAAAGCATCATTTAGCTCCTCTGCTGTCTTCTTCAGCTGTCAAGAGAAAGTCACAAATAAAAACCCTGCAGATTTACACACAAAATGTATTGTCCACTTGGATGAGACTAAAGAAACACACTTTTACATCTCACTGACACGTTGGCTTAACGGCTAAACAAGTACATCTACCCCAAAAAAACAGTGGGGGATGCTTTTGATGCAGTTTATACACAGTAATGATTGCACAATAGCACAGCACTTCTGCTGAAGCTAGCTTTTCCACATATCCAGCTGTTTTACAGGTCTGTGGCCAAAACAAGGAGGAGGGTAACGAATTGGTTGATTGGGAGAACTGGGAAAAGTTTTGTAGGGAGTAATGTGTGTAATGAGGTTTCAGTGGACAGTCCAGATACTGGAGGGTGTCTGTGTGTGATATCAAAGAGTTTGAGTTTTGTGTGAATGTTCCATTTTGTATCTTACAAGTAAAGTCTATTTAATACAGGAAAGTTACATTTAAACGTGTACATACTTCCTGACAGTACAAGTGTGTCTTCTGAAATTAGAGACCATATTGATGACACTGGCGGTTCTATAAAGTCTCCATACCTGTCTGTCTAGATCCACATACGAGTCATTTCCTCCCATCACCGGTGTCTCTTTACTCATCAGCTGCAGAAACACACAAAAACAAGTTAATGATTCATGTGACTTGCACACAGCGCCGACACCTTGTTACACCTTGGTTCAGCGATGATGCCAACCAAGCAACCAGCTGATCCTGCAGATGTGCCATCCCAATCCCACCCACAACCCTGTTTCTATTAACACTCTATCTGACCAATCCTATCTAATTCTCATCACGAATCAATAATTACCTGCAATCAATTTGACAACAGGTCAAAATAGCATGAAAGTTCACCTCTTGGATGGCTGTCATGACAACATGCTGCACTGACTCCTCCATCATCATTATGGTCTGGATATATTCTGGAGAGCACAGAGAAATAGACAAAATGATGGGAGAAATTTGAGCCTCTCAGTCAGCTGTAAATGCAATGCGATATCACAGAACATTGTTTTCCAATATAAAATTGCACACACACGTGTAGAAGATATATACCTTGTTTCTGTTCACAGTTGACAGCACAGCCCAGTATAAGTTGAAGCATCCTCCCAAGTTCTGCTGCGTCAGAGTGCTCACCAATAAGGTTAACATCTGGTAGCGTGAAGTCGTTAATGTGCTGACCTAGGATCTAGACAGGCACAAAAGACATTTTAATAATCACAATATATCATTATATGAAAAGTGGATTATCATAACCCGTGTTGTGCTACAGCGGTTGAGGGTGGTGTCGACAGTCACAACTTGTCCCTGTTAGCAACACATATTCTTATGTAAAGTGGATGCTAGGTACTGATCAAATCAAAATGAATGAATGATTCTTCTTACCTCCTGGTTATAGTCTAGAATGCCTTTTAGAACTTTCTTTAGATTGCTGATCTGAAACAAGAGAGAATGTCCCTAGAATATTACAAATACCAATACAACTAAAACAGCCAGAGTTTAAGTACTACAGGTGAGATGCAACAAAAAGGTTAAGATTCAGATATTTCTATATTTTGAAATGTGACAAAAATGTAGCGGGATTACCTAAGTCATTGGGACCATACAGTAAAAACAGATAATCAACATTCCTAGAGATATTACTCATTTACAAATGGAAAGGTCACCTGCTAATGAAACAAAGACTAACTGATGCTTACCTTTAACCTCCAGTTGTCTCCAACCTCTGGCTTGACTCTACTAATCCAAGAGTCATTGAAATACACTACATCTCTAGAAAATTTGCAGAGACACAAGAAAAGAGATTAAAAGAGTAAAAAAAATTTGAAGTGAGAGCATCAAAAAGGGGCATCTTCAGAATCTACAGGTTTAGGAAATTGAATGAGAAAAATGCAGACAGTGATAGAGTCCTATTGAATGTTTTAATGTGTTTACTTATTAGTAAGAGTTATGTTTACAGTACGACCTGGCACATTTCTTTTCATAAAAATGTAACTTTTCTGACATGCCGCACTTCAGGATGAAAACTCACATTTTCTGTAGAGCTTGGGCCATGACGATGCCACTTGTCAAGTCTTCTACTGTCTTGCATGGAGCCTCCACTCCAAATGTCTGGATCTAAACAACAAACAGACACACATGTTGAGTGCTGGGTGCAGGATAAAACTAGTGCAATGACATCAAGTTGCAAGTAAGACTGCACGATATGAGAAAAATCTAATTGCAATTATTTTGACTGATATTGCAATATGGTTCATGATATTGGAGGGAATGATAATTCCCTCCAATATCATGAACCATATCGCAATGGAGGGATTCTTGTATAATTATTCTCATTTTCATTGAAGATTATTAACATAGAAAGAAATTTAAATGATTTTTAGTGGGATTTTTGCAAATCTGTACCAAACAACAATTTTTTCCCTTAGTCTGTAGGATACAATTTATAGGCCAGGACATCTCTGCTGGTTTGACATATATTTTGCCATTAATAAATATTGTCCCCCCTGCAATTTGGATATTACACTAGTCCATATTGCAATTTTGATACCATTGCGAGTAATTGTGCAGCCCTAGTTGCAAGTCTTTTAAGTTCACCTAAAATAATTTCCCCAAACATTTCACATGACAAGCAACAAAAATGGCATGTTATCTTTCCTTAGGAGTTCCCTGAAGGCCAGAGTAAATACAGTCAAGTATCACACTCACTGTTCCATTGTTCTTTTTCCATCCTTTACATTCTTCTCTATAGTTCTTCCTCCAGGCTGAACATTAGTTGCCCAGACTGAACTGAATATTTTAGTCTATATGCCAAGAGTCCACATGCCAAAGAAGGGGAAATTGAGAGCAGGAATGTTGGAATTCTGACAGGAAGTAAATGACGAGGTTTGAATTCTGCCTGCGTGTAATTCCGTCTGTCTCACTTCATTACGTGGAGCTCTCATGCCCTTAGTCCCATATTTACAAAGAGCAGAAGGCAGCAAAGACGAGATTCAGCACATTGGCCAAATACTTTAGACCACCTATCAGCCGGGGACACAGGTTAGATCCCTGATGAAGCATTTATCCGGGATCCATTTGAAGTAGCTGAGTTAAATGAACTGAGCTGAATGCTAAAAGTCAGACTCAAGCTGGACTTCAATATATTCACATATATATCAGCGTGTCATTGTTTTTAACATAAAATTCAAGACTAGTATCATTTTACTGTGAAAAGCAGCAACCTGCCTGTTGGGTAGGCAATAATATGCCATTTTGCTTGGTGTCCTCTCCGCTGCTATGAAACTAATAGCTGTAGAACAAATCTTAAAATAAACATGATGCAGGAACAGCACTATCTCCGATTACTGTCGGCAAAATGTGAGTATCCGTTTTAAAAAGATTTATAAGGGAGAGGTGAATTCACTCTTCTTATTTAAGTCATTCTTTAAATCTTTAGAACCATTTCCATATATGTGGGACATGAGCAACACCAAAAACTATCTAAGACCTCTATATTATCATTGTTAAGCAGAGACAGAGGTCAGTAAACAAGTAAACATTCCACACTGTACAAAGCAGAGGACACACTAACTGAACTTGGCATGAGGGTAACACAAGTGACAAGTGAAGAGTGTACTACACAATCAAGATTACACCCATTCCTGTGATGCTACATTATCACGTAGAGTGTGTAACATGTTGACTTCCTATGTTTAGATACTATAGAAAAACAAACCTGTCAAGTGATATAGCGATGAAACTGTTGCGTCACAAATTGCATTAAATTGGCATTTCAGACTGGTCAGTAGCTGTATTACAAACATGTTAACGTGTTAGCCACGCTCTGGAACACAGAATTATGCATTAAAAAAAAGGGAAGGGGGGGCACTTCAACAAGACAAATAACTTTTCTCTGGAGTGGCACAGGGCTAAAATTTGTTGAAATGAGACTAGCCTTACAGTACAAATGGTTGCATGTAGGCCTACACACATATTGTTCTAATGCTTGGTATTGGCTCTCCACTACTGCAACATTTGGTCTGCATCATTTCCCTTTGCATAAAAGAAATGAAAGAAAAGAAAGCCCTTCACAAGACAACCACAAACAGATTCCAGCAAACATGACTGCATGACAACAGGTCCAGAGCCATCTACAGATTAAGAAACCCTATCTGAGAATGGAATAAATCCATGATCGATTGATGCCAAGTTGGAATATTATTGACAAACACCGGCTGCGGTATTAGATCGATCACCTTCAATCTACCGGCTACTTGAGGTCCGACAAATCTGTTGCATTTTGTAGACTGACTGACCAACAGTATTGCATCCCCTTTTAGCAGGGCTCTGTATCTTTTTTTACACCATAAACCCAAGCAGCAATAGGTCGCCGTGGCCACATGAACGCCACATGCTTGACTGCGTGTTAGGTCAACAAACCTGTGGTATACATACCACTGGATTACAAAGCCTTTAAACAGAATGTATGCCCATGTGATGTCTCCTGAAAAGCCACAGAAGAGCAGTGCTGGTGAGTTGATTTTATGCTGTCTATGATATAGTGCTGGCACCGGCTGTCTGTGAAAGAAGCCCCCTTTTGCCAGCTCCTTTTTAATTACTGAAGCCACGTACATTTTGCTTTTAGGAGGTTTATCATTTGTGACACTTGCTGCCTTGAATGCTGATCAGTAATCAGATATATAAACACAAAGGATTTTGCAGTAATCAACATTGTTATAGAAATAAGATTTTTTTTGGATATCTATCTACAAGATTTAGGCTATTGATTCTATAAGAATCAATACCCTAAATGGCCTAAATGTTGAAACGCCTAGTAAGGGTTGGGGTTGCTGGGATTTGCTTAGACTGAAACTCAATGTCTTCTGGAAAAGGTTTAGTCCTTGTGCTAAACCGCTGAGCTGTTGTTCCTGGGCTAAAGGTCATTGGCCTGTGTCCCACAGTGTAAAAGGATTAATAGAAGCTATTTAAATGACAACATCAGATCTCTTTACATAGTGCATTAACATGCAGTTTAAAAAATATATATATTCAGGTTAAGGCAATACCCCGCGTTCTCAAACGCCATGTAAACACCTTACGTGGGTTAAAACTGGAGTTCTAATTGGACAGTAAACAGAGGTAGAGAACTCCTTCAGTAAGCGGGATATCCCTCCATGTAGCTATACTGTACACTTTAATGATCAGTTTAAGCGTCTGTGCATGCTTTAACTGCCCTTCTCACTCCTTTGGAGTGGGTTTTGAACCGGACATACTGCGTCAGCGCACTGTGTTGTTGCTGTGACACCATACAACAAAACAGCTTTACCAGAATCAGCGGGCCATTGGCAGCAAAGAGCCTGCTGTCCAGGGGCGATTCTAGGATCCAACCTTAAGGGGCTCAGCCCCCAATGAGAATGTGACACGGATATAGTGCCGACTGCATCCCAAACGCTACTACTTTAAATAGACTGTATAAAATAGGTTTCAAAGCGATCTCAAGCGCTGCAATGCTCTCCCTTCTCTTTATTGAAGCCTCTATGTTTACAGGCTTGTGGTGATGCCCAATGTGCTATAGGTGCCAAAAAAAATCTATGTTTGGTACTGCCAATTTGTTTTGTCATGGTCAAAAAAATTGTGGCAGAGAATCGGGATATCATTTTGTGATTCATACTTTTCCCTGAATCGTGCAGGCCTACTGCAAAGCATCGGCAATAACAACACAAGATATTAAACCGGTTTCAAGCCCTTTAAACCTGTAATTGTTTGTCCTCTATCACTGACAGACAACTTTGCAACTCTAACTTTAAGGACCAAAACTGATTAAAAACAAAAAAAGTTTTTATTATTATAATGTTTAGGGGGGGCTGAGATGAAAAAAGGGTCTAAAATCACCCATGCGGCGGTCAATCTGTTTTACTCCTTGCAGAGGCAGCAGCGGACTTTGGGAGATGGCTAAACCAACTGTCCATCTCCGGCTCTGTGAACGCTGTGTCTCAGCAAAAAAAGTGGATTGAGCGAGCAGCACGCACTGCATCCCTTAGCTAACGTTAATGTTAGTTAGCTAGCTAGCTTGCGTGCTAATTCCACCAGACAACGGTTACAGATAATGTTACAATGAGCCAAACAAGCTGTCGGTCATCTGGCGGGAACACTGTGCTGTCTTATGCTGTGACAAGAGTGTGTAAATGAAATTAAAGTGTACAAATTTAGTGATAGGTCAGTTTGATTTTGACATAAGTCAACAAGAAGAAAAAGTGTTGTGAAGAGCGCCACCTACTGTACCGGAGGTAGTGTTTCTCTCGACATTCTCCCCCTTCTTCCTCGCTCATGTACTTGTACACAGGGGGAAAAATGGCATATCCTGGTTATTCACTTAACCGGGTTAAGACAATAACCCGGTTACTGATGTGCATGTTTACAAAACGTAATGAAAGACATCACTGGGCTACGCCATGTCCCCTATGTGACTATCATCCCCCCAATCAGCTTGTTGTGGTTATATTAAATCGCAAAATTTTGAGGCACTGAATAAAAGAAAAGAGGAGGTCAACAATCCTTTCTGCGTCTATCGGACTAATATATTGTCTTTATTCTCATTACTTTTGCACAAAGCAGCTTTTACAGCTACCCTGTTCTGTGTCTCATAGCTAGTCGGCTTAAACGTTTCCATTAAAGAACCAGTAGCTATGCATTTTGGTAATTGAAACAACACCGGTTACTGGTTAAACAGCATATATGCTTTCCCAGTACTGGATATCTACCACAGCACATCTTGTGCTATTTTGCACAGTATCCTGTGTCCTGAGGCTACCAAATCTATGGGTGTGAGCAGCAAGTTATGATTGAAAACCAATTAATTTGGAAACAAAGCATCATGTGGTTGAGGGATTTTGAGATTCTAGTTCAGCAAGATTTGCTCATGTTCCAGATTACATTAAATCTGCTTTGATCATATTATCCATAGCAATCTGCTAACAGGGAATAGAAGAGAGTGCAACGCAGTTTAACTGAAAGAAATTCAGACTGGAATGCCAGGGTTCACAATGAGAGTTTTCCTCTATAATATCTTCATCGATGTCCGAGAATGTCCGAGAGTGTGCAACACCTAAAGAGTTTGTACAATGGATCCTAGAGACATGTGAAAAGGTGCATTTCCCATGATACCCTCAGCTTTCTCAGTCACATGCACAATAGCTGATGTAATGACAATATTATTGTGGCAGCACACGAAGGGCCACAAAATAGAAAAATAAACACCACAAATTTAACATGAACTGAATTTCTTTTCAACAACAGACTAGTATGTGTTCATTATTGAGCAACTACAGACCTTAAGCAATAAAAACGTAATCATATCCTTGAAAATATTGTCTTAAGTACACTGTAGACACACACAACTCAGATAGGGCGGACCGAGGTCAAAAAGGAAACCCACACCTATGAGTTGGGAAAGGAAAACACATGTGTATCGCATGCCTATGAGTACTGGTCAGCAGGAAGAAGATACATGTCCCTCTACTATTTTGTCCATTTTAGTTTGTATCAAACAGCATGTCAGTCAGCTCTTCGGATTGATTAAATGTGTTTTTCCAAAAGGAAGAATAGCACACCAATGCCACACATGCCAACGTTTCACAACTTTGACAGTACCAGTGAACATTCCTTTGGTGCCTAATGTAGTGCTACGAAAATATCTTGCATGCAATGCAACCAATGCACCTAGATGCTTTGGAGATGTCCAACCCGGTGCATCATTTCAGTGTAAAGCACGAACGAGCCCTTAATGACAGATATGATTCTTCTCAAGCGGGGATACAATATACTGTAGGTATTCCGTTATTTTTTTGTAAAACCTCTATAAGACAGAGCTATAGAGCACATTTGTAGGAAAATACAGTTATTAATACAGATGTGTGTAATTTCACTGTGTATGACAACTGAAATGTTAAGATAGCTCATGCAGCTGGGGCCATATCAATAGCTACGCCTAAATGAAATAAATATTTGTTCATGGTGTGCAAAGGAAAAAAAGTATAATTTTTGTCCAGTGACTACAATGTCATGAGAAATCATTCTATCTCTTGCATCTAGTAATCTTATTAGACAAACTGGTTTATATAACAGGCAAGAGGTGCCAGATGAAAAAATGGCTAACAGCACAAACAATCTAGAGTCACACTAAAGATGAACAGGCATCTGGCTGACATCTGGGTATATTTTCTACACTGTGACCATTCCTGCTTTAGAGATATGGAATCTTGACTGAAAGTCTGCAACCCCTGAAAAAAAAAAAAGTACTTCATATTCACTGAGAATTGTAAAATGATGAACACCACATTCAAAAGTAACAGCTTGGCAGTATATTATTTGGGGGAGTATTATGTATGTGACAGCCATTACTTTGGCAATCTAACCAAAACAGACTACAATAAAAAAAATTGACTTAGTACTGTGAATACTTTTATTTCTGTTATTAATTTATTGATCATTCAATATAACAAATACCCCACTACTTAGTAGGAGCTTCATGTTTTTCAGTTTTTACTTTGCCTAGACATCTCCACTGCTATTATGTAAGAGTCTCATCATGTGCTTCAGTAATTATCTGCCACACTCAGTGCTGTGACTTCACAGATAACAGGTATGTCCGGAATGTTTTCCAGCCATATCATTACTAGAAACATGAAAAAGGACCATTCTGAGTTGCCAGACATAAGCCAGGCTAAGGCAACAAGAGGAGGTGACAGTGATGCACGTAAATGTCACATTA
This sequence comes from Etheostoma perlongum, assembly GCA_026937815.1. NCBI lineage: Eukaryota > Metazoa > Chordata > Actinopteri > Perciformes > Percidae > Etheostoma > Etheostoma perlongum. The sequence goes on along the minus strand of CM049386.1, from coordinate 15,916,761 downwards.
AACACACAAGCTCTCAAAGGACTACGTCTCAATATCACAAAATGGAATCCACAAATTGATTTCAAGTATGATTATGTGACATCTAAAGAAGCACATGACTAGGTAGGAGTGTAGCTTGCTTGAACGAAGCCCTACTAAAACCATAGCCACATGCATGTTTTGTTTTGCTTTATTTTGTTATAACTCTGTTCCCTGTATCTCGCTTTTTTGTCTGTAAAGCGACCTTGAGTGATGAGAAAGGCGCTGTTAAATAAAATGTATTATTATTATTATTATTATTTATTATTATTATTATATTTTCACTATACACAACAGATGTGTATCAGTAGTGTATACTGAAAACATGAAAGTACCTATGCACAGTTTCCATCACATGGCATGTCAGCCAATCCATTCCCAGTTCTGTTTACACATCTGAGTAACGCTTGTGATGAAAACGCATCATTCATATGAAGTCAGTTACCTTAATATTTTCCCTTTTGTTGTCGAAGATCATACATTGCAGTTAAGAGATTCTTGACTTTTCTGGATTTATTGCACTATCCAGATGGGTGACATCAACAGTCAATGTCTATCTGCTTGAATATCATATTCACATCAGCATTTTCCCCCAGACATCATCCATCTCTTCTTTATGTTGAAACAATGTAAACCTGCTACAATCGGTAGCATGTGATACTGCAATCTAATGCCTTTTCCCCACTTGGTAGCTTTAGATATACGTTTTGTAAGGCTTTGACTAGAAAGATTAAGGCTTATGATAACGTTGACGTTGGCTCAAGGAATGGGGAAGCGCGGACACTGATACACTGGTCAACCATGACAGGACATCAGCCTCAAAGCAGACACTGTATTTGTAACGTTAACGTTTTATGCTCATTCCAGAGGAAGAAACCTTAAGCTACAAAAGCGTAGAACCATAATAAGGCCACCGTCTCTCTACAACCTATACAACCATGGTTAAAGCACAAGACATAGCATTACGAAAGTTGAGCTAGCTAAATACCCCACTGCACATATCTGGAACCAAAATTATAGTCTTGACTGGGTATACGGTATTTTCTGGTGGCTAGCTAGCAACACATCAGCAGCTAAAGTAACAAACAGCTGGCCTGCATATACGTAACCAACGTAAGCCCGTGTCATTCCCCCCTCGCCTGCTGTTACCCCCGCTAGCTCATCGAGCTAGCAGTAGCCTAGTCTGCTACCTAGCATCGCCGGCGCCGGAGAACTGTCTGTCAGTGGAAACAACCCCACAAACTTCATATTTGATCACCTACCCATGTCAAGAGGCTTTCACAGAGTTCCATTCGATCCAAGGCCCCTGATGTAGTCATCGTTACCTAACGTAAACCGACTTTGTATGGTAAAAAAGAGCCTGGAGTTAACACTCGGCTTCATGTACTCCCGAGATCTCTCGCTCTCTGGGTGTCTCACAGACAAACCGTCCTCCAATAGTCGGGTTCGCTGGTTCGCCAGTCCGGCGTCTGCCTGAGACTGTCTGGGTGGGCGGAGTCTGCAGTGCATATAAAGGAATACACCCCGTACAGAAAGAAACCATGAGAAATTTTTGCTGAGGGACATGAATGACACATAAAAAGGTGTGGAGAACATTTTGAAGTTAGGTAACAAAAAACTAATTTGCTTGCGGGGCTGTATTAACCTACTGGAGGGGCACAAACAAAAACGAGCCTCCATTAAACAGAGTCTCAAATTTAGGTAAAAAGCCAAATTAACCTTGGATCTGCATTGGGCTTGGCTGGTGCATACAAACAAACACATTTGTAATTTATAAATTAATTGTTGCCCTCATCAGTCCTTTAGATCTAATCCAGTTTTGTTTACGTGTGGCCCGAGCAGAGAAAGAAAAGGCATTACCATGGGCTATGTGGCATAAAATAGCAGAGATATGTTAGGAGTCATCTGTTACAGATTTCTGACCAAACTAATCATTTAGGGCAGTTTTTCCCAGGGGAGCAAGATAATTGGTGAGCTCATGGATCACCAGCAGAGGAAAGCAGAAATCATATTTAGGATACACAAAATGACACTCCTCTAACCTGTGGTTTTTCCTTTTGAATTACTGGATCATTTTATTTCTTCAGTTCTTTAAAAATAATATGTAGTTAAAACAAGGACAAATGCACTCATGGACTTACAACAAAAATAAAAGTGGTCTATAGTATTAAAAGCTATCTTGTCCACCCCTCTTTCAATAAACAGTGTCAGAACTAGCTTTGGGAAAGTGCACAGCTGACTCACTTCTAAAGAAAGATAGGGAGTTGTGCTCTGAAACAAGTCAGCACCAAGATTGGACAGATTAGTCAGGAAGATCACGACTACCAATCTCAATAAATGGTGAATGTCTTGTAAGTAATCTGACTCACATTTTGTTATGGAAGCCATCAAAGAAGACCATGCTATTGTTTCAAAGCCTCAGTCAAATTAGAAAAACCCCTTGAGAAAGGCGGAGAAAGTATGTGACAGACATTATTGTGTAGGTGTTAGTTTATACGATAGGAGCAGAGAGAGGTATAACCCTGCCATTATATTACATATTTACAAAATCTATGTTGTGTACCTGGAGTATGCCATAAATTACTGGTGTTGTATAGGGGTTTTTACATTGTAATTGATTGGGAATTATGATGCAGATTGCACCAAAGAACCGACTCTTCAAGCAGTCCCAGTATTTTTCCTCCAGGGCAAACTCTCACCTAACCGGTTCTCAGCTGAAGAACAGCAGAAGCATTTACAACACATGCTTTTAATGACAAAATCAAAAGGCTGGAGGTTGCTCAAACACCCCAGACACAAACTAGAGGAGACACTAATCAGTAAGGACAGTGAAACAGTATGACACATGTGCCACACCTTAAAACATCACATTCACGACACAAGAGGGAACTGATGGTTGTTGTTTTTAATCTGAAGTTGTCAAACAACAATTCATTTGACAGTTGACTGTCAATCTGCCACATGAGCCTGCACCCCCATCTTCTTCTTCTTCTACTATTCATAAACACGAAGGCCAGTGCTTGCACAGCAAATCCAGCCCTAAGAAAGCAAAACGGCCTGGATAGAGTTTCAGTTTCACCACTCTGAAGACAATATTTTCAGCCTGATGGTCAGAGCCCTCATGGACTCACAGTAACTTTCAGGGTACTTAGCGCATACTTAACAGGGACAAAACATTATATTTCTACAAATTTAAGACACTATTTACTGCTGATTGCCACTTAGCTTTTTTTCCATGCAACATGTCAAGTCATTTTTGGCCTTTCCTCTGATAAACAAATATTCAGGAGTCAAAAAGGAGGAGAAATGGAGAACTGCATCTGCTTCCTTCTTTTCAAAAATGAAGTGAAGGATCTGAAATGCTTTGTGCTGTGCCTGAAGTTGTTCACCCTTAGGACTGTTAAGTTGTGTACAGAAGACAAACATCCAAACTCATGATTATCTTTACAAGGTAAGTTAACATTCAGAACATAAGCAAGTTTACATTCAACCTGTTTATATTACATCCAACTCATGTTTTTTTTCTCTTGAATACAAATCTGTGAATTGAAAAGTTATTAACCCTTGTGTTGTCCTTGGCTCAAATGTGACACGTTTCTACAAAATATGGGTTTATTTTAAGCAAACTGCCCCAAAATAACATGGGTGCGTGGATGATCCTTTGCAGGTAATACAAATATTACTTTCAAATTTTGTGTGTTTTCTTTAATTTTATAGCATTTGGAAAAAAAAACATGTTTAAATGGTTTAAAACGTAGACATAAACCAGTCTGTGATTGACTCAACATCATCTGATCTTAACGATTAGTCAAAGTAACTAATAATTTCTGCTTTTTTTTCAACTCAAAAATTTGTTGTATGTCATAAACATCAGGTCTATTGACAATGAATTTATAAAAGTGTTGAAAAAAGTGACAAAAAAAAAAGGTTTTGAGAAAAATAAATCCAGAGGCATTGAAAAAAACATGGTTATTTTTGAGCCAGAAGGACAACAAGTTCCTCGTGGACAGTAGGACAACACAAGGGTTAAGCAACGGTCACATTGTCCTGTGCATCAAGGTTCAGATTTAATCAGATATTAATAGATGTAAAGCTTTGGAAGATGACTCAGTGGTTTTCACACAAGCTGTGTTTTCCACTCATTAAGAATATGCATAGTCACAGGTTACTTAAATAAGTGCATCATCAGTTTAATTGACGGAACAGGCTGTAATAGGAGAGGGGTTAGAAACTCAAATCTATCTGACGTCGATAATCTGGACAGCCAAATTTGAATGCATGTACTCAAGACACACATTAATACAGTACATTCAGGATCACATTATGTTACACACTTGTCTCCTTTTGACAATGTCGTCATGAAATTGCCTAGTAGTTATGCTAGTCATTCAGTTAGGGGTGTTCCTCAAGTATTTGCATGGACCAAAACTATTTCCCTGTCTTACTGCGAAGTCTGATAGGGCCGAAATTAACAACAGCACATCCATACACAGCCATCCTCATGCTGTATTGTTGTTTGCTGTGACGTCACTCAATCTATGAATCATTAATGGCGATACAGAGTCAACATTTAGCGATCATACTTTTGCTAACCCCTCTCCAGTGATGAAGTAACATCCCAGGCTTCAAAGCACACCTCTCTGAGAGAACCAGCATAACTGATTTACTGTCCTTTTTATTCAGTCTTTACCTGCCCACCTCAGATGCTGTGTTCACTCTTCCTGAGCCTGGTATGAGCAAGCCAAGGCCTCTTTCATGAGCAAACACTTAGCCATTCAGTCTCTGCGTGACCACCTCTCTGTACATGATAGAGATGTACACAAAGAGAAGTAGGATCACAAAGAAATCGTCCATGAATCCCAGCAGACCAAAAAGTGCCTCAGGGAGGATGTCAAGCGGCGATACCAGGTAGGTGAGTGCTCCCACTAGGCAGAGAAGAATGCGAATCCTGAACATCCAGAAGAGGCCTCCTACAGAGAACATCTCCCTAAAGGCATGACGGAGCAAGGTGGGCACATCTCGCAGCCTGTCCATATACTGAGAAGACAGAGGAGAGAAAATATTATGAGACGCTCTAAAAATACTCCCAGAATTATAATGCACTTCACAAGCCAGCATCTCATTATTTGCATACTTGTGTCTTTTACTAGCAGAGCCTCAGATTAAACAGTCTAGTATGAATACTCACAAAGCATCATGATTGATATTGCTTTTAAAATGTTTAAATAACATTCATAGCGCGCAATGAAAATGTATCTAGTAGCATCTTTAACTATATTTGAAGAATTTTTGCTATTTTAGATATAAAAGTAAGCCCAGCTAACCTGCAACTACTACAGCCCAAATATTAATCTGGCTGTAGAATGGAATAAATTTCTTTATTGTAGTATACTCACAGATCTTGGCTGGCCTGAGAACCTGCGGTTGTAATCGTTAATGTCTGTTAAGATCAGCTGAGGTTCTCCCTCGCCATTCTGGACCGTCTGAGGAGCGGTGTGTTCAGTAAATAGTGGGAAGAGCAGCGTTACCTGGGAAAAAATATATATAAATATTTCAAACATGGGTAACTACTCATGCGAGAAAAAAAAGGAATTGTGTGGCACACACCTACATGAATAAAAATATGGAGTAACACTGTGTACTCATGATTTTCACAATAACCAACAGAAAACAATTACACTGAAAATGGTTTTAGAGTCAAACATGAGCACTGAGTCTGTGTGTCAGCACTGTTAATAAATGAGAATTTAGCACTTATATCTATGGGTAAATTTGGAAGCAAGCAATTCTAACAAATACCAGTAGGTCTGGCATCTAAAAAAAAAATGGTACTATAAAAACTCAGGTTAAACATTCTACATCCAACATTTATTACAAGTCTCACCATTTGTCGGCAGATGGGGCAGTGAATTGCACCCAGCCATGTGCCATATCTCCAGTAGGCTATAATGCAGGAGCCTATGCAGAGAAAAAAGAGCAAAACATGAACACCGCGTAATCTTAAATCAAAGAACAAATAACTATTTTAATACGTACAGTATACTCCCAATTATGCTTTGAGTCATTTGAATTTTTGCATATTTTGATATATATATATATATATATATATATATATTCTGACTTCTGGTCCAATAACTCTACAATTTTATAACTGTGAAATATAATTATCATAATGCGTATATAAACCATATTTATCTTTCTTACTATTTTATATATGTATATACTAGCTGTCTCTAGAACTGTGCATTGTACTGTATATTTTATTCCATGTTATATTCCTTCTTGTTGACACTGGAAAGGGGTTGCTCATATGTATAAAGGCATTCTACTCTATTCTGTTCTAAAGCTAAAACAGTTTGGTTTTGCTTTAGTGTACATTACTAAAATATGTCTTACCACAGAAAAGGTGTCCACAATTGGTTTCAACAGGCAGAACAGCCTGCTGTAAACACACAGGACAAGACATGTCTGTGTAAAACTGCTGTCTGGCCTCCGCCTGAGGATTTTCATCCTGATAGAAATCAAATAAATAAAAATCCAAAACACATATGAAGTTTAATATGACAGTAATCATTGAACAGAGAATTTCTAAATGTATCTCCTCATTGAAAAATAAATATGACACTGAAACAAGTAGAATTTGTTAATGGTTAATTAAAAAAAAAATGGTATTTTACATATTGTTGTTGTTGTTTTTATGCAATTTTTGTCAATAAGCAATATTTGAGCAGAAAGGCTAGAGCTGTATTTGCCTGCGTACCTGCTCTGTTTGGAGCTGTTGTCGGACGGCTCGAACATGCTCCTGATTCTCCGGATGAATGTTCTGCTGCTCTTGTCTGCAAGAAGGTCAAAAGGACAGACATTTTGAAACCATAATCTTTTTTAGCTGAAACTACTGAATGTAACCGCACATTTAGCTAAGCAAACTGACAGTTTTCATTTAGCAAATTATTTGATAATGCAAAAATGTTGGTAACAGTATCAGCTGCAGCTCTCTTACACTGTGTTACACAGATAGCATTGCAAAGAAGAAATGGCAATAACACAGCACATTAGAAAAACTAAACTTGCAGTACAGGCCCCTTTGATTTGAATTATAAATAATCCATTTAAATAACATATAGATTTATAATACATTGGGTAAATTACTGTAAGTGCAAAGCAGTGCCAATAGGCAAACTAACTGCATTTGAATCAGTTGTATCAGATTAGGTAAACAGAAGTCAGAGCAAGTTGGAATATTGCAGTTTGTAATACTACTTCACATAAATAACGTCCTGAGATTTGGATTTTAATTTACCTGCAGAGCAGAGTGAGAAGGCCCGCAAGGAAGGTGATACTGAGCACCACAACAAATAAGACCTGGTTGCTGACACCTTCGATGAGGGTGTCTTCATCTTGGACCATGTAGTCCAAGTCCCCACATTGACTGTCCTCCATCACCCACACTCATAGCACTAGAAAACAAAGAGGCAAAAAATAGGTTAGCTTTATACTGGAGATTGTTCCGTTTCTGATCTGTACCAATCTATTTTAAACAATAATAAAAGAGGAACATAATATAATAACTTTGCTATAATTGCATAAAGGACGCTAGTTTGGCAGAGTAAAATAAGTGCTGTCATTTCTAATATTATTTGTTTCAGCATATTTAGCTGAGGTATAAAACCAAGTGTCATTTGTACATCACTAGCCTTGCAGCTTTCTTATCGTTACTCACGTTAGCTAGCGTTGCTGGACTGATAACGTTAGTCAATACTTGTCCATTCTGATACCAAGGTCACACAATATCTAGGAAGCCGTTATTATTTACTTCCCTGAGATTACCAGCGCTGTCTGCCATAAGCTTAACATTAACTTAAGTTACTTTAGGCTACTCCACCGTGACAGCTAGTGACAGCTAGCTAAGTTTAGCGGTAGCGTAGAGTAGCCTTCACTGTGCTAATGACACGATACATGTACATTGTCGTCTTGTTTTTGGAAGTAAGTACGTTACATCCGCCCGGCGGGAAGTAGCTAGCGGTAATAACGTCACACACCGAAACAAGACAGTGGCTGTTTTTCTAAATCCAAGCTCAACCTGGCCATTATCGCTCGTAGCTAAACCATAAACATTGCTAACGTTACCCCTTTGCCTGATTAACCAAGAACGTCTTGGGTCTCAGCACTACTGGAGTGGCTTAGCAGCTAAATTAAGAGTCCACGTATGACACAAGAGCACACTTGAGCAACGTAACAACCTACCAACTACATTGCAATATGACATCACCTACCAACAGGAAGTCCGCTGTCTCTCAAGGCTTGACTTGACAACTTCTTTCACTTTGATCCTCGAGACATTTTCTTTCCATCAATAACAGATTATAGGCTAGTGACTCGCGTCAGATCATCATGAACTGCGTTTGCGTCACTTTTACAGGTGTTGTTTCTGTTTCAGTTGGTTTCATCGCGTTTTATTCTTCTTCTTCCTTTGGGTTTTAACGGCAGCTTGCATCCAATGTTGCCCTACTGCCATCTTCTGGAGTTAGTTAACTATAGTGTCCAGTATGTCAGATGTCCTTATCAGTCCTGCTCTTATTGAACCTGACCAAGTATCTTCTGCCTTGTCCACTTTCACCACACACCACTATCTATCTATCTATCTATCTATCTATCTATCTATCTATCTATCTATCTATCTATCTATCTATCTATCTATCTATCTATCTATCTATCTATCTATCTATCTATCTATCTAATTTTATTTTAATTCACACTCCGATCCGTAGGTGGCAGTAGTGGGCCTTACAACAGGTTAGAATGTCCTTAACCCAGAAGAAGCAGTACTAAGGCATTCTGTACCATAGTCAATGTACATTAACTATAAACAGTTAGCGAATAAAAGGATTTAACTTTACCAAAGCATCTTTTCATTGAGGCAGAATGCCTCGTTATGCACAGCTAGTGATTGGGCCGGCGGGTAGCGGTAAGGTAAGTTATCAGGCATTCAGTTGCACGTGCTGAAATGCCTTGTTATGCTAGTCGGTTAAAGCGCTATGCTAAGACATGGGGTTGTCTAGTCATCCACTTTGACCAAGTCTAAGTTATATCTGCTATTGATTTATTCATTTTTGGAGTTTTATTTTCCATTTCAGAGTACCTACTGCTCCACCATGGTCCAGCATTTACAGACCCTTAACCGCTCAGCTCAGGTGGTCAACCTGGACCCAGCAGCTGAGCACTTTGACTACCCTGTCATGGCAGGTGAATAATATACAGCATGTTTTTAGTTTACAAAATGATTATATTTAATTACAAAGAGTACATCTTAGCCTTATATTATACAGAACTATTATGTTATTACGTGCGTATATTGGCTGTATAGTGTTTTAGGTCAAATTTCAAAACACTGACTTTTGCTAATAATAGATGGCCTACATAGATAAATATATCTTGGTTCACACACATCATCAGACTAATCTAGGACATAGTTTAGTGTGACCACACACATGGTCACAATAATATTAAGAATACAAAAAACAGTCAAAAATAAATAAAAAATACACAAACTGGGAAGTGTACAATTTAATAGTTTAGAAATAGTGATTTCTCCTGCACTGTTAGAGATAAATATTCTGAATCATATGCTCATATTTGTTGTTTTTTGCTGTTACATTTCGAATACTTACAGTAAGATTTATCTTGTTCGACACAACAACCGGATTGTTTCTGTGTCCGCAGATATCCGGGAGCTCATCCAGGTGGACGACGTGATGGAGGACACTTCTCTCAGATTTGGCCCTAACGGAGGTCTGGTCTTCTGCATGGAATACTTTGCCAACAACTTTGACTGGCTGGGGGAAAGCCTGGGGCATGTTGAGGATGACTACATACTGTTCGACTGCCCAGGTAAATATCTTGGCATAGGCAGGCTGAAAGCTGGTGCATTTACCCACGGGTTTGTGCTGGGTATGGCCCAGTATGTTAAGAGTTAAAAGGAAGGGGTTTAATGGGAGGGCATGTGTTCTGTTAACACATGTAACACATTGTAATTACTATAAAAACAGTTAAATACATTAAAAAAGTAGGCTTCTTGCTCTCTACCAGCAAGAAAGCTCGAGCAACAATCATTACAACTGAAGTTTGAGCATTAATTCATTCAAGCAAGTGAACTGGACATACTCAGATGAGTGTTGACATGGTTTTCATCACAGTATTGGGATTATGGATTTGTATTTACATCAACACTACAGATGCATTGTTCCAGTTTGGGTGCTATGTTTTCTTTTCACAGCTCAAGCACAGTTTTGACAAGTGGCTTCTTTTTGCAGGTCAGATTGAACTTTATACACACCTCCCTGTAATGAAGCAGCTGGTGGAGCAGCTCCAGCAGTGGGAGTTCCGGGTGTGTGGGGTCTTTCTGGTAGACTCCCAGTTCATGGTGGAGTCTTTTAAGGTGACAGACGATGTCTTCATCTGTTTGTCTGGTTCCCCTTTGTGGATGATCACCGATATTTATTTATTTTGCTATAATGTTCACTTAATGTAGTAATAAAAGCAAACATGAAGTCTCACATCTTCCCTTTTCTCTAACTGCAGTTCATCTCAGGAGTCATGGTTGCCCTGAGTGCCATGGTGTCATTAGAAATCCCTCAAATAAACATCATGACAAAAATGGACCTGCTTAGTCCCAAAGCCAAGAAAGAGATTGAGAAGTAAGTTTCATGTGATTTAAAGTACAACAGTGTTTTGCGTACTAACTTAACATGAAACTTGTCTTTATTGTTTGTAGACCCAAATAAAGGAAGGGTTATATTGACTTAAATGTTACTTTTACGTAATATTCAGAACATCAGTTATGGCGTATTTCCAAATCCTAAACCTAGTAAAAAAGGAAAGTTGTCTATTTTCCTACTTATTGAAAAGGTTTTTCAGCTGGATGCAGCATTTATTATGTTTTGCTTTCTTGTTTTACTAGGTACTTGGACCCAGACATGTACGCAATGATGGAAGATAACTCCGATAACATCAGAAGCAAAAAGTTCAAGAATCTGACTAAAGCCATCTGTGGTCTGGTGAGTGAAGCCCTTCATTTAATACCACTTTTCTTTCTTTTTTTTTTTTTTTTTAAATGAGACAGTCTCTAAAGTCTTTGTTTGTGTGTCCAGATTGATGACTACAGTATGGTAAGATTCCTGCCCTTTGACCGCACAGATGAGGAAGGTATTAACATAGTACTGCAAAACATTGACTTCTCTATACAATATGGAGAGGACCTGGAGTTCAAGGAGCCGAAGGTGAAGAAACCTACAAAACACAATAAAATAACATTTAACAATATGGTGTAAAGTAATTACAATGCATTTGTCATTGTTGTAATATTTTGAATTATTCTTTTGTTATTCTTATTATTTCCTTTTCTACAGGAGGTTGATGAAGAGCCTGCAAATACCAATTATGATGCGTTTTTTCAAGACAAAGTTGACAGCCGAGGACTGGAGTAGTGTGACTCCAGGACATATGCAAAAGACTAGAGTTAGAAACAACATTTGAGGCTGATGAAGAACCAGGATACACTATATCAAGTCTAGATGGAGAATGGCATGGCAATAACAAAGGGACAAGTGTGGGTTAAAAAGACTGACCGAAGATCATGAACATCTTGTGTCATGTACAGTATGTTTATGCATGGGTACCTTTTTAATGACTCAAGAAATGTGTGAATCAACCCATTCATGTTTTTATATTATGTCAGTGTTTAAAGTTCAAGAGTTGTTAATAAATACATGTATTAATGCTATATTTTTTAAATAAAATATGAGACAAAATATACAACTTGACTTCCTGTGTGAAGAAAACATGTGTGGTAGCGCCTCCATGTGGACGGTACGCCACATTGCATGTGGTCACTTCCTGTAAAGCTGAAGGGTGGGACAAGCGGAAGCTGGGTCCTGTAGTGTTAGTATTTTTCTTTCGCTGAGCAGTTGGACTGATATTTATCACTCAACATGCCGGTGAGTAAATTCTACACGATTATTAACCAACAAAAGCTTCTATTGTGCGGCTTAGGACAAAATAAAAAAAATGCATAGAAACTCCACTGTAACACATACAAGGGCCTCCGAGTAAACGCTAGCTGTGATTGTCGATAGCATAGTTGGCTAGCTGTGTTAGCATTTGCTCGCAATGTTTGTGATGTTTTACAGTCAAAACTGATACATTCACTGCAACGTTTCTGCAAATCCGTAGTTTAGTAGCCATACAATAAAGGGTTTGCTATCGTGGTAGCATAGCCTTTACGCTCGGGTCTGTAGCAGAGGTATGACTGATGCTATCTGCCAGAAAGGTAACGTTACCTTGAAAATATACGTGACAGCAACGTTTTCCTCTGTTTTTAAGGCGTATCACTCAAGCCTAATGGTCCCCGAAACCAGGCTGGTGGGGAATATGGCTTTGCTTCCTCTCAAAACCCAGTTCAAGGGACCAGCCAGAGGAGACGGTGAGTTAACTAACACAAAGTGGAGCCAATCCCTCTGAATCACAGAAATGTTTACGCAGGGGTTTACGTTAGTTTCTTAAATGTTCACTCGCTTAGATTTGTTACCTTAATGTGACACTTTGCTCAGTTCCTGAAACATGTATCAGGTTCACTTCCATATATGGCCTCAAGAGTGCATCCTACAGTTCCACTTCTTCATTATCTTGACGCTCCGTTTGTTTCTTAGCAGCCTTTATATCGCAACTCAAAAATAGGGCCCTATAAAAAGGTGTGACTAAAACAGGAAATGACTGCATTAATACATACTTTGACAACACTTATTCAATAAGTAAATCCTTATATGCATCTTTGAATTATGTAGTGAGCGGAGAGTCTTTATTTTTTTTATTTCAGGCATAGAGTCAGACATCATTGATGAGGCAATCTACTACTTTAAGGCCAATGTTTTCTTTAAGAACTATGAAATCAAGGTAAGAAATGTACTCACTTGTTTTGGCATATTGCATTTATCCCTCATTTAAAGTGTCTAAAGTCAAATGTTTAAAGAAAATTGAAATGTGTGTACATCACGCTTGCCTGTAGATATTTGACAGAGAAAACTCTAACACAAAGAAGTGTTGCATTTTTTGATAGTTTGTTAGATGTTTAGTTAAAGAACTAGTGTGCGAGTGTTGTGTATATGTTCTCTTCCCCATCTCTCTGTCTTGAAGCAGCTGTGCATTTTGATTTCCACATGCCCCAGCTTGCTTATTCCCATTCCCCTCAGCAGTGCATAGTTGCTCAGGATTTAAAACTACTGTACTTATTACAATAACATTCCTGCTGTAGACATTTCTTTCAGTCTACTTCCAGATATTTCAGCTAGTACGGTGTTTTTTTCTTCCAGAATGAGGCAGACAGGACGCTGATCTACGTCACACTGTACATTTCTGAATGCCTGAAGAGGCTACAGAAGGTAAATTGCATATTTGTTACATATCTCTGCACTTTATACAATGGCTTCATACTAATCTTTAAATGAATAGCAGAATAATTAAAAGGCTTGTGCTACATTCAGGGTTCTCAACCAAAGGCTAAGGGTCCACAAGGGCTTACCAGATGGCCTTCACGGAGCTATTTAGTAGAATATGAATAGGTGTGTTTTGTAAAACAGAAAAACTATTCATGTTTTACACACACTGGGAGGAGTAATTAGTGGCTTGAATGCCTATTCAAATGGGTGTTACTTTAACATGTGATCTGACCCTTTGCATCGGTGTGTGTGTGGTTGCTCTTTACAGTGCAGCTCCAGGAACCAGGGAGAGAAGGAGATGTACACACTGGGCATCACTAACTTCCCCATTCCTGGAGAGCCTGGCTTCCCTCTCAATGCTATGTATGTCAAACCTGCAAACAAGCAAGAGGATGGTAAGAACCAGCACCATCAACTAACCACAATGCGGTTTCACTTGCCAGTGTCCTTGTACTCTTCTCTTATTGCATTTAATTCCCAGCCTGAAGTCATATAATATAGGATCTGACATCGGAATTGCTTTTTCTTGCTTGTGTTGTTTCCCTCAACCTCGTTCTTGTACAGCAAACCTGGATATTTAATCATCCCTCGTGACACACAGTGGCCGAGACTAATTTTACTGAATCAACACATCTGTTTAATTTGGAATTGTCACAACTGTGTTTTCCCTTTTACTCCTGAATATTTACACTGGCTTTTTCTGTAAAAACAAATATTAAAAATGTGGGAGGTCAACAATTCAATTAGTGCCGAAGGTCCTTATTCCGAGTTTTCATGTTGCGGTAATAAATGAAATGTTCTGCTATGATGTGACTTATCACCATAGTAATAATGTGTTAAAATGCTGTTCTGTAACCTTTTCCAGAGACTATGAGGGCGTACCTCCAGCAGATCCGCCAGGAGACCGGCTTGAGGCTATGTGATCGCGTGTTCGACCCCCAGACAGACAAACCCAGCAAGGTGAGTTCAACACCTCAAATTCCACTACAGCTTTATAAACAGTTACTTAGAAAGGTATGTCCAGATTTGGTTGATGGAGCATTAACATAGCACATCCACTTATACACATTATTGAATATCAACATATTGAGCACAGGGTCCATGTTGGATTTCTACATGTATTTCAGCATTAATCAATAAATCAACATTTCTTTATATAGCACTTTACAGTAAAAGTGCTTCACATCAGAAACCAAGAGTAAAACAACAACATAGAATAAATAGAAAACAGTAAAATCAGAAAAGGTTATATAGAAACAGGAGAGGGAAATTGTCACACCCCTACTAGGTATTAAAAGCCATTCTAAACAAATATGTTTTGAGTTTTGACGTTAAGAGCTACATCTGTTATCGTTTGAATATCAGGAGGTAACTTGTTCCAGAGTCTCGGGGCAGCAACCCCCCCCCCCACGATTATACCTTTTAAAACAGTTGATTTGAAGACCGCAAGGACCGGTTGTGCAACTGCAGGCTTAAAATCTCAAACAAATACTCCGGCCATTTAAGGCCTTGATAACAAACAATAAAATAAATTCTATAACGCACAGGGTGCCAATGTAGAGTGTAGAGAACGGGAGTGATTAAAACAATCTATCCTGTTAATTTGTGACAAATGGGTTATGGGGTGCCCAGTTAATTTTGGTAGATCTTGCCTCAGGTACTTGCAGAACCTTGGGACACTTTTCTTAACAGAATTTGTTAATGTTTTCCAGTGGTGGATGTGCTTTGTCAAGAGGCAGTTCATGAACAAAAGTCTGTCAGCTCCTGGACAGTGAATGACTCGGACTCAGTTTCTATTCTACACCTGCGAGAGGGCGGGGTGGGGCGGGGCAGGGTCTGCTTCTGTGTTGCTAAGATGATTTTATACTCTGAGTTCAAGGATATGTCTTAATTTGTCTGGATGTTAACCATATTGAGCTGGTGCTTAATTGAATAAAGAAATCATTGAGATTGGAAAATAATGTGGTACTGTGTTTTGTTCTTATTGCACTATACACTAAAAACAAGGCACATGTTCAGTGAGTCGTGATTAACAGTTGCTCTGAATAAACTTAATCTAAAGACACAATCTAAAACACATCTGTTAATTTAAGATGAAGACTTGAATAGTGGAGAGGTAGAAACATTTTACCAATCACTAACATGTCCACACGGTTTACTTATTTTCACAATGTAAAAATTGAAGGACTTAAAGTGGGTGTCACTATTACTCAAATGATTCCCATACTAAGCATACTATAGCTATTACTGTTTACCTCTATGAAGTCACTTGATCAGCAGATAATTTTTTGGTATAAAAAGCATCGATAAGCCTGTTTTGTTCCTTTTCAAATGGTGCCACATTTATAAGGAACATGCATGTGTGGGATGAGTACGTGTGTTGCACCCATGAAAAGTTTGCCAACACAAAATGGCCTCTCGGAGAAAAAAAAAACAGTGCTACTGTACAAAATCAATACACTGCCTCTCCCATAGGCAAGGTGAATGCACCGTCTATACACAAGCAGTGTTCAAAAATGTTCAGACAGTTCTTCCAAGCAACGACAAACGCAGTTTATATTTACATAAGTAAACAATGTAGCATGTTCATTAAAAATATATTTATTGGTGCATTCTCTTTGGTTTGTCCACAATAGTTTTTTTTTCTGGATTCAAAACAAGCCTTTAGATGCAGTCCTTATTGAAGATAAGTTTCCTTCGCTGGCAGTCAAAGTTAAGGCAGCGTTGGGTGATACGTTTGCCCCCCTCATGTAGAGACGGACCGCTTTCTCTGCAGGGAAATTAGAGCCAATGTCTGTATTTCCATCTCTTTAAAGAGTGCAAATACTGCATAATTGATGAAATAACTAAACTGGATGGCTCAGTGTGGCAGGTTGAAAATAAAAATCTATTACAGATGATGTGCATCTTAAAACAAACTAAATAGTTGCACTCTGAATAAATAGGTAAATATAAAGTAAACTAAAGGCCGCGATCAGACAGAGCACATCATTTGTTTGTTATTTGCTGTGAAGTTAAATGATGTGGGGTGTTTTTTCAGCACTGAGTTGAAGTTCTTTTCAACTCGAGTTCAGGGTGCTCCTGCAAAAATGTTTTTTAAAATGCAACACGCTCAACGCAAAAGCAGCGAGCAAAACATTCACTTTCATTTTAAACAATTAGCCTACAAAATTCTGCCCCAGGCTGCTCAAACACGCTGTCTGATCGGGGTCTAATGGTGCATTTATCAAAGGGGATGATTCCTAAAATCTGAGTAACAACATAGCAAAGTATGAGGCTGTATAATGCATCCTCCTGCGAGTAGAAATGCTGATGCCATGTGTCTTGTGCAACTGATGGTGGAAAACGGAAAAGTAAAATGGAACTTTTGGCAGCATGAACGCCACTGCCTTTCAGCAAAGAGTCATAAATCTAAACACTCAAACGGCAAGACACAAATAAGGAGATAAATGGGTTTAGAAACTTTTTCCTGTGAGTCTTTCTTGTTCGGGTGACTAGTTGATGTTGGCAAAGTTGTGCCCCCATGGTCATCTAGCCGACTTAACAGTAACCAGTTGTCAAATCCCCTGTGCAGTTCCAATCTGAAACAAAATTAACATCTTGGTTTGGTTAATGCTGTGTAAACCTACAGCACTATAAATATATTCTTTTACAAGTAAAGACATCCTCCGAATGAGCAACAGTAACTAACGGTGTGTGATCACACTACAATGAATCCTGATAGGTGGTTGTACTCACTGTGTAGATGGCTGGAGTGAGGCCTTAGTCATACGCCATCTCTTGACTCCTCCGCACACAGCGTGCCACCTTTTTCTTAAAAACTCCTTTAGGATCCTCTCGCCACTCTTTCTGCAGGATATAACATATAAAAAAAAAATCTAAATAGTGCAACTCTTTCCGCTTGTGCTTTGTTTCTAACTACCTCCCAACTAGGGGTGGGAATAACCAGAAGCCTTCCGATACAATATCATCACGATACTTATGCCACAATACGATATTATTGCGATTTTAAACAAATTGCAATATTCTGCAATTTATAACCTTTTTTCCAACTTCTAATTTTTCCCCAATTTCAAATGGTGTCCCCAAAAGGAAACTAAAAAGATACATTTCTCTGTTTGTTCATATCACTTACATTTTTTTGCTGCTAAATGGGATTATTAAGCAGACAAACTGACCAACACATATACTGTATAATAAAAGATCGATACTTGGCGCCTGTGTATCGATACAGTATTGTCACTGAAAATATTGCAATACTATGCTGTATCGATTTCCCCCCCCACTCCCAACACAGCTAAGCTGATAGATGTTTACTACATTTCAAAATAGTGTCTTTTTCTGTCTCCCGGCAGCCCCTCTGAAAAAAAGAGATAGGCCCATTTAAACCAACAAAGACTCAACATGGCCTTGACAGGCTGTGATTTTTCCCTCACAGGGACCCACTTAACTCAGCCCACTTGTTTGGATTTCCATTAGAAAAGCAAGATTAAACTGTGGTGACTGTGAAACAAGATGTTTGTACCTTTTGTACTTTCGCACACTTTTCCTATGTATACACAGAGATCAGAAACAAAATGTTTCCTATTGTTTCATATACACACACACATATATATATATATATATATATATATATATATATATATATATATATATATATATATATATATATATATATATATATATATATATATATATATATATATATATATATATATATATATATATATATATATATATATATATATATATATATATATATATATATAATATATGTTTATGGCCAAATACTAAGGTTCAAATTATGTCTGACACACACACACACACACACACAGACACAGACACAAAAAAAAAAAAAAAAAAAAAAAAAAAAAAGAATCTACAAACTAACCCCAGCTTGAGATTGTTCTTATGTGACAGTGGGCACTTACAGCTGCATCTACGTTGGCAGGAGAGTCTCCATTGGGGTCGGCCAACATGGAGATAACACTGATCATTATGGTCTCCACTGTGTGGATTGGCAGCCAGCGCTCTTCAGGCTTCTCATAGCCATACTTGTCCTCGCCAGGTTCATGCAGGATGGAGATGCAGACATCGCCATTTTTTGCCACTGGCAGAAAACAAAAATTAACAGAGATTACTGACTTGTTTGTACTAAAGCAAAATGCGAGATACTACACTGTAGCTCTGCACTCGGCAAAACTCAAGCCTAATACATTTACAGTAAGCCAGTTACACTGACTTGTCGGGGGGGCCTTTACCATAGGACTATTATCTGCAAACTAATATACTTACAGCCACCAGTGGCCACTGTTTAAGGGTGTTTCTCACCTGCGCTTTAAGTCTGGTTAAATCAGACTTCGGTTTGTTTTCCCCCTTGGTGCGATTTGTTTAGGCAGGTGTGGACCCAAACAACCAAACCTAGACTCTTTAGAGGGGGTGGTCTCGGTCCAGTCTCAAACGAACTTTGGAGCGGTTTGTTTGTGGTGGGAACGTGATCCGACCCAGTTGTACTCCAAGCTCTGCAAGTTTGAGCTAAACGGCTCCTGAAGCCAGGTGCGCTTTGCATTCTGGGATGCAGGAGAGCACGTAAATTGTAGCAGCTCATGTCGTAGTGGCAGCTAGGAATGTTACAAAAATATGCACTAGCTCAGAACACATGACCTTCCTCATGTACTTACATGTACTTACATGAGGAAGGTCCTAGGCTCCTGCCCCTGACACATCTGACCAATAAGCTGAGCAAACGTTCTCACGTGGTTTGCAGTGATGCATTTTGGACCGCTTGGATTATACCAAGGAGAAAACGCTCGGAGGTTACAAACTCATCAACTGGGGCGGGGTGATATGGAAAAAAAATCAAATGTCACGATATTTTTTACCAAATACCTTGCTATCGATACCGCAACGATATTGTAGTGTTGACTATTGGTGCTTTCACAAAATTTTTATAGAATGAGATTTTTGATAAATAATCTACAGTAATGTAGATATAATGACTAAGTGGGTAAAGGAAAATAATAGAATTGTTACAGTCTGGTAAGTTCAAGTTCTGGTAAGACATCACTTTCCTGTAATGCAGCCTTTAAAACCAGGAGAAAAAAACAACACTTATGCCATATTATATTATTACGATATCCATCTAGTCTCATATCACGATATCGATATAATAACAATATATTGCCCAGCTCTATCATCAACTGATTCGGACCAGAGTAAACGACCTATAGGCATGAAAATGAGTATTAAAATGCTACTACAGAAAATGTAGTCCATTCCCCACAAAAAGAGACCAAAAATTTACTGACTTGACCTTTTTCCAATGGAATATAAAACTTCTAAGGGATTGTAATGCACATTTAAGCATGTAACAACAGTATTAACATAGGCTACCCTAATATTTGTTTTCACACCAAATGCAGACAAAACAAAAGAAAAGATTTTGAATACTTTCCTTAATACAGATTAATTAGAGATACAGTGGCCTGGTAAGTAAGTCCTTACCATTTGGATGCCAGATTTCTGTGATGAACTTCATCTTGGGAGGCCTCAAAGGGTAGTTACGGGGGAAGGTTAAGGTGGCTTTGAAGAAACCTCCTTCACTGCAAATAGCAAAGAGGATTGTGTTAATATGTACACTGGGTATTATCAGTGAACAGCTCAACTACAAATCAAAATAAGTTCACGGGCAAATGATTTCTCTTACAACAATGTGTCTTGAGGTCCAATGACGACCACTTCCCACTGATAGATGTCATCATCATCTACAAGACCGGCAGAAAAGCCTTCCACTGGGTTCTTGTTGAGCTCTGAAATTTAAGTTGCAGTTAGTCTAGTCTCGCATAGCCAGACCTATCTCCACAGCGCTGCGGAGTAAATGCCCTGGCTTGTGTGTGGTGATTTAGAAATGCCTTCAGTGGTTATTGAGAAACAGCTAGCCTTAGTCACAGTCGGGCTATCTGTGACGTTACACGTGCATTTCAACGTTGTTGTCACTAGCCGCATAACTGTTACGTAAAAACGTCAGCTAGCAAAATAAAACGGTCAAATAAAACGAAGCGGCTGCTCTGATGTGATAACTTAATATAACGTTACAGTAAAATAAGATAGTAGCAACAATTCTCGTCAACGTTAGCCAACTTACCAGCTAATTGTTTACGTAGTAACAACGAGGATTGTCCCGTCATTATAGCCAACGTTATAAATTTGTAAGCCCGTTATTGTCTGTCAACACGGTTAAATTAAACATTAGGCGGATAATATACCTAAGTTAGCTAAAACAAACCGTCCACGTTTCCCCTGTCTTTCTCTCTGCTCTCTGACAAGACCAATAACATAAGTGAAGAAAGAAGAAGGAAAAAAAATGTGAAAGTTGGTTTGCCCTCAGTACAACCTTTAAGGCAAGCCTTTCTTTCAGGCGTTTTACTCTCCCCAATAAGGTCCAATTAATTGAAAGTTAGTTTATAACCCATGTTCTTCGCTAGGATATAGGGCTGTTGATTTTGGCAAAAGAGCACGGAATGTATTACTCACATAGCTCAGAAAGTACTGCCTTGCAGGCCTAATTCTGGGCTAAACCAAACAATGTCTTTTCTTCTTCGCGTGACTCCGCAGCTGGATATTACCCCATTGGTGCATTACTGCCACAAATAGTTTGTAATGGATACTACATGTTCTGTATTTGCATCTCGAGGTGTAGACATAGACTCTACGGTCTATGGGTGTAGACTTGCGTATAAAATGCAGTAATATAAAGCCAACATTTAAAACTACAATAGAATAAATCAGTATTTAGACCATTATGTTGGCAAATTAACTTTACATAAAATATATTGAACAGTAAATGAACAGAACACAAAAAATCCTATTTGTTAGAAATTTGTGGCTATGTCCCCGCCCCCTGCCTGCACTGAACGCTGACCTCCAGTGCATCAAACATCTTTGGTACAAAACGCAGACTAAAACCCATGTGTTATTGCCTGCTTGTCCTTAAATGGGAAATATATCCCTGCGTTAAACTCCATGTAGCCTAAAACAGTGTCTCAATTTTAATTATAATGGCATAACCTACTGCTATACCTCTTTGTTGTTTTATCCCCTCCTTTATCACTTTCAGATCCCTCTAAGGCAGCTTTCAAATCCACCTCATCTCACTCTATTCTTCCCCTATCCTCATAACTTTCCACACCTACATGTGCTTCAATCTCTAAAAATACAAAAGCACTTCCTGTATCCACTCAATTCAGTGCCACTAAAAGCTCCAAGCGGCGTTAGGCTAGACCAGAGATCATTCCACTAGCAGTGCTGTCAATGCATTGGCTGAAGAAAATACCTTTCTTGCTTGTCTTACTCTGGTGAAAACTGACAATTCCTCTGGCAGCAGTCTTTTCTAAACAAATTGTACTCTCCCCTCCTTATCTTCTCTAGTACTGATAGATGTATGTCAGGATTTGATAACAGCCATGTTGTAATACAGGGAGAGGTTGTGTGACCTTTCTCCACCTCAGTCAACCCCAGAACCCCAGTACATCCATCTTTTTTTTTTTTTTCCTCTGGTTTCTCTGGGTGAACCTAAAGCTTAATAGTATTTCCTATAATATATATTGTGCTTTTTGCTTTAGCAAATTGCAGTACATATTGGCAACTTATAACCTCTTGCATAGGCGTAATTTTGGGGAGGGTGGTCCAAATTGGTCTGTGCAACCCCCCCCCCCAAAGGTTGAAACCAAAATTATGCCCCTGTCCTCTTTGTTTAGCTTGTATGTCTCCTGCATGTTTTAACACATATTGGTAGAGAAATTAAACCACAAATAATTCCTCTGAACCAACCTTGCTTCTGGAGCTTGTAAACATTTACTACCCACTCCATGGTCTTAAACATAACAGCATCAAACTCAATTGGCCGGTATAAACCTGGGTATGTGACAGGCTTTTCTGGTTTGAAAATGAAAACACTGCATGTTTTCCCCCTGACATTTAACACTTCATCATCTCAAACATCCCATTGCTAAGGTCATTCATTACTTAATAGATTTAGCTTTGTATTGACCCGTGCAGTTTGGATCACAACTTTTTTATTACGCATTTGGTTTCCTTAACATTTTACTCCTCATCTTCAACGCTTAATATTTATCCAAGACTCCAGACGTTACATGTGGTTACTTATTTGTATTCTAATAAACTTATTTCACCAACCATGCTTTCACCACTCATGTTTCACAACCTCCAATGCTTCAGTGGATTTAATTATAGTTTTCCAGCCAATGCTCTTAACCTCTTATGCTCTACCATGATTTATTCTACTGGATATTTTCTCACAGCTCCTTTTACCATCTACATTATTACAAGTTTCATTCCTCCAAATGAGGTTCAACAAACTGTAAAATAGCCACTTTATATTCAAAAATATCAACAAATCTTTTAATAATAATAATATTAATAATAATGTATCCTTTATTAATCCAGCAAGAAGAAATTACAATTTACACTCTGTTGTTATTACACACATTACACACAGGGCTGAATACACACATATACTCAGTACCTATACATGCACTAATGGTAAGATGTCAGAGTGAGGGGGCTGCCCATGGAAAGGTGCCCCGAGCAGTTGGGGGTTCAGTGCCTTGCTCAAGCTTGGCAGTGCCCATGAGGTGAACTGGCTACTACTTTTGTTTGTATGGTGACTTAAACCAGAGACCCTCCGGTTCCCAACACAACTCCCTACTGACTGAGCCACCCCCCTAATTTGTTGCCCATTAGCAGCAAAATATACAACAAACCAATGCTATGTCATTGTCCTGAACTCATTTGCATTGTGACTGACATCCTATCGTTTGTCTTATACTATGCTATATTTATGCTATATATGTATGCTATATTTGTGCAACTCCACTACAACAACCTTTGAATCCTCCAGCAACTTTTCTGTTGCTTCAAGCAGCACTCCAGTCACCTCAGGTCTTTTACTGACATGTTTGTCTTTGGCCCACGGGCACCCAAGATGAATGCAAAGACAAGACTTTTAATCAAATACGTTTCTGGAGGACTTCCTACTTGGGTTGGTCTTGAGGATGATATTTTTATACTCACAGATGCTGCTGTCACCCACATGTTTGTTGGCTGGCTGGATGGATGGATGAATGGATGAATGGATGGCTGGATGGATGAATGGATGGCTGGATGGATGGATGAATGGATGGATGGATGGATGGATCCATCCTCCATGTTCCTGCTCGATACCCTCTGCTACAATTCTCCATGTCTCTCTCTGTCTGTCTGTCTCTCTCTCGCTCTCTCTTTCTCTGTCTCTCTCTCTCACCCCCAACCGGTCGAGGCAGATAACCGCCCACCCTGAGCCATGGTTCTGCTCAAGGTTTCTGCCTCTCAAAAGGAAGTTTTTCCTTGCCTCTGTCGCCTAGTGCTTGCTCTTGGTGGGAACTGTTGGGTTTCTGTAAATAACATCACAGAGTACGGTCTAGACCTGCTCTTTTATGAAAAGCGCTGTGAGATAACTGTTATGCGCTATATAAATAAAATTGAATTGAATTGAATGGATGAATGGATTGATGGATGGATGATGGATGGATGGATGGATTGATGGATGGAACTTTGAATACTAATACCACTGGCATAAGACAGAAACTATACTTAGAGTAAATGCTGGTCTCAGTTGTATGAGGTAATTATACTATTAAATGCTGTATCATTAGGCAGTGATAGAGCACAGTGATGTTAAATAGAGCTGCATGCATTTGCCTCTGTGCACATTTTCAAAGATTGCACTGAAACCTAAGGGGGAAAAGATACAGAGCCCTGGTTAGTGGCTAATAGCAGGTCATTTGTTGCATTGATTAGAGCTGTCTCATTGCCGTTCTGAGGTCGAAACCACATTGGAGTATGCTATTGATATTCTTTAAACTAAGAAAGAGAACATGTTGCTGACCTGCACCTCTTTTCTTGAGAATTTACGATGAAATGTAAGATTAGAAGTGGCTTGAAAAGTGCACACTACCAGCGATTGAATTGTACCTGTAGAAGCCTGAAACCTGAAAATCAGATATATAATCCCTGTATTTTTACGAAAAGGTCATAAAGGTCTGATGAGAAAAAAAGATCAAGTGAAAGATTATGACCAGCTCTGAGCAATGAATTGATTTTTATATAATGTCGTTTTTATATATTGTATATTGTGTAAACACCATTTGAGCCATGGTGAAATGTTTCATGTATATGGTTGAAATGACAATAAGACAGGCTAGAGTTGAGTTGAATGCTTCACTGTCTATGTCATTAAACAATAGGCATGGTTTGGGAGTGGACTCTTTGCACACCAAAGCAAGTGCATTCTGGGATTTGGTGTCTTTCATCCACATGAGCCAAAAACACATTTTCTGGCTTTTACTCGGCCTAAAAGGCGAAAAGAATTTCACATTTCTACTACATAAGTGACCCAATTTAAAGATATTCATCTTTTCAACGGTGAAATATCCCTTTAAAGAGCAGTAAGGCAACATCCGTGTCTGACCTCAGTCCCTTTCCTTTTTAAAGCGGTCCAACTAGGAAAAGCCGCAACAATAGTTATCTGTGTTTGTCTTTGCTGTCGGACACCTTCTTTTTGTGATTTTAGTCCTTCTGATAAATGTGTAGGTCTTTTCTTAGCAGTACAATCACCAACTGAAACATTTTGTGGGCGTGTGATGTAAAATGCATCCCTCGAGAAAGTTGCCGTACTACACCATTTTGTATACACAGCCTTAGAAATACTGTACAGAGAGTTTTGTGGAGCTGATATGCTTAATTAGCTTTGAATCAACTTATTTATCAACTGCTTGGAATAACTTTAAGGCAGACACAAGTTTAAGGCACTGCTGTTTATTAAAAAATTATCCGCGTGGACCCATAGACTGTACATATATTGACGGTCTATGGGTGGACCAGTATTTGCTGATTCAAGTGTTACTCAACATGAAAATATAATCAAAGTAAATTCCCAACATTGTGCATGAACTATAGTCTCACCTGTGAATTTGACCCTGTGCATTGATGTTTTTCATTTCTTGTAGAGTGAACTGCAGAAATCTTAGTTGACTTTGTGAATTAACCCTCTCCACATGCGTCTGATGGCTTGTTTCTCTAAGTTTGTTCATGTCAGCACTAATCAAAAAAGGTATTGTTAGCAAAGGTTTTCTGCCCATATGTGCTGACAGTGTCACAGTAGTCTTTCATACTTTCCCATTGCAAACTGTCTTGTTTTGTCTGTGGCTGATATTGGTGTTTTGATGTAAAGTGGAATCTGAGTGTTAAAAAGATGCTATGTTTTCACAGTTATAATGCTATATGCTATAATGTTTATAGACAAAAGTTAAAGTTAAACAGACTGCATCTTTGTAAATAGTAATTGTAACATTTCTTAATTCATTGATTGTTTATATTAATGGGAATGGGATACTACTCATGAAAATACAAAATAGCATGGTTGGAGAAAGTCATTGTCATGGTGCTTAAGCAATTAGCGGAAAGGTTGTTAAACCGAGAGCTAGTGGGATTACTCACTCTCCTGGGACTATAATAGTTGTAAAAGGGGTCACAACTATTTGCAGGTTGGAACCAACAGTGCTTGTTTTTTTCTAGTCCTCTAGGGATTTTGAACTTCATACCCCTTAATATTTAGGAAGCCAAGTGAAGTAATTAATAGATTAAAACCTCAGAGGTGCAAAGGAAGTGTGCTAATCTCCATTTGTTTGTTTTTATACCACATGACACACACATGTTTATCTGTATATCAAACCATTATTAATTCAATGTAGCTTCATTTATCAGAATGCATTGAACCAGTGGCCTCTGTTTAGAATTGAAATGTTTTGAATTTAAACTTAATGAAGGTTATGAAAGACATTGTCACATGGAATTTAGTCTTTTTAGCACTTGGGTTGTTGTAAAGAGACCATTTAATTTTAACTTCAAGTCATCCCTTGCTTTTATTTTCTTAGCTGAGGATGATTGCAGCACTTTTAATTTCGTTGTACTCACAATGACAATAAAGTAAATTCTGATTCTGACCTGAAGGGGCTCACACTTATTTTACACAACGAATTGTATCACTAAACAAGGCTCACAGAAGGAAAGGGATGGGCTGTATGCGGTAGAACTGTTTGAATGTATCCAGCACCATGGAGAGAGACATAGAGGGGGATTCATTGATGTTTTATAGTGCTCATAGTATGCTTTTTGGCTTTTTCCCTTTCCTTTTTAGTGTTATGTATCTTTTTGTGCACGTTATCATGCTCGCATAGCTGCTAGCGTGGCATGCCCTCATACTCTGCAACTGACTCTGTAGCTAAAACAGAGAGCTCAACACACAGGGTGAAAGGAGGAGCAACAAGAATATGTTTTTTTCCCGCCAAATTAAACCACATAAACCTATTCTGGTACAACCTCTAAATACAGTTATTAACCTGAAAATTAGCATAAAGTGGGCACTTTAACTGAACTACCATCTCTACATAATATTCAATTAATACAATATGCTAAGGAATATTTTGCTCCATAACTGACAGGAGTAGTAGTATTGTACAACAGTCTATCCAAGGCAAAATATGATATTGTGATTTTAAGAAAAGGTAGTGTACATGGTATCAACAAAAAAGTATTCCTCACTATTTGTTATCGTCTTTCGAATAAGACTGATAACATAAACTCTATATGGACTTTATCACAGCTACAAATATAAAGACCCAGAAGCCATCAGTCAATCTGAGCGGCTTTGTGTTAGCTCACGTAACCACCCTTATCTTTATAAAATACTAACAATACACACACATAAAATACTGTCTCCAACAACAACATCAAAAGGGTTAATTTGATGTATTTTAGTTTCTAATGGTGTTTTAGGAATAACATTTTCTTTGTGTTGGAAAAAATTGTATTCATTCGGTAGATGTGAAACTCATTATTGTGTTTATTATAGAAGATTGCATGTCGCCCATCTCACCACTCAACTGCCATCAAAGCAGATAAACATCTCTGGGAATAGGCAACAGTCATGTTTCATAATTGTATCTGTAGTTGCCACAGAATTGACTTCCAAGGGGGATTAATATAAATAATACTTAGAAATCTGTTATGATGTAAAATAAAAGCACACAGGGATGTATAATTGCCATTATATATATATTGATGAATAAAAAGAACAAGAGAATGAGGAGTAGAAAGACAAATAGATTCACTTTCACTTCAAAAGGTCCAGTGCAGCATACGTACGGTAGAATGTTACCTTTCAATAGATGGCAGTGCGACCCACATTTTAAATGAAAAGCTTCTAATATGGATGGGTTTAAGACTATAACTTTCAACTTCTGTGATTTGAGTTTGACAGTTTACCTATTTATCTATTTTTTCCATCCAGAGAAGTTTGCTGAACGTGCAATTATCTGTACAATCTAGCAAGACAAACACACCCAAGAGAAGCCTATACGGCAGCAATGAGTGATTTCTGTAAAGTAAATGTTTGAAAAAGGACCTCACTTTCCCTGTTCAACATCTTTTCTGATCTTCTGGAGAAACTGCACCAGCTATCTTGCAGTTGCACAATAGCTTTTCCCCACTTTCCACGACACTCTACTGTTATTCTGAAAATGTATACAGAATGATTCACCATAGGTCAGGGCTAACAGGCTCATTTTCTTCTGATAAACAGTAATTATTCATCATATTGAATTTCACTGAACAGTTTTAGACTAGATTTATATGCATACAGCCTTTCTTCTGCGTAAATCCTGTAAACACAGTTTTAAAGAATTCATATTTGACAAGAATCCATAAGGAGAAACTGCAGTTTGAGAGAAAAGACAATACAAATGTGGAAGTACAATACTTAGACTTAAACAGACTTTATTGTCATTCAACTGCACATTTACAATATACAATTGAGCGAGATTTCATTGCAAGGCTCCGAAAAAAAGAAAAGAAACAGAAGACAAGTAAAAGAAAAACAGTATAAATATAAGTATGTGCAATATAAAGTGTGTGCAATATAAAATGATTAATTATTATAAGACTATTATGACTAGTGCAATATCAGTAGCAGCAGGATGTATTGCAGTGAAAACAGTGAAATTAATAATAGTGCAAGGGTTCACAGTGTCCATGTAACGTGACTAGTGTCGTATGTGTGTGGGAGGGGGGATTATTGGGAGGTCAGCAGTCTTATGATGTGGGGGATGAAGCTGATGTGGAACCTGGTTGTTCAGCATTTGAAGCTGCTGAACCTCTTGCCAGAGGGCAGCAGGGAGAACAGTCCATGGTTGGGGTGGGAGGGGTCCTTAGTGATTGACTGAGCCCTGGTCAGGCAGCATCTGCGAACAGTGTCATGGATGGAAGATAGTGATTTTCTCCACTGTCCTCACCACTCTACCTACATGTTTCCAGTCTGAGGCGGTGCAGGCCCCAGACCAGACAGCTGGTCAGTATGCTCTCTATTGCCCCTCTGTAGAATGTGGTGAGGATGGGAGGGGGGAGGTTTGCTCTTCTCATCCAACGTAGAAAGTGCAGACACTGCTGTGATCTCTTCACCAGAGTAGAGGTGTGGAGGGACCAGGTCAAAGTGTCTGTGATCTGCACCCCCAGGTATTTGATGCTGCTGTCCTGCTCCACTGCGGCGTTGTTGATGAGGAGGGGCGTGTGACACGGCTGATTTTTCCTTAAGTTAACGACAATCTCTCTTGTTTTGTTGACATTCAGGATTAGAATGTTTGTGTCTCACCAGTCCAACAGGTGTCTCACCTCCTCTCTGTAGGCCAGTTCGTTATTGTCCTTGATAAGACCCACCACTGTCATGTCGTCCCCATACTTAAAGATGAGGTTTGAACTGAACCTGGCACGGCAGTCATGGGTCATCAGGGTGAAGAGTAGTGGGCTCAGTACGCAGCCCTGGGGAACCGGTGCTGAGGGAGATAACGCTGGAGGTGTTTTTTCCAACCCTTACAGACTGGGGTGGGTCTATGAGGAAATCCAGCAGCCAGTTACACAGCAGGGTGCTGAGTCCAAGGGGGGCCAGTTTTTTCACCAGGTGCTGGGGGATGATTGTGTTGAATGCTGAGCTGAAGTTTAGAAACAGCATTCACACGTGGTTGTTGTTTTTCTCCAGGTGTTCCAGGCTCAGGTGGAGTGTGGATGAGACGGCGTCCTCTGTGGAGCGGTTGGTGCGGTAAACAAACTGTAGCGGCTCAAAAGAGGGGGGTGGGAGTTTGGAGATGATGTGACCTTCACCAGCCTCTCGAAGCACTTGATGATGGGAATTTTTTTTTGGGCACTGGTATGATGGTGGCAGTCTTGAGACAGGCTGGGATGACAGCATGGGTCAATGAGGTGTTAAATATGTCCGTGAGGACGTCAGCCAGCTGGTCAGCACAGTCTTTAAGCACCCGTCCCTGTATGTTATCGGGGCCTGCTGCTTTTCATGCATGCAGTCTTTTAATCCGGACATCAACTGTCTCAAGTTTGAGTGCCTGTTCATCTGGGTGAGGTGTGGATTTCCTCACAGGAGTGTTGTTGAGTGCTTCAAACCAACCAAAGTAGTTATTGAGTGTGTTGAGCAAGTGGAGGAGCAGCCTTGTAGTCTGTGATAGTCTGATGCCTTGCCACATGCGTCTCGTGTTTTGTCGGGTCGTGGAAGAATCGTGGAATTACTTCATGACAAAAATGTTGAATTCCAAATGTATTTACAGGCCAACTTCCTATACAAAGTGACAAAGGGACAAGGAAGCAATTAAAAAAACTCTAATAATAATAATAAATACTAATCTAATAATTGGTGTGGTAAAATCACAAATATTAGTCTTATGTTTTGACAGCTCGGTGTAATTCT
Source organism: Etheostoma perlongum (assembly GCA_026937815.1). Taxonomy (NCBI): domain Eukaryota; kingdom Metazoa; phylum Chordata; class Actinopteri; order Perciformes; family Percidae; genus Etheostoma; species Etheostoma perlongum. Next base: position 15,886,386 of record CM049386.1, on the reverse strand, counting down.
TGCCAATGTGTGTTTTATTTTTCACATTGACATGCCCTGCTTTAAATAATGAAGTATTTAATCCCCCAGGGACAGCTGAACACCCTGCATGGCTGAATACATCATGCTTTGATTTAAATGCACTCATCTCGCACTAACGTCATTGGAGTCCCCCTGTTCTGCCCGGAAATTAGTGAGCCAGTCCAAATGATTAATAAATGGCTGGTAAATAAATCTGACTGTGCCACTGCACAGCCAAAGCATCACACTCAAAGGTCCTATAACACTCTGCTTGTTTTAGGGCAAAAAAGATTTGTGTATGTATAATATATGTATATTTCAGCAGTACTGCAACCCGAAATTGGGGAAAATGTAACAAATTGGCATCCAAGATGACATATTTTACTGCCGTTGGCATGTAATTACTATAGTTAGCAGTGGACACTAATAGAATAGCTGCACTTTCTACAATCAAGATCCCAGATAAAGGCTTTTTAACCAAATACTACATAACTTTCAGGAGTAATGTGACCCAGAATTGCAACAATGTTAACTGTTATGTTAACAGCAATAGCTTAAAAAAATAGATTAAAAAATAAACACTCCAGTCATGCCTACCTGGAGCAGATGACCAATCATAGAAGGCCGGCTTAGAGTTGTGTAACACTTACAGAGAGTCAAAAAAACGGTTGAAACCGGAGCATTAAGAAAATCTGAATGTTTTAGCTCACAGGGATTTGTTTTTGAAAACATGTTTACCTCAATATTTGATTGTTTTTGGCCACGTTTAATATGAAAATCCAACGTTATAACACTGTACATATGACAGAAAATACAGAAAAGCATATGTCCACTTCAAAACCGTCACTGTAAGTACATAGAGGCTTTATAACTGGGACAAAACTTGCTGGTTCGTTCACATAAAATCCAAATGCCTTATCACTGAACATTGTCTAGTAAAGTAATAGGCACAGGGCCCCCTCAGGCTCATGACCAGGAATAGCTGTTCTGGTTTTCCTCTCAGTTGGTGGTCGTGAATGAGAGGCTTCATGTGTTCAATGTTCACCAGTGTTCCTATTAATTCACATAATACGGATAACACAACAAGCCATGACACACAGGAAAAGAGAATTGATTAACAAGATTGCAGGATAAAAACAAGATTGGGCTGGATAACGCAACATCCAGCAGAGATCACTCATGCACGCAAACAGGTTGAAAGAGATGCTGAGTGTGTAAAATTTGTTTAATATCCCCGCATTACACTTTAATCTCCTTTTGGGAAAAAATATGATTATGCGGTTTTGAGGAGAAAGCTCTTGATCTTGGGCGCACAAGTACCATTGATTTTGAATGGAAGACTTCTCTTTTTACAGTTTCTTCCATCTTCAAATGTCTTAAATTCAACCCCTGTCAACGGAGAAGATAATATAAGACATTTTTATACTTGCCGCAGTTTTCAGTAGACATTTGTTTCAGTGGGTAATGATTGTTCCGAAGCACTTCAATGTATTTATTCAATGTATTTATTTTTCTTCTGTGCCAGTCTCTTTATGTCCTAAAGAGTTATTTGCATCCACAATATGCTCAATGACCGATTCCTAATATTCATTTACCATTGATATTTTAGAGTGCACACAAGTGAAATTCTCAAGTATGAGAAACAGAGGCAGAAACAAGGTTACTGATAATCTCTGTCTGAGAAGCTGAATTTTGATTTATTGCTCCACAACATAACTGCAGTGAACACACGGGGTGCAATCAGAACCATGGTTGGTATAATTGCATTTCGCCTCTTGCAACAATATGTCTGCATTCAATGTATTCTCAAGGTTTGTACAAATCCAATGAAATCCACACATTTTTATATTATATTTTAGAAAAGCATACTATGGATTTAAATGTTCATTTAACACCTGTCCTGACCTGTTTTTTGACTCTTCTCACATGCGTATCTCTGTAGCCTTTTATCCATCACAAAATGTGTGGTTGTTCACACACAGTCATCATATTTGCCTTTCTTATGTGATTTATCCAATCATTCCACTCCCATTTGTGTAGGGACCCCCAAATCATGTACACACATAGCAGTGATTCATAAGGGGGTATTTCTGCAGTTGCCAGAAGTTGAAGATGTTAAACAGCTACAAGTAGCCAATGGAGATGAATGAAACGGTCAGAAGTAGAGTAGCTAAAATTACACGGATAAACAGTTGAAATAGACTGCTATATGCTATTTAATGAATAAACAGAATATTTGGCCTAAAGTAATGCATTAGTGGTTGAAATGAGAAAAGGGAATAGGTAAACAGTTGAAATAAGAAGCTTAAAGTAGGCTAATGGATAAACGGTTAAAAAAGATTGTTAAAAATTAATGGATAGGCAGTTTAAATAGTTAGCTTAAAGTAAATTGATAAACTGTTGAAATAATAACTAAAGGTAAACAGTTAAAATAGTTAGCTTTAGGTAATGAATAAACTGTTGAAATATTTAACATCTGCCAGTAGATCAAGTGGGCATAATCTGTTAGTTATCAGAGTGCCGGTTCCCGCAACATGAAACCAGTTCTGGTCAGACAGATAAAAAACAACATGATAACAGAACACACCGGCCTTAAGGCAGAGAGAAAATCCCAGACTTACAGTTTGTTCAGATAAATCTTCCCTCTCTCTCACACACACACTCACTCACTGCTATAGTGCACTTTAGCAAGGCAGAAGATGCCCAAAGTTATACTGGGCAGCTCCTTCTATGAAATGGAAGTGTTATCAGCAAACTAAAACCAAACTGCTCTCTTCTCTGATGAAAGTCGATTTAACCAATATATGCATTTTATGCCACAAGCTACAACTATTGTAGTATTTCAATATGTAATAATATATTGGCCTATAATTTACCCAAATTGTGTTTATTATGCTTTATATGAATGAAGTCTAGGACTAGGCCTAACTGAACCAAACAGATCTGGTAGTGATTGTTTTGTCTCATAGAAAAAGTTTAACTGGTTTTGAAAATATACAACCAAAGAAGAAAATAGTGTAGCATTCACTTATATGTTACAGTATATCATTCAATGCAGGAAAAAGCTATAGTGATTAGTTTTTGTTGCCCCCATGATTCTAAGTAATGACGACAAAACTGTCCACATGATACAAGCCTTACGTAATCACTGATGAATGTAACGGACATCCATTAATATCAAAATGTTATGCGCTACAGCTTTAAATGAACACATATGGACAGGTAGTGTCCATGAATGGGTAGGCTACTTTAAAAATGGTTGGGAATCCCTGATGCACAGTAAAAAATCAATTAACTAACCTTTTTGCTTCCTTCTTTTTCCACAAAACCAGTCATCTTATGTGAGCTGTAAAGTTTCCCTTGAGACTAGAATATGCTTGCAACTCCTGGTGATCAACAACTTTGTGTTTCTTGCGCAGGAAGAGATTCCACACAAACCCTGTCACCCACATCAAGTGTGTACTCTACCTTACATTTCAAAACTCTGTCAGTTTTCATCTTGGTATCCACTAAAGCAAGATGATTGCGTTTACCGAGCCATGATTTACATATTTTGATGTGTTGTAGGTTTAATGGTAACCTCCCCTTAAAAAACTCAAAAGGTGAGGAAAATTACTTTAGGTATAGTTGCATGAAGACTGATATTACGCTGTCCTACCAGTTTTCTTTGTCCTCAATTCTGCCAGTTAAAGCACATATGCTCCTAATTACTATAAAGACGTTCTGGGACTGAACAAAGAACAAGATTGTGCTCCCGAAGGCTTTTGGCAATTTTAGGTGCTTGACTTCTTGAAATTGAAAAGATACATACGTGGCCTCTAGATTTCCCCAGAGATTCAGCCAGTGTTCCGTTGCCTTTTGTGCAATTTGGAATATGGCAGCTTGATCCAGGTACTTTAGCAGTAATGGCAGCATCCTTCGGTGCACAATTAGAATGGCCTAGGCATCAAATGTGTAGATTTCTGATTGGCTGCCTGCGTTTGACACTTGTCGACTACTTGTCATGAACGGTTATCCTGTGGGAGCTTCAGTCTGGGGTGGACAGGCGTCTAAAGTGGTTCTTTTTTTTGTCTTGTTTAACTACAGCTGAATTGGGCCTATTGATTAGGATAGTTGATATTCCACATACAGCCAGTAGTAAGTTTTTTTTTTTTTAATTTTCTGACATTCATATTTTCTATCTGTTGCTGTTCAAAGAAACAGCATGTGTTCTCATGATCAAAGACAGGTTAAGTCTCTGCAACTAGTCAAAAGAGCAATATTCCACCTAGCTCTGTTTTTACTATGCCTGCTTTGCATTACATGGTTCTTTTTCTCCAGCCCTGTTTGCTATAGATTGACGAGAGGACAAAATAAAGGCGACTGCTGCAATTTCATCCCTATTGCCCCCATGGCAAATTGGCCCTTTATCAAACAGGGGCCTCATCTATCAAGTCAAAGACGGGTATTGAAATTGCCTTACTGGCCACAAATCAGACCAATGGATCGGCCTTTATCTTAGACAAGGCCGTCATCACTCTGTAGTGACTGGAAGGGGAGGAACCAGGCCATTTAAGAGTCTATCCTAGGTTTCTTTGCTGATGGATGTGGCCCGCTTGACCTCTCTGTGACCAGGGGCTGCTGGATTAGAGCCAAACCTGTGCTTAACCTGGATCATTATCTGGCTTCATGCGTTTGTTTGATTCTCTTTCACTCTGAAAACTCTACCTCTTACTCTTTTGTTTTTCCCAATCCTGACATGCCTTTGCTGTCTGTTTTTCACCTTTATCACTGTGAGCTCTTGATTTTCTAACTGCTGTCTGCTTTTGTCTCTTCCCCATCTCTCTAACGCACACGCACACGCACACGCACACACACACACTCACACACACTCACACAAAAACTCTTTTTCACCATATTTCTTTCTAAATCTTTCCTCACTGCTCACATTCATTTTCTGTAGCCAATCACTGCATATAGAGACAGACGATAACGAAGGACAAGACAGATGGGTGCAGTATTGTCAGCTGTGCCTGCCTAGTTTTGAACATTAGGCGGCCTGCTATGATTGATGGAAAGCTGTATTCAGGTAATACCCACTCTTGCCATATTCCACACAAGCAGCTATCTGTAATGGTGAGATATCTAGACTGCCTGACTGGCATAATCCAACTGCGTGTTTCTATCTGTATCAATAATAAATTATATTGTAAATGTTGCTACCTTTTTATTAAAACTAATGTAAACTGATGGTTTCCCCCTGCTCTGCTGATTCACATTGACAGCAAGATCCATTCACCAACAGGTCAAAAAGTATGACAAGTCGACGAGTGTTGATTGCAGAAGTGCATATGACAGCCACACAGAGTGATCTGTCCGACCTGTAATCTATTCCCTTCCTTGGCAGCCAGCATCTTTGCTCATCCTCTCTGATCAATTCCGTGACTTATGGGTCTAACTAAAAGCCTATCCACAATCTAATCCTCTTCTTAATTATGTTTCAACTGCTCTGCTCTTACTTGATTAGATTCAATCACAGTTCAATTAACCCAATCAGAGAGAGGAATATTATCTTTACATGCAGATTTATTATTGTCACTGGGCTGATTGGAAAGCACCAGAGACATTAGGACAGAAGAAAAGCTTGTGTGGAATTTTGTGTGACACCCACAACTTTTGTTTTTAATATGTGTTGCCATTATTTGATAAAAGGTTCTAATAATATGGATGGATGGTTACAAAGGAGAGTTTGGGACTAACACTTTACAATACGGTACACAAGATTTTGAGTAGTTATCTATTAGTAATGATCTACTTTATAGTCCTCCATTAGGAATGATTAGGGAAGTACCTATTTATGATTCATCAATTATCAAGTCCTTATTTGTTCCTTAGTCATTTCTCAATAAACTAATCATTAACTAACCCATACATTGGATTAGAAGTTACTCATTAACTCATGGTTAGTTCCCTGATTCATGCCTCATTTGTTCCCTGCTAACTACTTAGCATTACTACTACTTAGTCTACCTTATTACAAGTGATACCCCTGCATGATGGTCTGACTTCTCTTTAGCCATGTTGCAGCATTCCAAGATCTCAGCAATTAACCTGCTGATTACAATGTTTTTATTGCAATAGAAATGATGACCAAACCTGCGAAATTGAGACCCAAGTTGTCGGTCTACTTCTTGTACGGTCTGGTGTGGATAACACCACCTTACAGTTGCCCTGAGCAGTTTAAGATAAATGCAAAAAAATTTTGCTAATGCTATTTTTACACACATCTGGCACAAGTGAAGCAGACTGCATAATCCCTCTGCCTGCCCCTGGTGCAGAGTGAGAAAATGGAGCACCATGAAATGCTAATTCTGAATTCAAAACTGAATTCTGAAAGCCTTATCCCACCCCGTCCCCTTGACTCAGTATGTGTGAGGTGTTATCAGTCCCTTAGGTAAAGCAAGGGAGCATTGGCCTGCACAGTGTTAAGGAAGGGAAAAACGGAAGTCTTCAGGGGGAAGGACACCCACCCACACAATGGAAGCCTGCAGAAAGTAAAACAGGTCAGAACTCCAGTGGTCTGATAAAGCAGAGGACTCATGAATTAAAGAGTGGTGGAGGAAATATGACATTTTTTTCCTTTTCTATTCTGTCTATCGGGACTACTTGCTTGCCAGTGAAATTACCTGGAGAGAAGCTGGTCTGATAATGGAATGCCAGAGACAAGATTCACTTTGGTAATTTCCCTCTGCTTGTAAGGTCAGATTGCCATTGAAAATTCAAACCATGTTTACTCCCATTTGGGAAACTTAAGAGACAGGGGAGTTACATTATCATAATAGATCATTTGTATCTTTTTAAATACCTATTTTTTCTATTGTGTCATGGAAGCCATTCTTCCACAAATCATTCCCATTGGATGAATATTGGATTTACAAGGCTCATTGCGCTTAATTAAAGCAGGCAGAGGGAGCCTTCATCATTTCCAAAAGTTATATTTGTTCACTTATTTTAGGGTTTCACAGTGACCTATTGCATCAGTTTTTATTCTAGCAACCTCGCAGTCCGATGCCAAGGCTCAAACCAGCTTACATTCAGATACAAAGCCAAAAGAACCCTGCTGTTGTTTTGGGGGTAAATGAGGACCTTTGTTCTTTTGTGCTCCTTCTGCAGAGAAGTGGGTGATTAATATGCTAGTGGTAATGGCAGAGGAGGGCAGGGATGCAATGGGTCTTCTTTCTCTAATGATTGTTTTAAGTGAGTGCTGTAATGGGCTGTGGCGATTTACAGGTCTCCTGTCATCATGCCATTGAGTGTGCCTGGACCAGAGAGTTTAGCCATTCTTTATCAATATCCGACAAAATATACTTTCCTACAAGATTTATATGTATGAATTTTACTCTTTTAGTTCCTGAAAACTCAAGTGTGGTTGTGCATATTTATTGCAGAGAGAAAGGGAGGGGGTGGCCTTGTTCCAAGCTAACCTTTAACTGAGAGTGTGCATGAAGCCATGGAGGTGTGTGCTGGCAAAATGATGAATGGTGCTCACAGATAGAAAAGCTGGATGCAGTTTTTTTTTACCATAAGTTGCTCAGAACTTGGACGGTCTTCACTGCAGAGGTACCTCGAAACAGAACTCCTGAGTTTGGATTTATCAGATGCCTCTGGAGAAATATACACAAAGCAGTTATTTCTCACATTGAAAAAGGTTATAATGTTCTCCGTGGGGTCTTTTGGTGGGCAAACAAAGTGAAGGGGAGCCAGAGGGGGAGGAAAGGTGGGTAAATAGCTTCTCTAATGGAGTGCTAATCTGTGAAGGCAATCTGCAGAGAGCTGCCCCTGGCTGTGCCAGCTGGGATGATGAGACAAAGGTGACAGCATGGCAGTTATTATTAGTGGTATCATTGATCAGATAGCCGCAGCGGCAGAGTTGGAGAAAGATGATGGATTCGGTGGCCCCAGCCCAGCTAAGACATGAAGGCTGTCAGGCGCAAATCAGCGAGGGGCTCAATGTGTCTATGTGGAAAAAAACAGAAAGGACGACAAATTGGGGGTGTTGTTCTGTACTTTCATGTAAATGAGGTGGGGTTTTGGCCATAGTTCAAAGATGGGTTGGCTGTATTTGACAGAAGTCATCCATCTCAGGCAGTGACACGTTCCAGATGAAAAAGTTTGTGTTTTAAAGTGGAGTACACACAAATTGCACTGTATGAGTTTTCAGAGTAAAGCAAGAACAATCAGTATAATTTCTCTCTCTGAAGGTTTTCCTGCTTTGATCCTTTTTATCTCACTTCTCTTTGAAAGTGTCTAACACAACACTTTCTCACTGGGACTAGAAGTGAGACAGAGATGACACAATGCATAAAGGAACTTAATCTAACAAAGTGTGTTGCATGGTGTGGGATCCCACAATTTTATTTCTACTAATTTTCCTTGAGTTTTGAATTATTGTACAGTGAAGGACTTTACATATTGTCACATAGCAGTAGGATATCTTTCTACCTTTTGAATTCTGTATAAATAACAAAATTTTCCACTGACAGATTTGCCACATATGACTAATTCAGTTGCAAAAGTCCATCATATCCAGTCAGTGAACTGAAAACAGGATTTCAGTGCCACAGATTCAGTCTGTATTGCCATGTTATCAAATCAAATTTAATAAACTTATAGGTTCATGGAGCCTCGTTATCTCTGAGATTTTCATCGAAATATATTACTATAATACTACTATACCAGGAAGACATCTAATGTCAGTGCTGGGGCAATGAGTCAGTGGCAGATGTAATTTTTCTTGACAGTAGGATCACACCAGAACGATTGCAACTGACAGAATGTCAATTATGTAAAAAACACAATTGGTAAAATGACCAAAATGAACTTAGCGCACTGCTCTTAATGAGGCTATACACTGCATGATCAAGTTTTGTCTTTGTCTTGGTCTACCTGGATCTGCCTGTTCGTTTGTCAGTTTGGTCTCTCTCTCAGAGACACAAACATTTATGATTGATTTTCAGTCAATCCCTGAAGTTCACAAGAAAACTATATTCATGACATCCAATATCCAAGTATGAAAACAAGTTTTAATATTTAAATCTAAACTGACAAACAGGTGGACGTAGAAGAATTTCAGATTCAGAAAATAAACATTTAATGCTTTCTTTCTTTATGTTGAATTTGATGAAGCCATAAAAACATGGAATATTGGGTTTGAATACTTCACTTAAGAGCTGTAAAATGTCTAACAGAGCCAACCATAACGCTACTTAAAGGGGAATTCAGAGAACACTGGACGTTAGGGGTTGAATCAAGACAACATATGTAATAACTTTAGACTTATGCTCTGCGATGCGCACATACAGGGAGCAGATCAGACATCGGAGCCGAAGCGTAAGTTCAGCTTAGTTGAACTGCAAAAAAAACTTTCCATGTACTGTCCCGGTCGGGACATGTGGGAGGCGGAGTGTGCACTGTGTGCAAAGCTAGCATATATCTTTTAGTGTGTAATAAAGGTGCTGGAGCTCTCAAAGCTCACATGGACACCGAAAAACCTTATCTTATTACATTGAAAAGGTTTTAAGAGATATTTAGTCGAAGGTGGATTTTTGAAGCTAACACAGAATAGGTCATGTGTAGGTCATTATTTCATATTTATTTATTTGAAAAGAGCTATTATTTTCTTACAAGTTGTTGTACATATTTTATTTTATTACATACGTTATTTTTATACCATTGAGGCATAATAAAGCATGCTCATTAACCTCTGAGACGCTTGTCTGTCTGTGTTTCGAGGCCGGCCGAGTGTCCTCTTATTTGGAAATCAAAATATGGTCACCCTAGCCTAGTGAATTGATAATTTACCAGTATCCTTTTCATATTAAAAGAGTTGTAGTGGACTTTATCTGTATTTCATTATAGCATTTTTCTCGCAATATGAGTAAGTTCTGAAGGGAAAAGCTCCTGCCTGTCTAACTCAGAGCTTCACCAGCTAGAGGGCAGAGTCGCTCTGGAGCCGAGACTGGGCCGACGCACTTCAGAGTCCATTCTGCTGACTCAAGACCAAACACATCTGGGCCACTTTGATGCAACACAGTGAAATGTGTTTTGTTGCCATGCAGGGAAGAGAAATCAGGACAATGGATCGGTCCCTGTTTTCTCTTTCTCTGATGACTGCACCAATCAATCAAAGCAGCTGAATCGGGCCTTGTTTGCATGCTGGGACTACACTGATGACAGTTAGGTCTTTAAACTGACTCTGCTTCATGTTCAGTGTTACTGTTATCCTCTTTCAGCTTAAATAGTTTGCCCAATCAGAGACTGTAGAGATGGGACTCAAAATCATTTCCTACCCTATGAAATAACTAATCTCTCTGGCTCTTTGCAATTTTTTAATGGTAAGCGCCACAGTTTTAAACATCCTGTCTGGTTATCTTTCCAATTGTGTTTTCTGCCCTGTCAGACTTTGATCTAGCGACATGGTCACATTCCCTAGATTAGTTATCAAAATGTCAAATAACTCAAAGCAATGATGTATATAGAATTTTAAAAAAGGGAAAAGAAATTCCATTTAACTTGCAAGGTAGCTTTGACGCCTCCATGCCCTCAATTATCCCTTTGTACCTCTAACTGTCTCCTGCCTGATCTCCCGAAGCTGTTTCCTGTCATTTAAGCATGCACGGTCTTGGGTTTTCCTTCTATGTGGAGCATTAACACATAGAAAAGACTCTCTTCATTATACTTGACTTAGTGTTTGGTAAATACTTAGGCCGTGATCCAATTTCTAGGTACAATTTACATCCAGTGTTTATGTAGTTTGTTCAGTAACCTTTTTTTTCTATTTTACAAGCTTGTGGATGTGATCTGCATGTGATAGGATTTAATCATATACGCCCAGCTGCATGGAAGGTTCAACCCTCGCTGTGGCCTTTTCCCTGCCTTAAACCCACCCATGATGCACTACTGATTGCTGTAGGGGAAACTGTTCACTCTGTTTTGATGCCTATCTGCAAATGCTGCCCTTCTGTACTGAACTCTGCTATTGTGATGCACATTTGAATATTTTCTTTAAATATGCTCTGCTCTTACTCATTTTACTGCAAAGTCCAAACCTCCCACCAGACATTCCGTGATACTAGGACAAAGGCATTGGAAAGTGCACGACATGGAGGTCTCTTCCCTCTACTTTGGCTGATGGAATTTGATGTCACGCTATGTGCTTTATGTGTAAATATAAAATCCCGGAAAATAATCCCAATTTCATTTTTCACACTGTTCAATGAACCAAATTATATAAAGTGCCTCTGCAGCACAACAAGTCATCTCATATTATCATCAAGTGGGCAAAGTGCTTCCTGCTCCTCACCATGAACTAAACTAAACTACCTAAACTGAATAAACCACTTTTTTGATAACCTTAAAGGCTTCCATAAAATTCTCAATTTATTTTTTTCTGCTTTACATAACTGGCAGAGGAATCCATTAGATTGGTGCTGATGATGCACCTGAAATCATTTTTCACCTTTCCTCCACTTAAATGGGTATCATATATTTGGTGACCTTTAACTGGTGGGATATTCGAAGGAAAGGCATTATTTTGCTCACAAGATGTTGAGTCAAAATTGACTTCGGCAGTTGCCACTGTAGGTAGAAAAAAGACAACTTTTCCATCAACAGTGTACATTAGTCAAGTCAAGTCAATTTCATATATAGCCTAATATCACAAATATTAAATTTGCCTCAGGGGGCTTTAATTTAATACTATAAAGTATACGACACCCTCTGCCCTTTTGACCCTCACGTCGGATAAGATAAAAACTCCCCAAAAAAACCTTTAACAGGGTACACAATGGAAGAAACCTCAGGAGAAGTAACAGAGAAGGGATCCCTGTCCCTGGATGGACAGACTAGGTTTGAATGATATCGTACGAAAACATGCGCACAACAATGCGTATTATATTCTACCAAATTAGGCGACTGCTAGCTTTACTGTTAAATTTAGCTGAGAAAAGTCACTGTGAGCGGTCTTTTTAGAGGCTGTTGCAGTTGAGTTTTGCCGACAAAAGGTGAATTGAGCTGGTGACAGTGCACCTAAAAGCTTAGTTAAGACACCAAAACGGCTAGTTAAGATTAGAAAAAAAGATTATGGTTTGGATTAAAACAACGGTCCCTTAAGAAGTACTCCCAGGTAACAAACATGCATTTCCTTTTCCCTTCCCCTGCTCTAAAGCATGCTTTATGACCCACCCATCCACCCTGACCCTCTCCCTATGTGGACAAGAGCAGTGTGGTGCGTCCAGCAATAAACGTGGAATGCGTTCAAATTAAGGTGCATTACTTTTCGTAGCTATATGTGCGAATGGTTCATGAGAAGAACCTGTGTGTGTACAAAAGGGAAGCACATAATTCACACAGATAGGAGTTAGGACACACAGACAGAGAGAGAGAGAGAGAGAGAGAGAGAGAGAGAGAGAGAGAGAGAGAGAGAGAGAGACAGCTGGGACTGGCTGTGCTTTAGTCATTAGTTGTGTTTTGTTTTTGAATTATGCTGTCACAAAGTATTTCTTTATCTACTGTATGTCTTGGTATCTTTGAGAAAAACTTTGGACAAGAACATAGGTAGTACTATTTGGCCTTACATATCGCTGCAATTCAAAGGTCCTCTTGAAAAAATAACAAGCTATGGTCATGTTATTGTTTCACACTGTCCTAGAACTGACATATACAATACATAAACATTTCCACAGTTTAGAATAGTAATGAAACATTTTAGCCAACAGCCAAGGACATGTACAAATCAAAATCAAAGGTCAACAAATTGATACAAGCAACAGAAAACCAAGCAAACTGAAACTGAAAAACACAGAAAACAAGACGACCGGACAAAGAAAGTAAGATGAGTTTTATATATGCTGATATATGCAGATTAAAAAGCCGAGTGGGGGGGGGGGGAGCTTATTTAAAAAGATGAGTCTTCAGTTTACTTTCAGTTTTTTTACTTAAAAAAACAACAGCAGATGCAAGATGCAGAGGCAATGAAATGCTCAGGACACAGAAAGCCTTCCCCATAGAGGGAAAGATACACGAGCAAACAGGCAGTGGAGCAAAGACAAGAAAATTAAAAAAAAAAAAATAGTATAATGAATCTGTTACCAACCTCAGAGTTACCATGATACATGATGAAGCCAGAAAAAGCCTTTCAGGACAAAGCCTTCTCAGGAAGGCACACTGATGTTTAATCAGATCTACAGTTCAACAAAAGATACTTTTATGAGGTTTGATAAGGTACAGGAACATATCTTGAATAAGATTAGTCTACAGCCATGAAAGTGCCTCTGTGAGGCTGTTAGAGACAGCGGTGCTCAGAGCTAAATGTTAATGTCTGCATGCAACACGCTCACACTACCAATACTAACATGCTGATGTTAAGCAGGTATAATGTTTACCACGTTGACCATCTTCATTTAGCATGTTAGTGTACTAACATTTGCTAGACAAAAAGTCAGACGATCACCAAAGGTGTTTCAATTGATCCTGAGGGGAACATGAATGTCTGTATACAATTTCCCATTGAATAGTTGTCAGGATAGTTCCTAAAAGCTTATTTATTTCAACCTGCTGGTAGCGCATGATACAAAGTCACCAGAATCAGTAGGATTTGTCCTCTGGGGACCATGGATATTATGGTAGTTAAAATATTTTTTAGTCTGTACCAAGGTTGACCAACATCCCCATCCCTGGAGCATCCTAGCATAGCTAAAATACCACACAAGTCGGTGGAGAACAGTGATGGGCTTGAATGCATATTTGCATAGAAGTGCAACACCTGCATGGTTGCAGGATGTAAACCTTCATTAGTCAGAGTCTAAACTAGCATTTGCATGGAAGACTACTGAATTTCTAAATTGCAACAACATATGGTGAATTATTTCAATTAAAATCAAAAAGCTTTTGTCACCTTAATACTAGTACAAGACCAAATACATTTCAGTGTACGTATTGTGCACAATAGTGGTACGTAATTATTGTCAGATACAAGACAAAACTAATTACATTTGATATGCTTTGTACCCATTTAATTACATATTTTATCAATAGTGTATACTTGCATTTTATAATATTAAATTAAACACAATAGTAGATAAATCCCTAAGTTAGTACACAAGCTAAAATAATTAAAAAGAGGCAGTGAAAGGTAAAGTGTTGCCAGTGAGGATAATTGCACGATATGCTGAATAAACTGTCTGATTAAATCTTGCTTTCTGCATTTGTGTCAGTCTAAAGCAGGAAACCTGTTTCATCTCCCCCCCACCCCCTCCCCCAGAGCCGCTTACTATTCAGCAGGATGCTCTTCGCAATGAATGAGACTCTTAATTGCACAGAGTCCTCCAGAGCCAAATTAATCATAAAATACATCCATATGTGATTGTGTTACCACAGTGCTGACTAAACAATAGGCTGGCTGCATTTATGTCATGGTGTTATGGTCAGTGGTTGCATGGTAACCTCTTCAGTACAAGACAATTTTCACCTTGGTTGAAGTGGGAAAAAAGGACATTTGAGATGAGTGTCAGGTGATATTTTTACGTTTCAAAAGCTTTGAGCAGCAAGCTCATATGGGCTAAGCATTTTGTTTCTTATACTCAAAGAAACTAGCTCAGGCTTATGTTTTATAAAATCGTAGCTAATTAAAGTGTAACTCTCACCTAAATGTAACCTTTTTGTGAATGTAACACAGTCCAACTTTCATTTAAACGCATAATTCAGACGGAAGCACCACTTTTAAGAAGGACCGTATTTTCGTTTTTCGGTTAAATGTCAAATCTTAACATTTTTTGAATGGGAGTGCTAGGGGCACTACTATGATTACATCAAAATCACTATTTTTAAAACACTGAGAAGGCTCGACACAACATTAAACTTTGCTCGAAGTATCAACAGGGTCCCTACACATGAACTCCAGCATTAAGAACATTGTTTGTGTACACAAAGTTTACCAAAAAGAAAGATTTTGAGGGTGACATGGGAATCCTTTATCGCTCCCATCCCATCTGGAGCCAACGAAAAAATACTCCCACCATGTCCAGGTCATGTGAATGCCCCACCAAAAAAAGTCCTGTCTTGCGAGAGCCTGAGAGAAAGACTACCAGATCCCGTCCTGCTCCTGTTTTGTTCTTTATGTTGTCTAAGCAAGCTATCAAACTCTGTTGCCCCACTCCCTGTAGTATGTTCTTTTTTTTTTTTTTTTTAATCCAGTGTATTTGAGTCTGGAGAGAGACTGGATTAGTATTTTACCTTCTATCCATTGTCTCCTAATGTGGCTGAATTTAAAATAGTATCCTGCATTGACTTAGTTTGTGCAATTTTTTCCACGTCTTATTCCATCCACGTCATGAATGGACTCGACTCATCCAACTACTACCTAACTAGTATTAAGCTACATGTTTTTAAACAGTCGGATATCACACCACTTAGTTTCCCCAGGTGGCATAGGATCAACGCAGAAGCTTCAGTTTTGGCAATCCGTCACATGATTTGGGAGCGAATCCCTTTAGCAGTTGTTGTTTACAGTATCCGCCATTTTCCCAGTCAAAAAGAATCAATCTCCAAAAGAGAATGAATGGACTCCATAGGATAAGGTGACCAGATTCCTCAGACAAAATCTGGGGACATTTTCAGCTCAGAAGCGTATATACCTCCAAAGCACGTCATGTTTTTATTTTTGTAAAACTTAAAACGGGGACACTAGACCTAGAGCTGTTTCCCCCAACAGATAACATTATGGAAAGGATTTCTAAGGAGGTCGACCTTTCTGTTAAAGATTAAGATCATTTTTTAAAACATAAAAGTCCGCGAAATTGTGTTCTCTAAACCCACCAGACTCCATGTAAATAATCAGTGATTTTAGCATGGTAAAATACAGCTTTCTAAAACATCTCTGAGCTCTGAGCAGCGCTGCTCGATCGGCTCCGTTTGGTCAGAGTTTTCTTTCTTTCATTCCAATTTCGGGTCTGTCCGTCACAGTGAAAACCGGGGACATTTCCGGGGACAGATCCAGCCGAGGACAGGTCACCAAAATCGGGGACTGTCCCCGGAAACCGGAGGAGTCTGGTCACCCTACCATAGGAGGAAATGTCATTGTTATCTGAGGCTCCTTTTTCTACAAGGTCAATATTGTTTTTCACTAACCATTTTTATATGGAACTAAGCTTTAGGAGCTTTCCATCTTTACTCTCTTCCCTGTTACGTTGCATTCAGAGATCGACAATTTTTGTCTGACAAGATGGCGGATAGTGTAAACAACAACTGCTAAAGTGAGTGCACAAACAATGTTCTCAAGGCTCGGGTCCATGTGTAGATCCTGGTGATGCTTTGAGCAAAAGTTTCATGTTGTGTCAAGCCTTCTTAGTGTTTTAAAAATGTTGAATTTAGCTAGCACTAGCTACTAGCTACTCCCATTTAAAAGGCCATTTGACCAAAAAAAGAGAGTAAGGTAAATCTTAAAGTGGCGCTTCTGTCCTAAATATACTTTTAAACGAAAGTTTGACTCGGGTACATTCACAAAAACACCCTAGGTTGCATTTTGGCGAGAGTTACGCTTGAACCTGTTAATAAACTGGCTTTCATATAGTTATAAACTCCTTTATCTCTGATAACACTACTGCAGTACTTGATGATATTTTCTCTTTTCTCTAAAGTGTGAAAAACTAGTCTCAGCTGATGAATTATTTTTTACAATTCAAGCATGACTGTATCAAAGTAATTTACATTTGTATCCAGCTAGATGAGAGACACACTTTAAATCTATTACTGCAATGTCAAATCCCTGCTCATCC
This sequence comes from Etheostoma perlongum, assembly GCA_026937815.1. NCBI lineage: Eukaryota > Metazoa > Chordata > Actinopteri > Perciformes > Percidae > Etheostoma > Etheostoma perlongum. The sequence continues at coordinate 15,869,575 of CM049386.1, read as the reverse complement.
TCTTTTTCTTCACACCAGAAAAAAATAAGATATATATTGTTTATTAAGCTAAACCTGGAAGATTGTACATGGTCTTTGGTTGAAGGATAGTACTCTCCTGGCGAATGTGATTAGCCGGGGGCTTTATTACCTTCTGTAAAGCATTCCACACTTTAATGTGCAATAGTGCTCTTCTTTCTTTATGCTGCTGCAGTGCTCTCTCTTCTCTTCTCATTACAAACATGCTGCTCCTGCATTTGAACACCTCTCCAACCTCATCTTCAATGGCCCCACTGCCTCTCTGAGTTTAAGCACTTTCATATGTCACTATGACACATCTAGGGACTGGAGGATAAACACTTTGGCAGGCCATTGCTTCAACAGTTCAACAGACATTCAGACATCAGATGCCATTTGATGTCATGATTGGTGTAGTGGACGCCTTGTATACACCTGTCTAGAGTCAAACTGACACAAACATGGCAACACTGTTTTCCCCCAATCTCCTTTTGAGAGTACTTGGCCTTAAATGACTCCACATGATTGAAACTGAAATAAATCTGTTCAGAACTCTAGCATGGAGTTTAATCATGGCTGACTCAGGTATTCCTGTGCCCCTTGTAATATCAGAGATAATGTTTACCAATTACCTCTGGAACTTTAAAAGGAATTGTAAAGGTAATTGATTAAATTTTTGTAAGTGCATCCCATGATTTGAACTGGAGGTTACAGGCAAAGAGTGTTGCAGTTAGCCTTCTAAATAGCTCGGAGTGGATCACAGAGGCCTTTAGCACTGCAGGTAAATGGGCTGCAGGGCAATCTGTTGCTGTCTCTCCCACTTAGCCAGGGACTGGAATGGGGAGCTGATGTCTGGCAATGCTGCACAGGGCGGGATTACAAAGACACTAAAGGGACTTTAGCCACCGTGGTGAATAACAACTCTACATTCTCCATGTCACAAGGCTGAAAAAGGACATCTCTTGGCTCTGGGAGAAGCCTCTCACCAAGTTGATCTATTACCAGATATGTCAGCAGGTTCTCTCTCTCTCTCCTCCCCCCCCTCCTGATTTCTTTATGCTGTGTGATCCAAAAACAATCAGTATTCCTTCCTGTGCAGGGACAAGCACGTCCGTGATACTCTCAGGGTGTTTAAACATTATTAACATATACATTCCAGGAAGCTGTCCAAACCCTGTAGTTGAGTATCAGTGTATCTGCCTTGCTTTGCATGCAAATACAGATGATTATCTCCTTCTTTCTGATGCTATAAAATGTTAAGTTTTCTTTCATGACTCTGTGAATAACTTCACAACAATGATTCATCAAGCACTATTTAATTGAATCTCCAACTCAACGTTTATGGAATCAGTATGGAGACTGGTTGAAAGAGTATACATGAATTCAAAGGTGATGTCTACTTTGTGCCTGAAAATGATACCCTTGCTAGTCCGTTTAATTAATGCAGTTTTTCATTCATTTGTTTACACAAAGCGAGGTGCACCTCCAGTGAGTAATTAATCATTAAACTCAAATGTGGAGATTTTATTGTGGAAGGAATCATTATATTTTTATTTGTTATTGATTTGCTCTATAGAGGTCTGCATGAAATTGTGGGAATCAGCAATAAAACCAGTTGTAATAATTATCACACTTCAATATTATGATTTGTACTATGTTTAATGATTCATTCTAGCTCAACCAGCAGCTCACCTATTTTGTTTTTGTCGATCAATATTACAAAGAGTGTTGAACTGACCTTTTGATTCTCCTTAACTAACAACAGATGTAAAATTTTCAATTTCAGCACTTATTCTACGATTCTATAAATACACATTCAGCTTGTGTAACTACTGCAATCCAGGGGTTTCCAAGTACATAGTTTCTTAGTGCAGCAAGAAGATTGTACAATGTGGCATGCATTATGTAAGAGACATTGGGATTATACATGCAAAGTTGTGACATGATTTTTCATTGCCAATATGCATGGCTAATCAAAAGAGGGAGCTTTGCGTGTTATTCTCTATTGTACTTCTCTGTTGCTTTGATCGCATTTGCTCGCTGCCATTATGGACTACAACTCTAGGGCACGGCCTCAACGTCATCGTTCTCAGCCACTCCCTCTGTTTGTTGATTGGACAGCCAAAGATTTGGCTGGAGAAAACCCAACACTATATCGCGAACCCAGATGTAGTACTGAAAATGAAATTAAATGAAAATTGAGCTTAAGTATGTAGGAAGGCAGAGCCAGGCTAGGGTTGTAGCTGATTAAACCAAGTTTGACCACAGTGCACTAAATGTGCTAGACCCATTAACCCCATGGATAGCAGTGTGAGCATAAAGGTATTTACTTTTTATTCAGGAATGGAAGATATTCTTTCTTATGGTGCACAAATGGCTATATTGCTAGTCATGAACTTTGCAAGTTGAATCTGCCACATCAAATTGGACGGTCACTCAGCATTATCTGCTCGGCAGCGTATAATAGCAGCTGATGGCAGTTCAGCCTTGATCGGAGCACTTTCCCTGAATGGCTGTTGTTGGTAATGGCTGAGGGAGCAGTGCAGTGGGAAAGTAAAGATCATGGCAGGTTAGCATTATTCTCCCATTGTGGGGGAAAGGTCTCTCTTGAAGACCAATAAATGTTAATTACTCTACTCTGACATCGGCCGGAGAATGCAGCCGGAGCAGCAAGAAGAGGGCCTCAGGATGGAATTACTGCTGAGTATCTGATTGTGTTTGCAATTGTGAATATTGTTTTCTTCAGTTTGTTTATATTAAAGTCCAAGAAGACCACAATCTACATGTTAGAAATACTTATTGAAAACGTGAAAAGACTGTACACAGTGAAGTACTCAATTGTGGAGTTAGACCATTAAAATGTTTTTTCCACTTCCGTGTCCAGGATCTTTTGGTCGGCCTGAAATCATGGTTTGATGAAGCACAGGGGGTCCGTTTCAGGAAAGAGGTTTAACAAACTCTGAGTCTAACCCTGATCTCTGAGATGATTTACCCTAAGATGGGAAACCCTGAGTTTGTGGTTCCAGAACAGCTGTTTTGAGTTAGTTCAATCAACTCAGAGTAGGTTGAATCAGCACGTGGACCACCACAATAAAAAGAGAGCATGAATGGAGCCATGATACTACAATTCACCATGGCAACAACCACAAACTGGCCAGCAGAAATACTCATGCGCACATACAGCGAGTTTGAACATGTATTTAGTTAAAAAAGAACACAGCGGCAAATTGCTGCTTAAGTCAATGCGTAAGCTCTAATGTAGTGTATTAATTTTTTCATATTTAATCTCTGCAAACCCAGTGAACTGAGGAGCTTTAAAAATGAATGCCGGAAATGTGACCAAGACAACATCATTTTTTAGATAATATTCTCCATACAGTTGTCCTCATTAATCAATACAGATCAGCTAACAGCCTCGCACCAAGTCAGCGGTAAGGGCATGATACAGCTAATCAATACTTCAGTGATTTGGCCTGGAAGACAACACATGCACTGTTTGTGAACCAGCTGATGTATCCTCGAGAAATACTAATAAGAGAAAAGCTGGACTCACAAGAAGAGAAATCCTCTCCACACAATAACACAACCTGGTGCAGTGTGTGTGTGTGTGTGTGTGTGTGTGTGTGTGTGTGTGTGTGTGTGTGTGTGTGTGTGTGTGTGTGTGTGTGTGCGTGCGTGTGAGGGTGTGAGAACAAAGAAAAGACAATTTGAGAATAAAAAGATGAACCTTTTTAGATATTTATGATTGTTTTTACAAAAAAATACCATCAGGGCTAAATTGTGTTTAAATGTGTTTTTGGGGCCAATCAGGTTGTCATCAGCCCTTTGTAATTTCCTAGGTGAGCTATAATACACTACAAATTGTCCTGATTTGTGAACAGAGAGTTTAAAGACAACAATGTGAGGCAAAGTATTATCATGTCTATACCACTCATTAACCTTGAAAGGCTTTCAAACTAATTACAGTTTGTTATTGGTCAGTTTAACCCATGCTTAGGTCAAATCCACTAGTGAAAGATACACTAATGCAACATATCATGAAGCCTAACTACTGTTGCTATGGCGTCCTGTAGTTTAGGGGGGTTGGATGTGTTAATGTAGTATAGTCTAAAGGTCCCATTCATTTTCTGCATATACAATGCAAAATGACTCGCAGATGGAGCTGTTGAATGGTGAGGAAACTCTCAGCTGAATTAAAGATTATCAACCGTGAAAATGTCTGCTTCTTTGATGAAAAGGTAAAAGATAAAAGCCTGTGAATGTAAAAAAAATAAATGTCAGCTATGACTTTCAAGCAGTATTTCAGCCTGAGACACCAGTCATGTGAACAGCATGTGAGCAGAAGCTAAAGATTACATTGATAATTAAAAGGTGAAAAGATGCAAAGATATAGATAAACTTACTAATGCTAATAATATGCTCTTAGTCCACCTCTTGTTGGCTTCTTCTCCATAGAACTGGCAGCTGAGGGATGTTATTGTTCGACATACCAAAGTGACAGAAGAAACATGTTTTCTCAGAAACTGATAGCTATTACAAACCTGTGGTATAGTTAAATTGCAAAGAAAACTCCTGTGTTTCTATGTTGAGGAACATTAAAGCTAGAATTCTTCAATCAAACCACGTACTTGATATTTTTTATGCTTTATTTATGATGATAATCCCATTCTGTAACTACATTTTACATTTTCATTGTTAGTGGCAGTCTGCCATTCCTGTGCTAAATTCAAATTGCCTTCACGCACGCAAGGGATTCACAGGAAATGATGCATGCATATAATCCAGCGTGACTTGATATCAGATTCAGTGTTTACAGTTCACTATCCTCATGCAATAACACAGCTGTATTAAGTTACTGCCAATGTAGATCCAATATACCCTTCTGCTGCTGCCTTGCATTAAATTCATTCAACTGGCAAAACACACGAGGGCTTGTATTACTGTTTGACCACAATCGTCATCAAATATATGCCCACCAAACAATGCTAACCTGTTTTTTGAACTATTTCCAGTATTGCTGTTAGCTGAAGGGCTGAAGGCAACAGGCTTCACACCTCCAGCTCCTCAGCAAGGTAAACAACTCCTATTCACTGTTCCGGTTGTTGTGTGGGAAAGTGCTCGTGCCATGCTCAACAAGAAATCAGATTTCAGTTAATCATGGCATGATGGACAAAGGCCAATTATCTTTTAAAGGTCCCATGGCAATTTTTACATTAATATGCATTCCCCCAACCTGCCTATGGTCCCCCAGTGGCTAGAAATGGTGATAGGTGTAAACCGAGCCCTGGGTAACCTGCCTTTCAAAAAAATGAAAGCTCAGATGGGCCGAACTGTAATCTTGCTCCTAATGAGGTCGTAAGGGGCAAGGTTACCTTCCCTTACTCTGCTGTGCCCGCCCAGAGAATTCGGCCCACCCATGAGAGAGAGACATGGATTTCAAACGAGCAAAGTGGCAGTTGGTCAAGACCACACCCCCAACCTCCACCTTTCCCCCCCACATCTCTTCTCTTCAGAAATGGTACATACTAAGGAAAGCTCATTGTGGGACTGGTTCTAGAGGCTGTAATTCTGGTGAAGAGACTTCAGATATGGTATTAGGGGACCACTTAGGTCTATATAAAAGCATCCAAAGAGCACCATGTCATGGGACCTTTAGCCTTTGTGCAGTAAATATTATTATAAGATATATTATTATTAGATACCTGATAGAGAAAAGTTAAAATGTTGACCAGAACTATGACTGAGATGTCTTGTTATGGATACGCTATATTGGAAACCTGCCAACCAGTCAGTCTATGGTCATATTGTAAGCAGGTGAGGTCATTGGACTCCCAGCACAGTTTCACAGCTTTGTCTGGTAGATAGATTACATTTACTGATTGGAAAACCTTTTGATGAGATAAGTCAGCGTGCTTGACAACATGTTTACTACACTAATGGTCCTCTCCAATTGTTCCCAAAGTGAATTTTAGTGACACTCTTGTCTCTAACCTCGTTGGTCCTTCATGTGCGTTGACAAATAGTATCTAAAAAGGTGCATCACATTGAGGATAAAGACGTTTTCCCCAGCAACATCTGATCTTTTATTCATAACATATCATTGTGGGTGTGCCTCTCTACTCTGATTCATCAGCACATTATGATATTCTTTTGTTTGTGTTGCTCATGCTGTGAGAAGGGCAAAAAACAATTTTCTTTTTAAATCTCTAATCAGGTCAGCCTCTGGTAATGACCTCTTAATAAATGTGTGTGTATGCAGTGTGCTTATGTGTGTGTGTGTGTGTTGGGGGGGGGTACATGGAAGGGAAAAAGACTAAATGATATCAGCGGTGCATCAACTGACTCATCCCTCTGCTCTCTGTTCTGCTCCCTACGTAGGTGTTTTCAATAATACTGCATTATTAGAAAAACTGTTTAACGGCTAAATCTTTTGTTGTAGACAGCTGGGCCTCCAGCCAACTAGCTTAATATAACAGTTAAAGAGAAAGATCAATGTGATTAATGCTTTACTCATTCCTTTAAGATTCCCTTCACATTGCTGTGTGTATGGATCACTGCTGGAGGAGATGCTTCTGTTCAGCTGCATATAAGTGAACAGACCTACTTAACTGACAACACTAGTTCACACAAGGAAAATTCCTCATCGGCTGTTTACCAATAGATCTCTGCGCACAGACTCTTTAGTTGTAATGCCAGCAGGTTACGGCAAATAGATCGAACATGGCGTGTCATCCAAGGCTGTCGAATACAAAGCTGCAAACAAACTCTAATATCCTCACTGAGACTCAAGACATCACACACAGTCATTTGACACATTGATTTTTATTAAAAAATATATATATATTGAGCCACTTGAGGTCTATTTGAAGGAGGTGTGACTCTTTGTAAAAAACTTAGATATTAGTGACGTTATTAAGGTTCAACATAGATCTAGAAGTGTGTCATTAAAGACTAAAATGACAAGATAGTGGCTTAGGAAAAGTACCATATTTGGAGAAATAGAGAGAAATAAAAAGAGAGAATTAAAAAATAAAAAGATGAACCATTATTAGACATTTATATTGTGCTCTATTTCTATATTGAGTTTTCTAGTTTCAGTGGGAACTTTTACTGTCCGTGCAATACACCCTCATACCTAAATAACAGAATTGGTCAATTTTCAATGACTCCCTAAACAACAAATTTGAGAGTTCTTTTGAACGGTGTAATACAACCACAAGGTAGCTGCTTTAACCATGTGACCGTAACACATGACCATGTTGAAAATTTCAATCATGTGACCGTTCTATTTGACGTAAAAGGTGCCGTTATTAAGACATAACGGAAAATATCAGGTATTGGCTTAAAATGAGCCACGTAAAAATACTAAAATAACGTGACATCACAGACGTCATTGAGTCACGGACTTAAGTCCATAAAACTCTGTTAATTTGAAAAAGGGAATGGACTTATGGTTTCACATGAGACCCCAGTCTCTTGAGTGAAAGAAAGTCCTTAGTTTGATTGACCTATCCACTACCCTAACCTACCTGCTAATGTGGAATTTGGTGCTCTTAAACTTTGTCACCTCACTTTCTCTTTTTCTCTCAGAATAATTACTCAGCTTCGAGAGGTCGCCGTAAGAAGTAGTAACAAGAAACGTAAGTATCGGTCGTTATGAGCTGCTTGGACAATTGATCTATACAGTCATTTTCTGGGTGAGGACATTCTGGTCCGTGACACCGTTTACAGTTCAGTTCTCTGTACATGCCTTTTAAATAACCCTATGTGTAATTAAGAGAAGAGAAAATTGAGACATTTCTTTTCTATGACAGAATTCTACAAAGTCAGCTCCTTCTACAGTATAAACTTCTCACCAGGTTGCAAGCTGAGCAACTTGCCAAAGATCTTGTAGCTGTCACAACCCATACCAGACCAAAAGCAAGAGACACTCAGAACCAACAAAGTGACACCCCATGGGACTGCTCACCAGGAGGTAGACAACAGTTTACATTTCACAGCCAGGATTGTGTATCTGCACGGGGTCATGCCGAGTCTTTCCCCTCCTCTAACACTGCCATCAGATAATCTGTTTTAAGTCTATTTTTGCCTCTTTGATCAATAGCTTATTAAATCCTCACTGTGGGAACTATTATGTGAAACAGGCTACAGGACTTCAGTCAGTGAAATAAACCGCAGCTTGTACCTTATGTTCACGTCTTTTGCGGCAGTACTGTAAGTTATGTCTGAATTGGAAAATAGTTCCAAACACAGAATCCGAAATGATTTTATATATATAGAATACCATATATACAGTGTCTTCTGTCTTGTAAAAAATAATTGAGCAAGAAACACAAAGGAGAAAAAGTTCCTTCACACTGTTGCTCAAGGCAGACATTTGGCATTTTTGTATTTTAGGCATGCAGCTAATGTTCTCATCATAAAACTTATACTGACTGCAATAAAATTAAACTCTTAGATCACCAACTTTACAAGCAGCCAGGGAAGATAGTAAAGGTCAGAGCCATGGTGTCCTCAGAATATTTCTGACTGTAGAATGAAGTAAGAGAGAAGTTTTGTGAAAAGAAATAGAAGTATAAGGAAAACAAGCTTTTTAAGCAAATTGAAGAGGAAGCATAGCATGTAAAAATAAGGGACAGAAGCCAATTTGATATCCTTATGATGTAAGAAATAATTTAAAAGATATGCTTTCAGCTGGTGACACTGTTTTGATAGCTGCTGCTTTATTAGTGTTATTAACCACATTCACACTCTCTCTGTGCAAAAACATTCACTTAGTATTACTCAGACCTCAACTTTTTAAGTAATAACGTGTTGCGGAACACACACTGGGTTCCATAAATATTGTGCAGGAAACATATTTACTGTATATATTTGGATTGTCAGCCTGAGTGACCCAGATCCAATACAGCAGCTGAAATAAGAAGTAAAGAACTATATATAAAACAGTAACAATAACACGCACAATCCACATTTTATGTAAACTCCAAGAATCGGCTATGTGTTAAGTGAGGCCTTCCTTGAGTGCAGTCATTTGGGATGGAAATTTGTTTCTCCTTTGATAGCTCATTCTACTTGAATGGTGCTGGTAGAGCAAAAAGCATGATGAAGACAAGAAGATGAAGGAGGAAGCTTTCTCTCTCTTCCAAACCCGCAGGGTCCCTCCACTCCGCCGCTGATGGCCTGTAATTGATGTTTGGTGCTGTTGTGGAGAGGCCTCAGCTGCAGGGTGGCTCCTCTGGCTGCCTTTCAAAGTGTCATTGGTTTTTGTGTCCCATTGTAGCTTGTTCACTCTCCTCCAGAGGAAGAGCGGGCGTGTATGCTGGCAGCGTGAGGCTTTTCACCCAGCAGGGTGCAGAGGAAGCAAAACCACCAACAGCTGTGCTACATCATTCTCTGAAGATATGGATGGATGGATGGATTATTGAACTATAATACACTTTGTATTTTTTTATATATTACTATCAATATACTGTTGTACTTTTTTATTTACTTTATGGTTGGTAATACTTAGCAGAGATGGAATGAAAGTTCATACATTTACAGGTCAACTTATTACATTTGGAAGCCAGTATTGTATTTTTTTACTCCCACATTGATTTGACACCAATAGTTACTTTGCAGATTCAGATTATTTTTACAAAGCTATCAACTATGGATTTAACTACTCAGCAGTAAATAAAGTACTTAAAATTATCTCCACCTTTAACAGCTATAACATTAGTGATGCTTAACATAACATTAATGCATCATTAATCTAGTATATACAGTGCCTTGTGAAAGTATTTGGCCCCCTTGAAGTTTTCAACCTTTTGGCACATTTCAGGCTTCAAACATAAAGATATAAAAATTTTATTTTTTGTGAAGAATCACCAACAAGTGGGACACAATTGTGAAGTGGAATGAAATCTATTGGATATTTTAAACTTTTATAGCAAATAAAAAACTGAAAAGTGGTGCGTGCAAAATTATTGGGCCCCCTTGCATTAATACTTTGTAGAGCCACCTTTTGCTGCGATTACAGCTGCAAGTCGCTTGGGGTATGTCTCTATCAGTTTTGCACATCAAGAGACTGACATTCTTGCCCATTCTTCCTTGCAAAACAGCTCGAGCTCAGTGAGGTTGGATGGAGAGCGTTTGTGAACAGCAGTTTTCAGCTCTTTCCACAGATTCTCGATTGGATTCAGGTCTGGACTTTGACTTGGCCATTCTAACACCCTGATACGTTTATTTGTGAACCATTCCTTTGTGGATTTTGCTGTATGTTTGGGATCATTGTCTTGTTGGAAGATAAATCTCCTTCCCAGTTTCAGGTCTTTTGCAGACTCCAACAGGTTTTCATCCAGAATGGTCCTGTATTTGGCTGCATCCATCTTCCCCTCAATTTTAACCATCTTCCCTGTCCCTGCTGAAGAAAAGCAGGCCCAAACCATGATGCTGCCACCACCATGTTTGACAGTGGGGATGGTGTGTTGAGGGTGATGAGCTGTGTTGCTTTTTACGCCAAACATATCATTTTGCATCGTCGTGGCCAAAAGGTTCGATTTTGGTTTCATCTGACCAGAGCACCTTCTTCCACATGTTTGTTGTGTCTCCCAGGTGGCTTGTGGCAAACTTTAGACAAGACTTTTTATGGAAATCTTTGAGAAATGGCTTTCTTCTTGCCACTCTTCCATAAAGGCCAGATTTGTACAGTGTACGACAGATTGTTGTCCTATGGACAGACTCTCCCACCTCAGCTGTAGATCTCTGCAGTTCATCCAGAGTGATCATGGGCCTCTTGGCTGCATCTCTGATCAGTCTTCTCCTTGTCTGAGCTGAAAGTTTAGAGGGACGGCCAGGTCTTGGTAGATTTGCAGTGGTCTGATACTCCATTTCAAAATGATCACTTGCACAATGCTCCTTGGGATGTTTAAAGCTTGGGAAATCTTTTTTGTATCCAAACCGGCTTTAAACTTCTCCACAACAGTATTACGGACCTGCCTGGTGTGTTCCTTGGTCTTCATGATGCTCTCTGCGCTTTCAACAGAACCCTGAGACTATCACAGAGCAGGTGCATTTATACAGAGACTTGATCACACACAGGTGGATTCTATTTATCACCATCAGTCATTTAGGACAACATTGGATCATTCAGAGATCCTCGCTGAACTTCTGGAGTGAGTTTGCTGCACTGAAAGTAAAGGGGCCGAATAATTTTGCACGCACCACTTTTCAGTTTTTTATTTGCTAAAAAAGTTTAAAATATCCAATAGATTTCGTTCCACTTCACAATTGTGTCCCACTTGTTGGTGATTCTTCACAAAAAATAAAATTTTTACATCTTTATGTTTGAAGCCTGAAATGTGTCAAAAGGTTGAAAAGTTCAAGGGGGCCAAATACTTTCGCAAGGCACTGTATTATTCTGAAATGGACCATTCTGCATAAGGAATACTTTTAGTGCTTAAAGTATATTTTGATGCCTAAACTTCTGTACGTTTACTTGCTTCGGAGTACTTCTATACTGTGGTATTGCTACTTTTACTTAAGTTAAAGACGTGAGTATTTCCTCTCCCACTGCTGCTAAGCCTGTGAGAGCAGTTGAAGGTGTTATCAGGGTTCTCTTGTCTTGAGTTTGACGTTTAACAGAAAGGCTAAATTACTGGAGGTGCAGGGATTGAACAGACATTAAGAAAAAAGGGAGGGTTTAATGAAAGAACCTTTAGAGCTGCATCATGGGATTTGTAGGATCCACTGTTTGTCACTAGAGATGCAAGTCAGAATATCTTGGTCCGTGAAATCCAACCTCTGTATAGATGCTTTCCATTAGATGCTGACCACCACAAAATTAACAAGATAATTTTGTGCATGGACTCAAATGTTTACCTCCGCCCACATTTAGCCCAACCCCGATTTGGGTACTGCAGTCAAGTGCAATTGGGCACCTTGGCTCCGCTCTGCGCTTAGCACCGCCCAAGACAATTGTGATTGGTTTAAAGAAATGCCAATAAACCAAAACAGTTTTTCTCCAATCCTGGACTAGCCAGAACCTCCTCCACAGCACTGTAGAGGAAGGTCTGGCAATGTGAGACTATGGTAATGTCTTCAGCAACTCTCATTTCTTTGTTGCATGTGCAACAAATGCGCAGAACAGTCAATTAATGCGCAGAACTGCAAATTTATGCGCAGAACAGCCAATAGGAATGCTCTCTCTCTCTCTCTCTCTCTCTCTCTCTCTCTCTCTCTCTCTCTCTGAAAAGACCTGTGATTGACCAAAGTCTCCTGTCACAGTTAGTTTATCTAAAGGCTGAATACAGAGCCAAGAAGAGACTGCAGAAGTCCAGTTTTCTCTCAGACCACTTGAATAAATATATGCTGAAAGGTTATAATGGAATGTTTGCCCCAAAATGATGCTAAAAATAAAGTGCCAACCACAGCTTTAAGCAGTGACTGCTCCTTTCTGCATATGACCATGTTCAGCCTACAGATGTGCTGAAGACAACTGATATTTATGCAGTATTTCTTGAGTCATGAGTCATGAAGCTGAATGAAGGCAGCAGCTTGCAGTCAGAGGTGTCCCATAGGTGGCACTGTTGGTTCTATTGACTGAGCCGTGGCACAACAGGTTGCACTGCTCCACTCCTCTCTCCACTCAATGGACACTAATGAGCCACACAGGTTATGGGAGTGGTAAAATAAAAATGTAATTTGTGCTTCTTTGTGTCATTGATAACCACTCTAACGTGAGTTTAGAGCAATTTAATCATGAAAATGCATTGGACCTCAGATTTCTGTTTGTTTCTGTTTTGTTTATATATCATGGATTATACTGGAAGTGTAGTATATGACACGGAATTCCATATGCCAAGCTTCTCTTTATCATTTGATTATTTAAAACGGTGTTAAAATGCTGCTGCTCCATGCGGTATGAATACACCTGCTAAAGTGGTTATCTACAGTTTAAACTGAGATTATTGTCTGCTTGTAGTCGCAGTCTTAGGCTCATTTTCACCATTTCACCCAAAATGTAATTGAAAATATGTGGTGTGGACTGGGGCCCCTTTCTAATTTGCCGTCAACTTTCTTTTTCCAAAGGTTTTGGGAATAAAAAGACGCAATCCCGATGTGATATGAGCCGGAAATTGGATGGCATAATTGCTGACGTGATGGCCGCAACCCTCTAATTTACCAATCGAGCCGGGACTGCGCGTCCCGTTCCCAATCCATCCTCAGTTTCAGCACCAGCACTGTCCGTGTCCACACAGCCACAGGCTGCAGTGGCAACAGCTCCTGGATCCACTGTGCACGCTTCTCCATCGCGCGGAAAGTTGCAGGACTATTTGGCAGATTTCGCATCACATGTCACTTGCCAGGTGATGTGGATCGCTGTCGAACCACCACTTTATGAAAAAGAAGAAGAAGAAAAAACAATAGCTGCGCGTGTTATGAGATCTCTTTAAAAACCAGAGAGTGTTAAGGACTTTTTTTGCTCGTATCGTTGATGAAATTATTCTAGCCTGGATGAAGAGACGGGTGTATTTTAATGTCAGTATTGGATCAGACCGCAGCGCCGAATCCTGTGCTATACGAGAAATAATGGTAAGAAGCAAAGAAACAAAAACACTGCATCACTTTCACAGATTTATTCTTAATTCAAAAATTTTGCTTTTGTACCCTGTAGTGGTTGTTTTTACAAGTGTGCAAAGCTCAGAGACAGAGGAAAAGACGAATAGGTTACAATCTTTGACACATTCGGCACAAATTTGTCAAATATTAAGCATCCAGGGGGCTGTAGGGTGAGATTGGTGACACACGGTTTGTTTTACGCACCCCGGAGGCATCTATTTTATCTTAAAAAAAATCACAATTAAATCAACATGTACCGTGTGGAATGAGATCAGCCAGAAAGAGACATATGAGAAGTTGATGAATTAAGGTCCATGTGCTATAGCCTATATATTTTGGGAGATATCTGGGAGACAGATGTGGACGTCTCTTCTAGCCCACCATACGTGTGTTTTTATGGCATGGTAGCCCACTGACCGTGCGTTCATGTCTGTGATGGCAGGTGGTGTCGCACGGAATACAGCTGTATTGTTTGAAATGGAAAACTGCTCACAGAGGATAAATTGCGTGCAAACTTGTGCAGCTCTCCGCTGAGGGAGTTATCCAGCAGCCCTTCTCCGAATAAACATGAGTCCACGGCGAGACGTGGAGCCGCTCCGCTGCGTGGGACTCACCGCGCTTCTCCTGTGCACAGGTAAGACCCCAGAGTTCAGCTAAAGGCAATGAACACTTGTGTCTATAATGCCCGAACAAGAAGTATGGAGATGAGGTAGGTAATGGTCACATAATAGGAGACACTGTAAATGCATCCACCTTAGAGTGATTTTATTCAATGTGGAACTTTTAATGCTAATTGCTAATTATTTCCATTTAGCCAAGAGGACACATATGATGTATGAGACATATAATTAGCTCTAAGCTGCTGTGGTAGAATACAAAATGACTTAAATATTAACATGAATGAACTGTGACAGTTGCCTAGGGAGTGTGGGTTTTGCTGTTGTGTAGCAGCACTTAAATTGGATGCAGTATATGAGCATGGCACTGCAGAGCACGAGGAATAACAACGGGCTGCAGACGCAACCCAGAAAAAGAGAAATGCACCTTTTCACTAAGTTTGAGCAGTTGTGCACTTTTAAAAAACGTGTGTGTGGAAAATATCTATCTGTGTGTGTTTTTGAGCGTGTGCAGCATCTGGTTACGTTTTGGGGTGTATATATTTGCCTGTGAGAGTGTGGATGTACGGGTGTGTTTATGCAAGATGTGTGTGCTTGTGTAGACCTGTGAAAAAAATGCATATAGGAAAAATCATGTGTTTTCATCCTCGCTGTTTTCATGCCAATCAAAGGCGATTAAAAGTACTCATTCTCACTTGGCTATGACTAACTGATGACAGATACCTTTGTCATTGTTAGATGATGGAGAAATATTTAGTCTACTGTGTGTATTTATGGGAAATTTCTTATGTTAATGTATAGTTTTGCCCATCCTTCTGTTTGGTTATGGTCACATTTAATTTAAAAATGTCACAGCTGTGATCTGGGCAGCCTCGCTAAACCTGGGTCCATTAGCAACCAGAGAAGCCAGATTATTGACAGACTGAAAATAACAGCCAGTTTAGCCGTATTATCTGAGGCACTTATTTGCAGAGGTGGGGAGAGAAGCCAAAAACTGGGCTTAAGTAAAAGTACAGTTATTTTATAATAATCAACCTCATGTTGACGACAGAACACACACACAGGACTTCACTAAACACGGCCAAGAAGTATAGTCTTGCACATTTAACTGCCATAAAGAGAAAACCTTTTTACACTTCTGTTTTTGTATGGATAAAAGCAAGAAGATACAACATCTTAATTAGTGAGCTCTACATGTGCTGGTGGCACATTTTTTTTAACCTTTGGACAGAGACATGCTAACTGTTTGATCCAGTTTCCAGCCTTTGAGCTAATACAGTAAGCTCTCCTGTCTGTAGCTTCATATTTGATGGACAGACGTGGAGGTTATCAGTAATTTTGTGTATTTACCAAAATGTCTAACCATTAGTACATGAAATGGAGTGAATTAACTCGTTATACCCCATTTCTGCTAATCTGGAAGTGAAAATAGGTTCGTATTAAAACTCTCCCCTGTAAACATCGCTTAGATTTACCATAGCAGGGTTGTGCATGCAACACAGTTATATTAAAATATTTAAAAACGCAATTCTGGGTGATTCTGGTTAAATGCTGGATTTGTTTTAACCAACCTGTTGGTAGAAATTATTTCTAGTGAATTTAGGTAATCAAGTTGATAAGTAAATGCTGTTATAACCATGTAAAGGTGGTGGGAAAAATCAGTTTATCAGAATGTACCTTGGTATTAGGGGAAGAAAAAATCCATTGAGTTTTTTTTCACTAGCCACTTCTCAAATATAGAGGTTGGCCAAAGATTCATCCATATCTTGTTGGTTCTTGTCAGCCACTTAATCTTTGCAGGTGAAAGTGGAAGAAGGGGAAAAACGGATTCCATCCTGTCTGTCAACCCCCTGGTGTGCAGAGTCTCAGAGGATATTATAACTCTCCAACCATCCGATTGCTTTCACCAAGAGGTTTCAGGCTGTCTCCTTGAGACACACACACTGACAGGCACACACTGCAGAGTATACCTACACATCCAGTACTCATACTGGCAAACTGGACATTATTTCCATACACACTATATGGAAAAATTGCCTAGTTGCCACTTCACAGTGAGGCAAATTTATAAAAGTTGCAGACTTGGTTTGTAACAACTTTATTACATTAATAATAATGCACCAACCAAAGGGATAATTTGCTTATATTCGGTTAAGAATGTGGCAACCCAAAATTGATATTTAATTATTACAACAGCCTTATCATACTTAGCGTAAGTATAAAAAAATATTTATATCTTTATATCTATAATTGTCTATAGTTTTCATCACTTGTTCACAAAAGTAGAGTATTTGAAGGCCTGGGATAAATGGCACTGTGCTTAACAAGAGTGGGAGTATTCCCACTGTCAGCTCGCCTGCTCTTTTCTATGTGTGTGGGCCTCAGTCAGAGTGGATTGTGATGGAAAGTTGAAAAGTTACAAAACCCAAAACGCATTTAGCCTTAAATAACAATAGCTCTCATGGTTTCTTTCTCTCTCTCTCTCTCTCACTCACACACACACACGCTCACACGCTCACACTTAACCAAAATCACAGTAGCCAAAGGCATTTGACAACTGGTAATTTCAGATCTTTTATCTCCACTGTTTTTAGCCATTTTCATTTTGTTTGTTTGTTTGAGTGCACATGATGCACATGATGCTAATAAAACCACTGCTTATTAAACCCTATTACTAAACAAGAACACTGTTATTGGATGATTCTGCAAAACCTCACAATTATGTTTTTTTACGTCCAATTTTAAAAATGTTCACATGCTGCTTTTAAAAGTATCTGTGCTTGGCAAGTATGATGTGGTTAAGGTTGGGGAGAGATTATGGTTATGGGATGAATAAAAACTGCATGTCTGTGAAGGAAGGTACACTCTGGTCATCTGAGTGAAAGTCAAACACACTGCACGCTAATCTAGTACTCCACCAAACCCTTACTTCCTGCCTCTCCACAGAAAGGGCACATTACTTCCCTGCATCACAACTGAATGTTGGCAAATCCAGAGGTCTGAACATGAACTACGATACTGGGCTGGGTTTTTAATGTATAATAAAACTATTGTCTGACTACTGAAGAGTATAGTGTTGCTCCAGTTTCTCTGCTTGTTTTTCTTGAATATTTTAACATAAAATATGATGAAAAACAGAGATCACAAAGAATGCAGTGTTTTGCTAATGTGAACAGCAAATTGAATCATTTGTCATTTGGCTTCAGGTTTGTATCCCTTTTGTCAGGTGAAACCACAGAAAAATTACAAGTCATATTTACCATTATAGTGGCAGAGCCCTCTAGTGGCCTCCCTTTATTATAACGGGTGCAAAATAGGCAGTAAGTATAAGAGCGCCAAATTATGCGTAAGGAGGGGGTTGGATGGGACAAACAAACACGTCTTTCACCCAAGAGACTGGGCTCGTGTTCTGTTTAAAACTTAGAGCAAGTTTTTTGTTAACTTTACGAAACAAACTGAACTACCAATGGCAGTTCAAGGTTGACCAGTGCCCCCGTAATATTAAGCCTCAACCCCCCCATCTCATACATTTTAATCCCACGTTTATTCCCAAAGAGGGGATATTATTCTTGTGCAGTGATAAATAAAAGTGATATATGTGTATTGTTATTCTTTTGTAGAACCAAACCTATGGAGGATTGGTGGTAGGCCTGTAACAATTCCAAATTCTGCTGGACGATTAATTGCGATTAACATAATTGTCATAATTATTAATATAATTGTCTATTTGAGTGAAATATATTTTTTATTATAAATGAATCCCAGGATACATCTTTTGTTAAATATAACTCTTATGTGACCCAGATATGCAGGTTCACTGCCTACATTATGTTTGCTACCCCTAAAATTGCATGTGGCCCCTCCATTTGAATTAGTCTATAACTGCCACTGCATAACCGGAAGTTGAGACCATAGACTGTAACGGTCTATGGTTGAGACATAATATTTGAACCCAAACAAAGTTTTTTTTTTTTTTAAACCTTACTAAATAGTTTTTGCACCTATATGTTACCAAACTGTGACCAGTACACAACGTTAATGACATGTTTAAAAAGTGTGCCTGTCACTCATGTTGAAAAGTGACATTTTGGTATTAGAACAGAAAACACTCCTGTGGGTCGTATTTTCTGCCACTGCTAGAGCCACTCATTTATTAAATGCTTCTATTGTTTGTATTAGAGGAAATGAAAAAATTACATATTGTTTTATGGTTTGTAGGACTTGTAGGGTGAAGCCTTATGCCATACACCTGTAATATACACAGTGGAACGTTAATATCTGCTGGGTGATTACAAGTCAAGTAAGTTAATGAGCCACATTAGAAAGTTCCACGTGATCAGCCCTGCATACTGTAGCACAGTAAGCTTTGATGCTATTTTCTACAATATCTTCCATGATGCCTTTTAGCCAATTCAGCTTTATTAACGGCTATCCTGATTGTGCTGTTGGAGGTTGTTGAGTGTGGATGGATCGTTAAAGTTCAGGGATGTTTTTAGTCCTGGTCTGTCCCTGGCACCAACAAATCAATTAAATGAATTGTCCCTGTTAACCGTTCCAGCTGCACTGTTTGTTATTTTGATGAATTTTTTTTCAACAAGGTAATGCTTCAACTTGAAAAGGCTTTTGTTTCCACATGCTTCAGTTTGAAAGATTTCCTTAAAACGTTTCCATCCTTTTTAAAATCACCATCAATCAACTGATACTTAAGTAAACTCATGCTTCAAACAGGGAATGGGTCAAATCTGTTTTTCAAAAGAACAAATTACCAAAATTTAGGGGGGGATTTACTAGTGCTGCTACATCTGTACACTTTTAAAAGGCTGCAGTGGATTTCACACAACTGAGGTCATTCTGTTGACAGTTTCCTCAGCAAGTCTACTGATGAAACAGGCAGAAAACTTGAGACTTAAAACAGATTATCTCATGCCACTGTTAGGAGAGAGGAAGAGCCCGGAATAACCCTGCAAACACAAAGGCTGTGAAATCCAAACTGGCGTCTACCACGATATTACTTGTTGGCTTTGAGCATCTCCTGGTTTCACTCTGGGAGGTTGGCATGACTGGGTGCTTCTGGGTAGTAATAGGCTGATAATAAGCTGACTTTGTAGAAAATTCTTATAAAAAAAATGGGTCCCCGCTCTCTTCGTTTTTCACTTGTTTTCTCCTTAAATGGTCCAAAAGGCATTTCTATGAGCTGTAATGTTCATTACCATAAAACAAGCGATACTTGTAACTGGAGGCCTCAACCGGGAAGCTAATATTGGGATGGCCTCTTAAACATCATGGGTCTTTCCAACAGCAGAACAAAGCGTTTGACTTTCCAGAGGCAAAGTCAAAGTTTATTACACTGAAAAGAACACACATTTTGTCTGTAAAGCAAAAGCCCTCTCGACAAACAAGAATGTAATAACCATTTTTTCCAAATCCAGTGCAGAAATGTACTATCACTGAATTAATGTGGTATTATAAAGTGAAAGATGAAGACTGGCTTCCCCCGTCTGTCACTGTATTTCCTCCAGTCTCCAGTGAGCAGCAGAGGGAAACTCTGCACCAGGGAGCCATATGTCATATTATATGGGTCATAACACAGAGACACAAGTCATAAAGTGAAAGGTCAGGTAAAGAACAGTGTTAAGTAAAGTGTGTTGTACAAACCCAAAAAACTTTTGTATGCTTTAAAAAGCTACCATGTACTGGGTCTGCAGTAAAGTTAATTGAATACCATTTAAAAACCAAAAACAACAAGCTTTGTGGGAACCGAGTGCTATGGATGATCGGTTTTTCACTGCAAGCGATACATTTTGCACAACACAGTCTTTTGGTACGGGCGGCAAACCAGCCACTGAACTACAATTTGGGAAATAGCTATTTTATTGAGGATGACAATACAAAAATTTACCTAGAGAACAGAATATCTCAATAGGTAAAAGAAAATCAGTAGCTATTATGATGATAGATTATGAATACCATTTTCCACCACCAGCGGTGATACAGATAACTCAATCAACTGCTATTTTTTTGGGAATATGATCTTTTTTTTTTTTTTACAAGGGCCATAAGACTAGACTAACAGAAGTTAGTGAGAGTGTTACTGAATAGATACAACAGGATGCAGCAGATGGACCTCATGGTAAGAGATGATTGGTTACAGTCATGAGATCTCAGCAGCAGTCAATTATCTTTGGAGGTTGGTAAAACTGGAGTTTCCGTGCATTTGTCTACCAGGAATAGCTAATTGTCTTCACTTCAGTTTTGCTTCAGGAATTATGTTCACTGACAACATTTTTTTCCCAGTATAGGAAGTCTACATTTTTGTTCCGCATGCAAGTCATAGGGTTGTACAAAGTGCAGGACTGTGACATAACCAGAGACCAGAATTCACTTGAGCCTTAATGTTCCACTTCCAGGATTGCTGGATTCTTTCTCTTCCACCACTATTTTGCAGCAGCACTCTTCAGTGCTTAGCACTGCAGAGTTGCGCTTTGGAGGAGGGTCTGGCAAAACGAGACAATGCCTGGATGACTCAGTGATGCCACTCTTCTTAATGGTGCTCACACTAACTGGATTTTTGGGACAGAACATTGTTTAATTGATTTTGTGCATTTGAGGCAAATCCTGCCCCCTGCTGATACCCCTTTTCATCCATCTGCCAGACCCTGTGTTTTTTTGGAGCAACAATCTGAGCATCCAAAGTTTAAATACAAGCAGCAACACACCTCATACCTCCAAGGATTTTTCCATCCAATCAAATTTAATACAAACAGAAGTGGGTCTTTGTTGCATTATGTCTGTGGTAAAGACAAAATATGGCTGTTTAATCATCAGAGAATGATAAAAAGAGTGTCCGGCTTGGAGAGTAACTGAAATGGATGCTGAGGGTTTTCTCCTTTATTTAGCTAATGTCATTAGCTGTGCAAGCTAAGTGATTGACAGGAAATTACTTTGATGTTGTAGAGTGATTGTACTGTACAAGGACAGTCCGGCACTTCTCTCTGTGTAGGGAATTCAAATTACAGGCAAATTGGTGCAGGTGTGTGGTCGCTCCCTTCGTTGTGTGTTCTAATAACTAATATTGTGGCAATTATTGATGATGACTGAAAAAGGCCAGGCAGGTGTGGCCTGCTTAACTCAAATGAAAATACTGAGGCATACATTGAGTTAAACCTGAGAATTCTGAAAGGCTTGGGCTTTAGAAAGCATGGCAAATGAGAGGATTTTACTCCTTAACTATTCCTTCAGTCATAGGACATGGACATTTGCTTTCCCAGAAATCCATAGGATGTAATCCACTGGGAGGGGAAAATGCCAAAAGTGTCTTTCTTTTCCCTCAGGTTTTGCTTTACTAATAGGATCAAAGGCGGAAAGGATGAAAATGAGAATAATCGATATATGACAGCATTAAGATGTAACATCACCCTTTCCTTATTCACTCAGAGTGTTCGGAGATTTGGGAATACAGCGTGCCCAACCATGACTGGCGCATAAAGATCCGTGCTGATGCACCCTAACACACATAATCACACACAAACGTGCGCAGCATCACTAAATTTTGTGACATATTGTCGCTGTGCACTGTAAACACACACAGAGGCACAAACAGACTCATCTGCTTGGGCAAACAACTTCACAGCCCTCCAACTGGGACTCACACTCTGCGGGGGGTCTGGAGACAATTAGCATAACTAACAGAACACTCGGGGCACTCCCGGCAAATCAGAGGGAAATGAAAAAGAACCTCCTCAATCAGAGAAAGAATGTTAACGGCAATTTTTTTTGTCATTTCTTGTGAAAGATTGACAGAGAGAGATCACTTATCCATCTCGCTTCACCAGTTTTGGTCCCAAAAGACAGTAGAGGTACAGTACGTGCTCCTTTTTTCCTTACAAGTCTGTCGCTTGAGTTTCAACCTCCTGCTGAGATGGCCTCGCATCTGGCTTGCATCACTCTACGGAGGAGTGGTGCAGAAGTTTTGCAATAAGTTGTCAGTGAAAGCCAATTACATTTTTTCTTTTTTTGTATTTCTGAAGATAGCTTTTTTCTCATTTTGTATCACTTTTGTGTATGAACGCTGGTACTGAGGTAGAGGTGATGACAGTGGGAATGGGAGAGTTTTCTGGCATTGGCGTTATCTGCCCAGGTCAGAGCAGGAAGCTATTGCCCAAGTGCTTTTTTTTTTTGTCCAAACATGATTGATAACAGTTGAAGCGGTCCAGATGGGCAACACGTTTGTGAAATCTGTTTCTGTAGGTCTTTACAGCCCCAAAACTTTTCTCAGTCTGTTTGTCAGTCTCGCTCTGTTTATCTGTCTCATTATTGCTTGGTTCATCTGGGTGTCTGATTCCGGTAAAGAGATGTTCCTCATTGATTGATTTACCAGATTTATCAGATGTTAAGAAATGAGAAAATTACCACTCCAAGAGTTCAGCCTATAGCACAACAGCAGCAGAAGAAAAACATCTTCTCACACACACACGCACACACACACAGGAATTTTAATTTCAAACTTGATAGACATTTCGGAATTGAAACCTGAGGGGAAACTATTCCACACCTTTAGGAATGTGTTTCCCAAACCAAGACTCAATTCCCTTACCAATTTTCAGCAACACTGCCTCAAGAGAGGTAAACATTGCTGAGAGCTCCAGCCAATAAAAAAAAAGCATTAGCAATAGGACTTCTTCCAAACCTATATCCGTATAAGTGTTAATACTTTCATGCAGTAAGCCAAGTGAGGCACACGTCAACCATAGTGATAAATAGATTAGAATAGCCTTGGCACCTTTCAAACGTAATAATTGTGTTATATTGGCTTCAGATTATCAGAAATGTGCATTTGTGCATGTAACTTCTGATAGGCAATGCCAACTAATGCACTGACGGTTTGTATTCTATATGTTAATGTGCCGACAACGCACAGTACACAGTTGCTTCAAGACATTTGAACTGAATATAGGCTAACTTTAGGAACAAGCTATAGGGACAGGCACAGTTTCTTATGTGATTTGATTTTCAGTGGCTGTATTTATGGTTTACTTGTTTGAGTAATACACTGAGCAGGAGAATTAGACCCAGATATTGATCCATCTGTGGGCTACAGGCCAGTGTTGAGCTCAAAATTGCAGAAAGCCTTAACAAACTGTTATTGGTCAATTTCTAGTTATATGGCCAGTTGGTAGGCCTTATCAGGTCAGAAAATTGTAATCTGTGCCACAGAATAACAGATGTTACCACGAATGAGAAAAACCTGTTTTTGAGCACCAACAGTTGCGTGTGTGGATTTGTGTATGTGCCTGTATTGACGT
Organism: Etheostoma perlongum; assembly: GCA_026937815.1. Classification (NCBI taxonomy): domain Eukaryota; kingdom Metazoa; phylum Chordata; class Actinopteri; order Perciformes; family Percidae; genus Etheostoma; species Etheostoma perlongum. Next base: position 15,846,054 of record CM049386.1, on the reverse strand, counting down.
ACAAAGTGTCAGCTTCTCGGTTTGGTCGTAGCCTGCCAAAATGAACAAATCTGGGATCAGATTCACAATAATCAGAAAAGTGGATCCTCACATATGGTCTTCATTAATTGTAATCCTCTCCTTTCCCTCTCTCATCCTACTCGTCTTTCCCCTGCTTCTTCCTTCTCTCCCTTCCTATCATCCCCTAACCTTAACATCTTCATCATCTTTCTTCTCCCCCTTTCATCTACACCTTTCTCCTCGCCCCCCTAAATTTACAGTTTTGTCTCATATGTTACAGTTTCTTCCATCAAAGAGCAAAGCTAAATATACAAAAAAAAAACATCATTGGCAAATTGAAGAGAAAGATTAACGGTAATTGCCTGCAGTTTGTTTTCAAAACTGTATAATAATTTTGAATACTTGAATATTAAAAGCCACAATGCTCTGTTTAACCACTGCTGGTGTATTAAGTCATTTGTCAATAAACATAGTATCACATGTAAGATGCTAAAAATGCAACACATAAATGTATCCCTCGCCTTGTAACTCTTAAAATCTGTCGGCCTGGGCCTGTGCCTCCAGTGACCTGTAGAGTTTCATACTCTCTCGCCCGTCACTGATCTCAGCTATGCTTGATGCTCCATTTCATTATCCCACAGTTCACTTGCCTTTTTCTGGCCGAATCTGCCGGCCCTTATGTCAGGCTTTATTCCTGTAATCCATTGAAAGACCTTTTATCCACATTTCCACTTCGTCTATTGCATCCACTGCTCTGTCTCTGTGCATTCATTACTTTTACTCTCCCACCACGCGTGGCCTTTACTTCCCCTTAGAATTTAATTACCACGGGTAACTGGACCAACTAACATACATTCTCACCAGAATCAATTTAGAAGAGAAATGGTCAATCCACTGCCTGCTCAGCCTGGTTGCTCTGACTCGACCAACAGACACAGTAAAGAGGGCAGAGCTTGCCGTGCTGAGCTCTGATTTTCCGATTCCCTTTCCTTATGTGCCTCCAGTGAAAGGCTACTGGGTTATGTGTAAAAAGAACAAAATCTCCCTTTTTTTATTCATCTGGACACTGCTTCAACATTTGCCGACACAGTAGATTTGTCGGCTTTGGCAAACTGTTTGATCGGATTACCCTAATATCTGATCACTTACAGGCCATAATGTGTATTTTGAGTGCTATAAATCTGCGCGTGTGCAGATGTGCCTGCAACCAAGGCAATAACAGTGATTTTACAATGTCTCTTATTAAGTCATTCTGTGCCTGTTTCCCACATGAACAATATAGTGTGCTGTTCTGGGCATTCCCAGGGCCAGATCTGGGCCCAGTGCGTCAGTAATAGAGGATAAATCAGTTATTAAAAGGTCTACATAAGGGGGAACCAAAATCTTTCCAAAGCCGAAGGATTTAAACAGAGACATGAAATCCCCTTTTTTTCGCTGTGGGCATGAAGCGGAGTGAGTGAGCCTTTTGTGGGCTCTCGGTACCAGTCTGGGGCCTCTTGAGTGCTAGCATTTTCCAGCAGGTAATTGGGCCTCTCTGTGCTAATGTGTGTGTGTGTGTGTGTGTGTGTGTGTGTGTGTGTGTATGCATGCATGTGTGCGTACGTGCATGCGTGTGTGCTCTCCATGAATACAGTGAGGATACAGTAGGCGTTGAGGGACATATGCCATTATATATTTAAAGTTAACTGATGAGGTGGACAATTGGACTGACGTGGTCCACTCATGTCTTGACACTCCCAGCCTGAGGTGTGATTTCTATCAGCAAATTCATTTTCTTCTCATTCTTCAGGTTTGGTCCCAATGTGGGATCGCTTTATATCTGGAGATTCACTGACTGATTTTTTGACTCAAATAATTTCATATAAAATAGGCTGGGGATATATCATCATCTTTATATAACCACTGTGGAGCTTTCCCCATGTTTTATAGAGGAGAATACACAAATAGGCTGAGTGCTAATTCACTTGACAACTTGCCATTTTTCTAATTGCTCAGGTCATAAGAATCTTTTAGACTAAGACTAATGTAATGTAGTCTTAGGAGCCAGAAAATGTTGAAGTGCAGCGAACAAGAACTGACAGTACAGTATACTACATGTTTGCCCTTGTATTGCATTGCAATCTTTGTTCTACATCTCGCATCCAGGGTGCAGGATCAGATAGCTTTTCTCCATGCAGTGACGGTCTGTCTTACACAGTTATCTGGAACAGCAGATGTGCTTTTGTTTAAACCACAACAGTCTGTTAGAGAAGACAGAAATCTCCAACTCAATGTCAGATATACAGAGCATAGGGCATACTACAGAGGTTGCTAAAAGTGGAAGGATTGTTAAAAGCATATCAAGAAAGGCTGCAGTGATTATTTTCAAAACTGATTTTTTTTAATTCATTGATTAATTTAGCCTTTAAGATGTCAGAAAATGCTCATCTCAAGCTCCCAGAGCCCAAGGTGATGCTTCAAATTGCTTGTTTAGTCCAGTCAACAGATCAATACCCTTACAAGCTTTCAATCTACAATGAATTAAAACAAAAAAGCAGCAAAATGTAAACATCTCATTATCAAATATTTGGTGTGTTAATTGTTTTCAGGCTATGGACCTTTTTCACAGCAGACATTTTAACATTGATAACCTTAACGATGGCTCAGTCCCATCAAGCGTCCCAATAAGCTATTTCAGTGAGTCAGCACACAAAACCAGGGCCTCTCCGAAGTGGAATGCAGCCGTCATTAATGGTTTTGACACCTGTGCTTTTTCCACTATGACATGTCAACATGTGTGCCATGAAAAAAGTCTATAGGAGCATAATAAAATCTGTCTGTCCATCAGTTGGTCTGTTGGTAGGATTGCCATGAAATCTTGGTTAGACGTTCATTGCCCCCTAAAGGACAAAACGTACTGACACTGGTGATCCAGTGACCTTTCACCTTGCATCACCAGCAGGTCAAAGTCCGTACACAAAATGGATTGTCACACAACTTGGTACAAACATTCATAGTTCCCAGTTAATGTACAGTAATGACTTTACTGATCCTCTTAATATTCTGACACGTACTTGGTTTCTTGGCAACCCCCATTCAGCCTAGAATTAAAGCGCTAGGACTGGCCAGGTGTCCATGCTTGTGCAAGGTACAGGAATCCAATTTGTTCAGGTAACCAATGGGCTATCAGACCATATCTCCTTGAGACTCAATGTCTAACCTCAACCAATCAGGCAACTATGCAGGGAGGGTGTTGCCATGAAAATGTAGTGAGAGACTAATAATAACGCTGCGCTATAGATGATAGCATCTATAGCTCAAATCCTTACCGAGCCACTAGTGGGGTGGTAGACTCTTAGTCAACATTTATTGATTTATTAAAGCTCTTTTTAAAAAACACTGCATATATTATGTGAATATCCTGGAGTACTATGAGAAAGCAAACATTTGTAAATCCTTTTAAGCCAAAATCTATATTGAGAAAATGACTGGTGGAAATGGACAGAACACCTTTAATCATACTGAGGAAACCTGCTGTTCAACAATTGTAACCTGGTACCTTGAAGCTTTTGCATCAAACACTTCTCTGTAGTATATTTATTTGTACACTCATCTTCAAAACATGTTTTCTTTGTTCAATTTGCTTATAATGAATATGAGAGAATGCAAACATTTATCTTGCCATTCTGAGTTTTGGATTTCCTAACAAGCCAGGATATACCTCTAAACTGTAAAGCTAATTACTACCATGTCTAGCCCAGTGTCCTGCAGGGCAGAGGGTTCTTTCATATGTAGATTTGATTAAATTATGCCATGGTGAGCTTATTAGATTGGATTTACATTTAGAGATGTTTTTGTGCTCCTTCCCTCCCGAACCCTCTCAACGCCAGCACTGCAATCACGGGATTCTGATGACCTGACATTTCCTGGCCGGCTTTTCCACCACCGCAGCACTGCACGCTTACAAAGTCGTCTGTGCTCATCAAAGCTAGGAAACGGCGCCATGCTGCTTTCAAATTCATGGTTCACTTTGCTATATTAAACACTCTCATGGTTTTGTAATGGGCCGAGCATGTTAATTAATTGGGTCAGAAAGCAGATCAAAGGCCTCTGGTAGACTAGATGTTGGACCGTATCGGCTGTGAAGAGTCAGGACGCTATATTTGTGTCAGTCAGTCAGGGATGGGACACTTTCACTCATCTATTCTGCCATCAGGCTTTTGATTTAATAACTCTGTAATTGTTCATGTTCAACATTAACCAGAAATATCTACTAATATCTAATAATTTGTATTTGTTTAAGTTGTTAAGTTGTTCTGCTTAAGGTTTGAGCTGGGCTGTTTATGGATATATCTGCAGGATGACTGACTGTTTTAGGTTAGCTTGTTTCAAGAAAGCAGTGGATCTAATCGTGAGGGGGAAAAAAAATAGAAAAGTAGCCATCAATCATAAACCCTTGTTTTTTTTCCTGCTGTCAAATTACCTCTGCACCACCACACCACCCCCGACTGCAATTTGATAGGAAAAGAACACTTTATCTTTCCAGCTGTCAGACAAATGATCAGCCTGTTGATTATGACGTTAGCGTGGCGGTTTTCCGATTAAGATTCTCTGTTCAACATTTAGGGATTAATAATCCGCTGCCAAACACCGCAGTGCATACAGCATACAATACGTGCAGAGAAAAGGCATGTGTATGGATATTAACATCATAATTGTTGCTGTATTTCCATATGCTTGCATGTTTTATTTCATAATGGTTTTATTTTTTTGCTGATGTGATATTACACAGGATAATAAAAGCAGTAGAATAAAAGGCAGGATTGAGGGCTTATCTGGCACTGCAGGTGTAGTATTACAGGCTTCTCAATGGGAATCAGACTTATGTTGTGAAGTATAAGCTCCTGCACTGTGCACAGCATTCTGTACGCTATATAATCCCAGTGCACCTTCCCATAACTGGGAGCTGGGACAAAGTGAAGGGCACACGGTCTGTTGGCTGCATGACACTGACAAGCGGCCACTGAGAAGGGGACCGGGGGGGGGGGGGGAGTTGTGATGCTGCAGACACTCAGCACTGCCAGGGAGAAATCTTCTGAAAGCCAACATAAAGAGGTTGATTCTTTCTCCATTTCAGTGCAAAATAACACACATAAAAGAGAAATGATGGGTTGATAATGTAGTTGGAGAAGAAAAGGCCTAAGGAGTTTAATTTCACTGTACTGAGAAAATGGTTTATTGTGGCCAAAATTATTATTATTATTATTATTATTATTCAAATAAATATAGCTTTATCTTCAAACAAGCTCATTATATTAGTGATGTAATACAGTTAGATGGATCATCCTTCAAAGCAGTGCAGGAAGGAAAAATAAATCTATTTTCATTTTGTTTACTCATCTATTTTTGTGCTGCACAACGTTCGGCTCAGCTAATCAAAAATCAGTCCCAAACTTGTGTTATGTACTCATCTATTTTCATTCCACATTGTGGTAAAATGAGACAGTGGGTCTGGACCACTGAATATTCAGTGAGTCTTTGTAGACTAATTATAATGTGTGTCTTCATAAACTTGGGGACTGCATGTGGTGACTGAATAAGGGAGAGCAGAAAATAAATTGATTTCTTGCTTTGATGCAGCTGTGTGTGTGTGTGTGTGTGTGTGTGTGTGTGTGTGTGTGTGTGTGTGTGTGTGTGTGTGTGTGTGTGTGTGTGGCTGATGAGGGGCCCGGGTGAAATAAAGAAATGTTAGTCTTTATTTCTTTTGTATGATAATTTAGGCCAGCTACAGTGCATCATTGCATTGTGCCAAATTCCTGCCTCAGCACAAGGATCGCAGGGAATCTATTCTGAGCCATGATGAAATTAATGGAACATTTTATTGGTGCAGGTCGTGTTTGTGGATTTGTGGTATTGTAATGAAGAAGAATGTTGAGAAATGTTGAGGAGGTGGAACATTAAAATGCCCCCGGCAGGTTCTGCTCGCTATTGAATGGGAAATGAGTCCATCATGAGCAAAAGCTCGCTCAACACAAATGATTAATGTGAGTTTGGAGGCTTTTGAAAACATCTCATCACACAAGGACCAAACATGTTTTGTCATTACATCATTATTCTCATTGTCATGCTTAGAGTGTTTTTGTCCTGAACCACTACCTTCAGCCTGTCATAATTATGCACGGTTGCTTCCTAGCTAACATGGGCAAAGTAGGGGCGCCTGGATAGCTCACCTGGTACAGCATGCGCCCCATGTACAAAGGCTCAGTCCTTGTCGCAGCGGCCTTCTACTGCATGTCAACCCCCCTCTCTTTCCCCTTTCCCCACACATCTTCAGCTGTCCTATATAATAAACACCTATAATTCCCCAAAAATAATCTTAACAAGAGCAAAGTAAAATGATTAGCAATAACTGGATCATATGTAAGATGATAAAAAAACACCTGTATGAGAGAGAATCCTGCAAGGCCACATGCCTTTCAAAGCCAATAAGAAAATAACAATGAACGTGCCAGTACTGTGTGTTGCTTCTCTATAGCAAAAGAGAGCTAGAAACCAGCTGTACAGCCAACTGCATTCAAACACCTAATCCTTGAGCCCTGAAGTGCACAAAGCAGCCACACTGTCTCCAGGAGTACTGTGTGGTGAGGCTTCTGGGTTACAGGACCCCTCACACAGCTGCTCTGTCGAGTGTGACATGGCCTAGGATGTGTTGTTTCAACTTGTAAAGCAGAGAAGAGCCACTCCACATTCTGCATTGCATCTAGTGTTTATTTAGTCTCCCATCCTTCCACATGCATGCGCGCGCCCACACACACACATGCACACGCACGCACAAACGCACGCACACACTCTACCTTTCGTTGTCTCAAACACAGATTGTATGGACATGATATATATTGTTATTGCGGCTGTAATGTTTGATGACAACGTCTTAATAGTAAAATCTGAAATAGTCTAAAAAGACAGAAAAAAAGTATGTTGAGGACACTGAATTTGAGAAAAAAATGGAATACATTGAATCATTTTAACGTGACAATAGGAAATTAAGCTATATTGTCATTATTTAATTCCAGGGTCAAATGAGATCACACTGTGCTTTCCATGGTATTGTTTCTCCCTTGGAGACATTTCTGGTATCCTTGAAATACAAACTGTGAACTTCTGAGAAAAAAGGCTATGGTCCTGGCCAGAGTTCAAGTGAAGTTGTGAGCCATTTCAAATCTGGCAAGAAGACTTTGCTGGCATCCTCTGGATCTCTGCCCTGTCTTCACACACCACAACTATAGTACATCACTAAGAGCAAAAACGCCACAAAGAATATATCTAAAGAATATAAGCCTATAGCATTATCTAGTGACTGTTACAGACTAGTGGCTAGAGGGATGGGGCTTCACAGTGCACTGTTGCTGAGTTAGCAAGTCAATATGGATCTCCAGAGGGCATCCAGTCACAATATGGAGGATGTTCTGGTGCTAATGAAGGAACTGTCCACCGCTACTTGATAGAGCACTTTGTGTTGCTTTGTTGAGTTAACCCAGATGGCAACACAATCGAACTATGACTCAGGACATTACTACTACTATAATCTGAACTGCTGTAACAGTTGCTTTATACGGTGTTTTAGGTTAAAGGTGGTGTTTAAGAATGGGTTTAGAACTCACTGTTTCTTATACAGAACATAGGTGACAAACAATCTTCCTGAGGGTTACTTGAGTCGAGATATAACTTAAAGTGCTCATATTATGCTGTTTGTTTATGCTTTTCCCCTTTTCTCTATTTTTTATTTTTTTTGCGGATGTTACAGGTTTACAAAGTGAAAAAGCTTTAAGTCCAATCCCAAAGGGACTTACCATCAGAAAACACTGTTCACAAACTGCTCTAAACAGCTCTATTGTAGTCTAGCCCTTACTTCCGAATTCCAAAAACGTTATAATGCTCGCCTAGCAGCAAGCATGGCACGCACTCATACTCGATCGATGCTCGATTCTGATAAGTTAATAATCGATTATTAAAATAAAAAATTTAAAGTTACTAAAAATCAGACAACAGAGTACCTGAAAGAGGATGGGAAAATGGACAACAACTTAAAGTTTAGGCAAGAGTGCAAAAAAAAACCACATGCCCAGCCTCCACCTTGCCCCCCTCTCCTCCTCAAAAGCCACAGACTCAGAAATGGCACTGGTGGTGGCAATGGTGAGAAGATATAACAGTGTCATAACAGTCATCTGGTCTGCCTCCATTGGTTCTATTAATAAATCTCCTGACTAAGCAGAGGAGAAGACAAGAGGGGCATGCAGAATAGTTACGTGTCAGAAGCTTACTTTTTCTCCTTCTATCTTATAAAACACACACACACACACACACACACACACACTCACACACACTCTCTTCCACCAGCTGTCATGTGTGCATTGTGATGAGTTGCAATTGTCCACAGAGGCACAGATGATTCAGGGCTCCAAGCTGAATGTGACTCCCCAAAAATATCTGGAATAAAATACCGTCTGTGTTCCTTAAATGTAATTTTCTGAATATTTCATACTTTTGTGTTGTACCACTTTGATTTGGAAGGCTTCTATAACTGCCAAGAAGTAAAACTTTATTAAAGCTCTTACTTTACAAAAGTTATGTTTGTGCAAACAAAAAGTACATTTTAAAGATAGATTTTGAAAATCTATCTAATGAATGCAATCGTTGTTTTCCTCACAGTCAAACTTGTATCTTAATGCATTTGCTTATAGGCCCGTCACTGGAGATTGATTTCAGCAAGAAAACGGGCTGGGGGGTGGGAGGGGGGTGGCGGGGGTCGAAAAGGATTGTAACAGGAACCGAAACAGAACTGTTTTTTTGGAACAGCATAATTATATTTCAATCATGCAAATGAGCTTGGTTTTGGTAGTTAGAGGGCTGTTGGAGTGTGTAATTGAAAATGCAAAAGATTGTCTCGCATCAAAATGTCGAGGAATGCGCTGGCTGGCTGCTAATCAGAATGGCCTCCACCTGCCGCGCACACTGAATCGCTGCCGCGATCTCTCTAGAATTGAATCGTTTTATCTTAATTAACTGTGCAGAATCCATCCAGGTTTGTGAGAGTGCCAATTTCTTTCAGCGCCCTTTTCTCTCTCTTTTTTCCACTGTGCAGTAGCAAAAAAAAACAACAAAGAACAGCTCTTTCCCCACTTTAATAAATATTTCTGGGGCCGACTGTGATATTGACTAGGAGCAGTGATCGAAGGATGGGATGTGGTCAGTTTACTGCAGCTGCACAGACTGATTGTATGCTGGCTGCTGTCAGTGGAGCTGCAGTAATTTTGCTTGGTTGCGTGTTTTTGCCACACCTCCTCTCCTATCATTTTTCCAACTGAGTGTATTCTATTTCCTCCAGTGGAAGTACCAAATATTTTATGTAGGGTGATGAAATCTCCTATAGTTTAGCTGAAGAAACAAAAAGTAAATGTTCCCCAAGTGACATCAATGGGAAATTATTTACAACATGTAAGCACCATTCGTTTTTGGCTGTCCATTTTACGACTACACTTGTCTTCTCTTTATTTTCCTTTACTAGCAACAGCTCCCCGTTATTATCACCACCATCAGTGTGGTTTTAGAGCTGCAGGAGAGTGTGAGATTTGTGTATTCATTAGTATGTTCACATCCCTTTGCAAGCACAAATCTCTTGCTGTGAAGTTCAGCACATTTTACAGTCGGGCACGCAATTAGATCAAATATTAGAGGAGAAAGAAGGGAAATTAACATAAATTTAAAAAGCAAAAACGTTCTCTAAAGTCGATATTAAATAGGATTGTTCCACACCTATGCATGTTTCTTGATTGATAACCCTGAGACACTGCAGATAATTTCCTCTATAACGAGCAATTACGCTAAATCATGTTCCCAGTCTGATCCCACTATCTGAACATGTAATTTCACAGCTCTAATGGCTTGAGCAATTAAGTAGCCAGTGCTAATTGCTCTATTATGGACACATTGGACATGAATAATGAGGAAATTCATTTTAAATTCTGTTTTTCCTTGCCCATAAGATGAATTCAAAGATGTCAATTTTTGAAATTAGTCCTCAAAGAAAGCTTCCCCCTCAAGCATGTTTACTGCTAGTGCCCCCAGCTCTCACCGCAATTAGAAAAATCTGAATTTGAAATGAAAAAACATTTGGGCTTTGGGGGTATAGTGTTGGATGATAAGAGATAACAGAGAAAAAAGAGATGGAAACCTTGGAGAAAGAGACTGCAGCCTCCAAAATCCCCCCCCCCCATTGTGGTGGGAGCCAAGGTCACACCAGATGACTTTAACAGTAATTCTAAACCTGACTTTGCCGTCCCAGCGACCTGGGCAGATTATTCTGTAGAGTGAGCAGGACTACAGAGTGTGGTGCTGTGTGGTGACAAGATGTTTTCAAACATGTCGGATTTCATCTGGTTCACGTAGTGTGAAGTGGTACAAGACTCACTGAGGCTGAAATGTGAGAGCGGCATCGACAACGGATAATCAGAGTTTAGACACAGGAGAAGAGATGAGAAAGAGATTGAACTGGAGGTTTCGCAGCAACAACAACAACAACAACAACGTTCACTCAAGTAGACAATTTGCATCAGCAAGACTCAAACTCAGCTTGTTCTTCACATTATAGGAAATGGCAAAGTGGCTCTATCACACAGTAATGTTGTGCGATTGCAAATAAAGGCACATTACGTGTCACACAACATTCCTCATCAGTTTAAACTTGGCAATAATGTCAGATTTTTTATGTAAATGGAAGTTTCTGTGCAAGGAGCATTATTAGTAGTCCAGATCAGAACTGGCATCAGTACATGACATTCAATAGGCAGATGGATTTGACTTATATTTTTCCTGCCACAGTGGAACCAATTTGCGGTTTAGAAACTTCCTTAAGCAAACTTCAACATATGGAAAGCAGGAGCTCGAACCACCTGGATGGCTTACTAGACCTTCATCGTGGACAGTCTGGACATTTATTATGTGACTGAAAAGAGATTATGACAGTGATTTAGCATGCTAGACTCCACTGAAGACAAACCATGTTCACTCTATACTACTGACCGTTTTCCATCAGTTTGTTGTTCGTTTTTTCGCATCCATGGCATCTGCCGATTTCAGTTTACTCCTTAATCAATTTGCACAGAGTTAATGCCACAGTTACCAATCTTTTCATTATAGCAATGAATCAAATGACAAAACAACAACACCAACTCTGAAACTATGTTTAGCTCTTTAGTCTCCTATCACTCATCGTCAAGCCTTTAGCAGCTAAAGAGCCAGATGTGTCCCTCAGGAATTAGTTGAGACCAAAACAGAGCTAAACATAAAGTGAAATATTGGATTTTATTTGATTAATGATAATGTTGCTCTGTGCTGGGTGTGTAAATAGTCTATTGTATGTTACCAGGTTAGCCTTACCAACTGTTTGTCTGCTTGTTGGGGAGTTAATGGAGCTTTAACAATCTTGCCAAAGATAAATCATCAGTGAACATCTTGACACCTTTTGTTTTCATCAAAGTTATATAATTAATATTAATGTTAATGTAGGTACAGGAAAGTGGTGCAATCTGGTATCCAAGATTTAAAAAGAAGACTGCTTTCACAACAGAACTTTCACAAGCTATGCTGTCTATTTGCCAGAACACAAACAATGAACAAACCGGGACATAATGGAAAGGATAATAATTGTAGCATTAAAACAGGCAAACACCAGACTGACAGTCAATGTAACAACTTTTCTTCACATCTTCAGATATGAAGAAATGGTAAAAAAAACAAAAGAACCAGACAGAGGTATTCTTTTTTTGGCACAGGCCCAGAGTGAAACTGAACATGAAAGATGCTGCTTGCTTGCCTTTGATGCCTTACCCACACTTGAAGCTTGGCTAAATGAAAGACAAATGTGTCTAATTAGCCAGGCAGCAGGTGCAGTAAAATGGTTGGTTTTGGCAACGGGGAGCCTCTCCTCTGGCGGGCTGTAAATATTGACTGTTGTAGATTGGGTGTAGTGAGCAGGAATGGCAGCTGACCGTAACAATAGCTGTGACAGCCGCTGTACACTTCCTCTCAGCTTGCCGTACCTAATCAGTGTTCATGATTGGGGACACTTATACACCTCAGTTTCTGTGTATGCATTAGTGTGTCTTTGCCTTTGTCTGTCTCTCTATGCGGTCGTGCGTAAAGTGGTTTTATGATACCACTGGTGGTGTTAAGTTTTTGTGTTGCAGTGCATGCACTATACATACAGTACATAAGTACATGCATGAGTCATGCATTTATGTGTGTGTTTGCGTGTGTGTGTGTGTGACTGACAGGGTGTCAGTCTGTATGGGAAAGGGTGTCACTGCAGAGTGTCTGTGATGTGGTGCTGACAGGGACCTGAGGGAGTCGATTTCCTGTTTCTCCAAGGTTTAGCTGCAGGCTGAGTTAGAGAGGGAAGAAGAAGAAGAAGAAGAAGAAGAAGAAGAAGAAGAAGAAGAAGGAGAGAGCCAGATGGAGGAGGGGAGGTTAAAAAAGATAGATAAATTGTATTCACAAGGGAAAACAGAAGACAACTAAAAGAAGTTGTTTTGATCAAAAGGGTCTATTTACTTTGCATGAACTCCTTAAAATGAACTTTATTAAAAGATGAATAAAAATAATGTATTTTATGAAATGAATGGAAAGGGATTTAATTATGTGTCAGCTGTAAAACCGGCAGGGTGTAGAGATTTATACATTTGTTTTAAAGAGCAATGCTGCTCAAGACCATGCCCAGTTATAAATGCCATATCTGAATCTGTCTGCTAAACTGAATATTTTATTAGACAAAATACACACATTCAGGTTGTCCATGTATTATGTACTGACATAATCAATTACACTGAAGACTTGAATGAGCTTAATCTGATCTCATGTTACATCATCATTACGTCTTTGCTCTTGATGCTGAATAGTGAAGGCGCTCTTCACCATCTCAATGATGTGAGCCAACACTGGGATGTTCAATTCATTTCAATTCAATTTTATTTATAGTATCAATTCATAACAAGTTATCTCAAGACACTTTACAGATAGAGTAGGTCTAGACCACATAATTTACAAGGACCCGACAGTTCTAATATCTAGAGCAAGCAACAAATGTGACAGTGGCAAGGAAAATCTCCCTTTTGGGAAGAAACCTCAGACAGACCCAGGCTTTTGGTAGGCGGTGTCTGACGGGCCAGTTGGGGTTGAAATGAACAGTGGCAATAACAGTCACAATGAAAGATAATGGAACAGTGACTAAAAAAATAGTATCTTGTAGTAGTTCATGGCATAGCAGGGCACTGTGCGGCATTTCAAGGCACAGCAGACGGTAGCAGGGTACTGCGTAGCGTAACAGGATGTAACAGGGCATCGCAGGACGTGTAGCAGGACCACAGCAATGATGTTTGTCTTACTCTGGACTAAAAGCTTTGATGTTTAGTCATAGGAAGTTTTTTTTATTTTTAAACAATTACTTAACTTGAAATTAACAGTCACTCTAGTGTTGAAAGGATATGCTGATAAATTTTAGAGTGAATTACCATAATTGATTTAGCTATTTTAATGAATTTTAATTAGCTATTTTTTAAAATAATAAGTCGTTTTTAAGTTGTTTTTCAATCTGTTGTGTCATTGTATTTAATGTTGAATATCTGTGATAAGAAACTAGAGTAAAGTATGTTATCACGTTACCAAGTATGTTAAAGGTTTAAAGGCCAACTCTGTACACATCACAGTCTGTTAACCAGTATGTGTAAAAGTTTGTATAAAGCCTTTTTTGGCGCCTTATTTGTAGTGGGCTGAAATTTGATACATTTTGATAAAGTGATGTTAAGTGAGTCAGTGTCAGTTCAGTCAAAAAGTTTTAAAAATCTGAGGGTGCATAGTTAGAAAGAAGTAAGCTTACCAGAACTCTGTATTCTGCTTGTCATCTTTTCTTGAGGTTAGCAGCTCAAAGCTACAATAGCTGCTACTAGTATACCACATCTTAATCTCTGACAGGCCAATATGCAGGTTGCATTGTGGGTAATGTATGCAGCAGGTTTTGACAAGGACAAATATTGCATGGAATAAAAAAAAGATGTCATACTTTGTCATTTAGTTTAAAGGGCTTGTTGATTTGAATATGCCACTTTCCTTTCCTCTAGGGAATTGAGATGGATATTTGTCACTATTTTCTGAAATGGTATTACGTAAGGGTCACTCAATCAAAACAATAGAGTGTTTAAATGAAAATGAAGACAATCATTAGTAGCAGCCCTATAGTAGATCACACATGCAGTTAAAACAAATCAATGTTGCACAAGAAAAGCTGGAATCATCAAGGTTGCATACTTCTTATGTTATTTTCTACAATAGTTACCAACACATGGAACTGTTGAAATGTTCCTGGGGAAAATAAATGTTATATGAAAGGTGTAGAGTTTTTTTTTTTAAGTATTTGAAGTTGAACTCAAGAGAGAATAAGGGATTAATAGAAGAGCAGAGACAGGTTGGGGTAATATTTGAAGCTTCGGTGGCGGCAGCAGAGGTGGATAAAACCAACATTTCCGACCGCACCTGAAAGCAGCTCTATTTCACGGAAAAGGAGATTTAAAAAAAGAAAATGAAGCAAGAGATGAAGCAAGAGATGAAGCAAGGCATCAAGCAAGAGATGAAGCGAGACATTAAGCGACAGATGAAGCGACAGATGAAACAACTTCAAGCGACTGCCTGCTGCACCCTGAACTAGTACAACTAGTTTATGTCCGAGGTTACTGCCTCACCACTGTGCACTAAATGCTTGCTCTTGGGGGAATTATTGGAATTGTTGGGTCTTTGTAATTTAGAGTGTGTGGTCTAGTCTTTCTGTAAATTGTTTTGATGTTACTCTTGTTATAATTTGATACTATAAATAAAATTGAATTGAACTGATGTTCCCTGTTACTGTAAAGTTACGGGACTCGCACACCGCGATATGGACTGACAAGACTGATAGCCAGTTAACATTACATGATTGTCCATCGCATGGGGATGGCGGGTTGTTTTTCTCCAAAAGTTGAATCAGCTTTTTGCCGCAGGCATTCAAAACAAATGTGTTTATGTGTTAAATGTGTTAATAAATGCTCAGCCAGGCGGTGCCTCACTGTTTTGGCATTATGCACGGCTGTACTGTGTTTACCTTTATCAAATTGCTTGAAAACAAGTCTGCTACAGTATAACCATACAGACCTCTACACACATCAGACTCGCTTGTAGCGAACACTTAGCTAGCAGCTTAATCTCTACAAAACACCACCGTGAATTTCAGTTTTTCTTAAAAAAACAAATATTCAAATCCCTAAACTGAAAATCAAATACCTACCCATCGAATGAATATTCGGATCCAATTCTAGTGTGTGTGATTTTGTGTGTGCGTGCATGTGTGTGTGTAGAATTCCAAGACCACCGTTGAGCTGCCCAATATTCTTTTTTATACCCAAGCCACTGAACAGTGTGTGCTGTCAGCTCAGCAAACGGTGTGGACTGTTAGGAACAGGCACTCCTCTGCATGCACCACTGATCTCTACAGCCGGCTAAGCACAGAACTGGAACACACAACCACACACACACACACGCACTCACGCACGCATGCAAATCCTATAAAGCCGGTCCATGTTATGTTCTGAGGTATTCATCTACACATCCATGCGCTAACCTATGTTACCTAAGTACATACAAACACACTGAGGTCACATACAGTACATGGACACACACAATCTTCAGCACAGCAGACCCATCACATTGAAAACAGTGACCTTTGAAGCCTGAGCGTGAAACATCCTGTGTGGCTGAGAAATGAGTTTGCTGATGCTGAGTTGAGAATGAGAGCCTTGGAGAGATGGTCCAGCAATGAAGAGCCTCCTATGGGGATTTTGGGCCTGAGTTCAGGGGCCATTGACAGATTGTAATATGCTGTGATAGATAGATGGTATGGTTTACAGTTTACAAAATGATCTGTTTAAAAAAATCTAATATTGTTTGTTTATCTGTTTGTTTCGTCTTTCTATCTCTGCTTCTTATTTTCTTGATGACAAATTAATTTGCTTAATCAATTGTTTAATCAGTAGATGGTCAGACAATTTAACGATCACATTTTTTTCTTCTTTTTTTAAAACTTTATTATTTTCCATCATTTATCAAGCAAAACTGCCAAACAATTGGTGGTTGCAGCTTCTCAAGTGTGAGAATTACCTGTTTATGTAATGTCATTGAAGAATATCTTTGGGTTTCTGAGTTTTTGTAGACAAAACAAGCAATTTGTAGACATCACTAATCTTTCAGTATTTTTTGAAACTCCGTAGACCAAATTATAAATAACTGACCAAATAAATGACTAAATGAGATATATAGATAATTAAGTAATTGTTAGTTGCAGTCCGACAGCTCAGTGAGTTTGTTTATTCATACAGACAGTAACAGTGATCCTCTTGGTGGTTAACGTCCTGTAGTGTTTCCTAAAGGTAAGAATGAATTAGTGTATGTATGTAGATACAGCATACTGTACATATTTTATATGTGGCCTTTCAAATTGTAAAATGCGTTGTATTATATCATGCCTCATTAAGAGACACCATAAGTAGCCTGACTGCATTTTAATTTCCTGAATCTGTGTCACTGAAGTCGAGTTCTACTCAGGGGCTAGATTTGTCTCCGCTGCCAGATCTGTACTTCTAGCTGTGAAACTTTCATGACTGTTGTCTCTGTATGACAGAGAGTAACTGTGCTTTTATCATTGATGGCTCTTGCTGCTGAAGTGAGAATATAAAACAAGAGTTAGCTAGTGGCCAGGGGAACTATGCCAAGAGTTGCAAGGCATAATGCCCAATACGGTGCTCATGAACCGCTCAGCTGGGTTGTTAAAACACTAGCCATTGAATACGGGCCTTAAGTAAAGACATTGGTGGTAAATCAGCTGCAATTACTGATGAAAAAAATAATACTTTGTTTATTTCCTCAGTAGACCTCCTGTCTTGCTTCACTGGCTATCCTCTCTGGTTTATATTCCGTCCTGGGAGCCTTGATCAAAGTCGGAGAGAGTCTTTGTTTTAACAGGGCCTGTGTGAATACAAAGAATTTGTCCAGGGCTGCACACTTGGTGTCAGATCGATGCAAACTAACATAAACAAGCAAGTTCCCTTGTGTTGGTATTTAGGAAAGGTCATTTACTTTGAATAGAGAATCATTTTGAGTTCCCAATTTGGGCAGAGATGATAATAGGTGGCTTAGATATTGATCTGCTGATCAACAGAGTGCTTTTGTCTGAGAGCCTGCTCTGCTTTCTGGACACCCAGACATGGTGGTATGAATACCAATGCTGTAAGTACAAATGCACTCACACACATGTTAATAGAGAAATTCAAGAAGTGCACCCATTAGAGTTCTTGGTGATTCACAGGCCATTATGGTGTGTGAAGCCGTCTGTTAATTTTCATACCAGCAGCATTAGAGCTAACCTCTTTTACCCCTTTAAAAGACAGGTTAATAATAATATTGAGAACTGAGGAGAGGGCAAGTAATCACCATATGAGGAGCTTGATGAAATCAGCATGATCAACAGCATGAGAACAAGCCAAAGGTATTCTGTATTTGTTTTAGATTTATATCTAAGGACACCTTTCAACGTGAAGGTGCCAGGATTGTAATTGTTACACATTGCTATATGTCATGAAAGTGTATACATATATTCAAGGGGGGACTACTGTCCAGTAGTCAGCACATTTGAGGTTACTAGCTAGGTTTATCAGTCATTATGTCTTTTAAATGAAACTACATTTTAAACTGATCAAGACCCAAAGTAAGAAGTGAAATAAGCAACTGAAACTATAATGGAAAAAGAAAAACTAAGGGGCTTAGACTAAGAGCTATGTTAGCAGTTCTATGAGGCTGTACTTCCAGACACTGTTGTGCTTTGAGCTATGGGTGTAGCTTTGAGTCTCCATGATATTATGTTCACAATGACAATGTTAACATTCTGAAGTTTAGCAAGTATATTGTTTACCATGTTCAGGTTAGCAGCATAAGCCAAATTCATAAACCACATTGGACAAAGTAAAACTTTCACCTGATTTTGGTGCTGAATGAAAAGTTGAAATTTACAATTTCTCCTGAGGGGGACATGGATGTACCAAAAATTCCATGGCAATCTATTTGATAATAGTCAATTATTTATCTCTTAACAAAAAGTCAGGGGGATGCATCATACATCATCTAGCAACCATGGATGTCACAATTTCATGACAATCCATCCAGTAGTTTCTAACTCAAAGTGACCGATGTACTACTGGCCATTTGTTGTACTTCTGCTTGAAGAACTTTCAAATCGGATTCAGTTTACAGCCTTGATGGCAATCCTGACCTTTACAGGGTGGTCTATTTGTTGTTATAGTGTGTCATTGCATTGCAGTTCAAATGTTGGCTATGTTCTTTGATCACAGTCTTATGAGACATAAAAAGAAATTATAAGCTAAAAGTACAAATGCCTCAAGAGGCAAGGTGGAAAACTAATTTATGGGCAACGTTGGCCAAAACCTACGTTTATCTCCTATGTACAAGATAGGAAGCAGAATCCTTATTTTTTTTTTCCACAAGGTAATTTACTTTTGTCAGCCTCACTGTGCCTTTAGATTTCTCAGGATGTCAAGACTATTTCAACTCAAGAGTGGGTCTCTACTTGAACATTCTCTCCTTGGGTCTTCACCACCTGTTATTAGAGTTGTTCTTTTGCTCGTGTGAAATGGGGACCAGAAGCAACAAAAAGATAACTCTCTTGTTTAATCCAAAAGGAGATTAAATAACGGATTGTCAATCTCTTATTTAAGATTTATTGAGTTACTCTACTTGCCTATATGATAGGTAACCTTGGGCCTCTGAATCCCTCATATCCCTCATATCCCATATATTGATATGGTGATGAGACATTTTATGATGCGTGGCAACTTATTTTATGACCAGCTGCAAAAAATGAAGAAACTCTCTAAAAAGCTTTTCTTCTTAGCAAAAACACAAGGCAAGGTAAGGTAATTATCTGACTAAACCTTTCACAGATTCTGTTAGTCACAAAATTTGGCAAGAGAAAGACGAGGCTAATAAATAAAACTAGGTCTGAACATTGAGTGAAGATGACAGACAGCCTTTCTCTTGGCATCTTTATTTCCATTTCCCGCTTATTCCCATCACCACTAAGCTTACTGAAAGACTCTAAATTCTCCGTGGCACTTATGGGGGAGGATATGGA
Source organism: Etheostoma perlongum (assembly GCA_026937815.1). Taxonomy (NCBI): domain Eukaryota; kingdom Metazoa; phylum Chordata; class Actinopteri; order Perciformes; family Percidae; genus Etheostoma; species Etheostoma perlongum. The sequence continues at coordinate 15,826,796 of CM049386.1, read as the reverse complement.
TAAAGAAATGCATGCCGTGAGCATTGCTTGGTGCAGGGAGAGACCTCTGAGTTCATCTCATTTCAGAGTTTCTGAGCAGCAGCAAAATGTCTGTTCTTTCCCTCTGCTCCTGCTGGAGCGTGCAGTGGACTTCCCCCGGGCCATGGAGACCAGGCTCCTCTCTTCCATGCTGTTTACCACCTCACTGCTGTCAGAGGCGCACGACTCTCCTCCTGTACCACTGATCAACACAGTTCACTGTATCTGTGCCAGAGGCATCTCAGTACATACATTCCACAGCACTCGAAACATGCAGTTTGGTCGTACTGACAGATATTACAGTTGGAGCTTTAGAGGCTTAACTTTTGATCATCTGTAGTTTGACCAGTGGGGTGCATGCTGGCTCAAACATCAGAATTTATATTGATGGGCATATAACGTGTGTTCATGTTTTTTTTTTTTGTACAATGGCAAGTGCACTTTAAAATACCTTTTATTTAATGCCACTTTACATTCATTCAATACCTTTTGCTTATTGTCTGTTGTTTGCGTGTTTGTTTTTTTTTTTTTTGCTTTTTACTGTAGGAAACTGCTGCTGCTGTAATAAGGGAATTTTCCCACTGTGGGATGAATAAAGTATTATCTAATTCAATCTGATAAATTTACAAATATGTACAGTACATGTACCAAGCACACTTATGCAGTACAGGCACATCTGTAACTTCTCTCTCCTAGAGTCTTCTTTGCGTCGCATGTTTTCTATTTCATGGTCTGATCATTGAATTTGGACTCTTAACCACATACTACACCTCAACACACATGCTGTCACACTTATAGCGCTCATTATACTGTAGCACAATAACCTTAAAACTCCCCCCGACTCCTGTTTAAATCCTCCATTCGTCAGGCAGCACATACAGATTCTTGAGCTGTAAAGATTCACTTCTGCAGGAGCTATTTGCAATTACCGCCATCCACAGACCACATCCCGATCATCTTAGTCTACTTTTATAGTATCAGTGTTGTGAAATGTCATTGTTTTACATCACTGTTCTCCAGTATTGCCATGTAGAGCCGGATATTAATTTCTACAGCCTCACTGCACAAACCATTATACTTATCATCCTTACTCACAGTATGTATCTAACTAACGACACAGTCACTTACCTCGACGGCTCATTTTACTTACAATGTCTGCAACCTATTAAAATGGAGGGCCTGACAGCGTTTTCCTTCTGTCAGTGTGATATGGATGAGAAAAAAATAACACTTTTATAGAAGAAGATGAAAATACCATCGATAAATAAAACTTGGGCCTCAGTACTTTTTTTGGAAAAGACAGCTGTCCTGCTATTTATTTCTCACATTTGAGCACCTGTGTTTTATTTTATCCCTCGTAAAATAGCATCTTCTAGTGAGGAATATTGCAATTGATTGACAGCTCACCAACAATCTTTTTGCTAATGCTTCTCTATCCACCTTAGATGCTTGGGCTGTATATCTTTAGCTATCAATTGGGAAATAATGTATCCACCACACACAAATAACTAATGTACTTGTTTACAAGGATTATCAGTTGTGGATTTTCACGTGAACATCACATAAAGAATGATTTCTTATTAATAGATGAAGACATAAACACCTGTCCATTACACTGCAGTATTATTGGTAACCATCTGTCAACATGCAATATCCTTCTGCAATATTATTCTCATTCTCTTAAGCCTAATTGTTCATGCTTTAAATGTACTATATAACCCACTGAACATTTAGTTTAGTTGAAGTAATCTAACTGATGTTAATTTAATTGACTTGGTAATATAAAACTGTTTTTCTAAATTTTTGTGAAGACAGTATGTGATTACATTGAATTCCTCCCAATCCCTCCCTCTATTTTTGTGGTTTGCATTACTTGGCTTCCTGGAGCAGCTGCAGTGCCTGATGTCCAAGGCTCATTGACTTTCTCACAATGTAACCTTGCTGGAAATGCCAGAACATTATTCACCCCGCTACTTTCAGCCAACTCGCTGCATTATTCTTACCCACTTAACTGCATCTGATTTCATATATTTGCACTCACACAAAAGTGTAAAATATATAGTAAACCTGAAATGGATTCACTTTGATATGATTACCATGTGCTGAGAGTTGTCATTTATGACGCAGGTGTCCCTCTGTCTAAGCACAGCACCGCATCATCTGTCACTGTCACTTCTTTCATTTGACTCACTTTCACAGTGCGGCGTCTTCACAGAGAGAGAGCTGGTCACATTCATAAGTGCAGAGAGGCAATCTGTGGTCTTAAATGACAACAACAGAGCCCACATGTTTAAGCTGAAGCTTTCCATTACCCCTGTGGGTGTCCTCGTAGGAGGGCTAACTGCTGCTCTGCTCTGCTCAGCACTTTGGCCCCTTTCCTTCAAGAGCTCTCGTCTCCTCATCTCGTCTAAACAACCACTGGCTCCTTTGAGAGTCCCTGCTCCTCCATTCACCTCCTCCCTTCATGACACCGTACAATGCACAACACTGGGCCCACAGGCAATGGGTAGAATTGAAGTGTCATAAAAAGCACATTTATGTCCCAAATGAGTCTTCAAGGCAGAAAGCTTTGGAGGTTGATTTCCTCTCTGGAAAACTGGTGAAGTGCTGTTCATTGCTGTTGCTCAGTACCCCACCAGGGAGAAGTGATGCCTCTCACAATGAGTGGGAAAAAAAATGTTCTTTACGCAGACAAAGAAATGTTTGGAAGCTGCTGGAAGTTTTCCCCAGTCAGGCATAACTAATGCCCAAATGGGAGGTTTATCTTTTTCATTTCCATTAGTGTTTCTTTAAGATTCCAGGAACACTGCAATACATTATTTCCAAGCGAGGGGAGACAGAGGATGGGCTTTAAATGTCATTCTTAGCAGCAGTTATCTTTTGATCTAATTGAGGCGATTTGTGGTGCAACCCATTGTCTGTTTAAGAAATGACAGCTTACAAACAACTCACTTTCAGCATTGTTTGGACCAGGTAATATGTAATTACTCTGAAATTTCATTTCAGCAGACAAAAGGAGGACATTTCAACTTTTTGTCATGCAGCAGCCTCAAAGATAATGTAGAATTTTCTATTTTATCTTTTTACTTTTATAACGAAGAGCATACAAAAAATTTTCAAATTTGGGGTGATTATGACATGGGGGGTCAAAGACAATGGTCACCTACTGGATACCCACTAATAGAATTTAAAAAAAAAATAATCAAGGAATGATGAATAGTTTCATCTAAAATTATTTAAATTCTCTTCAGGCTAATTTATTTTATTTTACTTAATCAGTTATTAAAGAAGCAGCAAATGTTCATTAGTTCAAATATGTTAACATAAAGAGGGATTTATTGCAAAGGCAAAAAAAAGACTATTTGTCTTGGCAATATTTAACATTATCCCAACTGAACGCACATCTCAGAACATGTTCAAGCCTCAATTTTTAATATGCAAATGAATAATTAAGCATTTGTGATGAATCTTTCTTTATAGAATATAATAGAATAAATCTTTATTGTCCACCAGGTTGGAAACTTTTCTTTGGGTCACCAGACCTACAAGACAGACAAACATCTAAGACATAGTAATACAAAGATGAAATAAAAATATATCAGGATAAAAAAAGAATAAATATACTTAAATCCGTTAAAATAGCAGCTCAGTTTGATTGTCACTTGATTTGGTTGAGGACAGTGATGGTATTTGGAATAAAGGATTTTTTTTGTATTGTTATATTATTATATATAAGTAATGTGCAGTTGCTACCAGTGGCTTCATTTATTGGATTATGGTTGCCTATGTGTAAGTGAGGAATGTCTTTCACTCTCCTAATGCAGTTTGACAGTCCCAAAGGAATGCAACATGTGACCCTGCTAATATATCTGTTTTGGAGATGTGTGTGCTTGGAAGGTGAGATGAGAAGCAAGTGATTGAGAGAAAGAGAGATGGCGAGCACGCTGTGAATTACTTATGTTCAGTCTCTGTGAGTTTATCGACAGAAATGACCCAAAGGCCATTTGGGAAGTAAAGAGGCTATGCGGTTTGTCAGAAATGAAAAACAATTCAAGTTTTGAAGAAACATGAGGCCTGGGCTTATTGCTGATATCAGAAAAGTATGAAGCCCTGCCCCATCCATCTTGGTTGGGTCACAATACTTCATTTTCCCTCATTTCACTGAAAGGGGAAAATATGATTCCACCTATCGATTGCTGCATAAATGTGTTGCCTAGTGATGAAAGATGAGGTGTGCTTTGCTTTTATGTGATCCGATTAACCTCTAGCTGGGAGTGGGCTTTCTGCTCTGCCCCGGCTCTCCTGCAGCGTCAGGGTGCATGTGATGGGCACTTAGAAGGATTAGTGTTTCTGCGTGTTTTGTTTGTGTTGAGCTATCACCCAGGACATTTCACTAACCAGGGGATTATATTGCCAGCCACTAAGGACGGTTTAATATCTAGTAGCCTGTACTAAATTTAAGAGGGCCCAGAGTGTGCTTTTGAGATTGTAAATGGATGGGCCTAAGAATGATGAACATAAGCATATTGGACATTCTTCTTATTGCAAAATTTGGTATTTTTTTGTGCAGAAAACACACATACAGTATATATATATATATATATATATATATACACATACATAATTAATATATATATATATATATATATATATATACTATACATATATACAGTATGTATACATATATACACAGTATATATACATATATAATACATCTCAGCTGGCATTCTGTCTACAATGGAGTGCAATAGGAATTTCTATGTGACCCCAAACTTTTGACCGGTAGTGTATATATACAAATACACATATATATTGAGTGATAGAGTTTTATAATACTATAATACTATACAGTATTATAATATAATATTAAATTTGTTAAAGCCAGTCCTCAGTCAATGCAGCAATTAAAATAGTTTTTTTTTTTAATAGCTTAGGGAATTGTCGTGCTGCTCAGAGCATTTGTAGTCATTCAGCCTGTTCTCCCTTTTGTGCGCACACAATACTTTATCAGAAACCGTCTCTGATAAGGTTTAAACTTCTTGACTTTGCCAATGGCCATTTTTTTCCATCTGAAGAGCAGCTGACATTTATATCCAGAGATCCAAGAGCCCAAAATACCCTTTTCATTCTATTGTTCTGTAGCTTAAAATGAAAAAGTTTCCTCACAAACTGACCGACAGTAGTTCCATTGATGGTAACTTCAAGATCCACTAAGCAGTCCCTCTACAGAGCAAGCTCCCACATAGAGTAAATGTTTAACAACAGAAAAATGCCAGGTAAAGATCACGTCTTGATATTTTACCTTAAGAAAATGTGGGATTTCCAAAAGCTTTTTATATGTCAGTATCAGAAGACACAGAACAAGGTATGCCTCTCTCTTTAAAAAATGCAGTAAAGTAAAAAGCTTTGGCACTTCCTGATACAAATATGGAAGTAGAAAAGAATAAATAACCGCAACAAACATGAAAATGGAGTGTTGTAGTTTGCGGGGGCAATTTCCTGATCCTCTATTTTATTTTGTAATGTCTGAAAACAGTTAGGCCCATCTACGTTCTTTTTATAAGTCTTAGGCGGTTGAAAACATTTGACTCAAAGCTACAAATGTCTACAAGGTAATGAAGTTTGCTTAAACTCATCTAGTTTGGGCACTAATGTGGGATTGAGTCTAAATACAGTACCTGTGTTCATGGTAAGAAACCCATTGCAAAAGTGTGTGACCTGTTTTTGAGCTATGTGGCTCAGAGGAATAAATTATACCAGGGTGTGCTTGTTAGCAGGATAGATTCATCGCTGGTTTTGATCTTTCACAGTTTTCGACAATAAGAAACATGTAGAACATTGCCAGACATTTCCTTTGAGTCTGACATGAAACATAACAGAACTTAAAAAAAAAAATGGATGGAAAGACGGATGGACCGGATTAAGATTTCACATGCCAGCCTTGTCAGTGACCACATCATTTTTTTCAGCGAGAAACAAGACAGTAAGAGTTGCAACAGCAGGCTGGAAAGCAGTAAACTCTAATAATAATAATAATAATTTATACTTTATTAATCCTGCAAGGGAAATAACATGTTAGTTAATGTTTTCACTTTGTTATTATTATACACACACACACACTAATGGAGTGATGTCACAGTGAGGGGACTGTAGCTGGACAGGCATCTCGAGCAGTTGGGGGTTCGGTGCCTTGCTCAAGATAACTTTTGCACCGAGGAGGTAAACTGGCATTTCTCCAGCTACCAGTCCACCACCATACTTTTGTATGGGGACTTGAACCAGAGACCCTCCGGTTCCCAACCCAACGCCCTTCAGACTGAGATACTATTATTCTATGTTCATAATTTTAAACTTATTCCTAAAATGAAGCAGGCATGAGGGCCATCCACATCATCTTTTTCTGAACCTGAACAAGGACAAGACAATCCCACATCATCACCTCCTCCCACTTTCCAACTCCATATCCTGTTGCCGTGAGTCTTCCCACCACTTACCTCGATCACTTCTCTCCCTATGGATTTCATATAAGAAAATCTGTTTTTTTTTTATTACTGAAGTCAAGCCAACTTAATATGTTTGATCAGGGGCAAGGTTGCAAGATTCACACATGGTGGAGGATAAAGATAGGATGAGAAGAGGAGGAGGGAGGCAAGATGAAGGGATTATATTTCTTGGGTGAAGTTATTCTCAGGTCGCCAGGGATGAGAACAGGTGCTTATAAGAAACGGGTTGATTCAATGCCACACATGGCTGTCTTGGGGACATGAATGCTTAATACAATTTTGAGAGTTTATTTTAGAAGTTGGTTGCTGCGTGTTGTAGGAATTCCATGGAAAATACTCTAAAAGCATTTTAATTTGGAGTCCCATGCTCATGTGGGCTTCCTGCCCCCACATTACATGAATATAACATTAAGTCATTAAATCTTTAACCTAACATCTGTCTAATGATGAGGCCAGTCCGGTTCGGCCGCATGTGTGATATGTGATCAGACTCCTCCGCCTGTGTCCTGAGGGGTTGGCAGTGCCCAAGAAATCCTACACAAGAGTTTACAGCCAGGATTTACCGCAGGGGCTAAGTTATCTGCACAAATCATCCCCTTTTTCATTTGCAGAAACAGTCCTGCAGACATGATTTACAAGTACAGTAGCTGCAGACATGAAATCCAAGGGCAAGTTAAAGCTGCAAATCACACCAGCTTTGCTTCTCTATTCACAACATCCTATTGGTGTCATGGGAACGGACATATTCTAAATCTGAAGTTACAAATTACAACATTTTATCAGCTGTAATGGGGTATTTAGTTTCAACTGTGTCCACCAGAGAAAAAGATGGCAAATAAATGCTCTCACTGTGCTATAAGCATGATCCAGCACCAACTAAGCCCCTGCTCCCCTCTTGACATTGTTCCTTCTTTTGTCATTTTTAATAGTAAACATCATTCTCTCAGTCAAACCTGTGTACCAGCAGACACTCTGTCTGACACTGAAGTCTGAGTAGTTTGAAAAAGGTGCACAACATGAATACAAACAACTGCTTACAAAACAGTGCAACTCATTTATATTTATGATTCATTTATATTATGTTCATGGCTTTATTACCCATATCAGTGTCAGGCTATTCAACAGTAATGCATATCCTTATATACTGTAGAATAGAGGTCTGTAATTAGGTTCAGCTGGGTGGCTGTTTTTCATTTTGGCAGCCAACTTAATTTCCCTAGCTGCGGTAAAAACATATTTTGAACATTTTTGTGTTTATTTGGGAATATAATGGACTTATTAACAAACAGATGCTATGGAGCTCATTTTTGATTTCGGCCACTGAAATTTAAATCCCCATCCTGACAAACGTATCACACCAAAATAGACCTAGCTGCATATGCTTAGACATGAAAGTTAAAACAGATGAAGAAGGATCAGATATTAACACTCCAATCTATTCATCAAGGCTGGGTTACAGTCAGATACAGCGCCAAAAGACATACAAATGAAAGGTAGATAATGAAAACTCTGTTACAGCACTGGGAGCTGCCCATAGTATTATTGTAAATAGCCGGTGCATGGCACAGAACCAGACATGATATCCCTTTTCATAACTCTCCTTATGAGAGGTGTTGATTATTAGATGGATAAACTGTGTATAAGGTAATTTGCATCAATACACCTTGTATATATATATATATATATATATATATATATATATATATATATATATATATATATATATATATATATATTGTTGAATGTACAGTATAGTACATTTATGAAAACGCTTTAAATATTTTGATGTTCACAATCGATATAATAATCCTATTGTAAGGATCAGGTTTTTTATTTGTATCCTCAACATCAACATAAAACAGGGTTTTGAGGAAGTGGGCTAAACTTTAATATCTACATCCTACATGCTCATTTCCTCCCTCCTTTGTGTCAGAGCCGAGTTCTTTCTGAAGTGCAGCTCCTGTGCCTGATGGCCATTCTGTCCATCTGGCCAGCCGGTCATTGCTCGCTGCCATGGATCGTCACAAATCACTGGCACGCCACATCTCCAACAGCACAGAGACTTTTGGGACAGAAAATCAATGGGCTCTCATGGGCTACTCAATCAGTCCAAATATCTGGAGCTTGATGACGAAGAAAAACAGGGTGTGGGGAGGATTTGCAGAATGAAGAGAGGGAGTGATGGAAGCAGGTTTTATGGCCATATTAGGTGAGGTTGGATAGGTTAGCGTTAGCCGGTTGGTTTAAGACAGGAGCGGAGTGTGGCTGTGAGCAAGAAAGAAAGATAGAGACAACAAATGCTGCTTATCATTATAATTTTTTTATATACCAGTGTCAATATTATACCTTAGTTCTGTTACGATACCAAAGACATAATTGTTATCAATACCTTAAATGTAAATGGACTATATTTATATGGCGCTTTCCTAATCTTAACAACTACTCAAAGTGCTTCTACATAATACAAGAACCATTCACACACTGTGGCCGAGGCTGCCATTCGCTCATCAGATAAATACTCAAACACATTTACACTCTGATGGTGCAGCATCGGGGGTAACTTCAGTGGCTTGCCCAAGGACACTTCAACATGGGACTGCAGGGCCAGGGAACCACCAACCTGCTGATTGGCAGGCGACTGCTCTACCACCTGAGCCACAGCCACCCGTTAGCACAAAGACAAAGACAAAGGGTGAAGTGTGAAGGCAGAGAAGAGAGGCAAAGATAGTGTGAAAGGTGAAAGGGTGAGGTGCATGCTGGTGTTAAAAAAACTACGAGAAGATGGTTACTGCAGTTTGGACCTCTGATTTGGCTTGCTCACGTACATGGTCAGCACTTGGCAAACAGCTCACAGGGGTAATAAAGGTACTTTAAAAACCCTTTGAGCTTAAACTCAGTTAAGAAGGGAACACACAGACATGATACACATATTTTTTTTAGATTTGGTGCGACTTACACATTCCAAGAATATCACTATGATTTACTGTCGCAAAAAAAATTCTACACCTTTTTTTAAGAATCTAAAAATCATAAACTGATAACTTTTTTGTATCAGGATCAAAGTAATGATAGTTGTGAGTACATTGCAAACACGAACTGCTAATAGCTCATTCATCATACTTATAATGGTGCCAATTTGCGTAAATGTAAACAAAGACCGGCTACAAAAAACGGGGCTCAATGTGTAGCCCACAGCTTCTTCAATCACTCCACGGCAACATGACAGGCAGTGTTGGGGGGCACAGTTGTCTTTGCAATTTGGAATTGGAATATAAACAGGTTTTTCTGAAAACATCTTTTTGTTTTCACTAGACAAAAGGTACCAAATTTTTCAGTGCATCAATGTCAATTTAATGTTGTCTTAATACAAACAGAAATAGGAACAAATAGTAGAAGTATTTAAAATAGACCAGGAAATATTCATTTAAAGGATAAGAAAGAAAACTACTATCTTAATTCCACACGGTGTATGCTTTGCACCAATTCTATTAGTATAATGTTTTTGCAGCAATAACATTTTGTACTAACAGGAAATTATGCATTATGGACACACAGTGGGCATCAATCACACCGCAGCTAAAAATGCCACTGTCAATTACATTTCACAAAGAGAAAGCAAGATTGTTTTCCATATCTTCCACAAGCTGTCTCAGCATCATCCACAATTTGTTTTGTTGTTTCACAGCTGGGAGTAGATCCTACTTTTCTTTTTCCAAAAGTGCAAATATCAACAGCACACTCAAATTGATTGTGATTCTTCCACTTTTCCAGTGTAATATATGACTATAAAAAACGTTATTGGAATTATGCTACTTTATGGAGTATGGAATTGGGACACAGCTCAAGAATCTGACCAGGCATTTGATGCCAACTTTTCATCCTTGACAGTATTGAAACACAAGAGGAGATTCGATTTACAGTGAAAGGGATGCAGGACGGAGACGGGAGATCAAGTCATAAGAAGGAAAAAAAAACTGAAAGCAAGGAAAAAGTTATGGAGAGATAAAAGCAGATCGTCATAATCAAAAGGAACGAGAGCTGGAGGGAACGTGGACAAGACTGATAAGCAAGTGACTCAAAACGACACAAGTGTTTTGAATTGAGTCTAACCAATTCTCATGAATAAGAGCAGTGTATCATGAAGGTAATATCATATGGAAATGTCTCTAACAAACCATTTAACATTCACTGCTGGAACCGACTGTAGATATGATTGCCTCAGGTTGCAGGCAATGCATGCAAATATTATGTTAAATGTGAAGTGCCGGCATCCAGGTCGTTAGTTATTTCCTCCAATTTTTCTCAATCTGCTCTTTGATTTCATGCCTGGCTCAGGTTTTGTTGGGTTTACAATGAATCTTCATCATATAGCCAGAAGTACCATAATGCATGACCAAACAGTTAGTGGATCACTCCAGGTGTTTTGAAACAAACATTAACGGGTAGATAACATCTCCTTCTTTGTCATTTTCTCTCTTTGTCTCAGTGGTGGATAGCAAGGTGATCCTGGATGGCCTGCAGAGGTACGGCCCCACGCCAATCTATCTGCCTGTCAGCTACCGGATCCTCAATGCTGAGTCAGCGTTCTTCCTACAGGAGGCAAACCAGGACTTAATGAGGAACTCCAGCCTGCAGGCTCGTACTGAGTCCTTCTTCATCCACCATGCCCGGCAGATTCCCTTTGTCAATGCTAGTTACGGGCCACTGTCGGTCCAGCAGCCTGTCCCTCTGGAGCTGCTTCAGACGCTGCCAGGGCCATTTAACACACCCTCTTTCTCTTCAACATCAGTGCCAACATCAACATCGTCACCTCCTCTCTTTACATTCAACTGGAAGGTTCACACCTATATTATCAGCGAAAGCATTCACCCCAGTTGGCCAAAGGTTCAAGTGTTGTTCTACATTGCAGGGAGGGACTGGGATGATTACAGCGCCATCCACAAGCTGCCCTGCGTCAGGATGTTCGCCTTTCATGAGACTCAAGAGGTGCGTGGAACATGCAGGCTAAAAGGTGAGCTGGGGATATGTGTTGCCGAGCTGGAGCCCCTCGCTAGCTGGTTCAGCCTGCCCACTGTGAGGCCGGGTAGGCAGAGGGTCTCTGAGCAGGCCCAGGGCACTCCTGTGGAGCTCTACTACATGGTCCAAACCACCGACAGTGGAGACTGCAGCTCAGAGGATTCAAGAAAGGGCGGCTCCGTTCGCCAAGATCAGCAGAGGCCGATGGGCTATTTTGCAGGGCATACACCTATGCAGCGCATTGGGAGTGTCAGGCTGTTTCAGCCACTGTCGGAGCTGAAGCTGGACAATAACTTTGTGGTGATGGCACCCTCCAAACCCATCCGGCAGAGAGAAACCGTCTCTACTTTTCTGGCTCTGTCCACGCTCTCTTTGGTGCCAATTTTCACCCTCAGGTGAGTCAAGCTCCTTCTTGGAGAACAAAGTTTACTGCTGCTCTGTTAATGTTCTCTCATTCTCCAAAGTCATTTAAAAAAACAACATTGGGCATACAAAAAGAAGTAATTAGTCTACTTTAAGAGGAAGCAGCAGGGATAGTCACTTCACAAACAAAATCTGACAATATATGACAACATTTACAGTATACACATCTGTCAGTCACTTATGTGTAAAATTGTGCTGAGGCATACAACAGGAAGAAATCCTTAGTTATTGTGTATGTCCGAGTAATACACTGAAATTAATTATGCAGGGTATATCTAATCTAGGACTTGTAGTTTGGAAATGTTACTTATAACAACTTGTTTAATCAAACATTAATCTGCAGTTGGCAAAAAGCTGGGATTAATCTCTAGCTTTACAGATTAGAAAATGTGTGTATGATAAGCTTTTGATTTGCCACACCAGACTCCAGTCCACAGCCAATGTTGCCATGACACTGATATCTATGTCATTAAGCTAGTTCATTTAGGTTGTTTGTCTACTCATCAGAAAAATACAATATCGAAAAAGAAAAAAAAAACATGGTGACAAATATCACAAATGAAATTTTTTTTTAACAAGACAGTGGTGACCAAGAGCGCACCTTTGTAATAAATTAGTTGGCTTTGTTGAGTGAAAGAACACAAACAGATAACACTCTCTGAGAAAATGTAAAAAGACATTTCTTGTTGACGTTTTTCAAACAAAACAAGGCTAGCTCACCCCTCCCTCTTCATCCCTTCAGTGCTTTCTCTCACTAACCCCCCAGGACCCACCCCCAAGTACTTCTTGTCGGTTATTGGCTGGAACGCTGGAAGACTGTTTGTTATGTTATGTGGTGCAGGTTGGCACAGTTTGTTTTTTTTGCCGTTTGTGGAGCCTGGGCTGTCTACAGAGACCATGTTTTTTTTTTTTTTTTTTACAGTGTATTCTGGGGACAGGCAGCCAGCGGATAGTAAGAAAATGTTTGCTGTATGTGACAAGACATGTTGTAGCCTTAAAAAATGTGTGACATTGCTTAGAGCACCTTTAATGTTAGCAGATGTTTTTGTGAAATAACATTATTTCAATGACAAAGAAAGGACTGGCCACAAGACGAATCTTAGCTCTGGACCAACAGCTATTGGTATTTATTTCAAAGTTTTCTGGAAAGTGGAAACACAAGCTAATTCAGTGATGTTCAACTTAAAAAACAACAACCTGAAAACTGAAAGCAAAGTCTATTTAATTATGGTACTATATTTTTTGTGTACAGTAAATGGCTCATGTGTATGGCTTGGTAGCACCTTTACAGAATGTGTATTTTTCAGTCATACCGCTATCTTGCTTACACAAAATGATCTTTTCTATCAATACAACCCCTAAAAACCACATGTAGCTTTAGGCCTTTAGAAGAGATTTACTGGCTGCTAAAGATTAAATAGTATTGCATCACTTGCAATGGATACAGTGTTTCCCAGAGAAGTTTTGTTTGTGTTTATTGTGACCTTCCAAGTAATTTTGGAGATACAGTAGAGATATATTGCCTTGCTTAACACCTTTTAAACTGCATCTTTGACAGCCTGGAGGCGATTGTTTTGATTGGATATAACACCTTAATTATGCCCTTGTGCTATTCATGAAGACTGTTTTTATGTACGCATCTTCAAAATTGATTGTTTGAGGAAAATATGTATATGAGATCAATCCACACAACAACAAAGTAATTGATTCATTGAACTTTGTCTCATACAAATTACCATTCAAAGTGTAATTGCTCCACGTTGTTTGATGCAAATTAAGGTGTAAGGAAAACGCATTCCGCCGGGCTACTTTTATGCCTGAGATCTAAATCACGGCAGATGAAACAGTTAGCAGCCTCAAAGTGGAGCTGTGACAGAGAGCCTTGGCAATTTGTCAACCTTGGGTAAGCAGGAAATCTGCCAAAAAGCCTCATTGCTTTTCCTCTCACTCCAGTGATGATGAACTCCCAAGAAGTATTAGCACATGCAGTGTGTGTTTATCAACTTTGCCAGCATGTGTGTAAATGGCAACTTTAAAGGCGGTATTTTTACTTTTAGTGCCTTTTGACACCCTGATCGTTCAGAAGTCCATCTTTTTTATGTTTCTGTTGGGATAGCACAAACTTAAAGCTTTAGTGTGTAACTTTTTGATATTTACAAATGTCTGTTACATTCAAGTGATTGCCAAATGAGTTGATACAAAGCCAATTAAGACAATCAGCTCCACACAACTCTCTCTGTATTTCTTAGTTTAGCTATGTTTAGAAGATTGTGACGTCCGGTGACTTTCCCCCCTGCAGAAACTCGAGTGAAGATAACTACCTCTTTTGAAGAGTTCATTATGTTTTTTTAATCCTCTGTGTCCTCCTTGGGTGCTAGCAACTGCATGGAGAAGGGGTGGGGTGGAGGGGGCAGGGGGTTGCACGATCACGTAAGGCTTGTAAGGCATGCCTCCATTTTGATTTGCTTTTCACAAATGTTAAGACAAACCAACTATCAATGTTATGCTGCAACAGTCAGAGAAAATAAGAGATTTATTTCATTGATTATGTGAAGCATATTTCCAAGTCGACATATTTTCAAGATACATAAATTTAAGTAATATTTTTAGTCATATTTGTTTGCCTGTCTGAGAGCACCATATAAAATCCGCAGGTTTACATGCACATGTAATTCAGTTGGATTAGCCATCCATCTTTTGGATCACAGTGGTTAATGTAGACCTCAGTCTGACATCTTAGTGTTTGAATCCTGTGCAGAAAGGTCAGAAGTGGTCTGAATGCAAAGCATTAACAATTGTCCTACACACAAACCAGAGTGATGATTTGATAACAATAAAGCAAGGTTTATGTTTTAGTTAATAAAAAGGGTTCTGCTCTTATGTGGTAGCAGTAAAAGCAGTTTGTTAGCTGCCACATGTCCTTTTAGGACTTTAACTTGATGATTAAACTGTTCTCAAAAACGTATTTTTTTTTTTTTTTACAGAAATCAGGTTGCTGCAAAAACACAAACACTTTAACTAAACCTTTAACCTCCGCCTGACCCACTTACACCAGTATCCTCCCTTTACTCCAATTTTTTTTTTTAAAAGTAGCCTATTTTATTATGTCCTCATCGGTTCAACCAATCATGAAAATGCCACATGGACATAAAATGTTTTTACTAATAAACAAGACATGGAGACACAACGAGAGAGCAGTGACACTTTTCTAATCTGTAAGTTTTTGCTAAGTGGAACTTTTGGGCAGCCTAAACGCGCATAAACCCGAGCAGGTTCTGGGGGGAACCATGGCCGGGGTACTCCATCTACAAAGCTACAGTAGTTTCACATTTCTGTTTCCCCTGTCGCAAATTTGGCGCATCTAATGACAGAGATAATGTTCACCTGGCAAGGATTTAATAATTGAAAAACTGCATTGGAGACAGAAAAGGGACTCAGCGAGGTGAAGCAGGATGGGCCACGGCGGTCGGGCATGGAGCTCTCAGCTTCCCAAAGGTGGCAGCGAAGTGGTTGGGCTAGGGTCTGGCTTTGTCCTCAGTGGGCTGCAGTGCCGCCTGATATCGCGGCATCAGTATTACGTTTTGAGACGATTTCATAACCGGTTAAAAACGTCTCGTAGTCATGGTAAATAGCAGTCCATTTCTATATTGTGGTACAGTTGGTTTTTACACCTGATATAAACCGTACAGGAATACACATGAACTGTACTTAGAACACCTTTTGTGCCAAGTGGACTTGGGCACGGATCATGTACACTCTAATCAAATAAACTAGACTTGGAGTCAAGTATTCTTGGACCTGTCCCAGGTCCCTGATCCAAATACACTGGTAGTAAAAAAAATCTTACTACATTACACTTTATTTTGAATTGTCACCTGTATTTTACTTTACATGAATACAGATGTTTTCACCATAAATTGCATAAAAATGCATCAGAATGCAGGAAATGAAGACATGACGCTCAAAATTTCCTGGAGGATTTCCTGTTTCCCAAAGGCCCATTATCAGCCAAACGTTTGGTTAAAATAACACCAGTTGCTGAGGCCCAACCACCATATCTTACTGCCCCTCGTTCTTCCTCTGTTGTCTAATGTGTAATTGGCTGTGTTTGATCTAATCCAAACTAATCTAATTATCTTGAATGCAATTGCAGGCTTTTAACCCTAGCCGCTGGAAAACATAGACATTTGTGCACACACAGATTCATGAATATGAACATATACACTCCCATGTGTGCACACATACTGTATACTGACACTCACACACATAGGTTGAACAAACCTGCCCTGAGCCAATCGTAAAGTCATGGTTTGTTTGTCATGCTAAGGGCTCCCGGTGGAATCAGTAATTCCCTGCTCCCTGCCTCATTAGCCATGGGAAGAGTGGTGGAACAGGTTGGAAAATGGTTCTCCAGCTCCTCTCATTCAACATGCAAATGAAAACACCATTTCCTCCTGAGCAAATTAACAGGCTTTTCAAAAGATAAATTGCCCCAGCTGTATTATAATTTTGACTAAACAATCCGACATATTCCCAAAGAACCCCCCGGGGGCAGTGTTGTTGATGAATGCAAATGAATTTAAATATCTGATAGTGCGAAGGTATAAGTATGGGATTCTTCACGCTGTGCCAGCCCAAACAGTCAGCAAGAGTAATATTCAGAGATTTAGCATGTGAAGGAGGCAGGGTCAGTGTTTGGGCTATAAATAAAGAAGTGGATTTAGCTGAGGCAGGTTTGGAGTTATACTCAGACATACTGCAGTGCACCGTGTCAGCTGATTCTGATCCTTTACACAGTTTTGTTATCCATTGTTTGCTGAAATATCAACAGGAGAAAAAGTTGGAATAAAGATGTTCTGCTCAGTGTATTAGCCTTATCTTGACTGTGCTCGTGAATCAGTTCTTGTTAAAGGTCACCAAAGACAGGTATGTCTCTTTTCCATTTCCATTTCTGTACTTATCTGTGCTTTCCCTCATATTTTATCTGCCTCTCTGTCTTGGTCTCTTTCGCCTCCTTGTGTTGTTTAACCTTTCTCTCTCTCTCTCTGTCGGGCTCTCTCCTTTTCTGTCATACTCTTGCTTTCCTGGAGCTTGACATGTTCCTCCTCTTTGTGCTGAAACACTGGCATACAAACTCCTTTGTTTTATATTTAAATATCCGGAAGACTGTCTCAGTATACCTTGTCCTGCTCACAAGAGTTTACTTTGAAAGCACAGACTTTCCTCATCAACTAATTAATAGGTTAGTAGTGATTTGCGGCCTGGGGGGAGAGATCACTTTTTAGATAGTACCCGCTATTGGTCCCTTCCACCAAAAAGCAATCACCAGTTGCCTGCAGCAAGTAATTTGAATCATTGTACTTTCTACACTGATGATTTTATATCACTTTTCTCATCTTGAATTTGTGTCTAAACTGATTAATTTATTGGACATTGGAAGCCCAGATTGTATTACTCTGCCATTTTCCCTGCTGCCCACTTTTCTTTGCTCTTGCTCTGTCTATCTGCCTTTTGGAAAAGGCTACATATCCCCAAGGGAATTTTGTGATCCCACAGCATGGCAGAGGGTCGTACAAACACGCCATACTATTCAGAGTGACACATGCCTCCCAGACTTTGGAGTATCGACAGGGTCAGAGGTCGCATCGGTTTTTCTTTCTGGTTCCTTTGAACATTCCATTGAAATGTCTTGCAGGCTTTTTATAAGGGGCTGGAGTGGGGTCCTCCCTAGAGAGTGGTGCTCTATATCGTGTCTAGTGATAGGATTACTGAGTAGTTAAGTAAAATGTGTCTTAGGTTCTGTAGAGAAGTGTACAGTATCTATTTATATCAGATGTTTCAACTTGTATCAAGATACATTGTCCACAATCTAATACAAAAATAATATGGACAATTTCGTAATGATTGAAACACCGTGAATCAAAGCTGAATTTCAAACAGAATTTTTATTCTGATCTGTCGGAGATTTATACAGTACCTCAGACATTATTAATACCCATAGCTGGTATAACAAAATGGGAATATCACAGACACACACGACTAGCATTAAAGCTGTACAGTTGAGATATTCTTGCAACAATATTCTTTAAAATTTCTCAAAATATTACAGCTTTAAATTAGGGGTGTGTGATATGACTTTACTAGATGGTGAACAATTAAAGAGAGATTGTTAGTATTGCGCAACAGTGCAAATTCCAACAGTTGCCGTTCTTTGGCTCATACACCCCTCCAAAGATGTTTTCTCTGCCAATTATTAAATTACACGATTTGCTTTCGCTCAAGACACACCAATATTAGCATGCAGTAGCTAGCGCCTTAGATTTCTTCCCCTACCCCTTTTAATTTGCAGGGTTTCTGCAGGTTTCACCAAGTAAAAGAAAAGAAGAAAATACTTTTTAAGACCTTTTCAAGACCATTTTGAATGACATTTATCACATCATCAACTAAGCCCTAAATTCTGTCTTCAGTAAATAAGTATCGCTTAACTTGCACTTCCCCATAGCTGAAAAATAAAATCTGTTTCATGTCTGGTAGATTCCGAAAGAAACTCGTGCCAATAACACAAAAGGTGATTGGCTGCAATATAAGTTGCATGTTGTAATACAGCAAAATAAATAAATAAATAATTTTAAAAAATATATATATATATATATATATATATATATATATATATAGTATATAAGAAATAAGAAATAACTACAATGCCAAAGAATGAAAGAAAAAGAGCATTAGAGACCCTGTATTTGGCAATGTAGCAGGATTGACGACAACACAGAGGATTTTATTCCTTAAAACGACATCACAAGACCTGGAAAGAGATAACTGATGTAGTGACATTTTACCTGGCCAAAGATATACTGTTGATCCGCGGTACCAGACATCCAGCCGCAAATATTTTTCCATCACAGCCATTCCACCGCTGTTCTCCAACTACCTTGCCAACATTCAACACAAAATGTCCAGTGTTTTGCTACAACAACCTTATTTGAGTCCATTGACCATTCATTTCATTTACGACTGAAAGATGTGCATGCGACTTATTTTATTATTTGATTAGGTACTTTGGCCTAAACGGCCTGTTTTTAGTCCACGGTTTTGTTTCCTTGTAGGGGTATTTTTAAACAGGGAAATACGTTTGTACTGTTTAGTACCTTGCAAAATACTCTTAAGAACTAGCATGAAAAATAATCGGAATAAGATCGCGGTTCGTGATCCTGCTTAATATAATATTTTTGCAATGTCGCCCAGCTCCCAGGTGTAGAGTATTGATTCCAAATTACATGTAATTACATTACAAGACAAGCAGTGGTCCGCACATATAATGATCTAATTTGTGTTGCATCCAGAATTGTTCTTTGTCTCATTAATCTTCTGCATTTGGAATTAGATGGGGAAAATTGTCATGGCTGACACAAAGGGAAAATTAGAAAACAGCAAGAACAAAATACTCCAAATCATTCAGAGATGTTTCTCAAAGCAAGACTGAATACATAACCCAGAATGAAATATAAAAATTTCCCCAAAGATCTGAAACCTCTTTCATATTAGTTGTGAGATTCTTACTGTTTTCATGAAGTTTCTTCATTACTTTTGGAAGCCAAAATTGCAGTCTCTGGCCCATGAGATAATTGTACATAATGGTTTATCATTAGTAAAAATTTGAGCTCCTCATCATTTAACCAAGATAGATTATTTAAACAACAGCTCGGTAGCTACACAAATGGCTTACACGCCATTATATTCTGAATAGGGCTGTGCCGATAACCCCTTCACCGCAATCTTGGTGATGATGTCATCACCGTCATCAAAGCATTTTTTTTTTTTTTTATTTAATTTATTTTCTTGCTGGTAAAATTTACAAGAGAACAAAAGTGATATGAAATGTACTGAAAACAATATTCATTGTTTTATTTTCTATTCTATTTTCAATAGATTATGGAGGGAAAACAAACTCAAGATGCTCGTCACTTTAGATTGGCACAAGAGGATGGACAGTCCAGTAACTAGTAACTATATGGGGGCTTTCTTTTGTGTGTCTGGTTATTATGAATCATTTCTACAGGAAACATTGAGTATAATACACGTTAGGGAAGGCAAAGACATGTCTCTGTTTTTAGCTGAAATAGACACATTAAGGTGACCGCAGCAGTGCTTTACCATTGCACTTTAGCCTTGCAGACAGCAGTTTCGTTCTGCTTGTAGCTTAATCCCAACAAAACACCACAGTTGTAATTTCAGCCTGCGTGCACTTTTTGTAGCCTAAAACAGAGCAGCTTATATTAGTAAAGAGAGCATCAAGCGGATTCCCGGGTTTCCCTCTCAGCTTTCTGTCTGCTCGGCTGCGAAGCGTTGGCCCTTGGCATTGTCAAACTTTTAATTCAATTTTTTTTACTTTAGTGACAGTAGAGTTTCTGAACTGTCTGTGAAATAGATCAACGGCGACGAATGAAAGCAGTGCAAGTGTAACTGACAGCAAAATGCAGTAATGACTCACGTTGAGCGGAAATAGAAACACTCATTCTGCTGCAACATACTGTATGTGGTACATTAAGGGTTAAGCCAATGCTTTTTCGGGGGTAAGGCCCTTCACTTTACCAGCAGTTTTGACAAAAAATGAAGCCACTGTGCCTTGAGATGCTCAAGCTTGTTGTTTTATCGTTCACTTTTAACTCACTTGACATCATCTTTGCTATCTCTTTTTCCATCACAGCTGCACTCATACGCCACTCTCAGTGCTTGCTGTCTTTGGGCGACCAAGCAGGCACTGACGTCACTCATTTAAAGCACCCTGCCTGTCTTTCTTCTAACTTACGCTACTCTCGTAATAGGGTGGTTGCAGTTAAATGCCATATCGCGGTGATACGTTGCTTCTTCACCATGGTAAGAAAAAATCGATACTGAAACAGTACGAGTTCTTAATGCACTGTGCAGCTCAGAGCACAAGCACAAGCGCTGACATCTGAAAATCCCGGAGATCCCAAAATCCTGTGCAGTGATATTTTCAAAGATTTCTGTGCATAAGATGAATATAAAATTTTGCGGCTTTGTAGGAAAAAAAAAATCGGAATTATCTGAGTTCTCTCCATTACATAGTGGCTATGTGCATCTGAGGTCATAAGAGATCCATAAGAATTCATCCTGTGCGCAAAAGATAAATAACAAAATAATAAAAATCTCCTTTGTAAAATATCACTGGTCAGGACTTTAGCTTTGGACTTCAGTTTTGTCAAAGCCAAATGGAACACTGCTCTCCACACACAAAGAGCGACTACTGGGGCGACAACAGGAGATATTCGTAAGGGATGTATTTTTTTTTGGGTGGGGGGGGTTTGGGGGGGGGGGTACAGCGTCTTCAACTACTTTACTTATCGCACTTATCTCCAGGCAACACTTCTACTCCAAGTTCTGCAACACTGTTAACTCCAGCTCTTGCAATCTGAATTGAAGATGATATATGTGGAGCTGGAGGGGTTGACAAACAGGGTGGGATTAGGTATTGAGGCAGTCCTGGAAGAATAAGCTCTGCTGGCTTACTGTGGGTTGGTCTCTTTCTCTCTCTCCATCTCTCTCCTCTCTCTCTCCTTTCTCTCCCACTCCCTCTTGCTCAGTCTCTCCCTCTCTCTCTCTTTCTCTCTCTCTCTTTATTTCTCAGACAATCATAAGCTTGGCTTTCTAATCACTTGTTTATCCTGGATGTTTCTCATAAGGATTCACTTTGATTAGTGTGATCCCACAGACTTGACAGCTTTAACACAAACTCAGAGCCATGCATATTTTAATGTGGACTTGAGGCAAAGAAATAAAGAGATAGAAATGATAAAATGCTGTGGTTGAGCCAGTTTTACAAACTGACAGTCAACCGCAAAGCCAAAATGCTCTAACTTATCACAGCTATATAAGAAATTGTTTCACCCACAGATGGGCTAGACGCACAAATATTGGAACAGAGGGAGAGCAACCATCATGATGTTGCTGTTACCGTAGTTAACTCAAAGTAAAAACATTTGCTTGCTCTACGGTAAAAAAATGTGTTTCAGTAATGACTCACCCCATATGAACTGTGCACTGTGTAACAAAATTTCTAATCTGAAACCATAAAACGTAATCTCCTTGGAAACCAGGGAGTGGTGCTTTTCAGCGACTATAGTCATTAAAAGGCAAGCATCACTATGTGGCCGGGTTGCACATATACTTCAAGGTTTTTGCCTCAACGCAGAGGTCCAGGGTTCAAATCCGACCTGCATTCCTTCCCCCGCTCTCTCCCCTTTCTTACCTAGCTGTCCCACACACCCCCCAAAAAAATGAAAGGCAGGCGCCGCCTTGATGACATCAAAATACTCATGCACTATAATAGCTTATACGAATGTCTTTTAAAGCTTATCTTGTAGAAAACAATGATCATACTAGTGCACACTTACAGGCATAATTATAAAACAAGAGATCTAAGGGTCTCCAGTCACGCTAGCAGCTCTGAGGCTGTCATTAGGAACAGTGGGGTTTTAAGCAAAGTGCTAACATCAGCATGCTACCGTAAGATGCTCACGATTACAATGCTAAAATGCTCATGGTTAAATGCATAATGTGTACTATGTTCACTCACTCTCTCAGTTTTGAGTGTTCATGCTACCAATAACACATTTTATTAAAGACAGCAGATAAAGAAACAGGCAGAAAAAGTCTCATTAATATCAACTGGCTATATGGGTGTCACGAGTCTCCAAATCCTCAATTTGATTACATTTTCGGTTCTAAGGTCACGGTTCGATTCAATTCTTGATTTTTACATTTATTTCTTATAACGAACAGATTGCAATGCAATTTTTAGACTAGACTTTTATGCAATATAATATTTGACCTTTGATCGCAATGTACCACTACATTGTCAAATTGAAAACATGTATTAACAACATAATGTAACAATAACTTATATCTTCAATCAATTGGAAACTTGGCAATTTGTCAATAAAGTAAAACAAAAAAAATGCTGATATTTTGAGGCAGACGCTTGCAGTACAACTGTCTTTGCAGCTGAGCAGTTAGAGAGCAGAGAGGGCGACTCTGCATTGCACTAACTTGTTGCTCTCTGTAATATATCCAATATAAGCAGCTCTGTTAAGAATACAAAATGTGCATGCAGGCTGAAACTCAATTGTGCGGTTTTGTCAGGATTAAGCTATAAGCAGAAAGAAACGCCGCAAGCTGCAAGGCTAATGTGCAATGGTAAACAAGTTCTGTCAATGGGTCTCCTACATTTTGACTGGCTGTAATGTTGACTCGCAGTACTTCAACAAGTGCATTTTTTTCCCACTTGGCAGAACGTGAAATGGGGGCGTGCAAGGCGACGTGGGTGGGCGCAGTCCCGCGGGTCTGTTCGCCTCCTTTATGCACATTCATTATGCCTTGTTTTATAACTCTGGATTTGGCTAGTAGTGAATGTTTAAAATGTGACGTTTTAAACAAGGCCCGTTTAAGTAAATTGATGTACCCCAAAAATTATCTGTTGAAAATATAGAAGTTTTTTTAGCCATGTAAAGTCTTTCTGCGTCAGAGGGGTGCAGTTCCACTGCGGTTGCATTAAGACATGGCAATGTTCCGGGGGGCTTGGGTGGATGCTTGACAAGCTGACTGGACGTGACGTGGCAGTATCGATTGGATCCATTTTTTAATTTGAAAATCAAGATTATGACTTAATTTCGGACCCCTTAGTTGGCTACATCCTTAGTTGGCTAATATATTTAGAATAGCTTTAATCTCACCAGAATTTATTGTGAATTTGTTGAATTCATATTTTTAAATAATCAATATGTGTTTTTACTCCTGTGTGATCACCTGTGTGTTTTCTTGTATCTGTATTTTCTGAATCCAGTCAGATGGTAAGACTGTTTATGCACTTCTTGCATGGCTGACCAAGAGCAATGCTTTTGGCCAAAGTGGTTTAAAGCATCTTAATGCCTGAAGGAAACCAGACATAGTTTCATTGCATTCTCATTCCTGGTTTCACACATTTCAAAGCACTTTCTTGGCTTTTGGAAATGATAGTTGCATTACAGAATGTTAAAATTCACCATCTGCTCCTCCAAAAATATGACTCTTTTATGCGTTTGTCTTTCATTCCCAGAACAGGTCGCCTTTGCTTCATAGAAACAACAGAAATACAGACTTCGAGGCAGTGACAACATGAAAACAGACAAAGACCTAGAGAGACTAAGCGAGAAAAAAAAACGAACTGACAAACTGACAGGGTCTGGGCTTCTGGGGAGAATCATTAGACTGATATAATATTCAGCATGCAGCTTGGAGCAGTGCCTTTGGCTGGGTTTAAGCTGTATAGTGTTGGTCAGTATGGCTGTGGCTGGTTGGGAGGTCAGCCATTGATCTGCAGATATAAGCTGGTACTTTGGATGCAAGCCTTCATCATCCTGTGGCGCTATCACCACTGTGGGTGGCTAAGCCTTGATCTGCTCAGAGGATTGTTTGTGTGTGTGCGTGTGTGTGTGTGTGCGTGTTTGTGTGTGTGCATGCATGCGCGTCCAGCAAGTATGTGTATCCCATCAACTGTATGCTCTCACATGTGTATCCCACTAAATAAACCAAACAAGGACCCGCTCTTGGAAACACTCAACAAGTGCACACTTCACTGTGTGCCTGTAAATAGGTAGTGCTACTGCAATAGTTGGTGAATTTAACAAATGTGTGTACTGTGTGTAGTACTTAATCTGAGGACAATTTGAAACACGTGAGACCAAAACATAATAATATGTCAGATAAAAGGCTGAAGGCTTTTTTTTTCTTTTTTTAACCATTTTCCTTATAGTTTAGTTACAGAGTAGAGACTGAAAAACTCATTAACAAGGCACAGAAGGTGATGCATCCCCTTGTGTTAAAAGATTAAAAATCTTGGATAAGATTAAGTTGGGAACTAATTAAACAACGTTGAGATTTCATAGAATCCCTCTGGTTTCCTATGCATTTGGATTACTCGCTGCTTTGTATACCAGTGGTTTGATGAATGAAGGATATGCTTTATTATATGTTGCGGTGCTGGATTTGTCATCATTTTATGGAGAACTTCCCTTTCAAAAGAGTTCATCAAACAAAATGTCTTTCATTAAAGACAGCCTTTTGTTTATGTTCTTCCCCTTCACATTCATTGTTCAATATCAAGGGGGCACCAGTATGATTTATCTTCATGAAACCAATAAGCCTACAAATAAACTAATTTAATTATGAAAGCTGAAGACTGTCGTATTCATTTTTGCATTTTTGCGTGACTTTTTTTTTATGTTTTTGTTTTATAATCTTTGGATTTTCTGCATTGAAACATATACTTTATTAATACAGAGATATAGTATTGGATAATCAGAAATAAATAAACTATGAAATGCTCTATTTTTCTTGATTCGTAATTGTTGAGATTTGTTGAGTTTCTGTGTGTGTTGACTAAGGTTAAATATCATAAAAACAGATAAATGAAAAACTAAATTATTCAGTTTCATTGGAACCGTAAAGGTTTTCCTATTTGACTTCATATTAGCATTATGAATTGGTACACATTTTTATTTTAAGGTTTAGCAACCATAAACAGTATTTACACAATAATTCTGCAATATAAAGGGTATTCTGTCTGCATTAAAGATGAATAACTACAGGATGATAGAAGTAAAAAGTACACACTACTGTGCAACAGCAGATGATGCAGTTAAAGTTTTAGAGAGGAAAATACACTTTGAGTGTGTTTACTGTATGAATGACAACATTTTTGTGTCTCCTCATTATGCAGAAAAATAGGGGCCTTCACTCTGGAGTGATGCTCTCTTTGTGTTTTGCACAGCCGTCTTTCAGCATCCACTGTCATCTGTGCCAGGCACTTCAGGCTAAAATCCTGCTGCACAAACCTGCATTGTGATGTACAGATGTACGTTTTCTATCTGCGCTTCTGTTGTTTAAACACTTGTAGGCTTGCTAAGCCCTGCATGACCATTTCACCCTCTTCACTCTCATGTTGGACATTCTGTGGCCCACAATATTTGTGACTGGAGGAGATCTGGCAGCGTCACTCTACTTTTCTCAGTACAAGCGAGCTGTGTTTTGGCCCAGAGGACTCACTCTGATTCTCTTTGTCTCGCTTTCCTGACATAAAAACTGACACAAAACCGTGCAGTCACACAAAAACATCAATTATCTTACCCTGCTATTTCTAGCTGCTTCTGCTGTAAGAACACAGTCAAATAGTGGATTATTTTAAAATTCAGTTAATCAGGTTTTTAGTGCAGAGCCATAGCTCGCCTGAAATTTACCTTCAACTCTTTCTGGAGAACTTTCATCTCATGTTGCCCTCGTCTCCTCAACCACCATCTTTTGCAAATGTTTTTCCCTCAAAAACTGCAGCATAAATTATCAAGTCTGACTCTTTTTTCTTTTTAATGACACTGGTGTGGGAAAAGTTTGAGGTGCAATTTGCAAAATCAGGTTGCAAAATCATGAGATCTGTTCTCAGCTTTAATGAGTAAGTAAAAAAAATAATGTTGAAAGTTGCAGACTGGTGTGACTGTATGTAGGTAAAAACCCCTACACTGCAGTATGTGTCATAAAACTAAACTAATAAATAGGGCGCACGTGTGAAAGTACATTCATTGTGATGTACTTTGATCTGTTTGTGTGAGTCCTTTGGGCCAGAGAAGAAAATGACAGGCCGGTCTCGGCCACTGCAGGTTAGTGGCAAGGCCAGAAAGAGACAGAGTGAAATAAGGAAGCAGGAACAAACAACTAAATGCATTCTTAGTAACAGAGTGGCCAGCTGAGGATTCAATTAGCTGTTTCTGTCTTTTGCTGAATGAAATACTTTTTTAAGCATGGCAAAAATGTGAATGTTTTTAATATTTGCTGCAGCTTATTGACTGCTCAGTGCTTAGTGAAGGGCGACTGAGTGCTTCTTAACAGCCTCAAGAGCACGTATCAGTGTGTATAAGAGAAAACACTGCTCAACTCACTCTGACAATATGTTGAGCGAGGCTTTGTGGAGAATGCTACAAGATGACCTCACATCTTCAATGATTTCCCTTTTGGCACAATTTGCCTTTTTTAGAAGTCATTAAGATGTCCTTGCTTTATATCATAATCATTTTCAATAGTATTTTAAGAAAAAGTAATAGTTGCTTTATGTACTTTTCTGCTTTCACATTCCTGAAACTAGAGTTGTTCCAATAGTTTCAAAAATGCCTCCAATACATGCTGGTATTAGTGAGTCTATGCACCGATCATATACCATGCAATTTACCACAGAAAAGAAAACTTTAAAAGTAATTAATTTATGTTCTTATTTGTTATGACTGACTGTCAAACTAGAGAATAAAAAAATGGTATATGGCTTTCATTACACGTGTCTGTATTTGTTCATGTTTTTAAAAGGGGTTTACCTGAGCCAGGCCATGTACAACAATGCAACACATCCATTCAGGGTCAGTAGTATACAGCTCTTAAAAAATAATAATATATACTGTATGTATGTGTGTTTGTCTGGTATTGGAACAGTTCTCAGTATCGACCCATACGCAAGTTCCGGCAACAGAATTTGGAAGGAAATTATATTTCCTATATATAGTATTGGAACATCTCTACTTAAAAAGTATAACTGGTAAAAGGATTGGTGGAGCCAACAAAGACTCATGCGGTTTTTAGAGCTGTAGGATTTGTGATAGAATTTTTTTTTTTGCAAAAGTAAAATCTAAAGGTGTTTTTGCAATTCTACCTGCCAGAGATAATCCGTGCAATTTAGCTGTTTCTTTAGCTCACTTTCCCACTAAACAAAACCTAAATTTGGTTCCATCATTCTGGACAAAAAA
Source organism: Etheostoma perlongum (assembly GCA_026937815.1). NCBI lineage: Eukaryota > Metazoa > Chordata > Actinopteri > Perciformes > Percidae > Etheostoma > Etheostoma perlongum. Next base: position 15,798,994 of record CM049386.1, on the reverse strand, counting down.
AGTGATATATTGTTGCCTTTAAGTTGTGGTCCATAATGTGTTCCCACTGCCATATGACCAGTCTGGTATAAAGTACTTGAATGCAATACTTGAGTAAAAGTACAAGTATCTTATCAGAAAATGACTTTGGTAGAAGTTAGAAGTAAAAGTCTCCTTTTTAGAATATTGCTTGCGTAATAGTCTTAGTAGTAGTAATACCTGATATCTTAGATACCCAATCGCAACCGCAGCAGAGTTTGTTGGAATTGCTCCAAACACATTATGTAGGAAAGCAACCGAAAATGTAATGTTCTGTAGCAACAATCATGTGCTATTAGAATCCATCTATGTCCTACTCATATATGACTATGGCCATAGTCTTATTTCAAAGCACTATGTAAGTCTTACTGCCTTTGAACTGAATATATTGTCTGAAAAAAAAGTTTGATGCATTGCTTTATAATTTTTAGTCACATAAAAGTGGTTTAAGCCTGAATGAACACTTGTCCTTGTCCACTCTTTCATCACTCGACTCCTGGCACGCAGTGTTTGACTGTGGTCTGGAGGAACAGACTCGGCGTTGTCACTCCACGAGACTCAATGGACTCAATGTAGAAAAGCTGTGTTGTGGCCCAAGGGAGTCACAGACACACACACACACACACACACACACAGCCCAAGGGAGTCACACACACACACACACACACACACACACACACACACACACACAGCCCAAGGGAGACACACACACACACACACGCACACAGACACACAGACACACACAGCCCAAGGGAGTTCTCTATGAAGGGATCAGTGTAAACATCCAGTGGCAGTCGAGGTGTTGGTGGCCGTGTGAAGTGGAAGCAGTGCTGAGGGCATGGTTCTGGCTGATAAGCACTACCAACATACAGAAAAGAAGTGAGTTGGTCATCCCTGTTAACACACCAGCATCCACCCATTCCCCCGATGCCATATTACTACTGCAGCACACTAAGGAGAAGCTTAGACTCCTGCAAAGGAAGTGAAATGTGCACTTATGGTACAAGTTTGCATCAGTGTATGTGTGGGTTGACAAGGGACCTCTTGTCGTGGGGCAAATAATGACTGCTAAGGCGCAAGTAGCGAGATGCCACAAAAAACTCTGGGTTCACATCCTTAAACCAGGAGCCCACAGTGTCTTTTTTGGGGGTATTCCATTACATAGCTATAGAAAAGAAAGAAGAAGACAGAAAATGAAGGAAACAGCATGCCACAGAGGTGCCTGGCCAGACTCAAACCAGGGGACCTTGCATTTATGGTCAGAATCTTAACCCTTAAAGTTAACCGATCCTTAACCAAAGAGGTGCTAGATGGGGAAATAGTCATATGCAGTTTGAATGGCACAGACAACCAATGTTCTCCCGATGATAGGGGTGTCACATCAGAAATCTGGATCATTTCTGATGGAAATGACAAATCAATCAATTGTCTTTTTGTCTTAAACAGGGGTAGATGTAAAGATTTACATTTACTTTTGTAACTGTAACAAAGTCTTTTTTGTGTGCTTTCGCTTATTTGAGTTTTGTTTTTTTTAAATAGTAATTTTACTTATACTTAATTTTTTTTTTAATTACAAGGCATTCATCTGACACTCTAAAAGAGATACATGTGGTAAAATGTATATGTTCACCGGCCGAAGTTAATTTACTCAGAGCACATTTTAACTGAACTACTTTTTACTCTTTATTTAAGTAAATTAGTACACAAGTAATATTACTTTACTTGAGTACAATATTCTAGTACTCACTAATACCAGTGCAGTGGCACACTGTATGCTATTCCCTATCTATCAATAAATAGTATATTGGCGGCTGTTTCATTATGGGAGGCTGTGTCACGGGTTGTGGATTTATTGCAGGGTTGGTGGTTCGGCCAGCTCAGTGCCTATCATGGTGTGTGTTAATAAATGAATGAAAGGCAAATTGTAAATCGCTTTGACCATAAAGGTAGAAAAGCACTGTATATGTTCAGCATATTTACCATTATCTCCAGACACGTTTTGTTATCTCTAAGTCAGGGTGAAGACCTACTGGCAGTGTGAAATGCCCACACCCATTCATTTTCTAAAGTAGGCCGTGCGACTCTTCTTAGGGCATTTTTAGATAGAAGGCAACACAGGCCTGAACCACAACCAGGGTGAATGTAACTTTATGCAAATGAGGGCAAACTTTGCATGAAAGTGCCTCAGAGATTTACTAAAACAAACAACATGAGAGGAATCCACAAAATGTTGTCCTAACCAGCTGTTAAAAAAATCTCTGTGGAGGACAAGATCATTATTGAAAGATGATTTTGTATGACTCAGAGATGAAGTGCCGATAAGCATAGTTCTTTTGTTAGAGAAAGTGGTGGGTTGCTTATTTACACAATGCAACAAGTGATCGTCACATTATGAGAAAATATGTTTTATGGGATATTAATGAAATCCTAAAATGTTAAATAAAGCTGCACAAAGGTCTGTATTTATGTTTTGATAAAGAAGAAAAAATAAGGAAGCAATATTTTCCCACCATATTAATCGATTGTATGTGTTTTTCTGCAATTCTGAGCCTTCTGCCCTTAAGTCCATGGTCAGCTTGCATATTAGCCCTATATTTCCCCCGCTTGTACTCTCCAGCAAATGCAAAATATGACACTGCAGCCTCTCTGAAATGCACAGCATGAACAGTGCATGATGAAACCATTTTGTAAGGATAAAGTTGTCTTGCAAAGTTGTAAACACAGTAAAAAGATGTTATTGAGTTTAAGTTATACCAGTCTACCATCTGTTATGCAGCAGGGTCAGACCATTAGTCCAGACAGTTCTTTGTCTGTTCAGTTGATTTAAATTCTTATGGTAGCATTTTAAGCTTTCTACAGCAAAGAGGTATCAAGGTGTGCTCAGATTTCAAGACTTGGGACTTGCTCTAAGCTACATGCAAATCCTGTATTGACACAAATACATGTTGTGCAGTTTGACCTAGCTCCCGAGAGAGGGAAAAAAAACAGCATTTAGTGATTAGCTTAGTTTTTCTTTATAGATCTGCTGAGTCTCAGATCTCTGATCAGGGCCTGGAGAGGGAAAGAAGGAGAAAAATAACAAGTTAGAAAGGAAGGGATGATGGTGAAAGGCAGTCTGAAACAGGAAGAAACAAGATCTTTGGAAATATATTTGTCGTGATGCTACTGATAACAAAGCTCCATTTTGCAAAATAAAAAATAAAAAACTCAAATTATAAAACATCTGTATAAATCCCTATATGATTTTCAACATTTGTTTTGCCTGGGAAAAACAAATGTGACAGCGGTAAGGTAGCCTTTTACTAAAAAACTATCAGCATCAACATTTTTCGTATCCTTTTGGAACAAAAGAAAAGCACAACAACCAGCAGAAAATATCTGTTGTTTTTCCCATCGTCAAGCCTCCCTCAAAGTCAATTATTATACCCCTAAATCATCCCTCTATCTTCTCTTTGATTACCTCTCTTTCTCTCTGTCACATCATCCTTCACATTCCTCATTTTCTTTCACACATGTACATTTCAACCCCTGCCAGATAACTACGTATTGACTTAGGTCTTTTCCCTGTCTCCTAGTGGAGGCTGCTGATGGTGACTTTTCAGCAGTGCCCACTGGTGCACATAATGAAGTGCAAATGGGGCTAATGTACTGGTTGACATGCCACCTTTTACAGATCAGGCCTGAATTGATTTACCTGCAATTTTTGTTCTGCATTTTCCAATGACCCGCACATGGCAGAGTGTGCAGGCATTTTAGACAGATGCTTTATTTTGTCCATGGATGATTGCTGAGCGTGTATGTGAACATAACCTCAGGTCTGTGAATTAATAAAAGACTAAATTTATCTTATAGTTTCTCAGTAAGAGGCCAATCTCTCACATGTTACAAACATTTTGTGGCACCAGTGGGACATTATCTGTAATGTTGGGTTAGCATGACGGCTGACATCTTTCTTGTCACATTGACACTCCAGCACTTACTGTACTGCCTTTCCACGGCTCTGCACAAATGTTGCAATACTGACAAACACAACAACAGACGACATTTAGACCGAGAAATTGTCTACAGTTGCCATGGCTCACCCGGCTCACTTACACCAGCAGGAAGCATTTAATCAATAACTTCAGGAATATTGATTGTCCTCAACGTAAAGACAGCTGAATGACATACTGTAACATGTGACCCCTGATTGTGATCCCCTGCATCAACTGATCTGCAGGCTCAAACAGTCAGTCAGTCAATAAATCACTTATAGATGAAGTCAGGAGAGAAAAGGCATTTAGTCCCTTCTCAGCAACCCCAACTCCTAGTGCCATTAATGCTGCACACTTCATCAGTCCTAGCTGGCTTTTGTGTTTGTCCCCGGTGTGTCACATCCTTTAAAACCCCCCACAACAGTGTATTCATACAATTTATGATCTAATTAGAGGGCATAATGAATAGTCAACCATTTGTAACGGTCCTGATTAAAATGTTTCAGCGATTGCCAAAGATGAATTGTTTCAGTAATGGCTTAAGATTGGTGTAATTTGCATACATATGGCAAATATTACATTTTGTTCTTCCTCTCTTTAACATGCATGCTGAAACTGCTGTTTTCTGACAGTATTGTATATTTTCAGACATGAAGTAATGTCCAATTAAAACTTTTAGTAAAACATATCCAAACTGTCAGCAGAATGAAGTTCAAAGTTCATTCTTTTAGTCAGTGATATGGACATAGAGCAGAAGTTCATTAGATAGAATGATGACAGACACGGATATATCTTTAACAATCGTTAACAATTGTACAATTTTGTAAATTGTGCATGTGACAGACGTATCTACAGCCATGCTAAGAGCTCTGCAAGGCTGTAATCAGCCACAGCATCGCTTTGAGCAAAATGCTAACATTATGCCCATAAGTACAATGCTAGCATGTTGAGCTATAGAAAATATAATGTTATCATGTTCACCATCTTAGTTTTGTATGTTAACATGCTGCATTGTCCAGGAACAATAATTGTCCAAAATGTGCCAATCTACAGTATCTGTAGAGATATTTCACTAAATGAGACAAGACTTTGACCTGCTGGTGAAACCACAAGGACAAGTAAGGGGATTACCAAAGCCATTCGAACGTTTCCTCTTGCAACCTTGAATATCTGTAGCAAATTTCATGGCAATCCGTCCAACAGTTGTTAAGCTATTTCACACTGAACTGGAGATGTCAACTTCATGGTGCCACTAAAGGGAATGTCAGGGGATCCCCAAAGTCATTACGATTCATCCAGTGGCGACTACGGAAGTCTGTATGCAAAACAATGGTAATCCATCCTGTAGTTGTTGAGATATTTCAGTCTGGACCAAAATGGTGAATCTACCAACTGACCAATAGACAGACCCACATTACCAACCCTGCAGCCATAAAGTTAACATGGCTGTAAAGGAAATGTCAGTCACCTTCAACTCCATGTCTCATCTGTTGCTCTTCCTGAGGTGTTTCCTTATCCCAACCGAGGGTCTTAGGGTAGAGGGTGCTATACAGATTGAAATTTGTGATTTTGGGAAATTGACTTCTTCATGTAAGCAACATTTGAAGAATAAAGAACTTTATTGTCAGACCAACGCATTTCAGCATGTGGCCTTCATCAGGCTCATCAGGATGACTACTATATGTGCCCAGTCGCATCAGTGTTAATCTGTGTAAACCTTCCTACATCAGGTTTACCAACTTCCCATAATCAGTCTCACTACATCCTGAGATTATACTGCTTGGCCCCCTTCTGCGTCCATCCAAATATTGGATCAGTCCTGGATCATCCATTCGGCCCAACGAATCCATTGCAAAGTCTAATTTGTATCCTCTGCATGCAACCTTATGTCAAATATGCATGTGTTTGTCCTATCCCCTATTTAACTGGCTTGGCTTCCATTCAAATGGCAGCCACAGGGATCAAGCCTCTGTCTGCTACAACATGACCTCATTTCTTCAGCTAATCTACAGCAGCAGTAGTAGTGAGTTCTTGAAATCAAGCATTAAAGCAAATGTAAAAGGTTTTTAGTACACTGCTTGACGTACATTTCTGTAATTATGAAAAATAAAAAAGGAAACCTGTGACACATATTTCATATTTGTGTTCATCTGAAATCTTGTGCTTATCCTACAAATGCATTGACTTTAATGGGGCTCGAAATATGCTACATGTAGGGCACCAGATTGGAGATGTTGTTGAATATTACATTTTGAGTCTTGGGTCGTGAAGAGAGCCGGGCTGTGATTTACTAGAGGTAACTTGCTCTTGGCCACATTTGGTGTTGCGCTGGCACACCCCTCGGTGTCATCATCCCATTGGCCTGCTTTCATATACACAGTCGCTGCGCACACACAAAGCTATATAAGTCAATACCCACCCACATCCAGCCTGTTTCTTTAGTCAGAATATCAGGAATTCTTTGTTGCCTTTTTCTAAGACAGTATTTACGTATGTCTTATAGTTTGGGAAATAGGCTAAAATATAATGTGACATAAAGAGATAATGAGAGTTCAGGGCAGATTAAAGAAAAAGTCATTGACTGCTCTAAGCTATTGGCTTTGCTCCCAGTCTTTGAGTAAATAATGCCTTAATTACATCTCGCACCCCTCTCTTCTAACATGTGTTTCTTATGTATTCTGCCCTTAAAACAACAGCCATGCAATATGCAGAAATGGGCTCCACATAAGTGCTAGCTCATCATATTATTATCATCATAGCCCTCTTGAGGACGTTGTTAACAAAATTATGTTTTAAGGATTCTATTAGCCTCATTTGTTTAATGTTCAATAATATGTGGTCAAAGTAAGATTTATTTGTCCTTTTTAATGTGAAAGCCGTTCTATAGCATGGCACTTCTCTGCTTAAATAGTCATTTGTTTTTCATTACATTTCCTGACAGTCATATAGCACCATTCATTTTGTTCAACTGTTCTCATTTGAAGAGTGAAAACACCCATTTGTGGAGAATCATAATGACTGTAGATTACAATGATGCCTCTGTATAAAACACCAGTTACATGGGATCCGAATAATGGGTTTTCTTTATTTATTGACAGCTAAATAAAGATCTCCTCACCAGTAAGATGTATTTAAGCTGTACTGTACGTATGAAACCTTACCCGGGTTTTCAAATGAAAAGTTCCTTTCCTCAGACAATCTCAGGGGCTTCTCTGAATTTGACTCAAACTCATTTCTCAGTGCTCCTGTCCATATGATTGCTCTTGATCTGTCATGGATTTGTTCATGTCATGAGGCTATGGCCAGCTCGTATTTTGAAACTTGTCTCATTTGAAGTCAGCTTCTCTCATCTTACAGTTTATTTTTTTAAAGGCTGGAGTTTGTTCCCAGACCTCAGGTCCAAGCTCCATACATCAGTCATCTGGCTGCTTCTCCCCTTTAATTAATAAAAAAGACAAAAAAAGGAATCACCATGCCAGGAGAGAATTTAGCTAAAGGCAAACAACTCCTTACCTCTCCTCTCCCATCCAAGTAAAAAGCAAATGATCTGTGCTTTTTCTTGGATAGTACAGACAGTTCCTTGCGTAGCCACCTGATTATAAATGTCTAAGTGTCTAGTGTTTGGTGACAGTCAGCATCTCCTCAATTATGTAGCACTCAATACAATCCACTTGAGGTTAAAATGACTAAGAGGCAATATAAGTAGTACTCCCTTTGATCATCTTCGTCCCTTGGTAGATGAATAGCTTTTAACCCTTTACAGCTTTGATACCCTTAAAGCACATCCATTCACTGTCTGGTTTGGCTCACACAGATATTGATCTGTAAAGAATGGTGAGATGAGTAGGCGGTAAATGGCAGCCAGAAGGGAAATTGACATTTCACAAAGGGTAAAGCAAAGGACCGGTTGAGCCTCATGCAAGGCAACAGCACTTTTTCAGCAATGTCCCAAGGAAATGAGAGGGTGTGAGTGAAGGTTAGATGATGATAGCTTGCTTGAATATATCACAAGATGCTCCTTCAATTCTCCTTTTTTTCTATGTTAAACATGAAGAAAAAAATTCAACTCAGATTCTTTTATGAAAAAGCTTATGCAAAGTACCCTAGACTGTATCCTAGTATTTTTGCAAGGTTGTTATATTGGAATGCACTGTATACTGAAGGTGTCAGTGGATGTAGACTATCCATCTCCTGCATTTTAGTTTTATCTGAAGTATAAAAGTTCATGGATTTGTTCATTGATTTCTTTTTAAACACATTCAGTAGTGAGGATCAGAAAGGGTACATAGAAAGAAAGTGGAGCTTTAGTAAAAGTAAGTAATACTAAGAGTAAAGAAAAACGGTTTGGACAAATAGAAACAAATTTCAAGGTCCCATGGCATGAAAATTTGACTTTATGAGTTTTTTAAACATTAATATAGGTCAGCAAAGTCAGCCACGCATTCTCATCAACGGGTTTGTATGATATACGAGATTGTACGAAAACCTATGCACAACAATACCACAATTACCGCGCCTGGTCACCTTAATGCCTACATGACAGTTTAACCACCAAAAGTTGACTGTGATGTGTGTAACGGTCACTGTGAGGTGATGGTTGTGATAGCAGTGTTTTGGAATAAAACACTTAAGTACTACTTCCGGGACACAAACATCTGTTTCCTGGGTGAATGTCTTGTGTTTTCCCCTTAATTTCTTCTGGGAGACAATCTCCACTCTCCCACTTGAAAGTCCTGTGTTTTCACAGCCTTCTACTTGGTGCTCCGGTCATAACTCAAAGTCAAAGTCAGTGTGGGGCTTAAAGTAATAAAACATGAAATACATAAAAATTACAGTGCATTACTTTTCATGTACAAAGGGTGGGCAAAAACCTCCTGAAGCTTCATGGGGACCATTGGTGTCCCTACAAAATGTCACGGCACACATTCAACTGTTATTGAGATATTTTAGTCCAGACCTGCTTGCGTTGCTAAAAACTTTAAACATAGTTCTTGTGCATCATAAAGTCTCAATTACAGTGTGTTGGGCCAAAACCTGTAAAGTGAAAAGAATTCAGAATTTCTGCACACTGCCAGTCACTTGGACTCCCTTTACTTAATGAACAGGTTTTGGTCTGTAGATCTCCAAATTACCCGAAGAAGCTTTACCGACTGAATATGAGAGAATTTGATAATAACGTGAATTAAAGTGATCAACAGTGTGCAGGATATATGGTTCCATTTTTAAAATGATATAAAAAAAACTATAGTGCAGCAGGGCACCAAAGCTAGACAGGGAGCTCTAGGGAAGGATATAGAGCGTGATGGGAATAAGGCTTGGGTGTGTAGATACAGTGAGGGGAGCAGAGTGTTTCAGAGGAAACAGATAGAGACAGACAGAGGGAGATAATGTAAGAAACATGGTGAAAGTGAGACAAAAGGGTGAGACAGATAGAGACGTAGCTGAATGCATGGGTGGAGACGGGCTTTGTCTGGCAAGTCCTCATTATCTGATAGTGTTAATCTTGCCCTCCGTTTGCAACATTGCCAGGCACCAGCACTTTCAACTAGCTCTGATAACGGGAAGAACAGCATCAAACTCATTAATTGAATTAGCTCTCTCTCTTTATCTCCGCATCTGCCTGTGTCTGCTCACCCCTAAAAAAAACCCCGACAACTATTCCTCAGCTAATTGACTCCAGTGCAGCCCTGTTTCACCTTACTAATTTATTGAACCAGCTCAGCCTGGTTCACCTGTCATTGGCCACTATCTAATTTAATTTCACCCCATGGTGATGGGAATTATTTTGTTTCAGAGCAAACGCAATAGAGGGGGGGGACATAAAGAAAGCCAGGGTTTTATGCCCAACAGCTTGTGTGTTTATTTCATAACTGGATTTAGCTGCAGGTGTTTGAGAAATGGGACGCAGGCCAGCTAAACAAGCTCAATGTGATTAGGCCAATATCGCCAGGCTTCAGTAAATTAAATTCAACTAAACTAAAAAAAAATTTAATTCATTTGGAAAATATGCCCAAGCATGAGTTAGCATGTGTTCTAGATTTATCCAAGTAATCACAAGACCAATCATGCATGGAGCGTTTTCTTCTTTCAAACGTTTCAGTGGGGTCAGTTAATGATGCAGGTTGTATATGAATGTGCTGTGACTCATCTGTATTACAGCTTTTCTCCATCTGGCTCTCCCTTTGCTGAAGCCTTTCTGTGATGTAGGAACCAAAGGTGGTTTTCTTTGTGGCGGAGCTGATATCAGAACAATTGTACTCGCTTTCATTTATCTTCACTAAAGGTTACCTTTGACCACCAACCCACTCTCTTCCAGTGTGTTATATTAGATATAGAGACTGACCAAGGGGTATGGGTGTGTGTGTGGGTGTGTGTGTGTGTGTGTGTGTGTTACTTGTGCCCAAGCTACTGGGTTCTATTTGTCTCCATCTTGGCCAGTTTGAGTAATTATCTGTTATCACCTGGATGGCAATACAGAGAACCATTTCCCTACTGTTTATTTTACATTAGATTACATACATTATTATTAATATTATCATCATCTATAGTATACATTTTGGGGCCCATATCACTCTCTTTAAGACTACAATGGCCAGTAAATGCCAGTGCTGACTACAAGTTCCTAGCCTTTTAACCAATCTCTTCAACTTCTCTCCTCTCTTGAATGTTTTTTCCCCATCCTGTCCTTTTCATCCACACTAATACATCACCTGTCTTTTCTAATCTGCCTGGCTGGTCACTGTAAACCACTATCCCTGCTCTCTGCTCAAATGCATTTAAACACCAAGCTATCCTTCCATCCCCGTGCTCACCACAAAGAGCTTTACACAACCTCCCAAACCCCAATACACACTGCCTTGTTTTTTTAATCCCTTTTCTTCAACATTGTTTTGTTTTTACCTCCATCTTCACTTATTGCCATGGGAACCACGAGAGTCCATTTAGTCTTTAAATAAAAAACGTGTTTCTGAAAGAAAGCATGTAATCATTCCCACAATTTTCCCTTTGGATGAATGCTATCGAGTCATTATAATCTTCATGTGTACTGAAATTGGGTTTCACAGAAACATACGTTCTTCACTTCCTTTGGCCAAGACATGCTGTTTTTCATTTGTCTTCAGGTCCAATCCAGATTTGTCCTGCCCCAGTTTTGAATGTGTTCATGTGTACAGTGCTATATATAGTGCAGTTATACAAAGATCATTTCTTAAATACTTAAAAAAGTTTAGGTAATTTGTATCATTAAAAAAACCTATAAACTGTTAGAAACTGCTACAGGCTGGAACCGTCCCAAGGACTGGACGCAACACTAGTTCTGTGCCTTATTCACAACTTACTATACAGTGGTGGAATGGAAATAAATGGCCTACATTTATTCAAATACTGTACTTATTGAAGAATTTGAACTTTAATTTAGTATTTCCATATCCCGCTACATTGACAGCTATAGTTACTTTGCAAGTTCAGATTTTTCATTTAAAACTTATGATCAACTTATAAGATCACTTATCATTTCTGTAACTGAGAACCACCAAAAAACAATACAAAATTGGTCAAAAGGTAGAACATAAAAATGCTGCTAACAAATTAATGCATTACTGATATTAATCCAACAATCCAATAATATATTGTATGTAATAATATAACAGTGAGTACTCTTACTTTTGATCTTTTCATCTGCAGTCTTCTACATTTAATGTTTGGAATCTCTTTTCAAGAGACACTTACTTAAATGTGACTTTTTTTTAAATACATTTTCTTTTAACTTTAAAGCATTTTAATTGTTTAGAATTTTGTTTTTAATTTTGGTGTCTAAATGTTGAGCCGTGTGGTCTCCCATGGCTTGTTTTCCATTTATTTCCCTTCTGTGTAAAGTGCATTAATAATAATGCACATTGGTATTGCATGCAGCATAAAAGCAGCATGCTAAAGAGCAAGGTGTGTTGACATGTTGGTCGGCCATCCTGGAATATCATTCTGAAGCATCAATCAGCGGAGAGCTGAAAACTGTCTTTTCCGACAACCTCATCCCATCTGTAAATACTCATCCCACTGATGCAGGTTTTCATGGAATTAATGAGGCAGCTTCGTGTGTTGATGCATGTGAAGGTGGGGGGGGGGGCTTCCTTTAAATTGCTTTCCTTCATTGCTTCCCTCTTCCTCCCTAACCAGAAATCATATTAGCCAAACCAATCTCATTTACGTCCATGCAATTTGTTAATTGTGCCAGCTTGCTTGTTGACTAAAGTACATACTTAAGATTGTCCAACATGTGTGTGAAATAAATAAAATGAATATGACACAAGAGGACAAAACAGAGAATGAGATAAAAGGACGAGACGTGTGAACATGAGGAACAGATTTTTAGATTTAGAAAATGAGAGAGAGCGAGAGAGAGAGAGAGAGAGAGAGAGAGAGAAGACTGCAGTGTCATGACTATAGATGGCACACTGACACTGTACTGTAGTGCTTCATTCTACATTAGAATTTATCAAACCATCAACGAACCAAGTTAATTAGGGATTAATCAATTAGTCATTTACTCTATTGAATACCAAATACAGTGACAAAACACCATAGAAGTCAGAGATATTTTAAATTGCTCACTTAAGTCTGACCAACACACAGAAAATAGAATTTATATAGATAGAAAACAAGCACATTTTTGCATTTGTTAAGAAGTATGGATGACTTTAAAATGACTGAAACCATCAATTGATAAATGGGACCGAAAGCATTTTTACCTCTACCTCAAATTGGGTTTTCATTATGTGATCAATACAGCAATGTTAGTCCATATTAGTTGATTATTCGCCCCCGCTGAATCTGCTTGCGGGTTTGTAGTGATTACTGCGCCGTGGCTAAGGTGACACCTGAGAAAAAGGAGGACAGACAGCAATAAGTCGTTTCCTCCTTGTTATTTTCAGTGTCTTCCACACCGGTGGCCTTTATCTATGCTCGTAAGGAGCAGCGACCAACACAAGGCCAGTTAATACCGCCTCAGTGGCATGGATAAGATCAAAGAAGACCAGTGGAACACTGAAGATGTAATGGCTTTGCTCTCCTCTAAGGACTACTGCATGGTTTGTCATGTCATTGTCCCCTGTTAACACGTTTTTTTCTGTATCTTTTACAAACCTTTCGCAGTTCCAGAATAAGGAAAGGTTTTAACTATTTTGATGCAGGCAAAAAACATAAATTGCCCTGTGTTCATGTTTCTCTGAACAGAAAGGATTCCTTCTCCTCACTGTTCTTTGTGCTGTTGGTGTTTTACGTCAAATCTAGCTTTTCTTGCCATCTCTTCCTTAATTTTTCCCCTCATAAAATATTCTCCCGCATTTGTGTTAGTGGTTCGAACAAGAGCAATTTGTCATGTTGGAAAAGGAAGCACTGAAAGCTGCTCACGTACTTCATGGTAATTTTTTGTGACAGAGGAGGAGGAAGAGGAGTAGGAGGAGGGCAACAGCATGGCCGTATACTGGAAGAGGAGGAGGTCATGGTTCTTCAGTAGGGGTGTCACGAGGCTCCAAATCCTCGATTTGATTACATTTTTCATTCTAAGGTCACAGTTCGATTCAATTCTCAATTTTTACATTTATTTTTTTTAAAGCACAGGTTGCTATGCCATTTTTAGACTAGACGTTTATGCAATATAATAATTGGCCTTTATTCAGAATGTACACATTATCAAATTGAACACATGTATTAACAACTTAACAATAACATATCTTCAGTCAATTGGAAACTTAAGCAAAATAACTTGCCATCTACTTTCTCTTTTGTAACTGCTGTAACATTCAAGTTCACAACAAACCAAACAAAGACAATAAAACAGCCATGTCCATAGTCTTCTCTAAACAATTAAGTGTCTTAACAAACTATTTCCCAACAGTTGAACATATACCACACGTTGTGCTGGCAGTGGAAGAATATGGTACATGCACATAGCAGAGCTTGAAAACTGTTGTCAACTAAACTCACTGGAAATCCAAAATACTTCCACACCGACGACTTCAGTGAAAGAAGGAGGAGGTTTAAGTTCTGTCGATGGTAGGCCTTCACGATTCAGGGGAAAAATACGAATAACGATTGTTTTTGCTTAGAATTGATATCATGATTCTCTGCCATGATTTTTTTGACAGTACCAAACCAAGGTTATTATAGTTTTGCATTTTCATTAGTTTTTATTTTTATTTCGTTTTGACTTTTTGTTTTCAAACTCAGTTTAGTTTAAATTAATTTTTAAAGTAGGTTTGCTAGTTTAGTTTAGTCTTTTTTGTAACATGGTTTATTGTATATGCGTATTTGTCAAAGGTCAGAAAAAGTATTGTGTAATAATAACAACAAAAACATAAAAACAATTTTAGAAATATTTATTCACAATATATTCAACAAAAACACCAGTACAAATAATGTACTGGTGAAAAAACCTAAACAGCCAACAGACTAAAAAAGACATACATCAAGAGGTGTTTTGAACTTTGGTTGGAGTAAAGTGGCAAACCTATTTTTTGCTCCAGAGTCCAGATGTTGCAATGTTACAAGGTGTAAAATGAGACTTGTCATGTAAAACGACTCTTTTATTCAATATGTACTCTCTTAGTGGCACATGCATTCATTCCAACCTGCTACCCGGTTTCATCACTGAAATAATTTGAGTCGTACAGCACACGCCAGAATCACTTCCCTAAAGCGGCATTCATCCCAAGCAAAACATGAAACGTTTGAAAGCCCTTTTTTTCACATAGATGAGGTCTAAAAGATTAACGGGTTGTTTCGTCAGCAAAATGTTTTGAGAAAAGTGCAGTTATTATTTTTCCATCTAGTAAGCACCAAAAGCCTTTCAACAGTTTAATTTCCCTTCTTTTGTAGCTCCAGTTTGGTGCTTTGATATTCGTAAAGAGTGTTTTTAATCTGTTGTTGGTATCGTCCAAGCCACTAAAGAAATTCAGGAGAAAATGTAATGTCCTTCTTGCATGTGAGAGAGAAAGACCATGAGACCCCGTTTAAAGCCCATTGATGGTCATTTTTCTTTCTTCATTTCAGAGAAAGAGAATAAAAGAGACCAGCTGTGTTTCTGAAGCTCTGAAACTTCATTTGTGAGCTATTCTGGTGACAGTTACAGTATCACCTAATTTCATGTTTTTCTCTAACCCGTGCACGTCTGTGTGCGTTTCAGGGTCAAGCTGAAGGATGGCGTGGCGTTCCTGGGAGCTCGCGCCACTAACCCTGTTTTGTGGACGGTGAGTCAGGATGTCAGAAGTGAAGGCCACAGGGTTGTCACCCTCCACTGTCGGAGGAAGGAGAACAGCTTCAGTCAAAGGTACGTCCCGACTTGAATTAATGTGTGAATGTGAACACTGTGCTGAACAATCAGAAAACAGCGGCACATTTGTTCATTTCCCAGACAGCTGTCAGTGGAGAGTGATGGCAGAGTGTGAGGATAAAAGAAGAGCTTTATTCCTGTGCACTGCCATGTACGCAGGACCTCAGTCATGTTACTGGGTGGCACGTTCCTTCATTACAATGAACATGGGCACTGTAGCTTACTGTGAGTCAAATCCACATTCACTGTTTTGTGGCTGGAAATATTCCCCCAACAAATGCAATACATCAAAAGATGACAGCGCGCAGGACGCAGCGGCTCGCACAGCTCCCGGTCTGCATTTCATTAAATATTATGCGGGGCAGTGGTGGCCTAAAGGTTAAAGACGCAAGCTTGGGACTGGGAGGTTGTTGGTTCAATCCCCACACAGACAAGATAAAATCTGGGTGGGTAAAATGAAGGAGCAGGTTGTCCCTCCCACATTACCACCACTGAGGTGCCCTTAAGCAAGGCCCTTAAACTCCAACCGCTTCAGTGGAGCTACTCAGTGGCCAGCAGATCAGACTGTGGTTGTACTGGGCAGCTTCTAGGTGTGAATTAGATCAGGGCTTTCCTGCAAAAGAGAGGTTGTCTCTCAGTGAGCCTTCCCTGAATAAATAATTGTAAGTAAAAAAAAAAATAATGATAATATGTGCCTGCAAATTGTGTCAATGACAATATAAAGAATTGAGTTTAAATGTCCTCCTTTGTTTAAGAGCGGTTATAAGCGATCTTTTTTTACATGTATTAAATTACAATGCAAAAGGGGGTTGATGAACTTAGTGATTTATCAGCTGAACCTGCTGCCACCCTGGGCTTTAGTGGGCTTAACAGCGAGTTTCTGTCTGGTTGTAACTTTGCTGTTTTAGTTCACTCTCACAGCTCTCATGCTGTTTTTTTATTTAAGCCGCTGTTCTCAGTGGAAAAAGTTCTGAAAACCCACTGTACAAACACTCAGTGTGTCAGTGGACAGACACAGTTATAGACTAGCTGGAGCATTTAGCAACTACAGTATACAGTAACTGTAACTACACAGCCAGATATTTTTCTCAGAAGTTGGTAGAGATCAAAAGTGGAGCGAGTCAAGAGAGAGTGAGTATTGGACTTCATCAGGTGGCCAAAAACCCAACGTCAAATGAATTATAATATATATAAGCCCTATATATTTATAATAAGCCCTATAATATAGGGCTTATTATAACTTTCTAAATTTCACAATTTCCAACTAGGTGATTACACAAATTTAAAAGGTTCAACATTACTGAGTATGAGAAAACATCTGCAACTTTCAAATTATGGCATAAGGATGTGTGCTTTTGTGCGGGTGCTGCATATGTGAAGGTGTTTTCATTAATGACTAATAACTATGCCTTTGTGTGCGTGCACGCCTGTGTGTCATTGTACAGTATTTGACATTCAACTTGGCAGCTAAACGGTTTTAAGCAAAGACAATGTAGCTGCACACAGGAAGTGACACACCTTGGCTGCGCTGTTATTTCCTCCTGCGTGCCAAGGTGACGACAGTGATGAATGACAAGTCATCTATCATTTACATACATCTCTGTCACAGACCCGCTGAGGAGCAGAGACATTCAATTATACAGGACTGCTGAAATCAAGGTCATACATGTTAAAGCTGGTATTATGTCTGGCAATTCTGTGCTCAACAAAAGACTACCTTCAAGTATTGAAATGGTGATGCCTTGACCCTGTGTTTTGACGTTTCCTAAGCTTACATATTAAATTGAAAAAACTGTGGCACATTGGTGTATGAAAAGCATTATTCAGTTGTTGCAAAATGCTAAGATTATCAAAACACTGAAGTTGAAATTAGAAGATCTATTTGATGATGTTAAACGGAGAGCAGCAGTCAAAGTCATTTTACTGAAAGAGTAAAAACATAATTAAAAAAAAAACTACTAAAGTGCAGTGTGATTTTCTCCCAAAGAGAAGTGGTAACCTTGACTTTATTCTTTGCATTTTGTGGTCTCTATACACCTGACTGGACAAACACTGCTTGATTGGCTTTTGGTCTTTGCTTTTCAAACTGAAACTAAATGAGCTGTCTGGAATCTTACATCCCACTGAAATTGTTGTTTGAATTTCTTTTAGGAAAGAAGTAGGCCTTACCATTGCAGAATCCACCTTCATTTATAATCCCAAAACAGGGTTTAGAAGTTTAAGGGCCCAGTCACAGCATCTATAATAGCTCTCTGATTGGCCAATCTTTCACCTGGAGGGCTCGGCCCATTCTCTCTAGATGTTTTCAACAATAGAAAAAAATATGAATCTTATAAGATTTAGGCTGGCTTGGACGCTGCAACAAAGCTAGATTTGTTGAATTGATTCTGAAAGCTGTGAAAGTAATTTCCTAAATTAAATGAAATCTTTTGGCTCCCTGGTATCTGCAAGGATTTTGTTTGGAAATATGCTCTCCTACTCACCACCATACTCACTTTATTCTACTGCTGTCCTGTGGGTAGGAGATACCCCATTAGTCAGGTTAAGTGCAAAAAGATCTTCATTAGCCAGACTATGAATGGGGGTAATGGTAATATGTGGAGAAGGAAGCCAAGGAGTTTAAAAAGCCAAGTGCCCTAAAACATTACATTTCTAATAACGTCAATTGAAGCTTACTTTGCAGACTATTAAAACAGCATCACTGCCAGATCCTGAAAGATAAAAACCAGGAGCAGCATGTGTCTCCCCTGGTCATGGTAGAAAGTGTGGCATTACAGCCAATAGTGTGACCGCCAGGTGACAGACTCCGACAAGCTTGATGAGTAGCAGCCAATTAGGAGAGGTGAGAATCGACTGAGGACTTAGAGACACAGTTGTATCTCAGCGTGATGTTGTGTAATGTAATGTGATGACCACTTTGAGGAGGCTTAAAAGTAAACCTTCACATGTCCCAGAGGTGTGCACGATGTATGTGCCTGCTTCAGAACAGTAGTCCAGTTATTTCAGTAGTCATATATTCACTGTACTGATATTCTGAGCTCTGCAGAAACAGGTGCAGCTGAGAGTTGAGGTGTGAAAATAAAAATAAGACAGGAGTGTTAATCAGAAAAGATGTCTAGGGGGATACAAAGCATGGGAAATCACAACACAGGTTATTTGACCATCCCTTTTACAGTATGTGAACCATCAACACATGCTGGACAAGCTATAACCAAACTATAACCAATTGTCTACCCCCTGTGATATTTATTATAGTTCTTGTTTTATCCAAAATAAAAAAGTAACTGCAGCACACTGTTTTTGAAGTAAATAAGAGTCTCTGAATGCTTTAATTTGACCAACAAGCGCAAGCCAATATAAAAACACATTTGGTTGTGTTTATTTTTGTATATGCTCATTGTGTTAACCATTTACTCTCCCTGTCAAGCTGTAGCTCTATCTCCGGGCAGCAGTTTCTTTATGCAAATCACACTCAATATTTTTGACAAATTGATTTAGCTACAGTACGTATGGAAGCGTGGATGGAACTGGATAACATATTTAACTGTTTGGGTTTCAATAAAATGTTGTAAATAAACTCTCTTTGTAGCAGTAAATACAGCACGTAAATTTACACTCATCCTCAGGTCTCAAAATATTTTGGATTCCGTTAGCAGCACGCTTCGGTGTGCCCAAAAAAGCACTTTAGAGACACATCCATCAGATTTTTTTAAATGCTGATCTGTGTCACAGACTGCTGTAGTCAGCATACTGTATTTGAGGGTGTCTGTATGCATACAGCAAGGATTGCAGAGTGGCCTTAGTGTAGGAGATAAGGAAATCTTACAGTGAGCCGGACATGATCCGAACTGTGCTACAACAACACAGTTACACTTGTTTTTTACTTATGTACAAATACACTTTTTATATTAACAGTTATACAAAATGACTCACCATAATCCAAATGAAGTTAGCATGTTTTGTTCACTAAGTTGCCATGATTCATAACAGCCCCTCTAAAGAAATTACATCTCTCTCATGAACAATTAAAGGGAAGACCCCAATCTAGTTTCTGTGCCCCTCTTAACACAAGCAGAGCAGATCTAGCCACAAATAGGCTAACACATGACTGTGCAAGTCTACAGGCTGTATTAAAGCTGACTGATGCAAGATCAAAATGGCCCAATGGTCATCAGACAATACTGCACGCTGTTATGAACATGTATTAGGACACGTATGCTAAGTGTTGTCCTTCACCAGCCAGTCTTCTGTTTCTGTGTCCTCACTGTTACCATGGAATTAGATTGCACCACCACTGAACCACTGAACTTAAAGTGCTCCTATTATGCTCATTTTCAGGTTCATAATTGTATTTAGAGGTTGTACTAGAATAGGTTTATGTGGTTTAATTTTCTAAAAACACTTTATTCTAACCCTTTTGCAAGTCTACCCACTTAGAAATCATGGAAGGGTCTGAAATTGTCATTGTAGGTGCATGTCCACTGTGAGAGACAATATCTAAAAAACAAAAAATCCAGAAATCACAATGTATTATTTTTTAACTATTTATTTGTATGATACAGCTGCAAATAAGTATTGGAACGCTAGAATTCTGACCCTCAAAGACCTGTTAGTCTGCCTTCAAAATGTCCACCTCCACTCCATTTATTATCCTAAATTAGATGCACCTGTTTGAGGTCATTTGCTGCATAAAGACACCTGTCCAGCCCATACAATCAGTAAGAATCCAACTACTAACATGGCCAAGACCAAAGAGCTGTCCAAAGACACTAGAGTCAAAATTGTACACCTCCACAAGGCTTGAAAGGGCTACGGGGAAATTGCCAAGCAGCTTGGTGAAAAAAGGTCCACTGTTGGAGCAATCATTAGAAAATGAAGAAGCTAAACATGACTGTCACTCTTAAGTTTGCCAATGACCATTTGGATGATCCAGAGGAGTCATGGGAGAAAGTCATGTGGTCAGATGAGACCAAAATTGAAACTTGAAAGTTTGGGCACCCCAGGTAAAACGTATTGTATTGACGTGCATAAAGAAGCCAAGATGAGATGGAAAAATTTCAAAGGCATCAAATGACAGATTATACATTTGTATAATATGTCACAAAAAGTTAGATTTTATTTCCATCATTTACACTTTCAAAATAACAGAAAACAAAACAATGGCGTTTGCAAAAGTTTGGGCACCCTGCCAAGTTAGCATGCATCGCCCCCTTTGGAAAGCTGAGACCTGACAGTGTCATGGATTGTTCTCAATCATCGTCTGGAAAGACCAGGTGATGTCAATCTTAAGGTTTTAAATGCCCAGAAAAGATGCTTTTTGGAGATTTTTCCACCTTTTCTTGGCTTCTTTATGCACATTAATACACATTTTACATGAACCATTTTACAAATTATACAAAACAAGAACTTTAAAATCCCCATCAGCTGTTGGGATAATTAAGCATGGGAATACACACACACTCTAGAATTATGTACACACCCTCTCTTGTTACCTTGATTTGAGTGAAGTGGGTGGGTCCTCCATGTAAATGGGGTTGACAGTTATGTTCCTATAGGATCAGCACATTGAAAATGCAAAAAGAGATTCATCAGCCATGCATGTCAGGCGCACAAGCTGCCTCTGGCTTCTTTATTTCTTTTTAATGAAAGCTAAGACAATTTGGAGTTCCTGTGTGATTCAGGGGAAGAGTTAAATTAAGGTTTTTTGTTAGCACAGTAGCAGTTCTTCAGCCCAATACTTAACGTGTCAATCAGTAGCTAGTCCAAACTGCGAAGGGAGTTTGATTTGTAATTGCAGGAGGTGAGGCATGGCGACTAACAACTAATTAAAATAAACCTAATCAAATGGCTGTCATTTCTCAGTCTGCCGACTCCGTCAAATTAACACATGCACAGAAAGACGTGCCCAACGTCAAAAACAGTCAGACCTTTCTTATACATGTAAGATAAAATCTGTTTGGCTTTGGCTCTGTTTAAACATGACAGGACCATTATGGATAGAGCTGCAACACTTGTTCAATATTTGGCATCTGGTGCACAAAAGGGAGCAGTAATAAAATGAGAAAGGACAAGTGTTGTCTCACATGCTGCACCAGTGATGTGTGTTAAAATGTTTTTGAACATGAAGTAGGTTTGTTTTCATAAGTGACTGATCTGATCTTATTATTTTCTAAATTATTCACTTAAGCATTTTAAAATGTCTAAATAAATAAATAAAACCAGTCTAATAACATTCACTTTACTGTCATATAAAAGAAAAGCAGCAAATGCTCACATTTGAGAAGCTGAAATGCTGGGATGTTTGGCATATTTGCTAGTGGGCGAAAAAAGACTGAAGCAACTGATCAATTATCAAAATTGTAACCAATTATTTTTCTGTCAAACATTGATTAACTGACTAAACATTTCTGCTCTAATATGACGACGTAATCAATGACTTTGTGAGTGTGAGGGACACTCAGCCATGCATGAATTCCCTATGTTTCTCATTAATTTCATAATTTTTTAGATAGGCAGCTTTCTTTATTCTATATTATGAATATATTACTTTCTATATATATATATATATATATATATATATATATACACACACAAAATGACAAGGCACACAATCATGGCATGTATTTATGCTAAATTTGTGGGTTATCATAAGTAATTGGCACTGATGAAAGTTTAAAACTTAAATGAGGAAGGCCGATGGTCTGACAATAAAATAGAATAAAAGTCAATGAAAACACAATTTTATTGACTGATCTGACATGAGACAAATCTCCTCAGTGCCTTGGCCACTCACAGTAGTTCATGCTTTAATTTAAGTGATAATTGTTTTGTAGTGCTCTTATAAAGGCAGAAGAACAACCATTTAGTATCATTGAATATGTGTGTTACTGTGCTACTGTTGAACCTTGTGCTACTGTAGCTTTTCTGTTATGAGACAGCATTCAACTTTGACCTGTACTGTGTTCTTAGTGTAACGAAAATGTTCCTCAGCCTTTTCTCATGAACCATTTGTTTAAGAAGCTACAAAAAGTTAAGCGCTGTAATTCGTAACCATTCCACATTTTTTTGCACTACATTGACAGCCGCTGTGTAAGAACGTGGCTGGCCGCTGAGGGAGGACGTTGGGGTGCATGGGTGGGTGTTAGGCATTAACATACAGGACTTTCAAGCCAGACAGCGGAAAAACTAAAGCCACCCAGGAATGTTCTTTGGGAGTGGTTCAATCCAAACCATGATCTTTTTTATAATCTTAACTAGTCGTTTTGGTGCCTAATCCTAACATTCTTAACTTTCTTTACTGTCCGCCGAAACGACCTGCAGCTCAGGGTGCTTTGTACCCGGCTCAAAGTTACCTATTTTTGGGTAACTGAACCACCAACTACCGCTGATACAACGGACGTCTGTAGCCGGCGTCACAAAGCTCTGTAGCAGCTTAAACAACTAGCAACTGCCGCTCGGCGTCATGGAGCACGTAGCCAGTTGGCGTCACGTGACCAGCCGGCAGTCTCCTAATTTCGTAGGATACGTTTTGGTGCGCATACATTTTCGTATGATATCTTCCGGACCCGTTCATGAGAATGCGTTGATGTTCCTATAGGTACAACCTACTATTTCTGTTGTAACAATTACAGAAAGGGTGACTCAGGTGCTTATTCAGACTGGAATGACCCGTAAAATTGTCAATAATCAAGTGCATGACTGCAGCAGTATCTAATATTCTCAATGTGTTTTCCTTTCCTGTAAATATTAGCTGAGTCCTGTCTGTGTGTGTACATACCTACTGTCTGACACACACACAAACATACAAATAAAGAAACAATTGAACAAAGAGAACCTTCCAGCATATTTTCCCCTTCAAAGTCTACAGGATCATGAAACATGCCACACTCAATTTGTCTGCTGTTGCTAGAGAGGACTCCTGCTGTGAGTGAGTGGGAGTAAGGCTTACTCCAGAAGACTGACAAGACAGCCTAACAACACCTACACAATGATGCAAGCCTGTAAACCAAAGTTCTTAGGGCTGCTATCTAAAAACAACACCAGTCTTACGTCTGAGTGACAACACCAGGATAAATTACATTCAATCCAAAAATGTGGGATGTGCTTTACAGAGTGTTTCATCCTATTGTCACGTATTATGGTTGTATATTTTTTATAGGGAAGTTGCATGAAAAGTCCAAGAGTTTTTGCTGAGCCTTTGATGAAGAAAGTCTACTCAGTGTGAATGCCCCGGTGTGAAAATAAGTTAAAGATTCTAATTGTCAAACAGTTGGTGATATCATGTTTGAAGCATCAGTGAAATCGAGGCATGTCTGCGTTTGCCCCAGCCATCTGCTGAGGGAGGTGACATGAGCCTCTAAGGTCTTTCTGCGAAACAGAGGAAGCGAGCATCAATGAGGGGAAAGGGAACCCCAAGCTTGTTTCAGACTGAAGTGATTAGCATACTCTGCAGTATGCCAAGAAAAGTAGAGAGCCACAATTGCAATATAAATAGTCCATAAAGATTGTGGTAAGAGAAGGCTATCTCATGTAAGATTTCTTAGTACACCATATACCCTTTTTCATTATGTGAGAGTACCTGCTGAGAAGTATAGTGGTCTTTAGGGGGGCAATGAGTCTATATGATTGGTTATAAATTGATGGATTGTAATAAAGTCTTACATGGACACTTATGTTCTCCATTAGGTTTGGGTATCGAACTCTGTACTTTTTTGGGTACCGACCGAATTACTTCGATGCTACTGTGTGCCGATTCATGCAAAATCTGTGCCAAATTTTGG
Organism: Etheostoma perlongum; assembly: GCA_026937815.1. NCBI lineage: Eukaryota > Metazoa > Chordata > Actinopteri > Perciformes > Percidae > Etheostoma > Etheostoma perlongum. The sequence goes on along the minus strand of CM049386.1, from coordinate 15,774,896 downwards.
TACCTGAGAACGAGTAGCAAGCTTATATGTCCTCTCTGCATGAAACAGAGAGTAGAGCCCCAACACATACACACGCACGCAGAGGTGCAGATGGAGCAAACTTGAGCACACTACGTCAGCTCTGCAGTTTTGTTAAGTCACAGTGAGTCACGGGAATGCAGCTAAAGTGGTTGCAAGTGTGGTTACAATTGTTTAAAACTTCACGCAGACAGCATTCGCTGTGATATGATATTAATGGTGAGGCAAAAGCGGTTGCGGTGCAGTTACACTTCCTCTGAGACAAGCAGGAGCAGCAGTGGTTTATATGCCCTGTTAACTGACTGACAGGCTGGAGGCGTAAGGCATTGCAACATTATTTCTGTTGCTCATTTCAGCAACAAGCCAAATAAAAGTACTTTATATAAATCAATAAAAAACAAAATCAGATGCAATTAAAAACGGCCATAACAATAAAAACACGCTACAAAATAATGCAAATACAAGAATAAAAGTTACAGTGCAGTGTAAGAAATTAATATTTATTTGATTTAATAGGTTGTAGGGATGGGTTTTGGAGGAGAGAGGGAGGGATTTTATTTTGTTTTGAGTGAAAAATGTTCTAAATAAATATCAAAATGTTAATAGTATAAATATGTTTGGAATTATTTTTTACAACAGAAATAATTTTTTTGTTATCAAAGAGGGAAAGTACCAAAACAAGATATTGTTGGGTACCGGAACCTAATTTAAGGTACTGTACTGGTACTGGTAACTTTGGTGATCCCCTGGCTTTTCTGCTGGAGCCACCAATACCGTAGGTGACGGATTTGGTTTCAGGTGTAATTTTTCAAGAACTGCTGGAGAGATTACCATGAATGTTGGTACAGAGACTGACCTCTGAATCTGACTTTTTGTTCTATGAAATACCCGCAAAACTATTGACATTCCCATCAACCTCTTTTGTACTTTGTACAGTGCTGTTAATCTGGTTCTAATGAGCAAATTTTATTGTGAGCATGTTAGCATGCTGGCTTTAGCATTTAGCTTAAAACATTTTTGTGCCAAAGTACATCCTCGCACAGCTGTAGACTCTTAAGCTGTGTCCCAAATCCATACCACATACTAAATCTAAGCAGGTTTAGCGTATGCAGTGTGTTCACACTGAAAATGTGACAACATATAGTGTCCTCAAAACAGTCAATATACATAAGTAGTAGTGTTTATCCTGGTTAAATAAAGGTTTGAATGAATGAATGAATGAATGAGTAAAAACAAAGGGGGGGGCAAATATGAGATTTTAGAAAGGGGAAAGGAGAGGGGGCGGGTAGTCCTCCATATGCACACAAAGAAGGTATGTGAAGAGTACGGCTCATGTCGCAGCTGCTTGTCTGCACACATTGGTAAAAAGGATGGAACACAGCTCATTGTTTTTAACATTTGCCATATTGCAATGAATGTCCATAGTAATGTGAAAATTTCCAACACAATGTTTTAGCCCTAGTAGGGATAGAAGGAACGGTAAAAGAAAATTATCTTTTAATTAAAGGTCCCATGCCATGGTGCTTTTTGGATGCTTTTATATAGACGTTAGCGGTCCCCTAATATTGTATCTAAAGTCTCTTTCCCAAAATGTAGCCTTGTTGCACAATTACAGCCATAGGAGCCAGTCCCACAACAAGCTTTTCTTTAGGACGTGCCATTTCTGTGTCAATAGCTTTAAATGCTATTGAGCAGGAAAGAGGGGGGGCATGGTGGAGGGTGGGGGTGTGGCCTTGACCACCTGCCTTGCTTCGTTTGTTTGCAAGCCATGATGTCTCTCTCTTTCTCATGGGCGGTGTCACTTCCCGATGTGAGTCAAGTGCAGATGTGAGTTGCACATGCATCACTTTGCGACAATTAGCCTACAAGATGCTAACTGAGACTTCTGTAATGTCAATACAGTAAAAATGGACCTACATAACAAAGTTGGTTCACTGCTGGCTACAAGTTAGCAATCAAACACAACAAAGGCTGCCACTTGAATGGCGTTTTGAGCTAATGTTAGCAATCAAACAATCATAGATAGCTAAAACCTTTTTGAAATGATTTCCATAGTCTATTATTAATGAGAGAATTTATGGATTTCACGAATTTCAGTATGACACGTTATGACGTAAACCGTATAAATCTCAGCATGCGCAACTCACATGTTCACTCGAATCACATCGGGCAGTGACAGGCGGGCAAAATTCTCTGGGCGGCCAAAACAGAGAAAGTGTAAGAAACCTTTCCCCTCTTGACATCATAAAGGGAAGATTCCAGATCGGCCCATCTGAGCTTTCATTTTCTCAAAGGCAGAGCAGGATACCCAGGGCTTGGTTTACACCTATCACCATTTCTAGCCACTGGGGGAACATAGGCAGGCTGGGGAAACTCATATTAATGTTAAAAAACCTAATAAAGTGTCATTTTTATGCCATGGGACCTTTTAACTTTTAAGAAAACTAGAACTGTAAACATGGATCAATAAATACATGGAGGGTATTGGTCCCTGCATATTGCATGCTTTTTTCAATTACACATAGGTCACCTGGGGCCCCAGGAGTTTAAAGAGCCCCACTCTGTGCCACATATGGAAGCTGTGCCGTATTCATGATCCCATTATGTATGTCTAAGTGGCCTTGAAACAGCATGTACATTTTAACCCAATTTAATGGATTGTTCTCACAATATGGTAATAAAAGCCTGAGGCCATGTATGGTGTGTAATCTTCTCCTGCTCTCATCACTTTCACGCCCCATGTCAATGACAGGTTCCCTCACTTTCCCCAGCCTTCATATGAAACGTAAGACAGTTATTATGTGTCTTCTCTTATGGAAATCCTATCATTAGAAAATAATAGCTTTTTATTATAAGCAATAATAGTATCCTGCATTAGATCTGGTGATTATATTATATACATCAGCAGCGTGTGTGTAATATGAGATATCATTCAGTGACAACATTTGACTACACCCCATGAACTGTGAGCCAATGCAAATGTACATTGTTTGGGTTAGTGAATATGTGTCAGGCATCTTTACTTCATGCCAGAGAGTTGTTAGGGACCGGAATAATTGACAGAACAATGATGAGTGCAGATTGAACGAGAAAGGAGTTCAATATTAAGTCGTCTCCAGTTCATGGGGAGAGGTCAGAGGGGCCTCGTGCTGTTCTTTCTGATTGCACCGAGCTTAACTCACAAGGCGAACGAACACATACAATCAATGGCCAGAAAAAGCAGGACCGGTGGGACTGCAGTTAAATCCAAGGTCCCGTCAGTGCAATCTGATTCCAATGGAGGAACTCTTCATGCATCAGCGAGAAGCAGAGATGTTAATGACCTGCCTGCTGAGGGAAATCTGTGTGTGTGCTATTTATGTGTAATTGATTAAGTGGGAATTAAAGAATATACCACCATTAATTTGGGCCTTGAAGAGCGTAGCACTTTTGATTAGTTCTGTGTTGTAATCTGTTTAATTAACACTGGTTCAAGAACTCTAGCACACACAACCAAGATTGTTAGAAAATGTGTGTATGTGGGAGAAAGATGAAAAAAGAAAGAGATAAGATGCATTTATGTGTGTATGTGTATTTGGGCATGCATTTTCCTGCATGTCCTTGAATGTATGAAGGGTCTTTGGAAAGTACAATGATATAGATAATGGATAGCGGAGAGGAGGCCTTAGATCACCCTCCCAGGTGATCTAATTTGTATGTTTGTGAACTGCTGTTTTCTTATCACAGGTACAGGTAGCATACAATTTAGCATGAAAAATACTACTTGCATATGTTTCCTAATCCTTTCGAGGATTCATCCAGACATCTTATTTTCCTGTTTACCCAGAGGGCCACTAATGCATCAGTGGAAATCTCTCTTCTCACTGTCTCCCTTATATTAAAAAAGATTTCTACAGCAGTGCAAGGCAGGCAATGATGTGACCGTTAGATGGATCATAATATTGATCGTATGTAATTTAATTTGCATGAGTGGCATGCAATTGCTATGTGTTGCTGGGCCTACTCATGCTTTATGTAATCGTAAAGGCTCCATAAAAGGTAACAGCCCCCTTAGTCTAACAAGATCAATATTAAAAAATACGTCTTTATTTTTTTCCCTTTGAACCTGTCAACCTTAATGGAAATCATAAAGGATGCAATGCCACTAATGACATATGATGGATTTAATCTTGGTGGCAAATGATTTATACCACATCCTTCTACTCTAGATATAAACTTCTCTTCCTCCAACTAGCCTTACCCCTTAACAGCTCAAGACATGAATAAGAAATGTCCTGTGCATTCTATTATATCCTTGACCTGCACGATATCAGTGAATTGGTATCTGCATGCGAAGTAAAACATGCTTGATTGAGCCCTCTGGGACTATGATCTGGCCTTGGCTCTGGGGCTTTTCCAGGTAATGCATCCAAAGGCGCTGATGCATCAAATCAGCTGAAAACCAACAGGAGGTTATCAACTTGGGTTATTTACTGTATTATGTCACTCTTGTGTTTTTTTTCTCTGTTGTGTTCATTACTTTCCATGTTGTAATGTAAAGTAATGAGTTAAAAAAGCCATAATCAGATAAGGATGCGCCCCTGTTTGTCATAATAATAATTTCAACCTTTTATTCATTCCCAGTGGGGGAATTACAATTAACACTCTGTTGTTATTACACACACACATGCTCAGGTCCTAGGCGAGTTGTCAAAGTGAGTGGGCTTTTCTTGTTAGTTTTTAGGAAGCACATTATGATATGATTAATCATTTTTAGATAAAAGTAAATCAAATTCTTCTCTCCTTCTAACAAAACTATGTAGTTCCTCAATCTGACTTATCAGTAACCAGAGCCAGTGCTGGTGGAGAGTTGTCTACATGGAGATTGGCCATGCAGCCTGGTGGTGTTTGATAAGGCAGCCCTATTGGCCTTGGGACCCTCGGCTCACAGCCTCTGATCCATTTCATCTTCTAATAAATCATCCGCTGAATCCTTGGCTCCTGATAATGCTTTAGAGCTCTCTTTGAGGTGTATTTCATATCTGAGGTACTGCAAGGACTTGTCAAAGGATTTCCAGCACACAGACACTTACCGATAATTTAAACACAATGTTGAAAATGCTGCACCGAATGGTTGATTAATTGGTTTGTCAGTCAAAAGACAATATGAAACTATTTCAATAATTGATTAAATGCCAAAAATGGCAATGGTTTGCTGGTTTCATCTTCTAAAGTGTAAGGATGTGCTTCTGTGCTTTGTCATATACAATTGTAAGTTTTGGATTGTGGTTGGACAAATCATTAGTTGCAGTCCTAATAGAATGAGGTTAATGCAAGAATTAACACTAAATTCAAAACTAAATGTATAGGCCAAATGGGTAATTTTTATCATGAGAGGTAAACTCAAGATGGCATAGACCTATTCAGATTGTTTACAAATTATCGTGTGTGTGTGTATGTGTGTGTGTGTGTGTCAGATCTCCGCTCAGTGTCTCATGTAAAGTGGACAGATAAACTTAGCGCTTACTTGCTCTGTGTGTGTGTGTGTGTGTGTGTGTGTGTGTGTGTGTGTGTGTGTGTGTGTGTGTGTGTGTGTGCGTGTGTGTGTGAGAAGCAGAGGCACATGCACAGACTAACAACTTTGACAGTTGTTTGCTCAACTGTTGTGTTTAACACAAGACTGAAAGAAATGCAAGTGATGAAGGAACTGTGTGCCTCTCCCTCGCTCATCAATTCCCTCCCTCGTCGAGTGGGTGAGGAGGAAAGGGTTCTGTTTATTTCACAGATTAATGATGCATGGGAGCAGAAGTAAGGGTTCAGGTCAGCAAGGGGTCATGGTGGTGCCAGCATTCTCATTAACCCTGTCCAGATACACCAAACTGATAAACTGTTTGTTTGGTTTTGTGTTGGTGCCTGCACATGCATGCCCGATTATTGTCTGCAATTTATTTTCAATTTACCTTATTGAGACAGCAATCCAAACCAAGCTAAAAGGTCCACTATTTAGTTTTTCTTTTTTTTTTAAATGCATTGAAAGTTTATCAAACCATTTTAATGATACACAAAGGAAGATAAAAAAAAGAAAACAGAACAACACACAAGCCAAAATCTTCCACTGGAGGAAATGTGTGCTACTCTGCTACTAATGTGAAATTAAAAGCTGCAAGCGGCAAAGAACAGGCCCTCGCACCTCCTTGCACGTCGGGGTTACTGGCGGACGCCGCTCCTTGTGGCCGTGCATTTGTGCGACACTCAGAGCCTGCAAATCGTCACAAATGAAAAGGGAACTTTCTGCTGAGATATTCTAGTTTGTCCTTTTTTGCACTTTTCAAAGGAAATCCCACTCAGTTTTCTGCATTTTACAGTAAACATGGTGACCACAGGTAAGAATTTGCCTCTGGTAACAGAAATTTAAGAGAGAGAAAAAATATAATAAAGATCCAAATGAGAGGTTGACTATGCAAAACATTTGCATTAGTGCATATAAATGCATAAATGAGTTATTAGCCTCTAATTAACCCGGAGTAGAATTACTGAGCAGTAATGGTCTTTATCAAGAAATGTGGCAACATGCCAAAAGAAATTACATTTTTGCTATGTAAATTCCCATTTAACCTCTTCTCAGGTTGTTACCAAGCAAGGTTACACTGTAAGTAAAATCGGCCAAAAGTTACTAATTTACAGCTATAGTAGTTAGTTAGTTACACATGCGCCATGTTAAGCTAAAATACCAGGGAATGTCTGTGTGCCACAAAACCTCTTAGTACACTGCCAGTGTCCGCCACTCAACTTTAATAAAAATAGAAGTTCCTCAGAAACTACTCCCCCCATTTACATTATAGCCACAGGGCTTATTCCATTACCATGCAACTAGCAATGATTTATTAACACTTATTATTGTGTTGTCATATTGCGGATCGTACTTTCATTCGTTCATAAATACCCCCCATGTTGTGCACTCCAGTGAATTGGCTCTTTGACTGTTGAACACATGTTCATACATGAACTGTAGGAAAACATGAACACTGTGACATGGCATATGTGGTTTACACAATGTTGAGCAACCATTTTGAGCAATAATTTCCACTGAAACATTAACACAGTCAAGTTACACGTTGAGGCTCGCAGCAAGAGGCATCTGCATCTCAGTGGCTCTGCCATTCAGTCACAGTTGTTGCCACTTGTCAGCCTGTATTTATCATACAAGTATTTGGCCTGTTCTTTTATTAAGTCAGTGTTTCAGCATTCCACCCCCTAAGGAAATTTGCTGAAAAATCCTGCATTGCTAATGCAGAATAAATGCAGAGTGGCACGAACATCTACAAAAGCAAACACTGTCGCCTCTAATTTAGAACGATCCAAAAGGCTTTCCAAAGTCAGTCTAGAACAGGGGTGGGCAATTCATTTTCCGCAGGGGCCACATGAGAAATAGGGACTGTTGTGGCGGGCCGGACCAATAGGCTAAACTCAATTCTGCCCAATATTAATTTTATCTCTTTATAAAAAAATTTGACCCGTTTTCAGTTCTTTCTTTTTTTTTGCACAAAAAATAGGCCGTCGAAATAAGAGTTGAAAATGTCAACAATAAAAATATCAAAAAACTTTTGCAAAGTTTACTCAAAAAAAGCACCCACAACATTGAAAAAGTGTCAAAATGTTGGAAAAAATGGCAATATTGTTGAAAAAAGTGACCAAAACTGTTTTTTTTCCATGATTGACGGGAAGACAACACAAAGGTTAAACTTAATCACTGAAAATGTTTGTTCACATATGTAGGTCGATCCAAAAAGAAACAAAATCTTCTGAGCATGCCTCCTCATGTGTGGAAAGTTTTTCTCTAGAAAGTTTCAATAGAAATCCAGCAATGAAACAGACTTAAAGTGCTCTGACAGCACTGTATCTGACTGCAGGTCAATGAGTTTGAGCTGAACATCACTAGGTGCATTGTCCACACCGCAAGTGAAGGGAGAAGAAATCATGTGCATTTCACCCATAACTGTTTTGAAGTCTAGAAATCACCTTGAAAACTCACCATGCAGTTTCATTAACATTGATGAGTACCTGCAGAGGTGATTGGTTGATGGTGTGGCTTCTTTCAGGGTTTGCATGTGGGTGAGCGTGTTACCCTCCAACTGGATTGAGAGAAACTCCAACTTTCTCATAAAGGCCTTCACCAGGCTGTGCATTTCACGTGCAAACAGGCCCTAGCCTTGCAGTTTAGTGTTTAGTTCATTTACTAGTGCCGTCACAGGAAAGGCAAATGCATGATCAGCCATCCAGTTTACATCTGAGAGCTCTGGGATGTCTTTGCCTTTCATATCACAAAACTCTCGAATCTCTGCTCTCAGGTCCCATACTCTTAAGCACCTTGCCCAGGCTGAGCCACCTGACAGCTATGGTAGTCACCATGTTATGTTTCATGCTGATGAAGTTTAATGTTTTAATTACTAACATTGTTCAATTTTAGCCTTGACTTACACAATGCATGCATGCAAAAATACCAAATGGTATTCCATGCATGATGTACACTTATTTATATTTGATTGCTAACTTCCCATTGATCTCATGCAGCAATGCCTAGGTCTGGTCTAGAAAGTAAATGTACTGTAAGTCCTATCATTAAGAAGGAACCTCACAGGAATGGATCAGCAGTTTTGTGCAAGTTCACACTTAACAAGAGCTAGTTTAAAGTTTAGTTAAGACCAATTAAAATGAATTAGTTCTCGTTCATAATTTAGAATTTAGAAGCCTAGTTGGACAACACCACTCTCCCCATGGGAAAACAATTGCACAGCCAGCGCACAGCGGTATTATTGCAGGTCATGTGTAGGCGGCTTTAGAGTAGGTCAACAAGAGGCAGAGTTGGTAATGCCTTCTCCATCCTAAAAAAAAAAGAAATATCACTGCCAGGTGCCGTGAATCCTTATGTGCCGCAAAACATGGTGTGTGAGGGCCATTACCATCGCTAGAGTGACCGACACTCTCGTTCCTGTTGCAAACTGACAGGTTCAACACTGTATCAGTCAAATGATTGATACGCCTTGTAGGGGTGGGAAAAATAATCCATTCTTAGATGCATCGCGATTCTCTCTAGGACAACTCAATGCTCGATTCTGATAAGTTAATAATAGATTATTAAAAAAAATATATATATATATATACTGTATATACATACACACAAGGTATATATTTTTTTAATGTGTTGATTTTTATTTAAGTTACTGTCTCCAGACATGTGCAAATCAGAAAACAGAGTGACTGAAAGAGGATGGGATAATGGACAATAACTTTAATAACTATAGAGTTTAGGCAAGAGTGTAGAAACAAAAACACAAAAAATGGACAAAAAGTTTTGTATATATACACATGATCTAATAAGACATATATGAACTATTAGGCAAAACACATAAAGGCTGTTCATCCTCTTTGTCACACTACATCTGACCACCTCATGTTTCATGTTCTAAGAAGCCAATTCTCCACCTATTAACATCACTGAGCCTTTGACATGGAAGACCACTGTGAGAGAAGGTGAGTTTCACAAGCATGTTCAAGGCTTAAGCATGGAATGACTACAAAAAAACCTTAGTAGACAATAGATTTTATTAAAACGTGTGTGACAAATACTGCATATGTCAAAATCTAACAAACTCAGATTTATATGTATATATTTTTTTTAAATCATGCATGGAAATGTACATAAATTGTTTATGACCGATAATCGGTTTAGAATCAAATCGAAATTTTTCAAGTTGACACACCCCGCAGGCCAATGATGTACACTGTGTCATCTTGCTAGAGTCAAGAACATCAGTGACAGTAGAGAGCAGAGGTAAAAAAAAATATGTTCAATTCAAATGCTCTGTTTGGGCAAGTATTTGATGTATTTGTAGATGTTCCAACTACATATATCTTCTGAAGCGCCTATGAGAGCAGAAGAGAAAGACAAGTGCAGTGGGGAGGGCTGGGGCGATCACATGGCACATTTTCTTCTGTTCCCACAGAGATAGAATGACTCAAAGGAGAGGGTAATGAATGAAGCCAGGAGAGTGGTAAGTCGAAAGCAAAAAGAGAGATGAAAAGAAAGAAACATAAAAGAAAAACTCCAGCAAGTGAAATCAAATAGATACCTCTCAGGCTGCAATACACAAAAGCCTAAAATCATGGACATCATGAGATTCAACAGTAGCAGACAGCAACTGAGAGGCAAATAATAAAAATGTGATCTAATCCCTTGTCATATTTGTGAAGATGTGTGAGTAACAAGGCAGTCTGGTGGAGAGTTTAAACTCCAAGGACAGGGGTGTGTGTGTGTGGTTCGGGGGGGGGGTAGCCAGTCACACTGAGTTGATCTTATTGTCCAGGATAAGAGGATGAGCACCAAAGCCCTCTGGAGAATTTCACTAACACTCCTACAGCTCTCAGAAATCAATAAGGGGATAGAAGATGGTGTTTATACGCTGATTGATTGTGTTGTATAGTATTCACCGTATGAAGCGAGGCTCGTAACCACCAGCAGTTGCCCAGCCATTAAAAGGTGATGGTAGTACTGGGTGGGCTCTCGCCTTTGATTGTCAAAGAATTCACCCTCTCACGATATTTCATATCCAGAGAGACTGGAAGAAAAACAAATTTCCACTCACCTCTGCAAATCCTTTAATCTCGAAATTCAGTGTAGCTGAATCAGAGATAAGAGTAAACACTAGTCAAAGAGTTTATAGAGGCTGCTTTTATTTCTGTTTTCAGAGGTTAAAGGCTTTTTGATAGAAACTAGCTGTTTGCCATTGATAATCAGTGTTATTGCAACTATATGCACATGTATGTAGCCTATACCTAACTGCACATTAGTGAGACCATATGGAGGGATAGTTTTTAAACCCCTGAAACTGTGAACATGTTGTGAACATCCCTGTCTCCTACACAATCTGTTTATATACTGCTAGTTTATTTAGGCCTATACATTTCAGAGAAACCGCCCCATTGATTACATTCACTGGCAAAGTGTGGCCTTTATTATACTGCAGATCCAACACGGTCTCACTGCAGTTCGTGAAATGGTCACGTTACTTTTAATCTATTGAATTTGTGTACAAGGACACGTTCATTCTCACGGCCTACGGTGGACGCAACAAAAGAGAAATTAAACGCCACACAGGGGAGACGGCGGAGGTGGCCTGGACATGATCTGCGGCTTCTTGGGGACGAAAAAACGGGGAAATGAAGGGCCACACACGGGAGACGGTGGCGGTCTCCGCCGGATGCACGACAACGGCGGGATGGTTGAGTTTAGGAAAAGAAGAACGGGGAAAGACACGTTACACTCGGGAGACGTGCGACAACAACGGGGCGGTCGTGTTTAGAAAAATGAATCGTCACACATTGGACATGATCCCCGGTCTCTGTGTTGTTTGACCCATCCACCACCGCAACCAACCTCCCTGCACAGATTTTCGGCTTTTTATAGACTACTTCTCTTTACCGTAGTTGTGCTGTGATCACAAAAGATGCTCCACATTGAAATACATTAGTTTAAAATTCGTGCCCACCACCATGAACCTGTCCGTGTATACGAATCAATAGATGAAGTAATGTGACCATTTCACAAACTGCCATGAGACTGGGTTGGCAGACCTAAAGCCATTGGAGTACAGAATGGATGGTTTGGCATACATATGCTTATTTTGTATCATGTGTCTGCGTGAGGTCTAGATTATTCTGTGACATGCATATGTTAAGCAGGTTTAAGGTGCACCATGTTCACCATCTTATTTTAATGTGTTTGCATGATAACATTTGCGTTTTAGCACTAAATGCAATGTATAGCAAAGGCTGACAGGAATGTCAGTTTTGCAGGTATTTGGTCATAAACCAAAGTATTGGACACATGGTCATTTTAACCTGATGATGACAGTAGAAGAAAGGTTATGGGATCACCAAATTTGATCTCAGTTCGCACTGAGGGGAACATGAACATTTCTGTGTCAGTCCATCTGGTAGATTCAAATATTTCACAGAATAAGTGAAACCATTGACCTGCTGGTGGTGATAGAGGGAAAGACAGGGGATCACCAAAGTGAGAAGGAATAATACTCTGGGGACCACAAATATGCGTAAAGCATTTCATGGCAATCCATGTTATATGTCATATGTTGATAGAAAAACATAATATGGGCTGAATATTTTTATTTAGTTGCATATTAATATAATATTTATGAGATAAGATGGTTTGTTAAATGTATCAGTTTGATGGTGAAGGTCTTTTATGTTCAAGGGTTAACATTTTGAAAAGACAGTTGAAACATTCCCTTGATATATAGTTTTATTTTTAAAACAATCCATATACATTTTCAGACACCCTGGTGCTATGTGATAACAAGTGTCTTTCAGAAGTAATACCGGTATGTTAAAGTGAAAAAATACCCATGATATTTCTATTTTTCTTTCGTTTTTTTTGTTTTTTTACACATTATTTTTTACAAAAAAGTTGAGACAGTCTGCAAATACTTATTTAACACGTACAATTTGAACTGATGATTTTGGTCATATGGGTAAAAAAAAAAAAGCTCACTCACTGCTCTGAGATTGCTTTTTTCTGGACATGGTCGGAGTTAGATTCAACTCCTAAACGGTGAGCTCACAGAAGAGTTTTTTTTTTTTACTATGTTTACATCTCCAATTTTCCAGGAAATGTTTTCTCAGCCGCTGTTTAAGGCTCTGATTGGCTTTTGTTTTGATATGATGTGGAGTGGCGACCCTGCCTTTTGATTGGTTGATGCAGGAAGCCGCATCTGTTTCATGCAAGAAGCCTGAATCCTCTCATTTCACACACCGTTTGAGAGGACTGTAGGAAAAATATGGCACAGAGAAAGAATGAATATAGAGACAGTTGAGAGAAGTGTGATGCAGAGGAAACAGGAAAAAACAGAGAGGGCTTATTTAAAAAAATATTGAAGAAAAAGCAGACCACGAAGGCAATTTGGGAGAAGAACTGCGCTATATCTCTTTCAGTTTTTTCACCCTCCACGTCACCACCCCTTTTGCACTCTGTGGGCCTACAGTGAAGGCAAACTAATCTGTACTGACAAGGACAGGGCTGACGTCGCAGGTTTGATAGATCCAGGGGGAAATCTCCAGGATACATAAATTGGTTATTTTACGTTTCATCTGCCTCTTGACAAGGTTTCATTTTATGATCTCTTTCATTATCTGTCTGTCATCTGTCGATGTTTATCACGCCATAAACACATCCATTCCACACAGATGAAACAGGCATCACTGGATGAAGAGCCTCCAGCCCCCCAGACAGCACAAGGTTAAGATTAGAGTGCAAGTGTTTTATGACGGCCATACATTTACTAACAACTGTGATTTGGCTCACTGAGCTGTCTTTGGGGGAGAATTTTGCTCATTTCAGTTGTTTTGTGATGAATAAGAGATGTGGTCTGTTTTTTTCTCTGTCATCCTTTCCTGCTTCTTCAACCCTCTAAAGCCCCACAGGTCCTCCGAAGGCCCTGCTGGCTAAATAACTGGCCTGGAACAACCTTCTCCAAACTACTACAACTACTCACTTTCAGTTGCGTCTCAGGTCTGCTGCTCACCAGTGCGGTAGAAGAGCAATGTCAACAGCCAGTCCTGCTAGTTTCAATCATAGACTGTATACTGTATAAAGATGGACATTGCATCTTCACTTGTTTCAAAAGTGTAGCCAAAATATTCCAAATATAAGCGCTGCCATCTTGTAATTTTGGAGTCCGATTCTGCGTAGTAGTAATGAGGCATTGGTCAGTCTCTCCAGGATTTCGGGGACTTTTTTAGATTGTTGCGGCCCAAAATGCCTGATGTTGCGGGAGCTTTTGTAAAATACTGCAATGACGTTGCAGGGGACAGAAAGTTACAAAAAAAAAGTTGTGATTTTTTTTTTTATAGTTTGTAAAGGAAACTTGTTTTGGGGAGAATACAACTTTTCCGGGTTGAGTTTTTAAAGGATCCGTATGCTGCAAATGTTGGTATAATACGATAATGGCTGGTGGATTTAAGACAAAAAATAATAATTTATTGAATTAATCAAATTTGAACATGTCTGTCAGTGGCTTGTTGATCTTTACATTGTTAATTTATTCTCCTATCTGGGGCTGGGACACATTCATTCAGTTTAATAAAAGGACTTATGGGACTTCAACTTATCATTGCACTTACAAGAGCGTGTTTTAGGTCATCCTGTCTAATCTCTGGTTTTTCCTTCATGTGCACGCGCACACGCACACGCACGCACACACGCACGCACACACACACACGTCAGTCGCAGGGGAAACTTAGCAGAGAGCCAACAGGATTGAAACAGCAGCAGCTTCAGCGAGATGAGAGTGAAAACATCATTACAGCGTACATTGATGTTAAAATGTGTACAGGTTGGCAGGACGGTCTGAAATGTCTTCCGCTGTACATTTTGATGGTAAATGTGAGATGTTCGAGCCACACGCGCCTTGGTAAACAAGGAAATGAATATGGCCACGTACGTTTGACGTCAACCCGTTCTCACTCCGGCTTGGTCATTGACTCTCAGAGTCACATACTGATACAGGGTCTGGCATGTGGGACTGCTGGGATTGGTTGAAGTTGCGGTATTGGTCAAATTTGGGAAAACGTTGCAGATTTTTTCAACTAAAGTCATAGTGATTGGTTGAATTTGCATGAATTGGTGCGATCGGGACGTCGCAAAATCCTGGAGGGACATTTTGGTATCAAAGTCCCGGCCAGCTGTTAATGATGATGTTTCACCCCGTTTTGTTCAAGTGTTTACCCATACACTTGAACATCATCGTGATCAGAACTACCTTTTTTCTTTTTTGTGGAAAATGTTTCTATAGGATGTCACTAGAATCATCAGGGAGATGCATGCGCACACACACAAAATATGGTTTCTCCTACACCACTTCCTAATTTTTTAATAATTATATTTTAATGACCCCCAACTACATCAGGCTAAAAGACCTCATTATGCACACAATTGGGATGAACAACCATAGTCTGAGGTAGTCTCCACTATTAATGTGCAGTGACCTTTATAACTACACTTTAGTATGCAGCAGATGGAGCTCCTGTTGGCACAAGGTTTCACTCATTAGAGATATTATCCGATTTCCTGTGAGGTCATCGAACTAACGAGAATCTCAATGTATTTATTTGAGACACATCGGACTTCAAATACAATAAACACTTAGCTGCACAGATGGAGGATAAGTGAACTACAAATAATTGAAACAGCTGCAAAAGCAAATCATCCGTGTCACCACATACACTGCACTCAGCAAGCAAGACAAAATCAGTGATTACATCTTAGCAAAACATCTTCTCTGCACAATGAGAATTCCATTATAGAAATGGTTCAACAAGTTTTGGATATGTGTTTATTCACTTTTGTGTTGAGAGTAAGATAAGATAAATGCCACGCTCATGTCTGTACATATGGAGCTAAAACAGCTAGCCTGGCTCTGTCCAAAGAATTCAAAAAAGACTTGTCATATCTTATTTGTTTAATCCACACATAAAGGTAAAACCAGCAAGCTGAGCTAAGGTTTCACACCGTGACTTTCAATATTATTGTGTGTCCATGCATATTTCCAAAAATGTTCAAACTTTTGCTTTAAAAAGGCATAATATGTAGTATTTTCCTTAAAACAAAAACAATGTATAGACTAATACAAAAATAGTCCATGCATCTTCTTAAAACATCTTTCTTGGAATGCACATTCACGCAGATGTCCTACTCTCACCTTCCTCTGACCCACGGCTAACACACACACACACACACACACACACACACACACACACACACTAGGGGTGGGAATCACCAAAAGCCTCACGATAGGATATCGTCACGATACTCACAATACGATATCATGGAAATTTTAAACATATTGCAATAGTAATAGTGTATTACCTTTAAATGATGTCCCTTCAAATGAAGTCCCCAAAAGGAAACTAAGTGAACATCTGTTTTTATCTAAAAAAATAGTATCTCTTATGTACACAGATTGACTGAGTTATTGGCAATGAAGTAAATCTTAAAGTCTTCTGGCTCCCATATTTGACAAGAATGTATCCACTTTTACCTAAATGGAGCACTCTAAGGTATTAGTTTGTATGAACATACTGTACAGGCACACGCAAACTGTCTCACTCCGTCTCCCTCTATTGTTGGACTCGCTGTCGATTCACTGTATCCAAATAGATTCAAGTCTTTGATGTATCATTGTTGTCAGTGCTAACCAAATCACTGCTGTGCATGAAAGGAACCCCCTCGGGTCTTCAAAAGAGAGCAGACGTGTTCACTCTCTACCTTTTCTCAGATACCAGATACCAACGGAGGTGTTGAGAGTGAAAAGAGGAAATACATGGCTGTATGTTTAACAGGGCTTTTTGTGTTGTGCTAAGCTCCACGTTTATTTTCCTGTTTTGGAGTAAAAAAAAAGGGAATTTCATTTGTGTCACTTTGTTTTGCTGTTATGCCACTTCTTACAGCTCAGAGCCCCTTTGTTACTACAATAACCTGTTTGAAATGTATCTTACAGAATTTAAAGTGTGCGCAGTTTCCTCAAAGTGGATTCACTTTACCCTTTTCAGTTTGTGTTTTCACACCCAACAATAGGACTGACAAATGGAGATACCTCAAAAGCCTCCTCAAAATGACATGACCGATTTTCCACCTCATTTCACCACAACAAAGCTGCTATGATACCATTGTCACTGTTCACTTTTGTAGTGGCACATTCAGTTCTGTGATCCCAGTAGACATTTGGCTTTTATTGTGGCCCTTTTAGCCCCGTTTCCGCTCTGTGTTTTGTCTCAGTCTCTGCGTCCACCTCATGGCAGGGGAAGTGATGGTTGCCAGTGAGCGTATTAAATTGTATGGTAATCTCGCTGAGAAAAGGGCACACAGTGCAGTTATGTTCATAATGAGACGTGGAGGAAGTAGGCAGACCTCTCAGACCAGTGGGCTGCAGACATTTATCATCCCTAACACACGCTGGCTGAAGGGGTGAGGGTGAGAGAGAGCAACATGCCCTCTATTGGGAGCAACAAAACACTGCAGTAGGGAGTGGAAAATGGAAAAGAGCAAAGGCAAGAAAAAGACATTGAAGACGACACAAAACGACAGATTAAATAGAGAGCAAAGACAAGTTGTATTGTAGTGTTCAGCACTAAAGCCCTGATTGTTTGCAGCTTCATTGTTAAGCACAACTGTGTCTTGCAGATAATTGATTTGGCTGTAATTGTACACCATAAGCGTAAAGCACATAATCATTGCAGTCACTACTACCCCTGAGCCCAGCAAGAGACCCCACTGTGCATCTGTAGCACTCTGAATTTCTGTCTGAGAAAGAAACTTAAAAGGAAAAAAAAGAGAGTGAGGTATGGACTTCGGCAAGTCCACAGCCAAACACCTAAAAGTAACATACAATTACATGGAACTGCAAGTACGTGTTTGCACTCAGCAGTTCCTACATTTTGCGTTTGATGTCTAAGTTTGATGAAAACGAAATTGATTTCAAAGAGAACACATTTGCCTAGAAATTTGTAAACGGCACCCCATGAAAACATGGTTTAAAAAGTAAACATAATTTTTCTCCGGTAAAAGTTATTTCAAGTTTTTCTTGGTTATGTCATCAAAACTAATTTTGCAGGAATATTTGGCAATGCTTTTGACTATTTAATAAATCCCTTAGCAGATTTTGGAATTATTTATCTCTAGAGTACTTTGTACTGTAAGTAAATGTAATTAAAGTGGGGATTGTTGGGGGAAGATGGGATTGAGAGGGAGGGTAATGAGAGTTTGACATTTCCAAAAGATGGATGGCATGTCTTGATTGTATATTGAAAAATGTTGGCCATAAACATTAAAGGATAAGGCTGGCATTATTTCATATTTTCTAAACAGTCCACACATTCCATTATATTTATTATTGTAAATTAGGGGTTAAGACGCCGACCATGAATAGACGCATTACCAGTTCAAGTCCAACTGGGGACCCATCAAAAGACCAAAACTAACGGTGTGTTGGAGAACCCGTCTCTTAATACTTTCCGACTTCCAGATTCTGGCTTAGCTTCATGCCAATTTGTTCCTACTGAAAAAGTAAATCTTTAAAAACAGTGCACAAATGTAAAGTTTAATTTTTCAAGAAGGCTCAGTTATCTCCTTAAACAGCTGGGCACCCTAGCACCTGTGTAGCTCACCTGGTATAGCGTGTGCCCCATGTAAACAGGCTCAGTCCACTGTTTACAGTGTTACACTGATTACATTTAGTGTTGGTAGGATAAATTCCCAAAACATCATCAATTGTAATGTATTACATCTTAGTATATCTGTGTAACTCCTCTGTGTTCAAACTGAATTATATCTCAACAGCACTCACTGTGTGGCCAGATGCACACCGACATTCACCCCGAGCCAAAGCTTTTCAGTGACATTAGTATAATTCAGAACATTACCAACTGAAACAGAAAAAAACTTTCCTCCTGACTCAGAAATCCTATTTAAGGTTTTCACCCACACTGATTTTCAGCTTCCAAAACTGTTTTTCCTTACAGTTTTCTACCAGAGTAGGTCCTTAAATCTGCACTTTGAAGTGAGGCTAGCGTCTGAAGTACAAACACATGTTTGTTTTTTTTTGGGCTTGGCCAAAATATGTTAAAGAGAAACCTTGGATCTTATACCCCCTTTCCTCACACTTAGTTGGGGCTCTCTCCGGGCTTGTTTTAATTGTGCAACAACCAATAACATACTGCTTGGGACAAAAATAAAAGAGTATGGTATACATAAAAAATAACTTGATACCAAAGCCTAAGACATATGCATCTACCATCTAGTTTTTCTGTTTAACTTTTGTTGTTACTGCCATCTGTAAGAAGTCGTGTTACACAACACGAATGTTACCTACGTGAGCCCCTTCCCAAGTGTAATTGGATTTTTTCAGGACAGCATGCGTATCTGTGCGCGGTTGTTGTAAAAAGGTGTTGCATGGAGTTTGGACTGTGACAAAGAACACCTGAGGGAGAGGCAGCAGCTTGATCAAACCTGGCGCTCAGCAAATAAAATGAATTTGGAGGATTTTATTTTGCATTCATTGTTATTTCTGCTTTGTTTGCATCTCCATCAGCTGAGAGACAATTATTGGCTCAACCCTGGCAATCTCTGCAAGAGAAGCTCCATATTGCAAGAGGAAAAAATAAATTGCTTTTTTTGCCAACATCATGGTTCTGTGTGGATGTGAGAATGGATTTCAATACCGCCGCAGTTATAGTTTCATATTCATTGTGAGATGAAGGATACGTTGCTTAAAATAGCATATCCCTGTGTAACATCTGCATGTAACACAACAGAAACATTGTATATAATAAATGTTACATGTTTTCTTCAAACCTTATTAAAATGTCCAATTAATTATTCAACCCTTCTCACTCCCATTAGGTGGATGATAAAGACCAGTTTTTTCTTCGTTTTCCCTCTAGCTCTCGCTCATTCCACCTTCTTTAACCTGATTCTTCTCCCGTTTCCTCACTATTTTCTAACTTCTCTTTTCCCTCTTTGCCTCATGTCTCATTCTCTTTATACTTTCCTGTTCCACATTATTCCATGGTTTATTTTTTTGCTTTTTCCTTCCTTTATCTCATCTATTTCCCTGCTTCTTTCTCATCCATTTTGACTCCCCCTTCATTTCTGTCTTGCTATCCTTTCACTTGTGCCTTTCCGATTGCTTTTCGTTTTATCTAAATCCGCTCCTGACACGCAACTTCTCCATCTCTGCCCTTGCAGGGCGGAGGCACCAGGATACCAGCGAGTGCTGCAAGTGGACCTGGAGGTGAACGGGCTGATGATGACTCCGGGGGGGAGGGAGGTGACGTGGCAGGTGGAGTACCCACTCACACGCACCTTGACCAGTGAGGTGCCGACCCTCATCCGCCTGGCACCGCAGGACCTGGGTGGCATCGTGCCGCTAGCCATGGTGAGCTGTGGTTGGAAGCTTGTGTGTATGCAGACATTTCTCATTGTGGTACTGTAAAGTTGGGGTGTTGAAATTAATCATTGCATCGCAGATCTAGACAATTCTGCATTGATTATTGTCTACTGATGGTACTTACTTGTTGATTTTTCCAGTCAGTCAACAGATACAACAAAAAAGGGGAGTTCATATATATATATATGACTGCTTAAATTTGTTGATGAAAACCATGTGTAGAAATATATTACAATATTGAGGAGATAGCGCATTGTGGTGCATAGTGATATTGAATCAGGAGACCAGTGAATATTTACACCCCTACAGTAAAATCTGTATTTATTCAGGATTACACCATGACCAT
Organism: Etheostoma perlongum; assembly: GCA_026937815.1. Taxonomy (NCBI): domain Eukaryota; kingdom Metazoa; phylum Chordata; class Actinopteri; order Perciformes; family Percidae; genus Etheostoma; species Etheostoma perlongum. The sequence goes on along the minus strand of CM049386.1, from coordinate 15,754,535 downwards.
GGAAAATCCTGATTCTGTAATATTATACGGTATATTAGATATTATACTATATAATAAGATTATTATACTCATGCATTTATGTGTAAGCAGCATTTTACTGTTATAACTGGTTGAGGTGGAGGAAATTTTTAACCATTTTAACTAAGAACTACAACTAAGGATTATTATCCCTTACTGATTATATTCTTGATTAGGCGATTGATTGCTGGGTTTGTAAATATTTTAAAAACAGTGAGAGCTGATGTTACAATTACCCAAAGCAACACCTTCAATATGACTGTTTGGTCCAACCAATAGTTAAAACCTACAAATTCATTCAAAATATATAAAATTATCTAAATAATTCAAACAAAATCCTCAAAGAAGTTGGAACCATGAAAGGTTTTTGCATTTTAAAAAATGACTTAAAGGGGCGCTATGCAGTTCTGGCAATGTCTTCGCTGTTTTGCTTTTTGCTCGCAGGTTTCTTTATAGAGCTCCCCCTACAGCTTTGAAATAGATGTTTGGCAGCTCCTCTGTTTACTTGTGTCTGACTCCTCGCTCTTTCAGTCTGCCGTTTCCTCTTTCTCTGTTCCTCCGACAATGTTTTCCTAGCTTTCTGCTTCTTTTTTGCCGGCTCAGGCATTATGACAGTGTGAAAAACTCCATTGCTACCTTGTAATACCTTCAATATGTTTCACAGAAAAATCTTTAGTTCTAATAAGACTAGTTAAAAAAGATGTCAAATAATTGTATTGGAGTAAATATTTCCCTTAGAATTGTAGTAGAAGTGGCAAGAAAGGAAAATCCTCAAGTACATTCAATTTGATCTTAAGTGAATGTACTTAGTTATAAACCAACACTGGACCTGTGGCAACACAACGGAACCAAACTAGCACGATTAGACTAAAACAAGGTAATAAATATAGGTCTTGGTTACTAGGAATTGAGTGGATCTGTGAAGACCTCTAAGGAAAAACATACAGTGCAGCCCACAAGTGTTTGTTGTACTTCATTCCTCTGGCTCCATTTAAGCCCATTGGTTTTTAAAATGTAACAACTTTTATAGATTAAAGTGTCACCCGACCGTGTTTGAGGGAGTCTTTCTTGCATATTAACCCCATGACAATAATGCTAAAGATACAGACAAGGCAGACCAAGGATAATTATATAACCAAACCTTGGAGTGCGTTTAACTGGCGGAGTGAGTCAGCTGTCCTAAATCCAACTGAGCATGTTTTGCACACACTTAAGATGAGAATAGAGGGCAAAAAGAAAAGCATCACCAGAGGAAACCGATGTCTCCTGACAACTAGGCATCATACACTTCAGAGCTCATTTAATGCAAATATGGGTTTTTTACTGCACATCAAACAGAATGGCTTTATTTAAGCTGTTAACTTTTTAAATGATCGTCTATACCCACTATATTAAAACAAATGCTTAGAATTCCTGTTCATCTGATGTGGATATAAACACCCTCAAATTGAAGCTTAGACTCCACATTGTCATTGTTCCACATTACATGCAGTGTGAAGTTTATTGCTAACTTCCTAGCAATAGAAAGCAGAGGAAAAAAGCATAGTACATGAAGTAAACTAGCTACACAAAGATCCACAACCACATTGCATCCTATATTTCCAGTAGTTTGGGCTGTTACTTAGCAACGGCTTCTTCCACTTGTTGTAGAGCATTTAACATGTAACATTTATTCAAAGACTAAGACAGACAGTGAACAAACACAATCTTTCTATTTATATACACATAAAGACAATTATTAGACTCTATATTTGATATTGGATATGCAAGCAGACTAAACCTCTATCAATGACTAATACCTTATGCAAGAGTTGTTGGTGGCTGATTTACAGCGATATAACAAAGAAAAAGATCAAACAAAGTGCTTTTAGGGGGTGTTGTCGTTGGCACATGTGTGCACAAAATGTTCTACACATCTTTATTATTTATAACCAGTTACCACTAGACTAGGTGCAACAATATCTGTTGTCCGTGTTGCAAATGCAACACATACAGTAAAGTGAACCCATACAGTAAAGTACAGGCAACCTCCTTCTGGCTTCCCCTTAGCCCGTGTCTTGCACTCTTATTGGCTGGAGCTCCCTGGCAGAGTCCCCGACAGCTTCAGATATTGATGCTGTGTGTCCATTGTCATTGTTGTTTTCCCGCTTCCTATTCATTTCCTTGGGAGCAGCCGTGCAATGCATTCTGGTAACGTAGCGGGGGATATTGGAGAACCTGGGCATCGAGATGCCCGCTCCTCATTTGCATAAAGTTGAATTCAGCCAACTTTATGCAAATGAGGAGAAGCTTACTAGGAGAAAATTACTATTATCCATTGGTGCCAAGTATTTAAAACACAAAACTTGCTCTTTTTAATTGGCAGTAATCTGGTTTGAACATCTCTCAGACTTTGCTGACAGAGAAGTTAACAGAGTTTGGATTTAGACAGTCCAAACATGGGTGAATTGTAAAGTGGCTTAAGATTGCTAATTGTATGATGATGACAATGCAAATTGTTTTACAAAATGAAAGGAAAACCATTCAGTATGCTGCAAAGAGATAAGAATAGTTTTCATTTTCCTTGCTGATAATGACCCCGTAAAAATCAAATGCCCTCGAGTACTTCATAAATTGCTATTGTGACAATTTGGTGAGATTTATGGCTTCTGGTCAGTAAAGTAGCCTTTAGACTTTGACTATATTTTTCTCTGTCAATGTTGAAATGACAGTTTTTCTAAATGTATAAATAGATGAAGTGTTTAAATAGAAATACAACATTTTGAAATGTTACGTTTCAGATAGACTTACTGAAGACAGAGTGTCTTAAGTCAACAAGGACATCCTGATTTCATTTACACAAAAAAGACAACTTTGCTACTGTAATAATGCTAATGTGATAAACACCCATACATATTGTTCTTAATGATAGTCACAGTAGAGCAATATCATAAAAGCACAGGCAACAAAAATGAGAATATAAAACAAAAGCAATACCAATACTGAAGTCCATAATAAGATGGATAAAACCATAAAGATAAAGTCAATTAAAAGTGTCTTGAGACCAGATTGGATTATCTGACATCAAAGGCTTATTATCTTTGGTTGTTAATTATTTTAACATTGATTTGAAAATTGAATCGCCAGCTTTATTGCTGAAATGTGGGGCATTGTCGAGTAAGTGTCTTAGATAGAAATTTTAAAGACTTAGTGGGCAGTAAAGTATATTGATAACTTAACAGAACATAAACCAGCTAAATGTTTATCTGATGCATCAACAGCAGAAACAAGGAACAGCCACACAGCTCTGCTGCAAACACAGCTCCAGTTCACATGGCTCGATAATCGTATTTGCTTACCCTCACTCAGACAAACAGCTGTGAACTTGCACTTATTCTTATTGACCGACTCATAATCACAAAAGATGATAAGGTTGGACAAATGATAGAGGAAATAAATAGGTTTGTAGGGGGAATATCGGAACAACAGGAGGCGAGTGATGGAAATAGGAAAATCTCTTGTGTGTAGGTTTCTATATGCTGAGATACATAAAGATCAGCAGGGGGTTTGTGGATTTGAAATACACTGAATTACCTGAAATGAACTGGGACCCCATGCAGCATTTTTTGTGCTTCATCCTTCCTAATGTGGGAAGATTTTGCAGTGTAAAAACTGAAAAACAAGCTTTGATAAAAGTTGGACAATTCAAATTTAGAACATAAAGTTTAACTGTAAGTTTTTCCAACTTACACTTTTTTTGTTAACTTGTAATTTTACATCATCGCAACCTTGTTTTATTTAACACGTTTGCTCTTTGTGACTGATGGCCAAGTAGAAGTAACTTTACTTTGCTCTTTGTTAAGTCAATGTAACTTCAAATCAAACCATGGAACAGCAACCTTTTGTACAAGTAAACAATTAAATAGCTTTGCAAATATTCAATTTATTTTATTATCTGTCTAGTGAAGCACCAAAAACAGAGCATTTGATGTGGTTTGAGATGCTCTCCATATTTTGTTATTAAGAAATGAAGATCATTCATGGTTGACGACTTCAGTAAATTAAATGATATTTCACTGTTGTGCACATCAATAAGGTAATACAATTAAACAGTCTGCTTTGTAGTTTTAAATCAGATAAACATTAAAGACTGCAGCTTTAACTCCACATACATCCTTAGATGTTAATTCTCATCCAAGCACTGAGACATTTGATGTCCTACCTGAGAAGACCATACACAACTTCTAAAAAATCACCTTTGCACAAATTGCTAGATGTATGATGTGATTTGTTGTTGCCGTTTTCATGATGCCAACTGTGCTAAATTCCTCTGTAGCCGTTTCATTTTTTATCATTTTTAGGGCCCGAGCATCAACAACATTGGTCCCTATTCACTTTAAGAAAAAGAATCATAGAAAAATAAATAATGTCCTGGCCGAAAATAATCAGTACCTTTTCTATTAAGTTTATAGACATTTCTGGTAATCCAAAAACGGAAACACAACTGTGAAAACCTTTGACAGAAAATGTATTCATATTAACATAGCATATTGGCCGTATTTCAAGGGATTTTTCTAACAGTGTTGAAATTGATAGGATGATGATGATGATTATTATTACCATCATCTTTACAATTTTGGTTTATTAATCGTTGAATACACTGTACCTCTAAATAGTACATGTTTTAAAGGCAGATTCAGAGTCAGCAGAGAGTTTGAATGTTAGTAGTTGACATCAATCTCTGCCTTTGCAGCAGAACTTGTAGGTAGACACCAATCATTGCTGGCACTCTACAGAGCTCGTCTGTTCAATAAAACTCATCTGATCCCTTATGGCCTACACTCCCACAGAGAAGCACACACATGCACACACTCATTCAGTATCTGCCTGCCTAACATGAAGACAGGACTTATTTCTGTCTTGACTTGACAGCTGCTGTAAATGTCCATTAGTATGTCTGACTGAAATTGTGACAAGTTTGCTATAGCACCACTGAAGAAAGGTTAAAGGTAAGAGAGAGCAGGAGAAGGAGAGCTGAGTCTAATGAAGGAACAAAAAAAAGCAGCTTTAGACAGAAAAATAAATTGTGAGGGGTTTGGCTAGTCTACATAATAACCTGCCAAATAATGTGTTAATTTGTTCTGTTGACATGCTGGCTCCTAGTGACCGTATTCTATGCGAGCAAAGAAGATGGATATTTATGGCATTCAAGCACTGGATATTTATCATGCAACAATGGACAGAGAATATTTAATGTATTATTATCATCTTCAGAACAGAAAAAGAGAGATTGTTGCACTATGAGAAAGGTACACTTTATATTGGAACATTCATCAAGTGGAAGTAGGAAAGAGGCTGAAAACTTCAATTGATTTAAAGGAGAATTCCGGTCAATTTCAACACGTAGCTCTGTTTGGAAATTTGGAGTGCTGTCATTAGCAAGAAAAATGAAAACTATTGGTGTTAATAACCGTGTTATCCTCCTATTAGCATTAGCACCCAACAGGCTTAAACAGGGCAAGTTTAAAACGTGTTTTTAGCCTCTTAACATGTTCAAAATGTCATTAAAAGTGCCTACCCATGTGCAGTGATTCCTTCCGAGAGAACAGCGAATCTGACTTCTGTAGATGTGACAGAAAGACATACGAGTTGTGTTAATCCATACCTGTGTTTATTTCCTGTTTCCGGTGAAGTCCACACTAGTCAATTATCAAACGCATGCAATCCAATACTCCAAAATACACCACAGTGTCACATTTTAGCTTTCATTTAAGATTGCTAGTGCAGTTAACAAGGTGCAGCTTTACCTACTGTAGCTGCAATCCTCAGCTACAACTGATAAACAATCCAATTTATAAATCTCTAACATTACACTTATACAGTAACGGCTTATAAAAAAGGATGAAAAGGCAATAGACAAAAAATGTTTGTTAAGTAATGATTTTGCTTCTTTGTTTGTTATTACAATACAGCACGTAGTATGTGCACGTGTCTTTGTTCAGGGATGCAAACAAATGTGTGATGAAAAAAGAGAGTGACATTTCTGTTACCGTGAAAGGAAATGATTTGAAATGCTTTAACTGTGAAGGCTCTAAACTTAATTCACCATTAACTAGATTTGGCAAAGCATTACACGTTCATCACTCAGTTGTGTTGTAGGCAGATGTCTTGAGTGATCGCCTTCCCTTTAATTGTCTGGGACTTTAACTCCATGCTACCTTTGTTGATGGACCTAAACATTAGCTAGTACTGGTGCTAACTAAAATCGTTATAATCGGTTGACGTTAGCAGCATAACTTGCTAATATGCTAATATTATTTCACAGAGCCAAACTAACTTAACTTACCTTTTACAACTAAATTTCCAGCCATTCGCGTGACCTTTGTCTTAAAGGCAGGATCCACCAGCCCGTCAACCAAATATTGCCTAAGGCAACATAAAGAACAAACTTCTCAGCTGTTTTTTTTTAAGATGAGTACATTTTGAGGATTCATAACAGATTCCATAGTTTGTTCAGGTGATTTATACTGTAGTGTATTTTTTACAGAGTCTGTAACCTTAAATGAATACATTGAATAGCCTCACTTCAAACAAAGAAAAAGATCTTACTGAGACATTGCCGCCGCTGCACACTTTTTCCTGCTTTTATTAAACTAAAGCGCTTTATGACATCATATGCCATGCCTGTTTATATTTTTCACTTTTAATCTACCAAATAAACAATATAAACTTGGAACCAACAAGGCAGACTACAGAGAGACAGTAAAAACGTTTCATTAACAAGCTTGAAAGTACATGCAGAGAGCAAGCATCCGCCCATACATTTTTAAATCTCCATCTCTTGCCAAGCCGTCTCTTTTTTCACTCATTAGAGACAGTGGCTGCCACAGCTCTTTACACTACATCCCAAATGCTATCATTAGCTTTTTATTCATTGCCTCGGGAAAAAAAAAACTCCATTTCAAACTCAATAACAGTCGCTTTGTTCTCACAGTCCCATAGCATTATAATCACAGCCATTAGCAGGAAGCTTACCAATTCTTTTTGGTTGGATAAAGGCGGCTTTATCTAGAACAATAAGGGTTTGGCCAAATTGCAGCTTTCTCCAAATTGACTCCACACCAGCATCTAACATATAGTGATAGACTAAAACAACAAGAATACATAAGAATTAGTAAGAAGTTGTGTCCTCTGTGGGCACCAAGAAACAGAAAAAGAAAGACATCCTCATATCTGTAATTTAAACACAGTGCTATTACAGCATCAGGGCAGGCCAGCGGTATCCAAGCAGGCTGCCATCAGTCACACTGTCACGCTGTCAGGAACTGGATTTGAAAATGGCCTGGCAGAGCACTAATAGGCTGTGCAGTGCGGCTATCCACTGGCATACTAAGTGTCTTCAAGGCAGCATTAGCCATCTGCATGCAGCTGTAATGCCCCTTATAGCTTAATTAAGTCCTCTTGTGTATATATGGGCCTCTGATTCACTGCTCTCTCTTTCTCCTGTGCATTTTGACAAAATGAATTCTTCCTTTTGCTTTCACCCCTGGTGGATTCAGCCTTATGCACCAGGCTCGTTTCTTATCCCTGGTCTTGACTATTCTATACTGCAAGTCTGAGAGAGAGAGACAGAAAGATGAACAGAGAGAAAGAGAGAGATCAAAATAAGGAAATTTTTAGGGTTCTTTATTTTACTCTAAAAAACTTCTCTCTCAGTTACAAACATGCCTGCATTAGAGCCAGACTGATACCTGAGTTTTGAGGCTGATACCTCCAATAATTGTCTGACATAAAAAAAAAATAAAGAGATTTGATAAGATCCCTTGATAATGGTGACACTATAACACCTCTGTGGTATTTCAGAGTTTCCTGTGGAATGAGAGGGTTGCTGTGGGGGCAATAGTCATTTTCCGACCGGAGGGACCCAATAACCTTTCATTTTATCTTTTATAAAGCCTATGTATTTATGTTATATCTCACAATGCATTTATGTTGTATGCAAAGTATTATTGCGCCTCACCGTTCCACTGTACTGTCTTGTTGGCTACATATTGTTTTAAGTTGATTGCAGCTGTGTATTGCCTTGGGGATAATAAATTATCTTCACTTGTTAGCGAACAGTTCCTTATTTGCATAACCAGCAAATGCAGAGGGACATTATCATTTATTTTGACTTACATTTATTTCTGACATCTGACAACTGTAGTTTCATTATTCATTTTGAGAAAATGTGCAGATACTTGTGAAAATCCACAATCCAATGTATCAATTGGACTCCTGCATACATTAGAAACAAGAGGCTTGCCCATTTTTGTTTAAAAACTTTGGCCAAGCTGCATTTAAGCTATTGCTCATTTGCTCCACTGCAGTTACTCTGTGGCCAGACTAGAAGTTGAGGCATCTTCCAAGTGTGCACAATTGTAACTGTGAGCATGAAGCAGTGTTGCACAGGAAGTGCAACACTCCCACAATGAATAACACAGACACACACCCCATTTGTGTGTCCTCTGTACTGCACTTACAAACTTTGTTTCACTTCTGCCACCCAACATATCTCTTCCCTCTCTGGCCCAGGATGCAGCTTCTATGTCAGTCAGGCTTTAGTGTGAAGCTAAGCCGGTCCATTCTGTAATTTGTTGTGCGTTTGTTTATTTTTTTTGCTGGCTTGCCTTCCATCACCCTTTCCCCCACTGTCAGTCTGGCTTGAGAATCTTCTATCAAGCCTGCTGGGGCCAGAGTTCAGCACAGTGCGGCTCTGCTGGCTTATTCTAATCAAATGGCCCCGAGAAACAGAAAAGGAGCCCTCAGAATATGGACAGGCCGATTTACCACTGCTGACTTTGGCATTTCCTCGTCTGATGTTAAAGGGTGAGAAAGTATGAGGAGGAAAAAACACAGGCTTAATATTTAATCTCACTAAAAGTATTCAGTGCTCACAGTACACAATAACAAAATCCAACAGATTGTCAAGCCAACAGGTTACGTGATGAATCAATATCTAATTAATGAGGAGAGTATAAATCACTGCAGGTCCTGATTTAATAATCAATCCTGGTATTTCTTTCTCCTGGTCATGGCAAAAAATACCCCCAACTCTTTATTTGCTAATACTGCAATTATAGCTGCTTTGCCAATTATGTTTAATCAGTAGAGACACGGGAGTTGCCTATTCAGCATGTTTTTTCCTAACTTTAGCTTCAACTAACATGTTTTTTACTTTTTATTTAATAGGCAGTGAATGTGCGAAAGAGACAACATGATCTTAGTAAAATATTTTGTAAATTATTAATCTGCACTCTACACCACACGTAAAAGTTCTCTCAAACCTGGTAAAAAAGTTCAACAGCTGCACCTGAAAGGACTGACTTTTCTATCTTTTTTTGGCTGTTTCTAACACATCCCTCGTCATTTCAGTAATCAGCACCTTGCTCCAGCTTCTCTGACATTGCAGTGCATTATAACTTGGCTCCTGTGCCTTTTTCCCAAGCCATAACCATAAAGAGATTATCTTCTATGAACACCGCTCTCCCCGCTGTAAAAAATAAAAAAGTAGGGAAAGAAATCCTGCAGAGAGTTTGATTCCCCTGCCCTTGCTTTCATGTTATCTCCTGCTATAGGCTGTCAGATGGTCGTATGTATGTGAGTGGCAGGAGAACACTGTGTAAGTGCTGGAGGGAATTGACTTTTTATTGATAATTGATGTGAACTGAATAGCTGAGAGTGCTGCAGCGGCAATATAAATCCTACTCACAAGCGCTAAAGGCCAACATAGAACAGGACCGGTGAGCTTATTGTCAATGCCAGCCGGTTAGTGAATGCTTGAGTTGTGGTTCCCCGTGGTTTTGAGGCATCTGTTCAGTCAATGAATAATAAATTGCTGGCCAGTGTTAACCAGTGGTGAGGGCCCTGATCTAAGCTAAACAAATCTCAGACGTCTCCTTCCCCTGCTTCTCTTTTGTTTTTGTGTTATTAGTCTTCCCTGCTGTCACCTCTTGAGCAACAGTACACTGGTACAGGGCGTACTGTAGCCATTCGCCAAACTTTACACACATAAGGTGGTTATGTGACTGCTTATATTTAGCAACAATGATGAAATATATGGATATGTTGTTGCCTTACAGTTCTAGTCCAGTTTGAAAAATGATTGGTCTTCTTAGCTTGCAGAGCACAGACTAACTGCACAAGAGACCCACATTTTCAGATGGTCTCGGTCTAGTTGTTCAGTCTGCATTAGAGTTTGATTGACAGCTTTCACACCAGCCCAAACACACTGCATTGTTTAAACAGGTACTGTAAGCACCACAAGTGTCCTCCCTCAGTCTAAAGAAATGCAGGTCAGATTAAATGGCAACTTAAAATTTCCTAATGAGTCGTAATTATTTTTTTCCTGTATGTGCTTGTGTTTGAGGATGTGGAGTGTGTGTGTGTGGTTATGGATAAATCCAGGCCATAATGCCTTTAATGGCCTGTGCTTGGTGTCAGTAGTTTAAAATAGTGGCAGTTTCCAGGATCAAAATGCCCTCATGCAGACTGGGAGACAAACAAAAGTAATTTCAAACACCCTGTATGGCCACCCAGTCAACATATCTCAGGAATATATTGCACAGAGTTATATACCTTTGATTCTCCAGTGTCTGTCCTGTCCTTGAGTTTGCTGACGTTCACATACTGTACGCTGACTATTCTCTAAAAATGTGCTTTTGTAGGTTGTCTGCTACCTTACACATCATTCATCCACAACCATATCAGCCCCCACACGCTCCATCCTTTTAGCCCCGCTGCACAGAAGCGTAATGGCTTTTTATCGATTCGTCACTCTCTCGCCGTCTTTCTTCTCTTTTCTTTCTCTCTTCTCTGGACTGCAATGAGAGGTTGTTAAGATAAGGTGCTGCGTGAGGCAGCAAGGGTGTGTTTGCATGTGTGTCATGTGTATGTACTGTGTGTATGCATATGCATGTGTGGGTTGGTGTATAATGTATGTAGCATATACTGTACGTGTATGTGTAGGCTAATACAGTAATACAGCCATTTGGAGACAGGTGTTTATCTGCATTGCATAAAAAAAGCCTCCATGAATAGGACATGCATTTCAGCCCGACATAACCCCAGGAGAGGCCTGGTGAGAGGTGGGCAGATGTCACGGAAAACACATACTGCCTTTTGTGCCTTGTGTGTCACTCCAGCTTTCTTGCCACATTTCACTTAACCCCAGCCAAGAAACTGTTTTTGGATTTGTATCTGAGCTCATTCAATAATTCTTAGTGGCACCAACATACATACACTCTATAACACATGTCAAAGCTCAATTCATTAAAGGAAAATTCCAGTTGATTCCAATGTAGCAGTTTGGAAATTTGGAGTGCTGTCAGCAGAAAGAAAAACGAAAACTATCGGTGCTGCCTACACCGTGTTATCCTCCTGCTAGAGTTAGCACCCAACAGGCTTAAACAGGGCACATTTTAAACATGTTTCTAGCCTCTAAACATGTTCCAAATGTCATTACAAGTGCCTACCCACGTGCAGTGATTCCTTTCAAATGAACACAGTGAATCTGACTGCTGTAGATGTGAAAGAAATGCATGAAAGTTGTGCTAATTCAGCTGTGTTTAGTTCCTGTGTTGATACTGCAAGGAATGCTTCGGGACCGTCTACAAACTACAACAACAAAAAGAGATACAAACATATTTTCAAAAATAAGCATATGCTTATTTTTTAAAAGTAAGTGCTGTAGTACAACTAGCAGGAGACAAGTTGGAATTGGGGTAAGTTTGGAGACACTACCTTATTTAATCATTAAATTGATAACCTACATATTATTGTTTTATTTTTTTAACTCTTTTATGTGTTGCTGTTTTCTGTGTTGGATTTTGGTTACGCTTGAAGTGAAAAGAAACACTTCCCATCACACATACCACAGCTCAGGTTTGTTTGAGTCATTCTCTGAGATTGTGCTTTGAGTAACTTGTTTTTCTAACCTTTAATGGTAAAATAAAAAGGTTGGTAGCCAAGGTTATATAGTTTTGCATTTTTCATAAATTTTTCATTTGATTTTGTTTTGACTTTTTTGCTTTTATATTCAGTTTAGTTTTAAATAGTTTTTTAAGCGGAAAGGTCAGAAAAAGTAATAGTGTAATAATTCAACAAAAACATCATACAATTTTAGAATTACATACATACATATGTATTCACAATGTGTTCAACAACACCAAATGTACACATGATGAGCACAAATATGTAAACAGTCTACACAAGACGCCGCAGTAAGTGCAAAATGTCTGAGTGATGTATCCTGGGAAAAAACCTAAATAGCCAAAGAAGACATACTGTACATGAACGGGTGTTTTAAACTTTGGTTCGGGTAAAGTGGCAAACTTTTTGAAGTTAACTGACTCACACAGTTATGTAGACATCTCAGTATCAATACACAAAATATGAACCCACACTTTCTCATGCTTTTGGTGTTCCTGCGTATTTACCGCTGGTGAAAGCCCTCCTGTAGTGTTCTCTGTCCTGCTGTTGTCTCCGTCATGCTGCTGGCCCTATGTATCCATACATCCATGCCCTGTATTGGGTTTAGTTCTCCTTTACTTTGTTAAGGTAAGCTAGGTTAGCCTCCTTGTGAGCACTTCTCAAATGTACTTTCAAATTTGTGGTATTTTTCCTTCAATAAAAAGTCCACATATTTTACCACCTTCCACTGTAAGGCACTTGCTTTTATCCGACACAGTCCTAATCAAATAGGACTCTGACGCTGGCAAGGTGATTGTTCAATTTGACATTGAATGTTGTAATTTCTGGGTAAAGGAAACTAGTATATTGTATTCAGACCCCTTTAAAACTCTTTGTTTCATTGCAGCCTTTTTCCAAAATCAAAAAAGTTCATTTTATTTCTCAGTAATGTACACTCAGCAACCCATCTTGACAGAAAAAAAAACAGAAATTTAGAAATTTTTGCATATTTATTAAAAAACAAAAACTGAAATATCACATGGTCATATGTATTCAGACCCCGTGACCCTCATTGTAACTCAGGTGCTGTCTATTTCTTCTGGATGGTTCTACACCTTCATTGGAGTCCAGCTGTGTTTGATTATACTGATTGGACTTGATTAAAGCCACACACCTGTCTATATAAGACCTTACAGCTCACAGTGCATGTCAGAGCAAATGACAATCATGAGGTCAAAGGAACTGCCTGAAGAGCTCAGAGACAGAATTGTGGCAAGGCACAGATCTGGTCAAGGTTACAAAAAAATTTCTGCTGCACTTAAGGTTCCTAAGAGCACAGTGGCCTCCATAATCCTCAAATGGAAGGCGTTTGGGACGACCAGAACCCTTCCTAGAGCTGGCCGTCCGGCCAAACTGAGCTATCGGGGGAGAAGAGCCTTGGTGAGAGAGGCAAAGAAGAACCCAATGGTCACTGTGGCTAAGCTCCAGAGATGCAGTCGGGAGATGGGAGAAAGTTGTAGTAAGTCAACCATCACTGCAGCAATCCACCAGTCGGGGCTTTATGGCAGAGTGGCCCGAAGGAAGCCTCTCCTCAGTGCAAGACACATGAAAGCCCGCATGGGTTTGCTAAAAAACACCTGAAGGACTCAAGATGGTGATAAATAAAATCCTCTGGTCTGATGAGACCAAGATAGAACTTTTTGGCCTTAATTCTAAGCGGTATGTGTGGAGAAAACCAGGCACTGCTCATCACCTGTCCAATACAGTCTCAACAGTGAAGCATGGTGGTGGCAGCATCATGCTGTGGGGGGTTTTTGCAGGGACAGGACGACTGGTTGCAATCGAGGGAAAATGAATCCACAGGGATATCCTTTCCGAAAACCTTTTCCAGAGTGCTCTGGACCTCAGACTGGGCCGAAGGTTTACCTTCCAACAAGACAATGACCCTAAGCACACCGCTAAAATAACGAAGGAGTGGCTTCACAACAACTCTGTGGCTGTTCTTGAATGGCCCAGCCAGAGCCCTGACTTAAACCCAATTGAGCATCTCTGGAGAGACCTGAAAATGACTTGTTTACCATCCAACCTGACAGAACTGGAGAGGATCTGCAGGAGGAATGGCAGAGGATACCCAAATCCAGATGTGAGAAACTTGTTGCATCTTTCCCAAAACGATCATGGCTGTATTAGATCAAAAGGGTGCTTCTACTAAATACTGAACAAAGGGGAATACTGACCATGGATATTTCAGTTTTTGTTTTTTAATAAATATGCAAAAAATTTCTAAATTTCTGTTTTTTTCTGTCAAGATGGGTTGCTGGTGTACATTACTGAGAAATAAAATGAACTTTTTTGATTTTTGGAAAAAGGCTGCAATGAACAAAGAGTGAAAAATTTAAAGGGGTCTGAATACATTGTCTATAGCATAGACTGTATAAAACTGGTCTATGGTTGGAAATTTCAACTCTGAAAGATATAACGTTATTTGCTCCTTGAAAGACATTGCCAAAGACGAAAACTAAGGACATTTACTCAATCTTATTTTAGTTTTGCAGACAGACATTACAGTTTTAGTTATCATTTTTTGAAATGCCTCGTTTTTATTTTTATTTCAGTTAACATCAATGTTTTTTACCACCTAGTTTATGTTATTTTGTCTGTTTTTGTTAATGATCATAACCTTGATGGCAGCACATGGTCCACCTGCCCATAGTTTTGTTCTTCATTTCAATGCTTGGGCAAAGAAAAAGAATTTTAAGATTGTTTTATTAAACCTCAGCCTTTTGTTGGACCGTAGTTGGCATTATTTTGGGGTCTTTCTGTAAAGTAAATAAGAAAGCAACATTAAATTGCCACCTTTGGTAGAGAGGGATAAAAACATTATTATAACATTATTATATTATGAGTACAAAGACTATTGACAATCCTGAATGAAATGAAATCCAAATAGATGTCAGCGAGAGCTGTCAGAATAATGTGATGTGCAAAAGAAACAAGGCAGAAAAGGTCTCTTATTAATAGGCTTTGAATTCCTTCATATAGTGGAACTTTAAAGGATAGATTTATTTTGCAAAAGGAGCATGAGGGTGAAGAAACAGAGCAAAACAGTGAGGAACCAGTTTTGATGAACAAAGAGCTGTCTGGAGAACAGTTTTATTTTGCCTTTCAAAGGTTTAGGCGTCTTAGTAGTCTTTTATTGCAACTAAGCTGTGATGAACAGGATCCACTGTTACAGCATTTCCTCTGTACATACTGAGAGCTCAGGGATTACCAGACCTTGTCTTAATTGATCTTATTATCTTCTTCCTCCTCCTCTATAAGGCCTTCAATTCTAAAGTGCATCTTGTGATAACTCTTTAATGCCTTTAATTTGACATAAAGTACTATTGTCAACATTGTTATCCCCCCCCCCACTAACAGGAATCCCTCTCATCCACATCCACTACTGTATCTACACATGCGGCTGGTGCTGATTTGACTGGATCTGAGCGCTCTGCTGTGAAGCTAACATTAATGGGATCGCCGTTTGCAGAGTCAGACTGTACCTAGTCCCGCATTGCCAGACCTTGCTCCACAGGGCTGCAAACAAGGGTCTGGCAAGTCCACACAGCAATTGGGGACGGGAGAAAAACGTGCTCTGGTTTTTTGGCATTTTTTAAACAAAACAGAATCGTCTTAGGTGGAGCTGGGCGCCGTACGGAGCAACGGCGCCTCTGCAAAATAGCCTTGGGAAGGAATTTGTTTTGGTGGAGCATGTGTACGGCGGCAACAGAGAAATCCTGGAAGTGGAACATAATGTTCCACTAAAACAAGTTCCTTCCCGAGGCTATTTTGCAAAGGAGCTGTTGCTCCATACGGCACATAGTCCAAGACGATTGTGATTAATTTAAAGAAGTGCCAATATACCAGAGGATGTTTGTCTCCCATCCCAGAATGCTGTGCAGACTAGCCGGACCTTCCCCCACACCAGCTCTAGCTCTGTGGAAGAAGGTCTGGCAATGCAAGACTAACTGCTAACATAAGGAGAAAACGTGTGGATTTTTTTCCTTTTAAAAGTTGATATGTACAACAACATTCCTCACATTATTTTTCATTTATAGATATAACCCACAAAATGTCATCTCAGCAATGTTGAAACAATTCCTCAATTATTTGATTAGTTAGTCAACAGAAATATCTAGATCTAAATGTTTAAATAACTTAAAACATTTGCTGTCACACGTCATTTCATAGATATACATATATATACTATATATTTTGGATTGTTGAAAACCAGTTTTGCTTTAACCTTAGCAGCAAGGCTTCGGACCAATACTAAAAATTGAAAGCATGTTATTTGTACATATGTTGCTATTCATCATACTGTAAACACACAGTTTAGTATATTATATATCTTAGATATTCTGATCTTAAATTTCATATACTGAACCAACACTCACTAAGAATTGCTGGCAAAAATGAAATGTTCTTCCGTTCAGCTTGAAAACAAATGGGGGATTGAGCTTTTACTGTTTGTGGTTCAAGTGCTACTTTGAAAAACATGCAAAAAGCTTGTGTGTATACATTTTGACATTTCTTAGGTTGTTTTATTTGCTATTTTTGTGCACTTAGACTGACTCTTCCAGGTCATATAAAAATATGATTTATTGTGTAATATTTGTATTGTATTTTACTTTAGTCATTATTTGTTTTGTGTTTTTATAAAAGCACTTTTGGTTAGTGGTTTGAAAAGTGCTAGAGTGAGGAAACATTTACCTGTTTATTACAGAAAACATAATTATATAACTGCAAGTGTGTTTCTAGGTGTGTGTATGTGTGTGTGTACTCTCAATCATCATTACACTTAATGTGGCTTTTCAAGACATTTGGTAGGTCACAGAAGTGACCTCAAGGTAATATAGTTACATTTTGTAAAATATGAGCTGCACTCCGAGCTTTCAATAAATGTGAGTAGCACCAAGGGTATTGCTTTAAGGAAGAACTAATCTTCCCCTAAAAACAATCCTGAAAATCCTGTCTTAGCATATACAGTAAAGGAGAAGGTGAATAGTGGAGGGAACAGCAAATGGCGTTAGCACAAAGGTATCAACAGGGTAATAGTGAGAAGTGAAGGGCTGCAGGCTACATCTGTAATTAGATGGTACCACTTTGCTGGTAGCCAACCAGCTGATCAATAAGCCACTGATGATGAGACATGAAGGAAACAGCTGATAAATACTAATGCAATGTTATATTATATATTATAATGGGAATTATGATATGGAAATAAAAAAATCTTTCTAAAAAATATTGTTCAAACGCCAACTTACTGGTTGTCTTACATTTGTTTTCCCCGCTTTTGTGTTCTTTGTCTTAGCTAACATAGTTTAATTGAATTAAACACGCTTATAAAAACTCTACGCAGCTGTTTAATTTACATGTTGTAGGTGTGTATTTAAGCAGGAATTGAAAACAAAGACATATGATCATGTTCCCATAATTATGGAGTATTACTTTGAAACTAATGATCAAGACAAAATGTTCCTGTCAGTTATATTTGCGTATTACAGATATACAGTATCAATTTATATGTCTGCCAAACTGTGTCTTAATTATAGACAACCAACCCAACTCAGTAATTTCCACAAATGCCCAAAAACAATGTAAATTGTAGTAAGCCCTCTAGCAGCCATATTAATTATGACCCTTGTCCGTTGGGAGTCTTGGTCACATTATTATAGAGCCATTAAATACACATGGGGAGGAGATCAGGGTGGAAGAACGGCTCAATGGCTCAACTGACGTCCTCTGCTTAAGTGTAGCATTGTCAAATTGCATGAGCTGGCTTTGTCCACAACGTCTGAACATTTTGAAATGCCCATAGACAGAGATATTACGAGTGTGACGGTGAATGAAGGAGGACCTAAAAGCAGAGGACAGCAGAAAAAAAGAGGATTTATTCAGCAAAACAGAGTCCTAGCAAAATACAAAAACTAAGAAACTGGGAAAAATAAAGACCAGAGCACTGGGGCTGAAAAACTCACGGGGAAGGTAATTTGCAGGGAAGACAGCCAATGGGGATACAGGCAGGAACACATAACACGCCAACAGGAACAAGGATCTGACACAAGACAAAGAAAGCACAAGGACTAAATACAGGGGGCAACGAGGTAACAAGAGGCAGTGACAAGAGGGGTGGGAAACAGGTGGAAAACATCAGGTATTCACAAGAGCGGGAAGACACAGGAAATAAAACTAAACGGAAGACTAGACAAAAACCCGACTTCAAAATAAAACAGGAAACAGAACATACAGACACTCAGGGGAACACCAGACCGGACGGGACCAAGACACAAACACAAGACCAGGGAGGGAACACATAACGAGTGTGTCAAAAATGTTTTGATTTATTTTGCCTGTAACACGGCAAGAAATAGACCCAATCTGTAGTGTTTAGATTTTTTCTTCTCTTAATTTCCAGCAGTATAGGCATGGGAAGTGCATTGCTGCATCCACCAGTTAAAAACAATGGATTTGATTTGCAAATGAAAATGGTGTACGTGTTTATTTGCATATAGAGCGGGGAAGTGAGATCTTATCAAAAGTGGTCACTCAAGACGCTTGAGGAGACGCATGTCAATGCCAGGTCTGAACAAGGCCTGTCTTGTTAGCATTAACACTGATTTCTGTCTTTCTGTTTTCCCCTTGCAGGACACTGAGATCCTTAACACAGCTGTCCTCAATGGGAGAACCGTCGCCGTGCCAGTAAAGGTGGTCACTGTAGGACCAGACGGAACAGTCTCCGATATAACAGAGTCAGTGGAGTGCAAGTCCACAGATGAACAAGTTATCAAGGTTAGTGGGGGATGGGTTTTAATTTTTTTCTAATTTGTCTTTATTGTTTTACTGCTTCATGGTAAGCGTTCTAGTAGTCCGTGGGTGGGTGTGCAGAATAGACAAAAGGTCGTTGTGGTGAAGAAGTGGTTTGTGCACATTAGTCCAGGACACAGAGGCTGACTTTCCTCCAGCAAAACAGGGCCTGGCTTTTTCTTTTTTGTTGAAATTATATGCCAGCTTCTTCTCAGGTCACAAATCGGAAATCCTAGTTTTCATTGAACATGCTGCTGAAAGTTTCCCTGCAGTTGTGCTTACAGCGTACAGTATGAGCTCCTGGCCCAGTTGTGCAGTCCTTCTTCATTAGATTCAGATTCATCAAAGAACACAAACTTTATGTTGGACACATAGGCGCATGGTCATAGAGACAGCATATATTTGGATTATTATTTTTTAATGCCATTCTCATTTTTCCATCAAGAACACCAAGTGACTATGAAAGGAAATCTTAAAGAGAATTGCAATTAATATGAGCAGTGTTTCTAGAGAGAAGGAGCAGAATATAAAAAAGTTAGCTGTATTGGAAAAAAAGACTACAAAATAAAAAAAATAAACTACAAGGCTTGGCTTGTTTTTGATCATCTTCTAAGGGGACATCTGTACTTCCTCATCTGATATGAAGGAGCCAAAATTCAAGAAGACAGTAGCTCAGATTCATATTGGACAAAATTGCAACTCCAACCTCCTTCTGATCATTTTACTTGCCTTAAAATAGCACAGGATTACACAGGATTGTTTTTAATCTACGAAATTCAAAACCACTAGTATAATCCAGTAAGTAAAGGTGGTATGTAGGACCTTTTGCAACTTTAGATTTAATATCTGACCTTCACCATGTCCCCATTGTATTACGCTTAAGAGGAAATGAACTGTTTGTTCTTGATTGTGAGTATGTGTGAGAGAAAAAGAATAGTGTTGCAAGTGTGTCTGTGTTATATTGAGGAGCTGATTTGTGTACTGTACATACATATCAGAGAGAAGAGAAAAAGCAGATCTCTCAAAGGGTTTAATTATCCACTGAAGAAGTACCACACATTGTGACGCTGACCTCGGTAGGGTACTCCCCAGCCCGCCCGTCTAGTTTTGGAACAGTAAGCGCTACCCTTCCTCTCTCCACCATATTTCAAAGGAAACCCAAAATAAAACCTTTTTTGATCAGGAGGCATCTCCATCCTCCCTCACTGTTTCAATAAAACTTTGAGAAATAAGTCCTTCTGGTAGCACAGACCATGGTGAACTTGACCTGTAAATACCCTAAACCTAAAATTGTAAAGAACCATATTGGTGGCTTTTCTTCATTTTACCCCACCACTACCAATTGTATCTATTGGGCATTACTAAACCATTTTCATAACATTTCATATATATATATATATATATATATATATAAAAAATCCCCCTCTCACCCCTTGTGGGGTGGTATGTGTCATCCTCCAGCTCGGGTCCTCTACCAGAGGCCTGGGAGTTTTAGGGTTCTGCGCAGTATCTTAGCTGTTCCTAGGACTGCACTCTTCTGGACAGAGACCTCTGATGTTTTTCCTGGAATCTGCTGGAGCCACTCTCCCAGTTTGGGGGTCACAGCCCCCAGTGCTCCGATTACCACTGGCACCACTGTTGCTCTTACTTTCCACATCTTTTCTAGCTCCTCTTTCAGCCCTTGGTATTTCTCGAGCTTCTCGTGTTCCTTCTTCTTGATGTTGCGATCACTTGAGATTGCCACATCTATCACTACTGTCTTCTTCTGCTGTTTGTCGATCAACACAATGTCTGGTTGGTTAGCCATCACCAGTTTGTCAGTCTGGATATCCATATCCATATCCAAAACATGGATATGGAGATATATATATATATATATATATATATATATATATATATATATATATATATATATATATATATATATATATATATATACATATATATATATATATATATATACACACACAGTATATTGCTTTTTTTGTTGACCCAAGGGCTAAAACGATTTGTCAATTAACTGGTAAGCCAATCAACATAAATTCACTTAAAACAATTTTGATAATTACATAATCATTAAAGTCACTTTTAACAATTAATTTGTTCCAATGTTTTAAATGGCAAGATTTGCTGGTTTTCTTTGTCTATGGCCTGTGATATTAAAGCAAATCATTTTTAGGTTTTGGACGGGTTTTCAGACCAAACAAGCAATCTAAATATACTGCCTTCTGGGAAAACGTGATTGTCCCTATTACCCTCTGCCATTTTATAGACCAGCTGGTTAATCTATTCATTGAGAAAATAATCAGCAGTTACTGCTATATTGGCCAGGAGATAATGTTATAATTAGCCCTAATTGATTGCCTACATTTCTTATAGCAAAGAGACATGAACACAATCTTGTGACAAAAAAGGTTACTTGACATAATCTATCACAAAAAGCCCCTGAAGCGTCACGGGAGGATTTTTCTTTTGGAACTGCTCCCAATAAGTGTTGCATTCCCCCTAATCTATAGGAACAGATGTGTTGGTCGAGCTCAGTTACATATATAATATGCCAGTTTAGGAAAACGCTCTGCAGACAGAATGTAGAGATGTGACACTTCACAGTATGCATTTATTACTCATTGCTCAGGCGAGGAGGGGCAACAGTCCACAGCCACAGGCTGTGACCATAACTGCAGCTGCTCTCTCTGGCTGTGGATATGATTATTGTTCAGACTATGGCTTTTGTATCTATGGTGAAATAGCTATCGCTTAGGTAGATGTACCACAAATACTCTTTTCCACTCCTATTACTTAACACAAGAACACTGCCAAGAAAGCACTGTTAAGCCATGCAGGATTTAAAGAGGGAATGCAAGTGTTCCTAGATGAGGCAAAAATATTGCGAGGGATTGCAAAAGCTATTGCAAGGGTTCAGGGTAGTTCAGGAAAACAAATTCAACTATGAGCCTTCGGGGGCCTCCGTACTACCAAAGTGAGCACTCTTCCTTTCATTTATTTTCATTATTTTTCGAAAGTTTCACTATTGCATTGCAGGCTATGGCGAGCAACAGTAGAGCTTACTTGGCTCCCCGTTGTTGCATTGTTGTAACTTCTGATGATTTGGTCATATCCCTCGTTGAAAAGGCAGATATTGAGCAACCGTCCTCGCACACAAACACACACACACAGCAGATTTTGAAATAGTTCCTGTTAGCAAATGCAGAACACTCCCTAATATAAGTCAGTCTATTTTGTTGTGGATTGACCTACCCTCTTCTGTTGAAATGCCTTCCTCTAGACATGATGTCAGTGTTGTCCCTTTTGATGCCAGTCGCCTACCTTACCAGTTATTACAAGGCATTCAATGCTCTACAGTAACAAGTGAGGCCAGGAGTTAGCATGACTTAGTGGGTCCTTGCTGCTTTTGACTGGCCTCCAAGACATATCCATGATTTGTGACTGGGAGAATGGGGTGAATGTAATGGTTTATCATTTCAAATCTAGAAACTACCTTGAATAAGCTGAAAGAGTTTACAATAGGCATATATCCTACAGTAGGTTTTTATTTCTTTTTTTTTAAAGATTATTTTTTTGGGGGATTTTCCCTTTATTTGATAGTGGATAGACAGGAAAGGGGAGAGAAAAAAAGAGGTAATGACATGCAGCAAAGGGCCACAAGTCGGACTTGAACACGGGCCACTGCAAAGGACTCAGCCTACATGGGGCGCACCTCTTACTGGTTGAGCTAGAGGCCGCCCCAGGTTTTTATTTCTAAAAGGCAGATTTTAATATAAAGTGAGACAAGTAGTACTATAGAGCTCGACAACTGGAAACAAGCAACTGTTTTGATTATCTGTTTTAAGAAGAGTTGTACAAGACTTGTTCTCATTTCAACATAGTGATAGAGCGCTGACGCGCATTTAACAAACAATCCAACCTCACTATATATTACACTTATTGTTTTACTTTAGTCTTTATAGTTTACAATGATGAAAGGTGCACATAATCCCTGCTCTAAGCAAGAATCAAAGGAAAATATCACTTACACTTAGTGTCCTAAATTTCAGTTAAGTGTTGGGACAATTGATTTTTTTAGTGGATTTTTAGTGGATTAAAGAAATCTGAACATCATCTGCCCTCTTGGGCATTTTTAGTCAGTTATTATTTCAGTCATAAACTAACTCCTCTATGCATGCCTCACTCTGAACTGGATCCTGTAGTGTCCCTATCTGTGTTTGTGTGTGTCACACTGGATCAATACTAAGCTTGCATGATTAGCAACATAATTAATTGTTTCCACCGAGAAGTGCCATTGATTGGTGCGTTGGTACATGACACATTCATGGTGATACATTTGTCATGTGGCGTAGAAGATGTCATCTTCAAGAAATCATGATTCAATCTGCACGGTTATCATCTTTGATGCCTTTCATAAGAAATTATGAAGATGGATCTAGAATTTAGAAACAAAGTGGAACAAAGCTAGAGGTTAAAAGGTAAAGTTGGTTTGACATGAATTGATTTCAGCACAGGCAGAGAGAGAGAGAGAGAGAGAGAGAGAGAGAGAGAGAGAGAGAAAATACAGCAAAAAGGAACAACAATAGCAGTGAGGCTTAAGAGACTCAATGAGGAGTGAAGTGGATTTTTGCAGCTCACTCTCTGGATGGTTGCCTTTAGAAACCCTGCAAAAATGTGTGTGTGTTCCTGTGACTTTAACATGCACACACATCCCCAGAAGACTCATTTAATACAGTATATAATACATTATCACCTACTCGCATCAGCAGTTAAGCACCAAGGACAAACTCAAATTCTTTAATTTTTTTTATTTATTTTTTTATTAACGTTATAATATTTTGACCTGTACACCTGTGGAATACTTTTGCTGTGCAGTGCTACTCTGTCACAGAATGTCCATACACTGTAAGAAGACGACAAGTGAAGCCACAATTTCCTTAAAAGGCACTACACTCTCAGATTAAAAATAGATTTCACTCCAGTTAGGCTGCTTTTAGTCTATATCCTAGTAATTTGACAACCAAATGTCAGGTGAAATCTTAAACCTTCCCCCACTTTG
This sequence comes from Etheostoma perlongum, assembly GCA_026937815.1. Taxonomy (NCBI): domain Eukaryota; kingdom Metazoa; phylum Chordata; class Actinopteri; order Perciformes; family Percidae; genus Etheostoma; species Etheostoma perlongum. The sequence continues at coordinate 15,730,675 of CM049386.1, read as the reverse complement.
ATTCCAGCCTAAGAAAGGTCCTCTCTGAAGCACAACCTCTTCTTATTACAGGAAGACTGAACCTGTAGGAGTTACAATAATATTTTAGTAGGAAGTGAGAGTAGGAGAAAGACGAGAGAACTGACAGATACCAAGCTGTCAGTTTTGTTCCTCAGACATACAGTAGGGGGCTGGCCTGACATCATCTGAGAGTAAAGCTTCCAAGTTATATTCAAAGATGTAGAGACAGATGACAGATGTCTTCTTGTGAGTGGTTTGATAAAAAGAAGCAATTGTGAGTACCGGGGGCATGGGCTGAAATTACACGTTGTGCCAATCAAGCTTATGATGGAATTTGACATTGAAATGAATTGAAATGCTAGTGATTACAAACAAAAAAATGTGATGACAGATGGTTAAAGATGTTGTCCCCAAGAGAAGAAAATGTTTCATTTGGAGATTCTCAGTGCTTTATAGATAATGACAGACAGTTCTGGTGTTCCTGCTATATCATTTCTCTATATTGGATAAGTATCTGAGAAACTTTGGTAACTGATTGGAGTCGTACTTCATGCAGCCAATCATAATTTGAGTGTTTTGTTCTCTGATTAGATAAATGGATGAAGCCGGTTTGTGTATTTTCACATCTCCATCTGTTAAGTTGGACCAAAGTCACATTACGTGCACAACGCACACAGAAGAAAGCCAGCAGACCTGACAGTTGAGGTTTCATTGAAGTAATGCCAAATCTTTCCACCCTCCAGCATCTCAGAAGGGCTGTAGACTGAAGGGCATCAACTGGACAAAAACAACAGAGGACAAAATATCACAACTACATTGATGATACTTTATGAATTTTTAATATACAGTAACTGAAAAGCTTAAGTTTTCAACTCAAATTGATTCCATGTTTGCTTTCTTTAACTCTTTGAGTCCATCTCTCATTCTGCCGCTTTTCTAAATTTCCCCTTTTTTTCTCCAGGTGTCCGATCGATGCGACTATGTGTATGTAAACGGGAAGGAGACAAGAGGAAAGAGACGGGTGATGCTCAACTTTACCTACAGTTTTCTGAGCGCCCAGCTGGAGATGAGTGTATGGATGCCTCGCCTGCCCTTGCTCATCGACGTGGCCGACCCCGAGCTCAGCCAGATAAAGGGCTGGAGGGTCCCCGTTAGTACGGCCAACAGAAGGTAAGGCCTGTCTATTTGGAATTCAACGGCAATCAGTAGCTGTAAAGTATATTGTATGCTGCAAAATGTTCTTGATTCTTGCTTCTTCAATTCAAACAACTCTTAAACAAGCTACACGCAAAATACATTTTTGGCTTTATTTAGCGACTGCTCATATATCACAACACAACTTGGCCATAATAACCCTTGTATGGTATTCGGGTCAAATTGACCCATTTCAAATTTTTACAAAAAGAAAAATAGTACAAGTTACATTTTTCTACTTGAAAATCAATGGCCTTACCTAATTTTTTTGTGATAAACATGTATTCCTGACTCAATTAAAAAAAATATTCTGGATATGACGATTATATTTTTTTTCCATTGTGGAGTTTTAACATGAATTATAACCTTATGATAAAAAAACGAATCACACTCCCATTTTTAATTGTGTGCTAGTACAGACTGATTGCATTCCTTAAACATACAATATATACTGTATGTTATCTCAATTGTTTGAAATTGAGATAAAGACAATATTTGTTAATAGATTATGAAGTAACATTTTATTTCAGAATTGTTTTTAAAACCCCAATTTGAGCCGAGGGATTCGAGAGGGTCCCGAAAGTGAAGACAATACAAGGGTTAAAATAGTCCCTTTCTTTAGGTCATTAACCCAAGAAGTTTTAAACAATCCCTGCATGAGAGTCCAAATCACACTCTCCACTTGGTAAGATGGAGGCTACAATAAATTGACTGGGTAATGTTGGTGCAGACTTATGAGGCATAAAATGCAGGTACAGCTGCAGGGGTGATATAACGACTGTCTAATAATTCATGGACAGGTCTCCCAAAAGGTACTTATGCAGAATAAGAAATGAGTAATCATTTTCAGCATTACAGAGCGTGGCCAAGATTCCTGAGGCTGAAAAGTGACACGGTGTGCAATGATCTGTGTGGCGCATCATTCGTTGTACAAGGCGGTTGTAATAAAAATATTTAAATGAGTGATTATTTTGTCTTCAAATATGAATTCGGCTGATTCAATTAGAAATAACCCAATTTAGATTCAAATAGATGATCACTGAGGCATACAGACTAATTTACATTTCATAATAGCCATTATTATTATTATTATTATTATTATTATTTACTGTAATCATACGGGCAGTGACTATAGCGAGGACACAACGTACTGTGTGTTTCAAATGCAAAAAGGACATGCTCAGTGTTTAGGCCCTTCATTAGAGCTAGTATATTACCTTCAGGTGGTATTTATACTTTGAAATGAAAACCATAATTACATGATGTAGCCGATGACATACGGTCCTCTTCATCATTTGCGCTTTACTCAAATTAATAATTGGTGAGACCGTCAAGTCATTAAGGGAAAATCGATAAATGGAAACATTGCTGGCATTTTAGACTATGTAAATGTGTAAATCAGAATCTGAGTAGGCTAGTCACCAATTAGCACTAACACTGAATGTTTGGAATTTAACCATTATATTAACTTGTATATGCATGTAACATCTGCACAGAGAAAATATAGTTTTAAAGAACATTCCTGCCACAAAGTCACTGCAGTGTCATCTCCCACTGGCCTGCATCCCACAGGGTGGCACTCTAACACAAATACCCCCTGCTGCCCATGCCTGATCCCATCAGTCATTTCTGTCAAGAGCATCAGTGCATGCAGAAGGCATGGTATGTTAATTTTATGTGCACATTTGTGAAGGACAGAGAAAAACAGACTTATAAATGTCTGCACACTCATTTTCATTCATATTCGGATTCACATTACATAAGCGCAAAAGCCACCTCATTACACTCGGACATCGTGGCTGTCCTGTCACTCACTGCTACAAACATGACCTGACCTCATGTTTCTGTTGCCAGCCACAAATGTCACCTTGGTTTAGACTGCCGTCATTTTCATTGATGTGGAATGAGCGGGGGGAGGCATGGTGAAGGGAGGTTAGGAACTAAGCCAAACCATTGGGCCACAGCATGTTAACCTGTCAGCCCGTTTTTCTGCCTGACCAGCCATGCCTCATTAAGCCTAATGGAAACTGTCACTGTCACTTCCCCTGACCACCTGACTGTTAGAGAAAGATACTGGCAGAGCTGGAAAGTGTAAGAGAAAAAAGGTGTGTGAGAGAGAGAGAGAAACGCTGACTGAGAGAGTTGAAAAATAAATTACAGGAAAGTTAGAACTTGATGTATAAAATATAAAGTGAGCTTTAGGCGTGCAGTGACAGAGAGACGACAATGCTGAAGCATACGAACAACAAAATAGACCTATATAGAGATAAAGAGTGATGGAAGATGAAGGATGCGGATGCATAAGAGTGATGTATACGCCAAATAGCTGTAGCAATGTTTCTCTTCATCGTCAACACAGTGGACTCTTTGTAGCAGATCTATGTCTCAGGGCCACATTTCACCTGTCACTGCAGCTCCCACAGCTCAGCAAGGAGACCAAATAATACAGCATTTCAAAATGATGTATTATCGTTTTTGAGGGAGCAGAAACCTACACTCTTTGGGAGATAAAGTCAATGCCAGGCGAGCAGAATCAATCAAATGTACTGTTGCTAAATCCGAGGTTCCAATTTTATTTTCAGAAATGTATTGACTTTACTAATGACTAATGTTATAAGTGCAGTAAAGCTTGTAATAAATATCTGGGTGCCAAATGCATTGTTTGTGTGTGCGTGTTTGCGTGCGTGCATGCAAGTGTGCGATCATGACAAATTGTGGTCCTGAAGTACCTCCTTTTGTGGGAACTACCACAGAGGCAGTTTTGAGTACTTTTCCAGGTGTTTTATATGTCTGTCTGGAAGCGGACAGATTTTTTCACTGCGATAAAGTGGCAACAATGCAAGTTACAGTCACAAATTTATAAATGAGGGTGCCGGAAGTAGCGAGATAGGAAAAGAAGGGCCCCCCCTAAAACTTTACTCCTCTGGCTCAATTTGGCATTGCCGCTGGTGTAACCTCCAGTTTATATTTTGAAATTGTACCATAGTGTCTATTTGTATCAATGTTAGGATGTCTTATGAGGTCCACAAGGACACCTATCACCCCACTTTTGTAATTCTATGTAGGATTTTTCCAATCTCCTTCCTTCCTGTCCTTTACCTTTCCCACTCTAATGTGGGTCTGTAAATGTGATAAAGGGCCATATAAACTTTACCTAAATAGGAGGAAAAGAGTAAAACAAATGTGTTGCAAAATTCCTCTACTGGGTTTGCAAACATTCATTTGTTACAAAACGTATCTTTCTGAGAAGGCTATATCTGCAAAGTGTTTGCCGTGGGCCAAATAAATGGCAGACATACAGCAAAATATCATTTGCCCTTTTAAAGAAAATGACAAAGCAAGCAAGGCAGCAGTTTGTCTCTGAAAGCTGTTTTTAATGGATTTTTTGAAAACACTGGGCACCTATGACTTTCAGGAGGTCGGGAAAAGACAGTAGAGGCTTTGACTGCAGTAACTACATCAGAGGGGTTTCGACTTTATGGGCATTAATGGTGATAAGATACAAAAAATGAGTTGAATTGTGAATTGGAAAAGGTAGAATTACACTGTTGATAGTCTCGCTTTGCCAGACCTTCCTCTACAGCGCTGCGGAGGAGGGTCTGGCTAGTTCACACAGCGTTCTAGGATGGGAAAAGAACATGCTCTGGTTTATTGACATAAACCAATCACAATCACAATGGGTGGAGCTAAACGCTGGACGGAGCCACGGTACCGCTGCAAAATAGCCTCTGGAAATAACTTGTTTTGGTGGAACATATGTTCAAAAGTTGTGTTAGTCGTGCAACAGAGAACTCAGATTGGACAGATAGTCTAGCTAGCTGTCTGTGTTTACCCTGCAGAGATCTGAGGAGCAGTTAACCATAGTCCTCATAAAGCGACCAGAGTTTAAAATTAAAACACAAAGAAAGCTTTTAGTACTTTTTATCTCAGAAATAGAAGTATGGTATCCACCTATATACTCCTCACAGTTAAAAGTACTTAATCTGTGCTTTATTCTTATCGCTCATCTGCCCCTCTTTTCCCATTTCTGCAGGTATGAGAGAGTCACTGATGACAAGGAAGAAGAGGATGCAGCTGAGAAGAGGACAGAGAGCAGCTGTGCAGCCCAGTATCAGAGCACGACCCTGCGTGTCCTCACACACTTTGTGGCAGATAGCGGAGAAGTAAGAGGAGCCACAGAGGAGGACGGGATGGGCCAGCAGAACTTCCTGCTGGGTAGTGACTGGCAGGTGGAGGTGACACAACTGGTAAAGGACTCTCTGAGGGTGGAGATCCCGAAGGTGGCGCAACTGCTGAAGGACCAAGTCCTAATAGGAGTGAACGCTGGAGTCACCAAACTACAGGTTGTATGTGTGTGAGTTTTGTGTCTGTTTTGGTCGCCTGCTAAGCAGACCGCAATGCTATTTTGTTTGATTTATTTTTTTGAGTCTGACATCATGTTCAAGTTAACTTATTTGAGTTACTTTGCCCTTACCAATCAGTACTGACTGACACATCCATTGTGTGGACATAATTTTCAGTCGACAGACTAGCTGCACTAGCTTTTGGGGGCAGCAAACTAACCGTTGAAATCAAGGGAATATACAGTATATACTCTATGAAAAGTTGTCACTTCTGGAAGTCAGTTTTCTGACTCTGACACAGGACCATGATGTCCCTATTTTTAATCCTGCCGACAAAGCTCTTATTGGTTTAGTTGTGTTTTCAAACAAGGAAAACAGCCATCAGCAAACATAACACTAGAACTATTTGAATTGCTGAGCAATCTGATATATGGAGGCAACGCCGAGGTCTGGAACCAGGCTAGCATTTTGTCCGAAAGAAAATTATCACAGCAAAAAGTATATACTGATTTTGATGGAGGGTGTGTTTTTTACAACACAATATAAAATGAACAAAGAGGAGAGGAAAAGCTCCACTAATCAATATTTTCTATACCAACCATGGATCAAATGTGTAATGTGAAAGCGGTAGCTCATTATTGTGGTTGTACAGGTCACAAACCCTGTCTCCTGCAGCATCAAGCATCTTTTTACAGCAAGAATGATCTGAACCGTGTACACATGACAGATCTTTTTCTTAGGGGTTGGTGGTGACCGAAACATGTCTAAAAAGGAAAGTGAATGTTGGAGTTTGCACTTATCAAGTAGCCAGAAACATGACTCTGAATGAGTGTTAATGTTGCCTTTGTCTGCTGGAGGCATAACACAGGAAAGTACTTTGCTTGTTTAGACCATAAAAAAAGGGTTGGCAGTGGAAAGGGAAGGACATCTGCAACACAACTATTTGATTACAGCATGTTGCATATTTGTATAAATACTGCCGTCATGGAACGTTATTGTTGGAATTAAAGCCTTGCACGCACGCACGCACGCACGCACATTTACAAGAACAACCTGTTGTTGTAGAAGTAGACTGGAACCATAATCTCATTCTCTTTAGTTATAAATTGAAGTGCTGTCTGCACTGCAGGAGTATGTGTGTGTTTATCGGGGTAGTGAGATGCAGTGCTGTTTCACTGTCAGGCAAGGACATGGGTCAAATGGGAGAAAATGTGACTGGACAGATATGTGTGATCAATTTTGATAAGCCTAATACTGATAATGTTTGCCATTTGTGATGGGCTCATTTTACTTCAAAGTTATCATGTGGTAAATTTACATCTTAGTGATCTGTGCGGATGTCATACCGTGGTATGAAGGGTGAATGGTACATTTCACACACTGTATTTCAACACTTGTGAGTCTTAAATGCCCCAGCTCTGTCAGATATAAATCCAACCCTGATTTGGACACAGTCAGCTCAGGCCAATTCACTAGTGTGCATGTTTGCGATCACTAATTGGGTGGATCAAATTATGAAACAATATAGTAATGCTTCTAAGGATCAATTGTCATGGAGACTGTGTCAGAAAGGTTTTAAGTTAATTAGGCTGAAACATAGTTATTTATATACAGTAGGTTGCATTTCAAGACCCATGTTGGGACTTTTTGATGACTGTGGCTATAAACCCCGTGTTTTTTGGAGAAAGTCATCGGCCATTAGCAGTGCTGATTGTCTTTGTTGGCTTCAGAATTTTACCATGGTGGCGGTAGCTGCTTGGTCTGTCATGGAGAATACACTTAATGAATGGAATGAATGCATGTACTGTGCATATAAATTTGCAACAAAAAAACTTGACCTATACTTACAAGATGTATTCCTGCACTTGCTCACTTTAAACATAACCAATTAAGTGGAATCAAGAGTAGTGACAACTGTGTTAAGAACACTGTGCTTTTCAATTGTTGGTGCTGAAATCCAAGTCTAATCACTGCTAATACTAACAGGGTCTGTCAAAATGCATGGGATATTTACCCATTATATATATATATATATATATATATATATATATATATATATATATCTCATATGAAGGAATAATTTCATTTAATTTGTAACTATCTACAGAGCAGCATGATGTTGCTGTCAAAGTGAATTATAATTGCTGGTAAGTGAGAACATTTCTTCCCTGAAATACATATTATGTAATGAACATTAACGTGAATTGAAGGTTTGCACGATTAATCTAATTGAAATCGCAATGTCCCTCTGTGCAATTACATAACCACAGAAATTGTGTGATTAAAGTAATCAAAAAGGTGTGCTTTGTGTGTGACAAAGTGTGCCCTGCCGTCTCGACGTTGTAACGCCCCTTCACTTTAACAACAGTATTAACAGATGAAGCCACCGTTTCTTAAGAAGCTTGGTGTTAACTGTTAACTCACTTTAACAGCTCTCTTTTCCCTAAGCAGCTACGCTAATCTCCGATACCGCTTACCGGGGATGTTGCAGGGTCAGACTACAATAATCAGCAAATCACAAATGTGTAAAAACAATATGTGTTTCTGCAAAAAAAACATTATATAAGAATAAATATGGACAGTACAGATTTCATTATATTTGTTCTACCAAAATTGATTTAGTATTATTTGCATTTGTAAGCCCATTACGAAAGATCTCAAAGGTCGTATAAGACCAAGCTTTTTTGTAACATTATCCAAAGCAAACACTTGAGTAGATTGTTGAACGTACAGTAGCTTCCTACCTCGCCAGCATCCATTGATTCTCAATCATTTAGGTCTATTCTGGATTACAAACTACTGTGCGTTACTGCCCAGCCTTCAACTGAGCTTGACGACGTAGATGTGACGTGAACAACGTATTTGAAAGTTGTAAGTCTTCTGTGAGCTGTGCCAAGAAAAATCTCAATCATTCCCAGTCAGCAGAGACTGAGAGCGTAGGTACATGTTAGGAGACAACATAGACACAGGCTAATTACTGCTAACTAACATGCCAGTTGACATTAGTAATTAAACCTAAACAGCTAATGTAAGTCCAAAGTGAGCTTACCCTGTACTATACGGTGATTCCTCTACTGTGCAACAGTAAGTCGCGTGGTTATGACACAATTGTTAGCCGATTTTTACAAAAACATCTGCTACAGAGCCATAACGTGAGCTACAAGGTAATGGAGCCTTTTATACATTGTTGTGTTTCTTTAGAAATAAACAACCAACAAATAGAATGTTTAAACACTTCAGATGTAAAGTTATTCACTGTCAAAGCAGCGCCAAAATGAATGGCAGTCAATGGAATGCTAACAGCGGATGATGGCTTGGTAGCATCAAAATGGCGCCACAGGGAGCTCCGCTTAGAGAGGAGAGGCTTACCCCCTTGGTAGTAAGAGAGGAATCCCTTTTGCGCGTAACAGTCTCAAGCACGCGCGTGCACTGTAGATTTGTGTCAACACTTAATTCACACCACAACAACTTAAGAAGAAATTGAAACACATTCTATTACAGAAAGAGTTTTGGCTAGATCGACCACATCCGTTTTACTGATTATGAATGTGTGTAGCTTTTGCAGGTCATGTAAGACATCACTACATTGTTTTTCTTTCACATACAAACTCAGTGTATCTACAAGCATCTACAGTGTCAATAGGTGATAAACCTTTGTCAGCTTAAAATTGTTTGTGATGTTACTTATGACTGCACAAAATGTTTCCGTCACACTCGCCCGTGCCATAAACAATGCTAGTAACATTTGCATCACCTCACCCCACGATGGTGTACAATATCAACTTCTTACAAGATCTAAATATTTTTTTTGCCTACACACATGGACTGGATTTACATTACGTTAACATCGGTACTTAGTATTATCTTCCACCTTGTTAGCAACTGTTTGGTCTAAATTACTGGATAAATGCAATATTACATATTGCTCATCAATGTAGTTATTTATCACGCGTATACAATTCCCCATATTTTACACTATTAATTTTTTCTCACATATAAAGTCTAGTAATCTCCAATCTCTCAACTTTCTGCTACTTTGACAAAATCATCCCCTACCATTACATCATACATTTGGCAGATTTTAACAGTGACATCTTCAGCTGATTGAACTCCTACAAAACAGTTTCTGCTACTCCTCGGATTCTGAACTCATCAGCTCTAAAGGTGTTTCAATATCAGAAAGCGCTGTACAACAGAGACAAATTTATCAGTCAATAGTCTTTTTATAAGCTGGTCAAAGCGTTGTCCACAGTCTGGTATACTACCTAAACACTCATGATGTTTCTGACTTGGATGGTTGATCTGACAGCCGTAGCAGACTTCCTCCCAATAACGGTAAAGCAGAATGTTTAGCAGATGTAGAGATTCTGTTTTAACACTATCTATAAACAGCGTTGACACCAGGCCGTCCGGTTGATCACACGCCAAGATGTCTTAAAAAACATCGACTCCTGCCAGCTGTGTGACAGCAGATGGTTGGTGGGAAGCCGGGGGAGATCGGATCAAAAGAGAGGGCAGCAGAGGAGGTGTCAAATGCAATGGTGGCGCCAGGAATTGTTCAGGAGTTGTAAATGATGATGATGATGAAGATGAATGGGGAGATCCGGTGTCCGTCAGAGGTGTGAAAAAAATTTTCAGCCCAGAAGGTGAGCTAGAGGGAGGGTAACACCACCCCAGACCTTCTTGGGAAGAAAAAAAGAAAAAAAAGAACACATTATACCCACAGTGGGAAAAAAAAGCATTTTAACTAATTTACAGTTAACACACATAATTAAACCCATCATTTCTTAGTCTTTGTGGCTGATGATTTTAGGTCTATAAAGGGGTCATGGTAGTGGTAGGGAGAGGATGTTGTCAACCGTCATCAAATATCAGTCTTTTTTTAATCTTCTCATAAGAGCTTCTTATACTATCTCTTCTGATGACATAGTCGATGGTTTAGCACTGTTTCTTCAATATCTCCCAATCACACCACTGTATAAAGAAGACGTTTTTAAACCACTCCTCGTATTCCTTGTTAGAAACAGGATATGGCTTAAATTTCCATTCCTCACGGCCTCTGGTAGCAACAACCTTCTCCTTATCTTTGCATACACTCAGAAAAATAAATTCCTCTGCAGGTCTGCTGAATCTATCAGCTTCCACATTTTTTTCCCCTCTTTGTCGCTGTCCCACTGTGATACATACTGTAAATAATCTCTGGAAAACCTGGATTGTTGATATACCAACAGACTACGGATCTAAAAAGATGCCAATCTTTTACGGTTAATGTGCACTCTGTTTTAGCCTCGGCCTTTAATCCCGGGTGGACACTAGTACACACAGCTAATATAACACCTCCATTACTATAAACAACAGAATACTCGTATCCATTGACACCCGTAAACGTGAGATTAGCTGTACAGAATTCAGCCATGCTTTCAGTAAATATCTCTGGACAACATCTCTTTTGTGGTGCATAACTCAATTCAAATGTAGTGGGTGCAAAAGCAGTACCTTCTCCATCAGATAAGCTCTCTTGATCCCCAAATCCGTGAGTAGCCATGACTTCTAGTATTTCTTCTACTTCTCCAAAAAAGAATGAAAAAAGTGCGCAATCACACTGGCACAAAGGCTTTTAAAGTCTAAAATCCACACCCCGCTTGGCACACTGATCCAGTGTCACACTAATCATTGGCCTAACAGTTACATGCACACCCTAACGTCACCACGCTCCCGGCTATGGGCGGTTACAGTTAACCAGCCATCTAGCTAAAACGCATTAAAAAAAAAGCTACCAGCTATGGCTATTAAATCCTACAAACATACACAGTCTAACTGTTTAACCACATAACCTTAACCATTAAACCTTTTTAAACGATCTCTCCCACCGGTCCTTCCCTCTCCATCCTATTCAGTCTTACCTCCCCTCGCCTTCTCCCGCAAGTTTTTCCCACTGTTACCGCATTTGGGGCGTAACATAATCATTGGTCAAACAGTTACACAAACACACACAAATCCTCATAATGTACTGTTTTTAAGCAACAGATTGACGCTCACAGCTAACTACCGAGCTGGCTTAAAAAAAATGGCATAAAAAAGCTACCTGGCAGACAGAAAGCAACGTTGTTTTAAATCCTGAATACCTCAGTCTGTTTAACCACATAACCTTAACCATGACACTTTTAAACGTTATTTATTGGTCTTATATATGATACATGCAAACCCACATACAGGTACATCAGCTGGAAGCTCCACCACGCACTGAAAGCAACATTTTAAATCCTGAAAACCACACAACATTAACCATTAAACTTGTGTGTATATATATATATATATATATATATATATATATATGTGTATGTATGTCCAGAAGAGTGCAGTCCTAGGAACAGCTAAGATACTGCGCAGAACCCTCAAACTCCCAGGACCCGAGCTTGAGGATGACACATACCACCCCACAAGGGGTGAGAGGGGGATTTTTTTATATATATATATATATATATATATATATATAGAGATAGTGAGGAAAATAAGTATTTGAACCCCCTGCTATTTTGCAAGTTCTCCCACTTAGAAATCATGGAGGGGTCTGAAATTGTCATCGTAGGTGCATGTCCACTGTGAGAGACATAATCAAAAAAAATCCAGAAATCACAAGGTATGATTTTTTAACTATTTATTTGTATGATACAGCTGCAAATAAGTATTTGAACACTTGAGAAAATCAATGTTAATATTTGGTACAGTAGCCTTTGTTTTCAGTTACAGAGGTCAAACGTTTCCTGTAGTTTTTCACCAGGTTTGCACACACTGCAGAAGGGATTTTGGCCCACTCCTCCACACAGATCTTCTCTCGATCAGTCAGGTTTCTGGGCTGTCGCTGAGAAACACGGAGCTTGAGCTCCATCCAAAGATTCTCTATTGGGTTTAGGTCTGGAGACTGGCTAGGCAACGCCAGAACCTAGCCAGATATGCTTCTTCCAGAGCCACTCCTTGGTTATCTTGGCTGTGTGCTTCGGGTCATTGTCATGTTGGAAGACCCAGCCTCAACCCATCTTCAATGCTCTGAGGGAAGGAAGTTGTTCCCCAAAATCTCGTAATACATGGCCCCGGTCATCCTCTCCTTAATACAGTGCAGTCGCCCTGTCCCATGTGCAGAAAAACACCCCCAAAGCATGATGCTATCACCCCTATGATTCACAGTAGGGATGGTGTTCTTGGGATGGTACTCATCATTCTTCTTCCTCCAAACACGGTTAGTGGAATTATGACCAAAAAGTTCTATTTTGGTCTCATCTGACCACATGACTTTATCCCATGACTCCTCTGGATCATCCAAATGGTCATTGGCAAACTTAAGACGGGCCTTGACATGTGCTGGTTTAAGCAGGGAACCTTCCGTGCCATGCATGATTTCAAACCATGACGTCTTAGTGTATTACCAACAGTAACCTTGGAAACGGTGGTCCCAGCTCTTTTCAGGCCAGCTCCTCCCATGTAGTTCTGGGCTGATTTCTCACCTTTCTTAGGATCTTTGAGACCCCACGAGGTGAGATCTTGCATGGAGCCCCAGTCCGAGGGAGATTGACAGTCATGTTTAGCTTCTTCCATTTTCTAATGATTGCTCCAACAGTGGACCTTTTTTCACCAAGCTGCTTGGCAATTTCCCCGTAGCCTTTTCCAGCCTTGTGGACGTGTACAATTTGGTCTCCAGTGTCTTTGGACAGCTTTTTGGTCTTGGCCATGTTAGTTGGATTCTTACTGATTGTATGGGGTGGACAAGTGTCTTTATGCAGCGAACGACCTCAAACAGGTGCATCTAATACATATACACACACACACACAAACACACACACCAGCTGGATGCGGCCACTTACGGACGAAGACAGCATAGTTGTGCGCGCAGCTCCACACGCACATGCTTGCTCGACCGATCAGAAATCTCAAACTTTTGCGCGTAATACACACATGCATGTGCGTGTGTGAGACTTATGTGTAAAGGGATACTTCTATTACTACTTTCACCTCTTTAAGAGTTCCATTACTGAGTGGCAATGCATATGTAAGTGTTGACTGAGTTCAAAGATATAGTGCTGGCCATGTGCTGCTAGAGAGACACATAATAAGCAAATAAGGACATTAGGGCTAGGACCATGGGCACATGGGTGCCAATTTGATTTGAATTGTGATTTTCATTTATTGCAATTCTAGAAGTATTGTGATTTGATAGTATTGAGTATTGCAAACTTTTTTTCCTTCTTTAACAAAAACAAAAGTTGAATAATACACTTACACAGACAATATATCATGAGTCATGAGGGAATGTACATCACGAGTCCGTCATTCTGACATTTGTTTCATTTGTAAAGTACATGGCATGGATTTTCTGCATTTTCTGCTTTCAGTCAGTTTTGCTGGAAACATGTTTTACCTGCTGTCAGCAGTACCGTATGAACATAAAATATTTAGGTTAATCATTGGTAAAAATAAAAATAAAAAACTTAAGATTCTTGGGTAAAGAATCAATATTAAAAAATTGTCACAAAAAATATCACAACACATAAATTAATCAATTTTTCCACCCCACACCTAATGGACATTGAGAAAAGGATGAAGTGAACTTGAGAGCCCCTCGAACCTTGCTTGGATCAAAGAAACAGTGTTAAGACATTGCACGCCCCAATATCCAAAAGGCTTTGAATATACAACTCATTATGTTTGTTTTATTTTGATCAAACTGTTCAGAATTACAAAGGAGGACTTGGATTTGACAATTAAATGAAAGCCAAGGATTTCAAAAGGCCACTTAAGTATTAAAAGATTCCATAGTGGCCATAGAATTGTTAATGTGATCATTAATATACTGGGTTGCAAACTCAATGGTGTATCGGGATAAATGAATGACTCCATTTAAGCAGTCTTTCTGACATGTTATATATTGACTACTTGCATGGGAAGCACATTTTTAATTTAACCGTTGGCTGAGTCCTGCAGCAGCCCAGGTTCGAATCTGACCTGTGTCCCTTTGCTGTGTGTCATTCCCCATCTCTCCCCCCCCCTTTCATGCCTATCAACTGTAATAAAAAGGGAAAAAGCCCCAAAAAACAATCTAAAAAAAAAAAACGTTGCAAAAGTGTCACTATGATGAGTCAGAGAGACATGGTCTGGGCAATGCTGGCTTGGATCCAGGTGCAAACAGGATTTTGTGGGGTCAGATAGTGAAAGCCCTCTGAAATTTGGACAGAAATAATATTAGACCGTTTTGAAGAGGTTGAAAGAGGTCTTTACTGCTCTCTGGGGGGTGAAAGAAGCAACATCTAAACTCCGGACTGGTGTAAGGAAGGGACTTGTCTGGTGTCTGGTTGGGGAATCTCACAACTATAGATGTAGGCCAAAGGCAAAGAGAGACAAATATCTCTAAAGATTGGACAAAGGACTATGATGAAGGGGATGAGAAGGGGATCTGAGTACTTCCATGATATCATGGAAAGGGGCCTTGACATCTCTGAGTGCAGCAGAATGACTGGTCATTTGCTAAGTTCTTAGTCGGGTTAGGCAAAGATGGTTTGTTGATCTATTTGAGGGATCCAAACATTTTGAGGAGAGTAATATATTGCACATCCTGGTATTTCTAGAAGAGAAAGATGTATTTGGAAGTTGGACATCTTCGAAGAGAAGGTGATACATGACTTCTTGAACTTTACACTTACCGGTACCCAGTTAGTAAAGCATAGTATTTTTGTTTTAATTTATCTTAATTATATTTTAACATAAAGCAGGCAGAAGCTTCTCCCCTGTAATCATACTGATCTAAACAACCAAAAATGAAGGCAAAGCAAGTATGATAAGGTTGCTGGTTTTAAAATACCCTCTAGCTACCAGAAGTGCAGCCACACTCTTTCATTATTCAACTTTAACCAGTGATTTTGCTAACAAGCCACATACCATATTTTTAGATTAACATTTTTTGCCATTGTTTTTATCTGTCCAAAAGAAATATCACACTGCCCGACAATCAGTGTGCAAGTTAGAGTGAAGCTCACCGGCAGTCTGCATTTTTAACCATTGCACTCACCTTAGACATGAAGTTAAACCATGCTTGCCATTAATTTTAGCTGTGTTAAATTCAAGGATATCCGTTTCACTGTGTGGGAGGCATATAGGAAAATAAAAATTGGTAAACCAAAGGAAGAAAAAAAAAGAAAGGAAAAGGGTCAGTACAAATGAGGCGGTGATCGGTACTGACAGTTCATTATGACTGGTAAATGCGGCCATGCGGGGGCGGCTGGAAGTGAGACTGGAGCCCTAATTGGAACGGATGGGGGGGGGATTCTGATCTCATTACAATATCACAACAATTTACTGTACATGCCAACTCGGGAAGGTAGGGAACAAGTTTATGGTGGTGTACGGTGCAGATGGTATGTTTGCATGTGATATGAGTTATTGCGTTAGCATGTGTTTGTTTCTATCGCAAAGTTTCTTTATTTATGCAAAGTTCATGTGCACGTGGTCTCCATTACACTATACTGGAGTTTACAATACAGAGGTTCAATTTTTTTTGATCATTTGTGCATTTACATTTTATTTATTGACCCAGAAGACAAACAAATATAGGGAGGAATAGTAAACATTATAGGAAAAATGTTTACGTTAGTAAGTGACAAAGCCCACTAGTAGCAGTAGTACTTATGTGCAGTGGTGGAAGACGTATACAGATCTTTTTCTTCTAGTATAAACAGCAATACTACAGTGTATCAATACTTTGTTACAACTAAATGTCCCGCATTCAAGATGTTACTTAAGTAAGAGTACAAATGTATTAGTATCAACATATACTTAGAGTAGAACAAGTACTATATATTTAGAATGGCCCATTTCAGAATCTTATTATAAATTCATGGATCTTCTAAACCCATGAGTGTCATGTCATGCATTTTTCATTGGAAAAAAGAATCAAATATATTACTGGATTTTATATATATATATATATATGGCCGCAGACATCCCCTAACCAAGAGGTTAAGTCTTCCAACGTTAACAAGGTAGTCAATTTACCCAAACAAACCATACTATAGCATTGTTAAATCACCAACCGTGATTTGTAATGGTTTTTGAAGGCTCAGATAAATTATGTCATCTAACGATACCAGCCTTTTCTGATATGACGCCCGATGTTTCCAGCTGAAAGGCAGTTACAAACAACATATTTAATTATTCAATTTGGAATACTTGTTGAGCATAGGTAAAGGCTTTTTAGAAGCTGTAGGTGAATATCTGTGTCAATATTTGTTTTGATATCACACAAGAGAGTTTGACTAAATTCAAAGAAAGAACTACAAAGGAAAATCTTGATAAAACTCAATTTAGGGTGCAGGCTTTGGCTTGCAGGGCTATGGGATTGGACCTCTTATCAGTAGTCACATAATTGTCAACAGCGGTGGCTGCTAGCAAATTGGCTCTTCTTCATTCACAATAACAATGTCATCTTGGATCTTAAAGCAGCACTATGTAACTTTTACAACTTCGGTCCCCCTACAAGTTCTCTGCTTGGAACAACAGCTAGCGCTACCCAATGTGTGCTGAGCTGTAGGTGGACCAAAGCGGCTGTAGTTCCAATGAGACAACCTGTAGGGGGACCAAAGCAGAGCTGTAACTCCAATGAGACAACCTGTAGGGGGACCAAAGCAGAGCTGTAACTCCAATGAGACAACCTTTAGGGGGACCGAAGCAAGAAAAGTTACATAGTGTTGCTTTAATGGACCGTCTTGAGTAGCAAGTGTTTCTATGTGTTGCAGGTGCTGTCCCCACTAACATCAGCTGTCCTGGGTGAGAGGAGCATCAAGGTGCTGGATGATAAAGTGAGTGTGACAGAGCTGGGGGTGCAGTTGGTATCTGGACTCTCTCTGTCCCTGCAGCTCAGTCCTGGGAGCAACAGGGCCATTGTTGCCACTGCAACCACACAGGAAGTCATTGAATCACACAAACAGGTATGAATCAGAGACCTCCAAATGATTAGCAGTGTGCCTTGAATTTGGCTTACAAGTTCAAGGCTGAAACAGGGTTATTATGGAATCTATGATATGCAATGCAATTTTTCTTTTATAATTAATTCACTCTCGATATAACAAAGCCATCTCTTTGATTTGCATATCATACCACTGAACAGCTCTGTTGTTTCTGTAATTAGAATTTCAAATGGAGAGAAAAGAATAGTTGGCTTTCAAGAGAATAGTTTCACATCCTATTGTTTTCATGAGCCTTTATACCGTAATTAAGGCTCACTTTTGTTTCTACTATGTTCTGTTTTATTATTCGGTCATTCTTATGCATGAGTTGCTAATGTGCAGATTACGATTTTTTGAGTTATTTTCAGGGTTATTTTTTGCTCTAGTACTGATACCACTTTCTGTTTGTATGTGTATTTTTTTAGCAGTCACTCATCAGTGCTTGGCTCCAGTTCAGTGATGGATCAATGACTGCTCTAGACAACTACAACCCGGCCCATTTTACCCTGACAGCCACCTCTTTGGATGAACAGGTGGTATCAGTGCAGCGCAGTTCAGCATGGAAGTGGCCCATCATTGTTGCCAATGGGGAAGGTCAGGGTTTGCTTGTGCGTGTGGAAATGAGCCCTTCGGTGGTGTGTCAGAAAGGAAAACAACGTACTATCTTAGCCACTGGAATGGCAAACATACAGACAAGGTTTGGTCAGCCAGAGGATCAATACAGACAACCAGGAGACCGGAGAACACGTCCAGATCCTCCATATTATGGAGGATCTATTGCTGACATGGAAACAGGGTTAATCAACCGTGGAGCCACCACAATCAGGGGCCATGTCCCAGTGAGACCTAACGGGGGCCGTCTATCAGCAGATAGCGGGGCCAGGGTCCCAAATGAATTCTCTGAATATCCCGACCAGGCAGAGCTGCCTCGTAGCCGCAGCACTGATGATGACTTGTTGCCATCCCGACGAGGCCTGACAGATCTGGAGATTGGTATGTACGCCCTTCTGGGAGTCTTCTGCCTAGCCATCCTGGTTTTTCTTATTAACTGCATCACTTATGCATATAAGTACCGTAGCAAACAGCTGTCCCTGGAAGCTACAGAGACAATGCCACACGCCCACGACTGGGTTTGGCTGGGCCAAGACGAGGGGCTGTGTCTGCAGCAACAGCAGCAGACGAGCTGGGCTGTACCCTAGAGGAGGGTAGTCAACTATTGAATGGAGGCCTCCAGCTTGGTAATACTGGTGTGGGAGGCTGTAATTCGAGTGGGAGGGATCACAGGAATGAGTCGCTTAACTCACCCACCACCAAGAGAAAGAGGGTGAAGTTCACCACCTTTTCCAATGCCAAGTCCAGTAATGGATGTCCTGTGCTCAGCCCATTAGCACTAGTGCAGACCAGTGAGATAAAATGGGTATGTCCGGACATCGAGCTTGGGGATTCAAAGGATCTTAGGAACTACATGGAAAAGCTTAATGAGAATGCAACTAAGAACATTGTATAGTGGGTGCTGAGTGTTTTCACTGAACTAAAGAGAAACTCACCTGAATGCCTTCAGAATAAGGAGGGAATGAGGGTTGAAGGGAGGAAAGGAAAAGGGGGGTGCAGAAAACAGACTGGGGCTGCTGTTGAACTGCTTCTTACCATAACAGGACACCGCGTTCAGCCTGTTGTTTCCATGACAGTACTCAGAAAGGGTAAAGCAATGGACCACAAAGAGACATGATTTGCCATGACACCAGAGCATAGTTATGAGCGGGGAAATGTGAACTTAATATTGTCGCTTAACTTAAATCTTAATGTTGTTTGTCTTTAATTGATATTCCGTTTATATGCGCCATGTACTTTGTTTAATGTTTTCTTTATAATTCAAAATTTTAATGTTGTATTTGTTGTACTTTTTAGCGGTTTGCTTTTTTTCTTTTTTCTTTTTTTTTTTAAGAGTTGCTGTATGCACTGTACAACATGTCAGCAATTAGAGATTCTAGAAGAGAAGAGTTAAAAGCAATTTTGTATTGTATATAAATGCAGAGTTTGATTTGGAGGTATTATATGTATAGTAACATTTTGTAATGTGCTGTTTGGTTTTAGTTTTGTTTTGTTTGTAGTTTAGTTTTTGTTTTGTCTCCAGAAAGCAGTTCCATGCATGATGTTATTAAAGAGGAGGCATGTGTGTCTGATCTGGTATCTGAAATGAAAGTGTGTAGATAACTAATGCCAATAACTCTGGAGACATGTCGGTTTATTATTGCATTGATTCATCTTGGGTTGGTTTCAGTATGTTGATATTGGTTTCAAACATTTTATTTGCCCATACATTTCCCCTTCTTATGTAAATGTTATTTTTTATGCGACCCCCTTTGATTAAGTTGCATACTCCACATAAAGTAGACTTTTACCCTACTTTAAATACTGATATTACAAATCAAAATTTAGGAATTTAGCAATGTCACATTCAACAGAAAAACACTGATTGCCATCATGAGAATCAATAGATAATCACATAAATGATGTATGGATCCATTTTTTTTCATTAATAATGTTCTTTAAAAAA
The DNA here is from genome assembly GCA_026937815.1 of Etheostoma perlongum. Lineage (NCBI taxonomy): Eukaryota > Metazoa > Chordata > Actinopteri > Perciformes > Percidae > Etheostoma > Etheostoma perlongum. The sequence goes on along the minus strand of CM049386.1, from coordinate 15,710,591 downwards.
ATAAAATCAGTCCAGTTTACATTTTGTATGGTCTAGGTGGAGAATGGTAAAATAGTAAATTTCTTAAACTGCTGTGTCTGACAGTTTAGATTACACAAAACATTTCATTACAGTGAATGAACAAACTGTGAATTAAAAGCCCAAGTCTGACCTCTACACTCCTTTTGTCATATGTCAGTATTAGTAAAGTCCATCCTTTTCTATCTCTGTTCTAAATTGGCTGCTGGACTAATTAAAACTGAAGCTGACTCTTCTCCATGATGCGGCAGTGTGATTCATTGGTCTGGCTGTTGTATTCTTCTGTGGGTCTGTCTAGTTTTGCTCATCTGACTGCTGTATGTGAGTACGAAGACAGTGGCTTTATCAATCATCGAAATGAAGTGCCTGTTGTTGTGGACAATCGGTGCAGCTGTCAGCTGGGGCCCATTTCAGATAGGAGGTTTAACAAACTGAGTCTAACCCTGAACTTTGAGTTGATTTACCCTGAGATGGGATGGTTTTGACCATTGACCATGGCAACAACCACAAAAACAATTGGTCGGCGTACTTTACCCCTCTGGTACTGAAAATACTCATGTGCGCATACAGCAACTGTGTTGCTTTCTGTACGGAATATATGTTCGAATATTCCGTACAGAAAGCAACACAGCTGCTGCTAAAAAAGAGCAAGAATTAGCGTGGGAGAAAATTGCTGCTTGAGTCAATGCATAATTTCCCATATAGTGTATTAATTTCATATTTAATCACTAGTATAATATTACTGGTAAAAACTGCTGGAATGGTATTGAAACTATAGTCCATTTCATTTAGGTGCAAACCTGCAGGGAAACATTCCTACTAATCCCCTTCTAAGCAGCATGCCATTAACAGTAATTATAATTAACAGAATTATAATTCATAATCTTTTATTTCAAATGGTTTCATATCATTCACCTGCAATCCTGTGGAACTCCTTTTTAATGGCTCTCACTGGTTTGTGTCCAGGGAACACTACAAAACGTTTCAAAAACGTTTTAGAGTGAGTCACACTTTTCTGACGGCTGTACATACAGTGGCTTTACTAATATGCTCCACTCACCTATGTTGGAATAAAAACTGCCGATTGCAAAAAAACTACAATGTGACACAAAGGATGTGCTGGTATGTAAGAGCATGTCCTTGATGGGTGACATTAGTGATATGCAGATGGATAAGGTTATGTACATATGTGATGGACTGTGAAGAAAAAAGATAGATGCTTGAATAGGTAGTTAGCTGGAATGAAAAGACATCTAGTCGGGGTCTCAATATCATCAATAGCAACTCCCAGTGCAGTAATACAGCTTCTTCATCAACGGGATCATCGACAAAAGGACATGCGTTGTTGGAGAAAAAATTTTTTTTTATAGTCTACCTATTCATGCAGATAAACTGCGCTAAAATGTGCCTGATACAGTTTGAATGAATGAATGAGGAAATGAAAGAGTGCTGTGAGACAGGAGTCACTGTGAGAGAAATCTCAAGGTTTATTGAAGAAACCCTGCTCCCAACCAGGTTAGGTTACCTCCCTTTCTGAAACAGAAAACCCAGAGTTTCCCTCATCTTAGTGTTTACAAACTCAGTTTTTACTAAACCTCCTTTCTGAAACAGGTCTCTGAAGCAGGAGAGATAGGTCATCTTGCACCTATCATCCCACTACACAAAACCCCCAAAATGTTCAGGTATTCATTTATTTTCTGTATGAGTGGCATTTGTTTATATGTAAAAGACAAAATGGTCACGTAAAAAGGCATCTCTTCCCCATTTGTTTCTTAAACAATAATGTTTTAAAATATTGATGGCTGCCGGTAATAGTTCACAGAATTGTTGTACCCCACACTGTGATTAGAATTAGATAAATGGAAAAAGGCCAGCAAATGTCATATACATTTGATACAAATGTTCAAAGTGTTTACAAGCGATTAAATACACTACAAATAGTGAAGTTGTCATATCAGCTCCCATCACAAAAACTAGTCAAATGTAAAGCTGTAGTAGAAGTAGAAATAAAATTTAGCATAATAAACATTGCTATCATCTTCATTAAACACCCTGTAATAATACCTGTGTAACATAATCAGCTGTTAAAAAGGTTCTAGGCCAAGTGCAGCACAGCCCTAAAAAGCTTCAAACCCTCTCAGACAATTAGTCTTTTTCCACCGGATCACAGACGTGTTCCCCTTTCCAAAAGGGCAACCTAATTAGAGATTACTTAGTTCAGTCTTATTACATGTTAATGTGGCATTTGCTATGCAATTTGTCTTGCCCATTTACTGTACCTAGGTCTATTTAGATATAATTTTCACCCTAATTGAAGCAAAGCCAAACTGCATTGGAGATGTGTCCAGGTTACCAGGAAACATTTTATGTAAAAAGGAGCACAGAGATTGTGATGCTTTTTTACAAACTTGCTTATACAATACATTTTAGTAGATGTACTGTACAAAATAGGCCTGTGCAACATCCAAAATCAATAATGTGCATCTCTACACCTGGTGATGATATTGATTGTCCATCAATAAATAAAACATACAGACGGGAGATACACGGGGGCATCCTATATATCCCTGCCTCTGCTGAATTATTTGTATCCCCAGTTGGGACAAAATGTATCTACCAGACTGTAGCACAAATCATTCTCTCTATCTACCTCTCTCCAGAAAGTCCCACAGCCTGTCTTCCTCCAGCTGGGTCAACAGGGTAGATCCTAAATTGGATATGTTAGAATGGTCAATGTAGTTAGGTTTAGGCATGACGAGTGGGGGTTGGTTATGGTAATAATACCAGGGTAACGCAATCAGAGGCAAAATAAGGCAGAATAAGGCGGGCCACGAGATAGGTCCTTTGACGTTGACACGTATAGTGGATCCGGTATAGTGGATCCGATCTAGCATCTACTGGTCAACACCTGCCCCACTGCCCTTTGTTTCAACCCCTCTTTACTCCTCCAGGCCATCACTAACTGTCTGTCCCATTTTCTGTCAGCTTTTGTCAACTCCACTCTGCTGCAACCTATCAGCAGTAATCATTCACATACCCATCATCGCAAGAAATTCAAAATGCATGCTTTTCTAAACTACAGCTTGGTGTTGCTTCTTTAATTCCTTTCCAAAAATCCTAACTTCTTGCCAAAACCTCAGTGGACACATTTATCGCACCAGCCCACTCTGCTCCACTGTGATATTTCTCCCTGCCACTGAGGCACTCCAAACTGCTATAGCTGCCTTTCACTCCTCAGTCTTAACCCTTGTTGTGCCTGTGTACTCAACACTGAACTGCCAGGTACTCATCTGGCAGACAGGAGGTTCTCTGGATCTGCACTCACACTCACTAACTAACTGACAGCCACTGTCAAGTATAATGGACCAGACCCCTGTAACCATTACAAATCTCCCCAGACATTCCGTCTACATCACTAGTTATCCTGTTTCACAAATTGTCTTATACCGTTGCTATGCCAACAATCCAATTCTTCCATTCCCTTTTGACATGCAGGTTGGGGCAGGCATCACCAATACCACTGCTGATGTCACTTATTAACTCACTGACAGTTGCCCTTCATCTAGGATCTAGTGTTTACACTGCGCTCATTACTCTATCCTGACCTGCAAACTCTAGAGTAGCCAAAAAGGTGACGAGATAGGAGACTAAAGTCAGGGGGTGGGGAAGGTCCCCCTAATAAAAGATTTGTATGATTGCAATAAGCAAATTAAGCCTTTTGACGCATTTATTATAATTTATTTATTTATTAGAAGATTAGATTAGACTAGAAAATGCATTTCCTGCAGAAAATGTGTGGGAATGCTGAATAGCTGAATTGCTAAAGGTAACCTGGTTTAATAGTTTAAATCAGTAAAAGTTGTAGAAAAAATTGAAACGCTAAGCTAAACTGGACAAATAGCTTAAATCAGTAAAATTTGTAGAAAATATTGAAATGCTAAAGCTAAACTGGAGAAATAGCTTAAATCAGTAAGAAGATGTTGAAGTATTGAGAAGAGTTGAAAAATGTAGGAATGGTTTTAACACTAGAACGGCCATGACGGTCATTTTGACCGTTTTGGAATTTGTATATGTAATAACTTTGCTGGATAAAAAAATACAATCCTGCCGGTACCTGACTTTTCCTAAAATGATCTATATTTTAATTTAAAATAGTTTTTATATACATTACACACTACGCAAAGAAAATAAAATCACTTTTACCTATTTTGGCCATTGTTGGGAAATTTTATCCATAGTCACTTCAAATCCACTGAGTTAGGATGTAAAAATTTATTAAAGACGCTGCAGACAGACGAAATGCTTTTCCGGGCAGTTAAACGTGCACGGACCAAATGGAAATCCTGCCTAGCGCAGAGATTCCCCAAAAGGCACTTTAACATTGGCGTGCTCAGATAGAAATAGGTTCTCCTTCTGGAGCCTGATTGGTTAGCTATATTATTGCTGGGGCACTCCTTTCTCTGTCTGTCCCTTTGTAATCATTCTCTTCTTGGGAGCCCCCACCTTTGCTGCTTTCCTTTACTTTCTTGAGTAACTGTCTCTTCACATACAACAGGCCTTCTCCCTTGTGTTATCTTGCGTGCTACGGCCTTGACTGTGGTTTAATCTGCCCTGCCTGTACTCTGTCTGTGTGTGTGTGTGTGTGTGTGTGTGTGTGTGTGTGTGTGTGTGTGTGTGTGTGTGTGTGTGTGTGTATGTGTGTGTGTGTGTGTGTGTGTGTGTGTGTGTGTGTGTGTCAGTTCCTCCTTTGCTTCATATTTTCTGTTAAAGACGCTGTGCCCCAGCTGCAAAGCACACTCTGTTCTCAATACATTTCTAGCTGTTTTGCAACATTAATGCAAGCACCTAACTATCCAACAATAGCATTGAATACAAGTCAGCTTTTACGTGACCTCACCCGTGTGTCCTTCGCTTCTCTCAAACTGCCACCACCCATACACAATTGATCACTAATTTTCCCACAAATTCCCCCTTTTCGCACCTGCAAGGTGCGAAGACATTCATGAGTTCACTACGTTACCAAAGATCCCCCTTTAGGACTACAGTGTCATGCTCCCGTCCGTATCTTCCGGCGGCTCCTCTATTGTCAGGAGCGGCATCACCGTATAGGGCGGAGGGGCCTTTTCTTTAGACAATGCGGTGGTGATGAGGCGCGAGATGAGGGTCCGGAGACACGGGATACAGCAGCAGCCACAGGTTACTAAAATAGCAGAAAAAACAGCCAATGAGGTCAAACAAGCAACAATGAGATTTTTCCATTTTCCAAACATATTAGTCATCCACCCCTCTAGGGGATTGTCTACACCTGATGCTTCATGCATTTCCTTGGAGAGAGCTCGGAGTTGGTTCAGTGCCCTGGTGACTTTCCCATCTGGCGCGGTGTTGTTGGGGATGACGGTGCAGCACAGATCTCCGAACATGGAACAGACCCCGCCTTTCTCAGCCAGCAGCATGTCTAGTGCCATCCGGTTCTGCAGGGCCATCAGGGAAGTGGGCGCCATCTGTTCTGCCAAACCTTCAATCGCATCTTTAGTGGCATTGCTCAAACGTAAAACATTGTAATGCACAAAGTTAATTTTGTCCACATTTTTACTTGGGGTAATAGGAAATATGGCTGATATAATGGGAATGTTCTCAAATCCTGCGGCAATTTGGTCCGCTAACTTAAATTCGTTTGGCACGCCTCTTGGTATTCCTATATAATCTATATAAGTAGGACTTTTGGCCCATGGGTCAAAATCCCGGCTCCGTTTGGTGAGAGTGCGCCTTCTTCGCTTTCGGGTCAGCTGGACAGATAGAGAGTGGGTGAATTTCACTTGTTTTCCTACTAGAGAGATGGGCATGGCCAATCGCACCATTGCACACACACCCTTGGTGCGGTTTGGGTACTTAATTTGAGAGTAGATACGTAGTCCCCCACAATAGTAGAACAGTCCCAACCTTGCTATGGGGCCTATGTAACTCTCAGCATTCTGACAGTAACATTGCACCAATCATGGGGTATGTTTCCTAACTTTATGGTGGTTTGTTCTGTACCTGTGAAATTAAAGCAATGGTATCTGGCCCCTTCCCTTTACGGCGGTGAAATAGCCTGGTTTTTCAAATCCTGAGGGAGGAGGGACCACTCCCAGTGGTTTTGGTCGGCGAGTCCGCTGGAGACTGTTCCTTGTGCTTTCATTCCCCACATTATCAATACTACCCCTATTCCTAACATCATGCCAATTAGTATTGTTGCTCCTTTCCCACCCTTTATTCCTTTCAATATTGGGTTCCCCTTTGTCCGGACTGAGGACTGTCCGACTCCCCAAGCAGCGCTCAATTGACTGCTGCATTTTTTTTTTTTTTTTTTTTTTTTTAGATCGACCGAGTGTCCGCCAAAATGCGGGTCGGAGGTTTTACTGGGGCACAATGTGTCAGGTGATGTCAAGGTGCGCCTGATTTACCTTTTGACCTGGACCGAGTGTGAAGTAACCTCCTTCACTTCGTACGGACCAGTCCACCTGGGGTCAGTCCACTTCCTCTTGTGAACTTTCAACCCTGACCCAGTCACCTACTTTCACCTGGGGTGATGGTCGTTCGTCCCCCTTGTGCTGACATGCCATCTGCACCTGCGTGGAGAGAGCTGCAACCAGAGATGTCAGTTTTCATTCCTGTATTCTGACTTTTCTACCCGTTGTACATCCAACGATGGCATATGACCTCCATCATTGGGTGGGCCCGGTACTTTCCTACCCGTTAATATTTCATGTGGCGACAGATGACTGACTTCCCCTTTCTCGGACCTCATGGCCATGAGGGCCGAGGGAAGCGCATCTACCCACTTTAGTTTGCTATCTGCGCAAACTTTAATTACCTTAGTTTTCTAGTCTGGTTGACTCTCTCCGCCAGTCCTTGGGACTGGTACTGGTATGGATACACCGACCCCAAGACACACACTATTTCTAATTCCACTCCTTGTAAAATCACTCCATTTATTTGCACTCCTTTGAATCGGTGTATCCCCTAGAGTATTTATTTCCACATTCTTCACTTAATCAACTACTGACTAACTATCCCTACCATTCTCCTACCCAACTCATGACTTCTTAGTCAGTGTGTCTTACCTACCGTATTCATCTATCAATCTCCTACCGTTTAAAATATCTCATTAATCATCTACTGACTAACTGTCCCTACCATTCTCCTACCCAACTCATGACTTCTTAGTCAGTGTGTCTTACCTACCGTATTCATCTATCAATCTCCTACCGTTTAAAATATCTCATTAATCATCTACTGACTAACTGTCCCTACCATTCTCCTACCCAACTCATGACTTCTCTTAGTCAGTGTGTCTTACCTACCGTATTCATCTATCAATCTCCTACCGTTTTAAAATATCTCATTAATCATCTACTGACTAACTGTCCCTACCATTCTCCTACCCAACTCATGACTTCTTAGTCAGTGTGTCTTACCTACCGTATTCATCTATCAATCTCCTACCGTTTAAAATATCTCATTAATCATCTACTGACTAACTGTCCCTATCATTCTCCTACCCAACTCATGACTTCTCTTAGTCAGTGTGTCTAACCTACCGTATTCATCTATCAATCTCCTACCGTTTAAAATATCTCATTAATCATCTACTGACTAACTGTCCCTACCATTCTCCTACCCAACTCATGACTTCTCTTAGTCAGTGTGTCTAACCTACCGTATTCATCTATCAATCTCCTACCGTTTAAAATATCTCATTAATCATCTACTGACTAACTGTCCCTATCATTCTCCTACCCAACTCATGACTTCTCTTAGTCAGTCTAACCTACACTTTTCCTATCAATCTCCTACCACACATTCATCTTTTACTTAAATCTTTAACCCTTTTTCAGGTTTACATAATCCTACCATCCTATCCTGCCCCACATTTGGTCTGTCTGACAATAGACTCTCTGAAACCAGTTAAAATCCAGTCTGATCACACTTGATTTTGTTTTGTCCAATCGCAGAATTTTAATTAAAAAGGCTTCTGCTTACCTTTTTTTTTGTTGACCGGTCGGTGTGATCAGACCTGAGTCCTCCTGGTCCCGCAGTCAATAGTCCTGTAGGGCTGAATACCCGTACTATACGGGATCCAGCGAAATTTCCCTGGATCTCTAGATAACCATCCTCTGCTACCAATTTGTTGGGAAATTTTATCCATAGTCACTTCAAATCCACTGAGTTAGGATGTAAAAATTTATTAAAGACGCTGCAGACAGACGAAATGCTTTTTCCGGCAGTTAAACGTGCACGGACCAAATGGAAATCCTGCCTAGCGCAGAGATTCCCCAAAAGGCACTTTAACATTGGCGTGCTCAGATAGAAATAGGTTCTCCTTCTGGAGCCTGATTGGTTAGCTATATTATTGCTGGGGCACTCCTTTCTCTGTCTGTCCCTTTGTAATCATTCTCTTCTTGGGAGCCCCCACCTTTGCTGCTTTCCTTTACTTTCTTGAGTAACTGTCTCTTCACATACAACAGGCCTTCTCCCTTGTGTTATCTTGCGTGCTACGGCCTTGACTGTGGTTTAATCTGCCCTGCCTGTACTCTGTCTGTGTGTGTGTGTGTGTGTGTGTGTGTGTGTGTGTGTGTGTGTGTGTGTGTGTGTGTGTGTGTGTGTGTGTGTGTGTGTGTGTGTGTGTGTGTCAGTTCCTCCTTTGCTTCATATTTTCTGTTAAAGACGCTGTGCCCCAGCTGCAAAGCACACTCTGTTCTCAATACATTTCTAGCTGTTTTGCAACATTAATGCAAGCACCTAACTATCCAACAATAGCATTGAATACAAGTCAGCTTTTACGTGACCTCACCCGTGTGTCCTTCGCTTCTCTCAAACTGCCACCACCCATACACAATTGATCACTAATTTTCCCACACCATACACGGTCATATTGACCGCTCGGATTTTCGCTGTATTGTTTTTAATCTTTCGCGCGGTTGAAGATGCATATTGGTTGCTTAGTTACTATCAGCGTCTCTGCCAGAGAAACGTCATAAGCGGTCTTGAGTAACAAGTGTGGGCATCAGCGATGGGCCGAAGGACAAGCCAGAGTCGGTAACACTAGCTACCACCATGAATACGGCGTGGATGGACTCCGTTCTGAGTCAGAAGGCAGCGCCGGGCGCTCGCTCTGTGGAAGGAGCGGTACACGGAGCCGGTGGCTGCTTACGTGTTTATACAACTTCATACATCCTCAAACTGGCTGGGAATGCACACATCCTCTCCAAGGAGGGCACCAGCAGTGAAATTGTCCGGAGGAAGTTCAGACAGCAAATGGCAGAGGAGCTGAGAGACGAGTTTAGAGAGGAGAAAAGGGAGCGGAGCACGGTCCGAGCAGCGCTGCGCACCACAGCGCACCAACACGGAGGCAGTGACAGGTTAGGTTAGGTTATAAATGTTCAAAGAAGATACTTTTAGATGTTATTTGCCTGTTATAAGTTATGCTAAATGAATTTGCATACCATATTTTTCAGATGTGAATGAAATAATTACGTTTTACTATGCCATGATATGAATTATTGAAACACCTGGGCACTCAAATGTATAATTAAACCCGTTAAATTGTACATTTTGGTGTTATTTAGTTTTTCTAAAGATATTCTAACACAATACCTGCATTAATATTGCAATTAGGAATTTATCATGAGAGATTATAGAGTTTGGAATCTTGCGGTCAAAATGACCGCTCACGGCAGTTCTAGTAGTTATGGAATCCCGGCACTTCTAGTGTTAATTAAGTTGAATAGCAACAATAATGTAAAAAAGGTGGAAATATTAAAAAAAAATTTAATGTAAAAGCTGAACTGGAGAAATAGCTTAAGAAGATGTTGAAGTAGTGAGAATATTTGAAAAAGTAGGAATGATTTTAATTAAGTTGAATAACACAACTACACCATAAAGAGCTAGAGCTAGATTTTAAAAGTGGATTTTTTTAATAGCTGAAAGTCTGCAGAAAATACGGACAACCAAAAAAGGTATGGAATAATAAAAAAATCATAATGGGGTTAAATGCCTTTGTCAGGATTGATGTACTACACAGCGGGGATCAAACCCCTGTCCATATCCACTGGGCCATCACTAGGGGTTAACTGTCTTCATAGGGAATACATCGGTTGAGTTCCCGCTGTGGGAATCGAACCCGGGTCTCCCACACAAAAGTAATTTGTCATAACCACTGCGCCACCACCAAAGCATCTGTTTTTCAAGCTTACATTGTAATATATAATTAGACAGACAGACATACAGAGTGTGTGTGTGTGCCTGTGTGTGTGTTGTGTGTTCTTGTGTGTGTGTGTGTGTGTCTCTGTGTGTGTGTGAAAAAACGTACGGAATAATACATGATCATTACAGGGTTAAAAGCGTTGTTAAACAGTAATTTATCAGATAATTTATCTGTGTGTGTCTGTGTGTCTTTGTGTGTGTGTGTCTCTGTGTGTGTGTGTGTGCGTGTCAATCTGTGTTTGTGTGTATGTGTGTGTGTGTGTGTGTGTGTGTGTGTCTGTGTGTGTGTGCGTGTGTGTCTCTATGTTTGTGTGCGTGTATATATGTGTGTGTGTCTGTGTGTCTCAGTGTGTGTCTATCTGTCTCTGTCTGTGTGTGTGTGTCTGTGTGAGTGTGTGTGTGTGTGTGTGTGTATATCTGTGTTTGTGTGTGTCTGTGTGTTTGTGTCTATTTGTGTTTGTGTGTGTGTCTGTCTGTCTATCTTTCTGTGTGTGCGCGCGTCTCTGTGTGTGTGTCTGTGTGTCTCAGTGTGTGTCTATCTGTCTCTGTCTGTGTGTGTGTCTGTGTGTGTGTGTATATCTGTGTTCGTGTGTGTGTGTGTCTCTGTATGTGTGTCCTGTGTGTGTGTGTGTGTGTGTGTGTGTGTCTGTGTGTGTCTGTGTCTGTGTGTGTGTCTATCTGTGTGTGTGTGTGTGTGTGTGTAACCAAAAAATGTGCGGAATAATACATGATCATTACAGGGTTAAAAGCGTTAAACAGTATGTGATGACATCCCATTGTGGGAGTTGAACCCGGGCCTACGGCATGAAGGGCATGTCACATAACCACTGCACCACCACTGTAATAACCTCTAGCAAAGCTATACAAGGTAATATATAATTTATCTGTGTGTGTGTGTGTCTCTGTGTGTGTGTGTGTGTGTGTGTGTGTGTCTCTGTGTGTGTGTGTCTCTGTGTGTGTGTGTGTGTGTGTGTGTGTCTCTGTGTTTGTGTGTGTGTGTGTGTCTCTGTGTGTTTGTGTGTGTGTGTCTCTGTGTGTGTGTGTGTGTGTGTACACACAGGGACACACACACACACACAGACACACACGGACACACAGCTCAAATTTCTTTTTTCACTCTGTCTGTTTTAAGATGAGTTAACAGCAAAGCCATTGACAGAGAATGAAATGGTTGCTAAGGGATACAAACTACCAGTGGCCATGTTTGTAAACACAGCTAGGAAGCCTTTGATGTCTGTGATGTCATCTCTTTGATCTGTAATCAGTTAACGACCGCAGCTGTTGTACCCTTTTTTACCTGTGGGCAGTTATCCAGACACCAGAACAAGCGCTCAAACAAATGGTCATTGCGCCAAAGGGATATGAGATATCAAAAGAATGAGCACCAGAAGGCCTTTGTGAACGTATTGATATAAAATTCATGTGGATAAAGTAAAAAATGTGGGAGTATCGGCGATGTAAAAAAGTGGTTCGCTCTGCATTTTGCTCAGAAATGTGGACGATGTTTAACATTGCAGTGAATGGAGAAAGATCCTGAACTCCTGTCATTTGAAAGCTCGCTGAGCGAAAAGTATAATTCATATCGCATAAATGAGCACATTGACAGAAACTAGACAAGAATACCTACGTTTGATGTATAAATTGTCCATGACAAGTTAGAATTGTTGGCGTGGGAGCAAGTTATAGAGAATGGAGTAAGATAATTTTTTCGAAGCCGTTCACTCTGATGATGTCACACCTCACTCTGACACACACAATACACACCCATTATAAATGCAGAAAAATCATAAAATTTACACTGTACTTACACAGCTTTTTCACAAAAACTGTAAAATATATCAATCTGAAAAGATAGAGCCGGATAGTGTGGGTACACTGGCCAGCGTCTATTCTCATTGGCATGCTGGTTTGTCATTGGGTAGGTGTTGATAAACTGAGAAGAATAGTGTGTGTTTGCGCGTGTGTGCACTTGGTGTGTGCACTTGGTGTCTGCGTGGCAATGTGATTTATGGGTTAGACTGATGTAATTAAAACAGGTTTGAATGTAGTATTGTTTTCTTTATTCTTGTGACATATAAACACTTCTCTTGGTAAGGATGAAAAAGACAGCAAATTAAAAAAATATATATTTAAAAAAAAAAAGGGTGCCTTTGCCTCTGTCTACAAATGTAAACATTTTAGCGAGATGGATCAGGTCTTTGAGGATGTCACGATGAGAGACATAATGCAGCCATGAAAAACAATGACTAGTTCATTAGGGGAACCAAATGGCATTTTTAGCTATGTGCAGTTGATCATTGGAAATCCCTGTGGTGATGGCCTTTTTGAGCTCCAAAAAGTGATGGGGCTGCAGCTGTTAATACACCTCCTTCCACTAAACATAAGGCACCACTTCTACCCTCCTCTGGAATTTATTTTTCACTTATTTTATCTGTAATGGAATCTTTGGGTATGTTTTTGGGTCGGTGTTCTCAGGCGTCCTTGGGGAAATGTGTATTCAGGTCCCTGAAGTGATAATGATGGCTTGCTCGCTGGTTTCTTTGTTCTGCAGCAAAATGCCACACTGACATACCAGCTAAGAGAATGGGTGTAGGAAATAGTCTTGTAGAGAGGCAAAGTTCAGGAATCAAGAAAACTGAAAAAACAGCTGTGGGTTGGCAGCATACTTGACAGCCTCCTTTGGGTTTAAAAAATAAGAAATAACCATAAAATTAATCCAAAACGCTTCTGCAGCAGAATCCATGCATTCCAAAGATAATCCAGCCATCCATATTATGTTAATATTTGTATTATATTTGTATAATCATACATCTTCTTATTGGATTATGTCTCTGAGATGCACAGTACATCATTTTCACATGCAGTAGAGAGACAGTAACCACTATAGACTGTATAAAATGTGGATGTTGTCTCCATGACGTAATCTATACAGTTCTGAAGAGCCAAAATGAAGCTTGAAGTGGACTGATCCCGGGGACTCCGGACATCGCCATCTTTGCAGTTCCTGACGTTGGCTAATCTGAAAATGAGCAAAGGCGTGGAGTGTGCAGGAGCTGAGGAGGGCCGAATAAATGGGATGGGATAGCAGCCCACCTGTCACTCAAAGCGTAAAGACCTTTATTTTGCAAAACTTGAAGCCTGAATATAATTTAAACAGGAAAGGTATAAACGTAGCTATAGAGACCGAAACGGTTTTGTACCAGGCCTTAAACATGTTTTATTCGGCTGTAAAGTTGGGTATTTTAACATGGAGTCTATAGGGGTTAATTTCCTTTTAGAACAGACCTGGACATTGTACGGCCCCCGGGCCACATCCAGCCCACGTGAGGTCAATGGGAAGTTAACAATCAGATGTAAATAAGTGTACATCATGCATGGAATACAACTGCATTGCTTTTATTTTGAAGGCCACTGTTTTTTTTTTGTTTTTTTTTGTGTGAACGTATGCAGCTTATTCTTCTCTAGTTGCAAGTCGCAATTAAAAAGAAGTAGAAGAAGAACTGCAATGTGTCTGACCCCTGTGTCGGCCAGCTGCCTACTGAGTTCAGGAGAGACATTAGCATGACATGAATGAGCTGTTATTCCTCGAAAAATGTCAGCTCATGGGGAAAAAAGAGTGCCGAGTGTTTAACCGAACATGGCCTTATAGTATTTATTTATTGATGTCAAAGGTAAAGCTGTGTGCTTAGTTTGCAGAGAACATATCGCTATGTTAAAGGATTATAATTTGAATCGGGACTACTACTACTACTACTACTACTACAACAACTACTACACGCAAGAAATACAATTGACTGATGCAGAGCGGGAACAGACATCTGAAGCTTTGCTAGTTCAGCTGCAAAAGCAACAAGGCTTTTTTACTTGTGTGTTGCACATGACATGCGGGGATGCAGCAGTCAAGACCAGCTTTGTGATATCCCACAAGATCACTAAAAACAGTAAGTCATTTTCTGAAGAAGAGTTTATTAAAGAGTGTTTGTTGGACTCTGCTGCACTAATATGCCCAGAGAAAAAAAGAGGCGTTTGATAACGTGCCGCTTTCCAGGCGAACTGTAACAAGAAGGATTGATGTCGTGGAGATTCAGTTGCAAAATGAACTGAAAAACAGCACATGAGGTGGTAAGACTACCAACAAAAAGATAATACTTTGTATGAAGTTAATTTAATGCTGTTCTTTGAAAATGGCTAAAATATGCACATTTTGTTCATAATTGCTTTGTGAATGATGTTCAAATGGTGACATAATGTTGGCATTTTGTGCTATGTCTGCTTCACTTTTTCATGTTCTAAGAAAAAAGTGAATAAAAGGTAATTCTGTAGCACTTCAGAAAGTAAATTTAATGCCGCATGTCACAATTGCTTTCGTGGATGTTATTAAATAGTGACATTGTTTCATTTAGTACAATGTTTCACTTTTTTCATGTCCTAATCATAACATTTACTCTTACCAGTCACAGCTTAGCGAAGCCCTTACAAATTACTGCTTTTTATAAAGAGATCAAATTAATACTGAGCAGAATTGAATTTAGCCTATTGATCCGGCCCTACACAACAGTCCCTGTTTTTCATGTGGCCCCTTAGGAAAATTAATTGCCCACCCCTGTTTAAAGCCAGCCTCAAGTGGCCACTCGAACTGCAGTTTTTGGCACTTTTGCTTCATTTTTCAACACCGGAGGTTGCAGCTTGGTAACCACAGTGGAAAACAGCATAAAGCCTTAACTATGATGGCTGTCGTGGCCCTCTCAGTGACAAGTGCAAGGGACATCAGAGGGGCTGGGACCTCCTTGGTGTAGGGAGGGCCTTAAAGGATTATATTGTCCATTTATAAATATTGATTCCACTTATAATACACTGTGTCTAAATTGCTACCCCCACACCCCCACACCCACACCCACCCCCACACAACCTTGTGTTCATTAACATATAGGTCGCAACATAATTAGGCACAGACTGTTTAAACTGCTCTAGAACCATTAGATCACATAATGTCTCAAATGTCGTAACACTTGAAGAAGAACACCAACGATTAAAATGTAATTTTACATCCCTGGTAAAAAATGTCTTCCCCTGTCTTACCGCAACCCCGGAAGCATTGCCAATACGCCTCAGGAACAATCTCATATGCATTCAAGACAGCTGATTTCACCGTTTTGTACTCTTTACAGGCTGCAGAAGACAAAGCTGAATAAGCCTGCTGTGCTTCACCAGTAAAAATGCCGTGTAACAACAATGTCCGCTCCTCATCTTGCCAGTCTTGAAACTGCAACCCGCTCTAACAAACTGAAGAAAATCTCTACATCACTTTCATTAAACCTTGGTAACAACCTCAAATTGCTTTCAACATCAAAACATACACGAGGTGTTGCAAAAACTACCCCCTCCTTCAGCAATGTCAATTTTTAAACTTCCAAATCAAATGTCAATTGTTCCTTTCTGAATTTGAGTTTCTCCAATTCCTGTTCTTGTTCCATTTTTAAAACCAAAAACATTTTTTTTTTCTTTAAATGTCAAAGCAGCAGCGGAAATAGTTACACCACACTTACCTCCATAGTCCCCCAGCACTCCCTCTTTCCTCAAGTTAGCCATAATGACACACCTCAGGGCCTCCTTTGTTCACTTTGGATCAACATCCATAGAGAAGTGCTGAGCTGCTCTTTATTACATTTCTCCAGCAACTCAGAGAGATCCTGAATGAAATGTTCAACAATATTAGACATAGCAAATCAAATGTAGCAAACAAGATATTCAATATGAAGCAAACAAATCCTCCCAAAACCAAATGGCCCAAAATATACATAAATCCAAACCAACCAGCAACGACTCCTAAACTAACTATTACAATAAATTAGCTAACTAACCTCATCCCTAGGTACTGGTGGCAGGTTTTTATTCACCATAAACCAGTTGGTCTGAAAAGTTTCTGCTAAGCGGTTACCCGGTTATATATTATATATATATCATACCCTGTGAAATCCTGTTTTAATTTATAACTTCCAAATGGTCTCATAGAAAGGTGTTTCAGCCCTTATTTTCAGTGTCATCGCACTTGGCACCTGGTGCCAAATGTTATTATTAATGCTCTTCCCCTGCCTCTCCTGGCAATTTGTCATCCTGAATTGTAAGACGAGGTCACTTTTCACTACCTGTCAAACATGTTAATAAATTAAAAAAAATCCAGTTTTATATATTTAGTGTAGCTGTCAGATGTTGAGAAACTCATAAGGTGCATTGTAGCGATGTTCCAATACCTTTTTTCTCTCCCAATACCGATTCCAATACCAATACTTAACATGTGTATTGGCTGATACAGAGTACCGCTAAAATACCAGTTTTTTTAAATATATTATAATCTTTTAACAGCTGTATACTACTAACCTTGTATGGATGTGTTATGATTGCTATCATTGTTCGTACAGTATGGCCTGGCTCAGGTTACAGAGAATAAATGCCAAAGAACTTTATTTCATTATCTACTTTTTTTTTTAGATTGTTGCAGCTCAAAATGCCTGATGTTGCAGGAGCTTTTGTAAAAAATTGCGATAAAAGTTGCAATGTTTTTTGTAGATTTGTTGCAATGAAGTTGCGGGAGACAGAGAAAGTTGCAAAAAAGTTGTGATTCTTTTTGCACAGTTCTTTAAAAATAAAAAGTAAACTTATTTTGAGGAGAATAAAATGAGTTTTCCTATAGTAACCTTACTAATAAGGCGGAGGATGCTGCAAATGAAAATGGCTGGTGGATTTAAGACAAAAAGTAATTTATTGAATGAATTAAATTTGAACATGTCTGTCAGTGGCTTGTTGATCTTTACATTGTTAGTTAATTTCCTGTCCTGTGCATCAGTCGCGGGGGGAAACTGAGCAGCCCCGCCCGCTGCAGGGAGCCAACAGGATTGAAAGAAGAGTCGCTTTCAGCAACTTCAGAGTGAAAAATCGTTACAGCGTACTTAGATGTTAAAATGTATACAGGTTGGCAGGACGGTCTGAAATGTTTTGCACGGTCTTTTGCTGTACATTTTGTTGGTGAATGTGAGATATTTGAGTCACACGTGTCTCATTGGTCAAATTTGCGGTTGTGGTGATTGGTGATTGGTCAAAATTGCGGGTTGCACCACAGTCGTGGTGATTGGTTGAATTTGGGTGAATTGGCGCGATCGCAACGTCACAAAATCCTGGAGGGACTGCTAAATTATGCAATATTGTATCGATGCATAGACTCACACACTCGCCAAAACCATTACCAGCATTTTAGGCAGTATTGGATTGCGTTTCCTATGTTTTACAGCATGTAATGGGTGATAGTCATGCAAAGCAACACCTAAGAGGTAAAAATATATACAGTAGACTATCTGTAGCTTGCACTTTTTCCATTTAAATGTGGACACAAATATTTCTCAATCTAATACTTATTTGAAGCGCCCATATTATGCTCATTTTCAGGTTCATAATTGTATTTTGTGGTTGTATCAGAATAGGTTTACAAGATTTCATTTTCAAAGAACACCATATTTTTGTTGTACTGCACATTGCTGCAGATCCTGTTTTCACCTGGTGTGTTTAGGTCTCTGTTTTAGCTACAGAGTGAGACATCTCACTTCTATACTATCTTTGTTGGGAGTCACACATGCCCAGTAGATCACATCAGATTGTAGCAGTGTTTTGCCATTGAGAACGAGCTAGCATGCGCTACAGTTAGCCACCTCGTCTCGGCTAGTGACGTAGAAAGCCGTGCAGATTTTGAACAGCTCACCTGGAGACTGAAGGCAGAGGACATTCAGAAACCTGTATCTCACTCAAAACAACATGGATGGTTTTTTTTGCAAGTGTGTATGTGTGTGGAAGCACCAGAGACACAAAATAACCCAAATCCCAGAAAAAGTGATTTTTTTTCATTATATGGGCACTTTAACTACAATAAATAAACCCTATGCAGTGCATTTTTAGTCAGGTTTCCCAGGATAAATTAGGTTAAGACAATTAAATAAAATTGCCAGCAGGTACCCAGAATATAACGAGACAAAGCTCCTTACACCATGTGTTTTATGTCTTTTTGTGTCAGCTATTGTTTATGTGCATAGTAGGCGGACTTGTGTGTGCATGTGTGTGTGTGTGTGTGTGTGTGTGTGTGTGTGTGTGTGAAGATAGAAAAATATTGACTAGAGCATTCCTAGTAAAAGCGCCACAGAATAAACAATGCAAGCAGACAAAAACACACACATAGAAACACACGCTTTTGCAGTTTGGTGTTAGCACTCTTGGTGAGAGCATTATGTTTAAGCTTTGATTCTAACAAGAGGCTTCAGTAGCAAACAAATATCTTTTTCTCTAACTACAGAAAATGTAAATATGCTCTCTTCAGACGTAAACATTTTTATTCAGTATTTCTGTCAGTAAACAACATTTTCCACATAGCACAGTGGGGAAATTTTCTTATAGTTTACTATGTGAGCTACATGCACAGTGATTTGTGGCAACAAGATCACCCCACACACGTGAAGATTTATTTGGAGCCCCCTGAACAAGGACGTAGGCTATCACAAACACATGCTTTGTTGAAAATTGTATTTAACAAATGAACATGCTATCATAGACCAGGGTTTCCTCTAGGATTTATTTCAGTAGCGTACCCCACCGTATCAGCCAACCTTGTGTTGCTGCCGTGATGAAAGTTAGACCCATTTCCGCAGCTCCCACCCGCTCTCCTCTCAGTGAAGTAGCAGCTGGCACCGCGGGGTGCTCTAGCTAGCTAATTATCCTTCTCATTTGTGGTCCGATAAACAGTAAATTCATCAAATTCAAAGCATTTTATTGCTACTTTCCACGCTAGCGTTGCTGTCATATTTCACGCAACCCGCATTAGCACGGTTTCCATAGGAACGTAGCTGAGAGGCTTTCATCCCCATTTGTGACTCTGCCTGAGGAGAAAATGCTGTAGACTTCTAGCGCTGTTGTTTATTTGGTAGTCATGACTGCGAGTGTCCTGTCACTGTTCCAGTTGCTCATCCTCAAAGTGGAGAGAGAGAGCAGACAACTATTAGAGTTTAGTGGAGTGTCCCCTGGCTGCTCTTGCTTCAGAAGTGTAAATAATTATATACTATGTATATTCCCTGCAGACAATACCTTTTGTCAGTACTTACATTTTCTTCTCATTACCATGAACAAGTACTGATGATGACACAAATTTTCATTTACCATATGCCTACATGTTTACACTTTGGTAGTTTGGAAAGAGCAGCAACCGTTACTATGAGATTCAACCTAGTTCGTGACCACAGCAGTGGCTGAGATTGGATTGTACATGTACTTCCACAGACTGCGGAACATAACATTGTCTTTCACTGGAGGTTTACATCCAGTCATAACCCTAGGCCTGGAGTTGGCAAAAAGTAAAATACATTTAAAAAAAATAATTTATTAAATTCAACATTCACATTCAACACTGACAATGTTGGTTCACCACCACCACCACATACTAAAATATCTCAACAACTATTGGACGGAGTGTCTTGAAAATTGAATGACGACATGTGAAACACCAGACAACTGATCAAAGGTGGGGGATCATTGCTCTGAATTATTGTAAGCCAATTTTGCTATTATTCTGAAGTGACAACCACAGCCCCTTGCTTTTTAATCCCACTCTTTTCCTGGTAACACAAGAGTGTCTCCTAACGTGAAACCATGGACGACGGGGGCTCTATATTTAATGTGCTGTAAAAAGGGATCAGATGATTGGTGTCAAAGGATGGAAGGCCCCCGCACTGTCAAACCTATTCTCACTTCATTTCATCCCAGCAATTTATCAAGTTACAGCCTGTTTCTAAGAGCTTGCAGAGGAGATTGCTGGTAGAAGGAGAAGGAGAGGTGTTTTTTCAGTGGAGCCCTATGAATTAGCCTCTAATCAATGAAGCATTCTCTCCTCACACCTATCAAACCTGTCTTAGGTACCAATTTCTTTACAAGCTCAGTACAAATCTTGAAAGTATATGTATGTGACACGCCTGCGTATGTGTGTAGGAATGTGTCTGCATGTACAAATGTGGAAGTGTTTTCTTGTGATTGTGTTTTGGTGAGGTGAGATGTAATATGGGAGAAGATCTGGCAGCTCCATTATCTGGGGTGTGTCAGCCTGTCTGCCTGGGCATGCTTCCTTTCTTTGGGCCCACTCTCCCATTTAAACATTTATTTGCTGCCCTGACATACCCTGTCAAGCCCCTTCTGCCTCTCTGTCAGTGAGTTGGGCTTACTGTACTGCTAACTCTGCAGCTTCAAGGCAGCCTGCACTGTCATGACCCCTTTTCTAATAGCACTTAGCAACATTCCCAAAACTTTATTACCAACACTTTCCCACAACATGACAAGTTTAAGTTTATAATTCCTCTAAGTGTGAGTATGAAGAGTAGCTAGTTTTGGTATTTTGATACAATGATATTATAGGTTGAATGCAAGAAGTGCCAGCATTCTGCCTGAGGGATACCTGGCCTCCGCAGTGACTCAGCATCCGATTAAGTCAGTAATTGAGGGCAAAGTGTAAATAGACTACTGATTCAATTAACCCCATTACAGTAGGCAGTTCAGATCACAGCCAAACATTTAGCCTTTTCAGTAAAAGCCTCCCAAACCTGCCTTGGATTACAGATGGATGACCAGAATGGAGCTTCCACCGCAGACCGGAGAAACACTTTCTGGAGCACATGGCAGCTCAATTAAAAGTGTTAAATGTGGAAATAATTCTGGGTGCCATTTTACCAACCGCCTGGGAGGGAGCAGCAGCAGAGAAATGTCACGTTACTTATGCAGCAAATGAGAGCATGATTAAATGACTCTGGAGGCCAACACAACCTGCTGCATAGCCTGCAAAATGGATCAGAAGCCCAACAGTGGCCAGTTGTGGCTTTTAGATAAAAGTAATTTTTCCAACTTTGGAACATTTAGCACTTTTCAATTGAAACTAGTATTAGTGATGGCCAGTATTATCCTGGATATTAATGCCAAGAAAAGTCTTACCGGCAATTACTGTACTTCTGCTTTTAAATTCATATCATATTTGAAGGCACTAAACTGCTTCAGCATAAGATCATACAATGCCACATAGTGAAGCCTTTACTGGACTGCTTATGTATAACTGATAACGGTGGTTGCGTCAAACTTTCTGGTAACCATTTTGACAGACAGGGTCGTCAAAATATATTATCACCTGTTTATGACAATGATTTTTTTGAATACATTTTTTTTATATACAGAACATGCTTATAAATTATGCATTTATAAGAGCACAGAGCAAAACACCCACCAGGCTGTCAGTTTTCATGTCAACACAACACAAAGCAGATGAATGCTGTTTTTTCCCCCACAGTGACAGCGTGACAGGGCTTTTAGTGGCCTCTGTCACTAGAAGCCCTGTCGTGGCCATTATGCCTAAACATGTACATTATCAGTATTAGGCCTATGTGCTTGTCCTTCATGCTCCACTGGATCAAATCCTCTTTTTTCACCTTGTTCATCAACGGCATTATAATTATTGGGCTTTTTAAAGAAACTTCCAACACTCGGCTGCAGAGACATTTTGCAATAGCATGTAGGTACAACGCCGCTGCAGAATTAAGAGCGTCCCTGCTAAACCTCACACCATCAATAATATCCTCTGCTCTTGTGTTTCACTTTAAAACAACATCAGACTGGCCTATGTTTGTAGAGCGGAACTCCGTGGCACATACGTTACGCGTTTCATGTAGCCTGCCTGCAGCCTCCCCACCCACACACCCACCCCCACACGAAGTGAAGATAACGTAACGGTTACAAACAGGATCGGATTACTTGGTAGATGGTCCTCAATGCTCCAATCTGTTACAAAACTGTATTGCTGCAAAATGGGACTGTCAGACAAACTGACCAACACATACAGTATATAATAAAAGAACAATACTTGGCATCAGTGTATCAGTACAGTATTGCCATGGAAAATGAGATAATATGCTGTGTTCATTTTCCATCCAACCCTAACCATTAGCAGATCATAATTTTCATTTATCCAGTGAAATATGTTGACATCTACTGTAACAGACAGATCGGTTCCAAGACAATGTATCATAATGACTTCATAGTGACTCTTACTCTGGCGACACCAACAAGAAAGTTTTTGATACGGATTGAAATGTCCTTACTATTAAAATTGTAATCTTTCCAGTACTTCAGGGTTATGACCAAATGCCTGCAAAACGGATGACTGTAATATCCATCGTCCTTATTTCATCCTTGTTTAGTGCTAATTAGCAAATGTTAGCATGCTAACACTGCTAAACTAAGATGGCAACCACGGTAAATTATACCTACTAAAGATCATCACCTTAGCATTGTCCTTGTGAGCATGTGGTCACATGCATTTAGCTCAAAGCCCCACTGTGTTTAAGTCAAGCTAAACAGAGCTGCTAGTGTCTTGTTGAGGGTTTAGCTCCAACATTTTTGCAATTACTTATTTCTATTATGTGTGTGTACGGCAACCTATACAAAAAGTCAGTTACATGACACGCCTACCAACTGACCTTACCTTCACCCCTTCTCAGCGTTGCTACATTAAGGTCATAGTACCACCTGCTTGTGCACTGAACTTTAGCATTGAACATCAATCATGTGCTACAGAATTTCCCAATGTGAACATAATTCCTAGGGATCATAAAAATAAGGAATTCAAAAAAAAGTGTTATATATGTTTATGATTATAATTCAAATTCAAGTGAGGTTCTTGTTTCTTCATCCTGTCTAAAATGCATACGATTTATCGTAACGGCTGTGTGTTTCAACTCAAAGGATTTCTAACGGTGAGCTTATTCAGAGAATAATCTCTTCACTTCTTTCTAATTCTCTCCCAATGCCCTCCCACTTTTTTCATTCATTTCCTGCTTCCTCCCTCACTCTCCATCCTGGCTCCAAAAGAAATCTGCTTTAAACCATCTGTCTCCCAGTGCAACACATGCCTCTTCTCACAAGAGAGAAGGAAAAGAGCATGTGGGGACACAATAGACCCATAACAAGAGCAAATTGTCTCCCGTCTTCCTTCCTTTCTCCTCCTTCCTTCATTCATCCAGATGCCTGTGCTCAACAAGTCAGGTACTGTCAGTGCAAGTGGGATAAAGAGAACCAGCTGGTGGCTACTGAGAAGACATAATTGAAGTGGTACAAAAGGAATTTAAATAATATGGTACCAATAAGAAACATAAGCACTGGTAACCTAAACTAAAATTCATCACTGGGAAATGTCAAATATGTTACTTAAAAGTTATTTTGGGTCTAGAATAACAGTTTTCATTTTACACCTGAACTCCTCAGTTCTTCTGTACTGTTTGTGTGTACAGTGTATGTGTGTCTATATGTGTGTGTGTGGGCCCCTCATTTCTTATTTCAGCAGTGTCTGCTCTCTCACCATGGCTCCTCTGCTTGGCTGGTGGAATTTGGAGCCCTTGACAAGCTGTTCAGAGATCTCAGCAGGACATTTGGAGGCTGTGATGGAGGATGAAGACCACGGGGCCTGCATACATGAATACAGACTTTCTAGAAAAAAAGATGGGATGTGCATGTTTGTTTATTTTGGATTTTTCGATTGTACTTTGGTAGGGGGTCCTACTGTTTGCCATATACAAATTGTAATACTCTGGTTGGTGGCTCCAATTGCCCTGCTGAGTGTCTGGGAACATCTCAGCTCTTCTTTATACAACCGATTAAAGAAAATATTCTTGGTGGGGGGCCTCGAGTGTTACAGTATATAATCCATAATGAACTAACAGTTTTCAACATCATTATTGTGCAACGAAATGACAGGACTGTGCCAGTTGTCCTGGATTGAAACAACACAAAATGGATGATTGTAATGTTTGCAGGAGTCTGTTCTCACACACCTTGTAGAGATGCACAATAAATTGCGATTTTATCAAAATTGTTATATGGACTAGTTCAATATCCAACTGTTCTAGCTGTTCTATTTGCCTTTACTCATTTAATCATATCATTATAAAAATCTCATTGTGTAAATATTCTGTGAAAGCATCAACAGTCAACCGTACAATATCCCCACAATACCGACATTGATGTATTTGATAAAAAATATTGTGGCATTTGATTCTCTTCATATCGCCCAGCTCGAACTTAAAGTAACAGGCCGCAAGAGTAACAACACCATTACATATGGTCACTTTAAGGCTATTTCACCATGTTGAAAATACCGGCAACAAAACTGACAACAATCAAAGCAAAAGCTCAAGAAGCTTACTGTAGTGTAGAATACTAGCTAGCGAATCAAAGAGTTGAAAAAATTAAGAATTTCAATAACTAACACCAAGATCGGATGTATCGCTTCTCAATCCGAAAACCCAACTTGAATGTTACCATGAAAGCTATTTAGTCAGAACCTGGTAAATACAAAGTGAAAAGTGGCATACATTACTTAGACACTTAAATCTGGAGCCAAATAACTACATCACACATTATGTGTACAGGCAGATAAATGGCTGCAGCATTACAAGATAAAAAAACAATTTATTTTAATTTCTTGTAGGTAATTCCAATGCAGGTAAAAAGACAACAAGGGAGCAACTGCCTATGACCCCAAGAACACCATCCCCACCATCAAACATGGAGGTGGAAACATTTTGCTTTGGGGGTGTTTTCGCATCAAAGGGACGATGGACGGGGCCATGTACCATCAAATCTTGATTTTTGTTGTTGTTATTCTGTCTCTCACTGTTCAAATAAATCTACCATTAAAATTAAAGACTGATCATTTCTTTGTTAGTGGGAAAATGTACAAAATCAGCAGGGAATCAAATACTTTTTTCCCCCTCACTGTATGCTGACATTTTTGATACAGAACAACTTGGACAAACCTGGTTGCCTGGTGTGAAATTAAGACCATTGCTGGTATGAGATGAAGCCCACCTCATGCTTTGAAAATCTACATCAAATGTCCACTCAGCTCGGCTCAATTATTGCACAGCCATGGTGACTTAGAAGGAATCCTTGCTGCAGAGAAATGTTGAAAACATAAAGAAGAGCAGCAATTAAAAACTGTCACTTCCTGTGTTCTCAACCGTTTGATCTCCATTTTCAGCAAGAGAAAAGGCCAGCGTTTCCCTCTGAAACCGGGCCGTTACATGACTAAAGTCAGCATGATTTTTAACATCCATCACACAGAAAAGCTGCTCCCACTTGTCATGTTTCATTATGAGTCCCAGAGAATTAAAAAACATTCTGACACATCATGTAAGCCTGTTAGCGTCCAAACTGTTTCATAGGATAAGAATCCATGAATCCAGACATAGGTTCTTGTAGTATTGTGGCTTCCCGTGAGATAAACTGTAATGAGCAACGGTAAAACCACTGCGGTTAACTGGAGCAAACCGGAGCTAATTGTTGCTAACTGATTAAATGTGAACATCTCTGTATGTATGGTACTAGAACTACATTAAAGCACATGCGGGAAGTGACATGGAAAATTACGTAATACCATGCACAAGACAGGATTTTTTGTTCAAGCAATCTGCAAAACTCTTGGAAGCCCTTGCAGTCAGCTTGTTGATGTTGTTGTTCGTAGTTGGCACACATGTTCACAAAATAGCCATTAGCATTTCCACACGTCACGGCTAAAGACGTGAAGCATAACTGTCTCTCAAATTAGACTTCTGAGATATCAGACACATTAATGACTTCCAGATCCTTACCAGACAATCATTGTAGACTTATGTGAGAGAGAGAGAGAAAGAGAGAGAGGAGAACAGGCAGGCAGTTGTTAAGATTTTGGCAAAAGAGCAACAAGACACTAGGGATAGAGAGAAGAGGGCACAAATTGATGTGACAACTTCCTCTGAAACTAAATAAACCTGAAAAATGGTAAATAAAAGAAATTATTCAGGAGCAATTTAGCCACTATTCAGGCCTGAGGCAAGCAATACAAACAACTTAGCTAACCAGCAAGAATTAGAGATGTAGATTCATGAATAAATGATTCTCAGATCTCCAATTTTACATCACAGATACACACTGGGGCCACCATCAAAGGCTCTGCCAGTGAGTTGACACTGCAAAGGTAATAACTTTCTATTTCTCTCTCCTCCTCCCTGTCCCTTTCTGTCTTTCTCGTTTCATTTTTCATGCACACACAATGTAATTACATCACTCTGCAACTAAACCCAGGGTGGCAACGTTTGATACTGACACACCAGCCCACAGACGTCCTGTGGGTGTCAAAACATCAGACGGCTGTGGAAGTCAACCACCCTGCTGGGTGCACGTCGCTGCTCGATTGGCAAAACCAATTCTGCGCCGTTTCTGATATGTAGTAATACTGACAATCAAAGTCCCATGTCTCAAAATGACACCACCTTCCTTGTGATCTGAAAGCTGTCGCGAACAGCACACCCATCAGTTTTGGTGACAAGTGCACTGATGCGGTTACTGCCAGATGGAGGCCTGAGGTAAATATGTGGTTTTCTAAATAAACTCTTCTGAGACTTTTTCCTATGTTTTACCAGCACCTGTGATTTGTACAACGTTGTTAAAACAAGGTGATTGGCATGGATTAGTGTAATAAAGAGCATTGGAAGTGTAGTAAACATTTGATGGCCTTAACATTGTTAAAAATGTCTTGGTGCTCTATTTTAACGCTGTTGTTGTTGTCGTCGTCATATAAAGACACATAATCTGGAAATCAAGAGTAAATCAAAAACCATACACCAACACCAACGTGTTACAAAAAGAGGTTCTTTTGTAGGTCCTTTTTATGGTATTTTACCTGTGTTTAAGACATTACACGAGCAGGGAGTTTTGGAATTAAGCGGACATGTTTTTCCCACCATGATGTTTATTGAATTGTGAATGGGCTAGTTCTTTTCATTAAACCCCGACCGACCATCCCTGTATTTTTGTACAAATATTGGTATTTGAGTGTTTAAAAATCTTGTAAATTTTTGTTATGAACTGCTTACATTGGCTAAATAAATTGTCAATGGTATGGACAAACTGTGTAATGGTAAAACCTCCTACCTCAAACACATATTTGCCATACCAATGTTCAATATTCCTTATTTGGATCCCCATTAGCTGCCACTAATGTTGCAGCTACTCTTCCTGATGTAGCCGCTACTCTTCGCAAAAAACATAAGACTTATAACCTCAATACAAGTCTCAATATAGGTATAGGTATTATGTTATAAATGCTAGGATATTCAAAGTTTGGACATACATAGGTTATATTTAGGTATGGGATTGTTGTTAAAGCCCATCCAACTGCTTTCCACCATTGTGGCTACTTTTCCCATCCAGAATAGGCTAGTTATATTCTAGAGCTTAGCATCCAACACAGGTTAAGCAGCATTGTTAAAGAGTTTCGATCTGTACAAACCACTCACTTTGAAAACAGGACCCACACGTGTAACACCAGTCCTTATAGCAAAAGGGTCGCTAAGCCATGAGTAATTAACTGGCAGCATGACCACAGACCTGACAACAACATGATGTACTGCCTGACTCACAGCTCTATAGTCCACATCTTGGGTTAATGGTTTGACACAAGGATACTCCGGGTCATTGCCTGCACACACACGCACTGATTGTGATCTCTGTATTAGTCTCTCCTATCACTGAATGTCTAAATTACCTACGAGACATCAAAATGAGGAAAAATTGTTTAGCGAGTGAACGAGCTGTCCTGTCTGACAGAAAGATTTCCTTTATCATTTACTGTGCAGGTAAAGTATGTGTACAGTCAGGCTACTGAGTCAGTTTTTTTTATACTTATGTTTTTGCATATGTCATTTTGCTGAGAAATTCATACAAAGTGTTTCAGGCAAAACAGGTTTAGCGGTATACACTGTTAAAATGGTGAAAATTGTTGTCAACGTCACTTCAAAGTCTTTCTCTCTCCCTACAGCAAATACTTAGCATGAACTCAACTGATGGAGCTGTACACCACAGGTGTGGTCTGACACTTGCTGCGTTTGCCCCAGCTGTACTGCCAACCCTAAAGCAGCAGTAGAAGTGAATCAAGACAACTGCTGCGGTAAACACACTACTGCTGAATTTGTATTATCTAAATTGAATCGCCTTCTCTTCTTGGCCTGGGTAAGACAAGTTTAGCACCATGGCACAATTAGCATAGTGGCCTGCAGCTGAATGTGGGGGAAAGCAAGAGACAGAGATAAAGCATGAGAGAAAAGAGAAACACAGTGCAGCAATAAACCTACAAATCAACTGCATACATTCATGCCTCCTGGTTAGTAGCACACAGATGCATAATGCTTAAATATGAATAACATATCCCCAGCTTTCTTTGAGCAAAACAGCTCATTTTCATTAAGTCAGCCAACTCACATGGAACAAATGTATTATATGTACATATATAATAAACACAAGCATATAAATGATTTGACATCTAGGCTCTGACCTCATCACAACACACAAGCATACAACTGGCTCAGGACAATATTTAACGTTCTCCTAACCCTAGCCCAACACAAGCTTTCTTTTACTACAGTATTTGAGCCAAACCACCGTGTGCCAAGTCACCTGCTCAGCACCTCAGACCACAAGGGGAGCATACTATGTAGGGACCTGACATGGATAAAACTAAACTTAGCAATGCACCTGCACTACTGCAGCAGCAGCAGGCTAAAACTCATCAGCTATGCAGCAGACAATTAGTAACAGAATATCGCAACAAATGGAGCAGCCAATATCTTCAAACCTATAATAAGCAGCAGGTATATGATTAAGCTATGAGTGCAGGTCTGTGTAAGCTCTGTACAGGAGATATATATATAAAAAAAAAAAATTCCCCTCTCACCCCTTGTGGGGTGGTATGTGTCATCCTCCAGCTCGGGTCCTCTACCAGAGGCCTGGGAGTTTTAGGGTTCTGTGCAGTATCTTAGCTGTTCCTAGGACTGCACTCTTCTGGACAGAGACCTCTGATGTTTTTCCTGGAATCTGCTGGAGCCACTCTCCCAGTTTGGGGGTCATAGCCCCCAGTGCTCCGATTACCACTGGCACCACTGTTGCTCTTACTTTCCACATCTTTTCTAGCTCCTCTTTCAGCCCTTGGTATTTCTCGAGCTTCTCGTGTTCCTTCTTCTTGATGTTGCGATCACTTGGGATTGCCACATCTATCACTACTGTCTTCTTCTGCTGTTTGTCTGTTTAGCTCCTGGATAGCTCAGTGGTTAATGTCACTGACTTTGGTACAGGTGACTGGTGGTTCGATTCCCAGTCAGGGGGCGGGGCTATCCAGGTGGATAGCTCAGTGGTTGACACCACTGATTTCGGTATAGGTGATTGTCAGTTCGATTCCCGGTCAGGGCGGGAGTATCCAGGTGATCGCCGGTTCGATTCCCCCCGGTCAGGGCAGGTGTATCCAGGTGGATCCTTAGGCAAGGTCCTTAATGCTACTGGCCTACCTCAGCCATGAGTGAAACCGTAAATACAAGAGCCATACCGGCTCGGACGTCCCCCGGGTTAACAAGGTCCGCGTCAGTTGCTAGGGAACCAGGGCAACCTGATGAGAAATGGGCTACTGGAACAAGACAGACATGGACTAGAGCAGAAAACATGGATCTGATGCAATGCTACTATACTATATATATATACACACACTCACTACCGGTCGAAAGTTTGGGGTCACATAGAAATTCCCATTGCACTCCATTGTAGACAGAATGCCAGCTGAGATCAGTTGCATTGTTTTTTTAACCAGCCGTTTTCAGATTACATTATGTGCTTACATAATAGCAAAATGGTTCTCCAATGTTTTTCTAGTTTTTTATTTTTAAATGATAGATTAGTACACAGAATGTGCCTTTGGAACATTGGATGAATGGTTGCTGATAATGGGTAATGTAGGTATTGCATTAAAGATCAGCCCCCCCACCCAAATTAGCAGGTATTCTGTCTATAATGGAGTGGTATGGAAATGTATAAGTGACCCCAAACTTTTGACCGGTAGCGTATATATATATATATATACTGTATATATATATATATATATATATATATATATATATATATATATATATATATATATATATATAAATAATTATAGACCTATTGCTTTAGGTAGTGTATTATCAAAAGTCCTGGAAAGAATTCTATTAGATAGGTTATGTGTTTATTTGTATAGTTCAGATAACCAGTTTTGTTTCAAGGCCAAGCATGGTACTGATCTATGTATCTATGCACTTAAGGAAATGGTAGAAACCTACAGATGACAAAAATCCTCTGTTTTTATTGGTTTTATTGATGCCTCCAAGGCTTTTGACCGAGTTAACCACCACAAGCTGTTTTTAAAATTGAGCCAAAGAGGAGTACCGAATAGTATAATCAGGATCCTGGCTTTTTGGTATTCCAATTAGAGCATACAGATCAAATGGAGGGATGTAGTCTCTACTCTGATTGACCCGAGGTTCAGTGCTTTGCGATACCAGTCACCCTTATGGGATTACTGGTATAGCTGTCTTATTTAATTGGTGTCTGTCTTGTGTATCTGTATCTTTTTTTTATTTTGTATTTTTTTTTTGTATTTTATGGACCGTGAGTCTACTAATAAAGGTTATATCCCGATGAGAAGCAAGTGGAGTTATATGAAGCTTATATTACAGGGAAATGTTTAGGGCTATAGAATGGACTGCAGTCGGTGTCACTGTAGAATGTATAGCAAAAAATCAATCAAAAACAAGGGGGGGAATATGACAAAAAAAAATTTAATCAACACGTATAGCACATGGCACTCAACAGATTGAAAGCATAAGAACACACCTGCCAAACAAAACAAAAAAACAAGTAAAAATCAGTTCTAAGCTACCAATACTGCACATAGGTAGATGATTCATAGCAGCATATGAGCAGAAATTAGCAGCCATCAAGCACAGATGGCAGAGCAATATCAGCCAGCACTGATAAACCAAACACAGAAACTACAGCTGAACAGAGCCAAAACATCGTCTCAGAGACGTTAGTAAAAGCAGAAAGTAGCCTACTCACCTTGGTGAAGTTGGCCGTCATCCCTGGCATGTTAGCTTAGCTAGATTCCAAACTCCACTTGAAGCTTGAAGTGTCGTTTGACGCCATAGCGGCAGACATGCTGAAGAGTTCCAGAATGTTCTGAACATAATATTTCTCAAAGACGAGCAAAAGTAACATGATGTGACAGGTACAAAGTTAGCTAGTACATTAAATGCTATACGGGAGTCAGCAATGTTAGCAACAATTGCTTCAGCAACCAAGTGTACACCAGTTGCTAGTGGACAAGTCCGTAACATCCATCCATGATCCTCGGTACTGTTTAAACAGCCCGCCATTTTGAAAAGGGTGCGTTCGATTCCATATATTTTGCAGCAACTTGAGGATGTAAAATGTGAGGCTTCAATTTTCTGCTTAATTAACCTGGTACTTATAGTTGACAACCCGGAGACTCAAAGTGAACAATCTTAAATAAATAAATGAGAAATTATTAAATCAATATAGCATGATGTAGACAGATACAATTTAAAGGGAGCCATTTATTTCCTCCTGCGTATTTGTCAGTTTATTGCAGTTTATTTTGTTCTTGGCAGTGTTTCTTTCCAAATATTTTTTTTCTTCTTTCCAAATATCTTTGGTATGTCTATGTGTATAATTCACAACAATTGTATTCATACCGCTTTACATCAAGTCTGTCAATCAAGACAAACAGGTCAAGGCCACTTGTGATTGGCTGTTGCGCCCATGGGCAAACAGCCAACACTTTGGGTCTCTATTTTATGTAGGCCTAAGCATTTAGTTTTTAATAAGAAATCAATACTTTGGATTCAGAGACTGATGTTTCAGTCAAGTCACTTTTATTTATATAGCTCAATATGACTGATTTTCCGTAGCCTACAGCACCCTCTGTACTTTGACCCTCTTTTTGTGTGAGAAAAAGAAACTCCCCCCAAAAATGGTAGAAATCTGATGGAAGAAAGAAGAAGATGGAAGAAATATCAGGAACAGCAACAGAGGAGGGATTCCTCTTCCAGGACAGAAAAAACATGCAATAGATGTCATGTGTACAAACAACATAATACAATTGCAGTAAAGGTATAGACAATCCGTGGCTGGGTTGGCTCATTGGGTAGAGCAGGCACACATATACTTTGAGGATTGTGCCTGGACTTAGAGGTCCAGGGTTCAAATTTGACTTGTGACAATTTCCTGTATATCTTCCCCTTTCTCACCTAGCTGTCCTATCAAATAAAGGCCAAGAAAAGCCCAACAAATAATCCTTAAAAAAAGGTATAGACAATCCAAATGCCAAATCTATAAATAGAATTTAAACATTTATGAAGAAGATGGATCCAGGATATCTGTGGCAGTTGTGCATTAAAAATTCCTTTTTAAAAAAAAACTGTCAAGACAGCCTGAATATAAATTCAGGAAAGACCTGAAATAAATGAAAGGAGAAACACAGAAAGGACAGATGCCTCTAGGAGGACACAATGGTTTGATGAGTAGGAAAATGTTGTCAATCGCATGCTATGGCCTTCACAGTCAACAGATCTCTACCAAATTATACACCTAGGCCCTACATGAGGGAGAGCCAGCGCTCGCATCCCCGTCATCAAAACACCAAATGAGGTCTTAGGCCTATCGTTCGGAGGACTTATGTTTATTTACTGATTTGAAGGTCTATACCAAGGAGCTTGAATTGAGGATTCAAATCGGAATGAATCCTGTAGTTTCACCTTGTGTCTGACACTGAGATATTCCAGAGACAGAAGAAAACAAAGTGTCAGCAAAAAACTTGAGGGGGAAAACAAATATCAAGAAGAAACGGTGAGAGTGGCAGGTGTGAGGGAAGGAAAGGGAATAAGGAAAAATAGCAAGACAGACAGTCTTTGTTTAAGGGCTGTAGGCAATATGAATGCAGCATGTGGATAAAAGTGTGAACAGAGTGGGGAATCAGAGAAGAAGGAGGTGGAGAGGCAGAGAGGCATAGAATGAATGGGGGGGGATAATGGTCTAGGATTAAATGGATATAGATAACTGGCTGCTCTGCTGTACAAGACAAGACCACATTTACAAAACAATTGGGTAGACTCTACATTAAACATTGATGCGTATTGTTGCTTCCAAATCACCGTCAACTAAAAAGAAGAAATATTTCAAACATCAGTGTGAGCTTCAAGAAACTCTACAATACCAATCTTGCCCCCTGTCGTGTGTTTTCCTTATTTGTGCTGTGTCTGAAAGACTAGCTCTGCCTTCTTTTACCTTCATCCTTAACCCGCACCTACACAGGCATGCACAGACAGACGCAGACACACTCTCTGTGTGCATGCGTGAGTGTGTGTATATTTCTCTCACACACCCTGCTCTTCAGATCTGAAATGAGGTGGAAAAGTAACTGCGAAGCCAGACGAGCGCCTGCAGCTATGTCGGAGATGAATACAACTGTTCCATTACAAACACCTTTAATGTCACTGTGGTGCGTCTGCTATGCAGTCGCACCATTTCATTTTTCTTGAAGGTACTAACACTGTAATTACTGGTTACAACTTTGCAGCATATAACTCATAAAAAGGGCCAAATGGCAATTAAAAATATGTTTTTAATGAGAAGGCATAACAAGTCCTTCATTGCTTTTACAAACTGGATTTGGTTGTGTGCAACACATTAACAACCTCAGAAAATAAATTCAGATTACAGAAGTGAGGCGCTGGAGGGAAAAGAAATCAACTCTGCTGTGATGTGTGAAAGACTTGTGACATCTGTGGAGGCAGGATTACTATAAAAGCAACACTCCTAATTCCTGTCGACTATTTTAATCCGCCAGTCGCAGCTGTGTAATCTAATGTGAAGTTTGTTGGAGATTTTATCGAGGGTTTTTGCAAATAATATTCCTTTAAAAGCTCTGATTCCCTTAAACTGTGTTTTAATAAAAAGCAACCTTACCCACTGTGAAGTCAATTAGCTTCAAATGTGTTTTGTACACAGATGATGATTCTGATTATGAATGATTGAAATAAGTAATGACAATAAATACATGTCTTAACAACATTGATTTGAGTATGCTTTGCATTATTATCATTCTGTCATCTTTATTTATTAGGAAAATAACTTTTTGCCTTTTATAAAATGTATATATTTATGGACTGGTGATTTATTGAATCATGTTTTGGTGCCGTCAGTCATTTCTTGATTACTTTTGTTGTAACTGCTACAGGGACCCTTTCTTTTTATTATATTTCAAATGAATTCATGTTAACTTTTTTTACTATTCTGTTTATTTGGTACTGTATATTTCAGTGATCTTTTTAGTGGCATTTGTTGGCGGTCAGTCCACCATTTTGGTCTGGACTGAAATATTTACAATTTTCAGATGGATCAGCATGCATTTTTTTCTGTATAATTCCTTCACCAAGCAGCGTAACTAGGATCATTTAAAAATGGTTTCTGATGAGCCTGCAGTGATGAGTCACCCTGTCATTTGGTCCTCCATCCCTCATCCTCTCCTCCCATTATATTTGCACACTTAATATGTGTTGTCTCCAGGACTCTACTCCTTACTCAAATAAACAAACAAAATCACAGCTGTTGTGACCACGCTAATGTTCCTGTTGCTTCATCTAGTTATGACTCCTCTTTTGTCAATTTGTCTCATTAACACAAAGAACTTCTGCTTTGCTTTTTGTCCTCTTCTTTGCAAAATTGGTGACATTATCTAATGTAGCACTCCCAGCACTGACACTGTGCTGACAGGGAATGACAGCGCAGAGTGCAGCGAGGTACTTTGTCTTAATGAGCTGCCATACCGTCTGAGTTCCCCTCCACCTGTGAGATGAGAGTAACCTCTCTCATCTCCCGATTCATCTTTAGACTAACATCTGTGTGAGTGCCTGTCTTCTTTTGTCTATCTTTTTCTATCTTTTATCTGTATTTTATGTTCTCTTTAAAATTAATGTTACAGTTTTTGTTTCTGTATATCCCTTCAATTAAACAGATCACACAATAGCTGTGGATTGCAACTACAGTTCATTTTCACAAGTATTTTTTTTTCCATTTGCAGCTACACCTTCCCACAAACACCTGCCTCCAGATCATTTGTTTCCAACCTGTGTGAAAACAGCCTTCTGAAATAAGCAACCTTGTCTCTTTTGGCCTACATCATCAGGAGTCTGCCATGGAGAGGGTCTGCTAATGCACACTAATCCTCCAACACAATGACCCCAATCCCTTAAATCTGTCAATAGGGAAGCTGATGCGCCAGATTAGAGATATTGCTGTAATGATACTGAAGGACTCTACTCCATGTCTTGTTGTTTGCAAGACAAACACACACGGTTTATGATTTGCATACTTCATTATATCCAAAGTAGCCCCGACTGCTATTTCTATGGCAACAAGCCCTCCAAACCATACCACAATAACGGTTGTTTTTACCGACCCTCTAATACGACCTACAGGAGCGTTTAGGTCCTGGTTTTAAACACGTTGTGAACATTGTGAAACAGTCTCAGTTTGGTTAAGGCCCAAAAACATGAGTTGATTATGTTTCGAAAAAGATTGTGGTTTGGGTTCAAATGATCTGTTACATTATGTAACTTCCGGTTACGCACGTGAAGTAGAAAGTGACGTAGTTTGTGCAAGTTATTTTGTTTTTAAACTCAAAATCATCCGCCTCTATAAGCCTGCCTCCTCATGTGTCGTTTGTCGCTCTTATACTTCGTCAACTCGCTTTCTGCTTTGCTCCCATTGTAATTACTGGAGGCCACTAGATGGCGGCACCACCCTAAACATAAATATGAGTCATAATTGCTGCTTGAACAAACCACTTATGGGAGGTTTTACTGTGAAGGACAGTCTCATCTATTGACCTGTATCTCAAAGAGAAAATAATTTGACTGGAATTATAGTTCATTATGCTGTTTCCAAACCACTCCAGACAAATTCCAATTGCAGCCAAAGCATGATGAGTATGATTAACTGAACATCCAATGATGAAGCCAACTACTTCACATAGACAGTATTGAGTATTGAATGGTGTTTGTGACCTAGGGATGAGCCTCAGTCAATGGAATTGTCTGAGGAAACAAGTAAGCAACAGCATTTCAAAAGCACAGAGAGATATATTTTTTTTGCCCTGTTGTTGTCATAGAAACTGTGCAGCTTTTATATCTTAATCATTGTGCCTGAAATTTAGAGTTCTGAATTCAGCGTCTTCTATGATACGGCAGGGGCCGCAATCAAAGATTGCACCGCAGAGACAGCTTTGAATCAATGCTTATCTCCGTGGTGAGTTTGTTTACTTTTCCTACCGCCACTGGACAGATAAATTGACTGAAAACCAGAAAGAATTTATACACATACAGAAATGTTGGGCCTGTAGGTAGAGCATTTTTTTTAAATGTATTAAAAAGAGAAAGTTATTAAAATTGCTTTTATCAAGACACTAAATCCACCCAATGCTGTTGTGCAGCAGGAAGCTGTCATATCTACAGCTGCAATTCCCGAGGTGCAGGGCATCAGATTATCTGGGCTTCTTTAAGCTGGGGAAGCTGGTTATTTATCACAGCTCCTAGAATGCAATTTTGAGAAGTGTTGTTGTAGTCACTTCAGAGACACAGGAAGGAGGACGGAGGAAAAAGACACAAATGAGCCATAAGTTGAAAGCCTCCACCATTGATAAAATACTTGTAATTCTTTGTGGACACTGCCACTATATACATAATGAGAATCACTGTCTCCTTTCCCATGTTTCTCTTGCTCTGTGTAACAGTTATTTTGTGCAGCAGTACAGAATCCAAACATTGGCAGGCACATCAAATATCTTGCTATCAGTATGACATTTTGCTGAATGATGACATCGGCCTTGAATCACATTCAATAGTGATTAAACATAATCAAATCCCACTGATTCATAGCAGAGCTTTAGCCTATAATCCAAACCATTCACTGTGCTTTCCCTTGAATGATACTTTACTAGTTTAATGGCTTTAATAACAATGAATTAAATTAAATTTCAACTATAGCAAATGTATCCTTTTGTTGTTTATTGATAGGGTCTCATCATAGGAAATACACGTCACATTTTGGTTTCAAAATAAGAGGATGTTACATAGAAAAAGGCATCTTTCTTTCACACATGAACAATCGTACAGCTGAATATGTATTGCTCTGTGTCAAGAGACCAAGATTAGACATTTTTACAAATTGTAGAAGCAGGCCCCAGGGAGAAGCCTGAAGCCCAAGGTAAGTTTCTTAAAAACATTCAGAAACAATGTCCACCTCAAACGAGGCACAGACTATATTTGCATAGC
The DNA here is from genome assembly GCA_026937815.1 of Etheostoma perlongum. Taxonomy (NCBI): domain Eukaryota; kingdom Metazoa; phylum Chordata; class Actinopteri; order Perciformes; family Percidae; genus Etheostoma; species Etheostoma perlongum. Next base: position 15,673,020 of record CM049386.1, on the reverse strand, counting down.
ATGCATTTGATTTGAATAAATATCCGGTGAAGACTGCAGTGGCAGATTGCTCAAAATAACTTGATAAATGTTGCATATTCTCTGACAAATTGCACAGACTCTTCAGGTATTCTCTGGAGGAATCCGAGAACAAAAGTACAAAAGGCTGGAAAAGAATAGAATTACAAGAAATAATCTCTCCCGTACTGCATTTACCCTGACAACTAGCAATATCTGGAGCCATTTCTAAAGGGGCAACACAATCGTACAAAAGTTAAACAAGATGAAATTGCATTTGTTTTGAGTTAGAAATGTAGAAATAAGTAATAGTATACAGTACATATATTTATATTTACAACATCCAATCTGGAAAGCATATATTTTTCAAATACAAGAACCTGGCATTTTGAGGATAAAAATCAGGCCTTTAATCTTTAAAAAATTAACACAGCATCTCTTTTGTTTCTCTTATTGGGTACATCATGGCATAATGTATTTACAGGTTTCACTGAGCACATAGAATATAAAATGTCCTTTATCTAATCTCAATAAATACATCCTCTAAAGTGATTTACTGTATCTTTTATCAAAACAAAAAACAAAAGCCAGCTTCTTTTCTTCATACATTCTACACCAGAACGTGCTGTGTATGTAAAGTTTTTCTCTCTCACTCACTCACTCTCACATACACATAAAAACACCCCAACTAACTCACTGGGGCTCTGCTAGAGGTCTGACTACAGGCCACGGCATGTCAGGTAAAGGTAACTGGGGCTCGGCAAGGGCCTGGTGCTGCGTCTGCTGGTTGGCCCAGTTTAGGTCCACACCATTCTTCTTCAGTGCAGACAAGTGCTTGATGTCCAGTGTGGTGAAGGTGGTGAACTGGACCTGGTTCCGCTTACTGGTGGGGGAATGAAGCGGCTCGCTGCGATGTGGCTTAGCCAGCAAAGTGGCTGAACGGATCGCAATGGGGTCAATCGCCTTTGTCTTAAACTGCTGCTGCTGGGAGCTGGCTTTGCTGCGACCCAGGGTGGCAGTTCTTTCAGGGATAGCGGGGGCGCTCACAGTGGGCAGGGTGCTGCGGTGGTCGATGGAGTCTATGGAGTGACGGGACTCCAGAGGGCGGTGAGCCTCACGTTTTAGCGTGGACACTTGAGCTGGGCCACCTGGAGCAGGAGTGCCATCATTGCTGCTCCCCAGCCACACCCAGTCATGCTTGTGATCCTTTGGGTCAGCGATGAGTGCCGGGCCTGCCTGTAGGGGTGTCTTGTGATTCCGGAAACAGAGGTTATACGAAGCACAGTTGAGCAAAAAAGCTAAGATAGCTACACAGGAGACCCCCACCAAAGCATACATGCCGATTTCCATGTCCAACATGGCTCTGAATGTCCTAATAAGGTTGCTCTCAACTACTGTCGGAGTTTTAGATTTGGGAGGCTCCTTCTTGGGTGTCCCCTCTGCGTTAGGAATGTCTTTGTTAGGAGGGGAATTGGGGTTATCAAGCGTGTTTCCATAACTTATCTTCTGCCCTTCTCCTTTACTAACTAAACCCACTGTTGTATATATAGGCCTGACAGGGCTTAGTGGTGTATTAAAGCTTGGTTTGCTCATAGTTGTAGTGGCAGTCGTGGGTGTCTTACTTCTTGTAGCCCTGGTTGTAGTTTCAGTCATCGAGGTAGTTGGTAATGTGGTTGAGGTGGTAGTTTCTGCCACGGTGTACTCCCACTGATCAGGTATTGTGCTTCTGAATGGCCATTTGTCCCCATCTGTGACAGCACGCTGTGATGTCACTGTCGTTTTAAGCTCACCTACCAACTCTAATGCACCACCATTTACATCAGTGCCAACCTCGCCACCACCTTCTACTGCCACGATTCTGCTGCTACTCTGGAGGTTGATTCTGAGGATCCCCGTGCCCACCGCCAACTTGCTCTTCCTCTTGGACTTCTGGCATTCCTCACAGATCCTCAGCTCCACTCTCACTAGTGCCCCCTGGCCTTTACTTTCACCTTGTGCTACTACAAATGTGGACTGCGGGGTGCGACGTATTGTGGCCACTCCCTCATCTGGGGTAGTGATGGTCAGAGAGTAGATGCTGCGGTCAAACAGCTCCAGTGGAACGACAGCGCCATCGCTGAACTGAACCCAGCAGCTGACCACTGCCTCCTAAAAGAAAGAAGAAGAAAAAAGAAAGAAAGAAAGTAAGAACCAACCAATATCCTCCCTCCTGCCTTCAGTGAAAGCAATATTCTTATAATAGTTAATACGACCAAATTGCCTTACCTAATCTCTTTATGATTAAACTCAGTAGGGGGTTATTGTTCCATATATTCTTTTTAAGTCAGAGTATGAATTATAAATTAACAAAAGTGGATGAAGAGATTATAATGAAAGTCTTTTATACAAGAACAAAAAAGTACAGCGGCAACGGTCATGTTAAGAGCCAATCCAATCACATTAATACACAATGACCTATTTCCTGTTGCTAATGTGAGCCACTGTGTCGCCACAGACCTAACATATATTTGTGGTTTTGAATACATTATGAAACCCCATGAGCAGAACATTAACAGCTTGCCATCACATACACAATTGGCTAGTCATCTGTATTGGCATGGATCTAGTAGTGTGTTATTGACAGGGGCAGACCAGCCACAGCAACAGTGCACTGTGGGTAAAATGAGCTGTCGCACTAACAGCTATGGACCGCCTAATTGCTGCCCCATGCCTGTGTCGGTGAGCTGGTTTAAAATGGGCAAGCTGCCATGGCTAAATGTGTAAGTGAGCTTTTAAAATGGTCATCTGTGCACCCTATCGGCCTCTTCCGCTCTTTCACACAGCATGATAACCGCAGATGACGGTCGGGGCTGTGAACAGAAGTTCTTGTTGAGGGAGACAAAGAAAAAACTCAAATATCATTACACCCTTAAGGTGACTGTTGGGTAAATCTGCTCTTTTGTGGCAATTTAAATCCTCTCTGTAGAAGCACATTATATTGTTGCTGAAAAATAAATATTTAGGATACATTAATTGCATGCAATTTTGTCATAGCATAGTGTCATTTTAAGTCTCCCCTCACAGAGGGTTTACAAGGAAATTGTTTTGAATGATATTATTTGTGGTGCATATACAGTACTGCTTCTGTTCCCTGTGCAGGAAAAACCTCACTGGAGAAAATTTTAATGAATGTTGAATAGTGTGGTTATCACCAAACATAGGCATTTCTTACTTTCTGTTTTTGGCCTTTGAAATTTTGGATTTAAGCAATTGAAATCAATCTCTGTGCAAGAGACACTGATCCTGCAGTGCTTTCCCATTTTTTCACAATATAATAACTAACAATGCTGATTAATACTAGACTGGGTAAACCACTCTGCCGGCGATTAGATTTCGCCCTGAAGCTCGGTCTGGAAATCTGCACATTTAATTCTCCTGCTTCAGTTCACAATTTTTCGGGAACCAATCACAAACTGGCTTATCTACCTGGCAAGCTATTGGCGGGTTCAACACGATGACCCTGTCGTGTTTACGTCACCCAGATCGTTGGTCTGATTGCAATATCCAATTGCATACAGAGTCATTTGAACTATGCCCGTCAGTGCAGAGTAAATACAGAGCAGACTCCCCAGACCAATGCTCAATCTCAAATCTATTATGCTTGGCTTTGTCTGGTGATAGCCAGACTAGATTAATACAACATTTCACCAAAACATTTCCAAAAGAATATTAAATCATATTTTAGTCCAAACATACGGTGGCCGACGGACAAATGCCCTGCAACTTAGGATAACACACTCAAGTAGACAAAACACAATTAAAGGAGAATTCCGGTTGATTTCAACACGTAGCTCTGTCGTTTGGAAATTTTAATTGCTGTCAATAGCAAGAAAAATGAAAACAATCGGTACTGCCTACACCGTGTTATCCCCCTGTTAGTTCTAGTACCCAACAGGTTTAAACAGGGCAAGTTTTAAACTTGTTTTTAGCCTCTAAACATGTTCAAAATGTCATTACAAGTGCCTACCCATATGCAGTGATTCCTTCCGGGAGAACACAGTGAATCTGACACCACAGGGGCGCCAGCAGAGCGGCCAGCTGCAGCAGGTCAAAAGTTCAAGAGCCCACTCTTGCTTAGGGCGTTTTCACACCCACAGCCTTTAGTTCGGTTGAAGTGAACTAGAGTAGTAGTCTGAGCTAATCACTCCTGGTGTGTTTAGCAGTCTGCGATGCAGCAGAGCAGCAGCATGCAGTGTTTCTCTCACAGAAATAGACTGCGGTCAAGTTCTTGTGTGATTTGTAATGGCGCATTTTGATACGCTTGGATTTTTCCAAGTGTGAAACCAAACCGAACCAAACTTAACCAAACCGACCAAGGGCAAATCGCTCCAAGTTTACAAAAACTCACCAATTGATTCGGACCAAAACAAACAAAGTACAGGTGTGAAAACGCCCTTAGTTACCTATGTGCATGCGCAATAGCTCTTGACCTCTTGAACTTCAGCTCTCCTGGCTCCACTGTGGTGTCAGGTTACAGCCTGTTTCTACAATCAAATCGATGAATCAGCAAATCATGGGTTAACTACACCTGCAATGTAGGGAATTCATTTGGCTTCAGCCAGCCTATGATTATGTTAAATCTAAACACTAAATCAATACTAAAGTCTTATGTACTAGGTTTGATTTGCATGCGAGAAAATAAAAAAAAACAGCACAAGAAAAAAAGGGATGTTTTAGACTTTGCACACAAAGTCAAAATTATAGCTGCAATGATAGCAGCTCACTACAATAGGGAAATAAGGAAATACTGTAATGTGCCTACTTGTTAAAAGCCAATAAATAATTACACAATTAGAATGAATGCATACACAAATGCATTGCAGGTGCTTACATTTGATATTTAATAACAGCCTATAGCAATCTGAATTTAGCATTTGTGTTTCTGCACTTACGTAAGCCCCCTGATGAAAAACAAATCCTATGAATATATTATCACGGTTTCAAAATCTGAATAAAAGAATGGATCCATGATTTACTCCTGATCATAAATAATCCCTCTATAGGCCGACACAAGTTCATAATCTCAAATTGAATGTATAATCTATTGTTACGTACATGATTCACCACATTTTATGTTTATTTCTTGTCCCATCAGATTTTCACACACTGTTCAACTGGCCTTCACAAGTGTGGCATGGCTAAAATGAGTCACTGTAAAACTAACATAAAAAGGGCATTAAAAGAGACGAGCACCATCACAAACAGCTGAGCTGTACCCAACAGTTTTATGCTTTGTGCTTTACAATTTTCCAGTTAGTTACCTGTTTGAGCTGAGTGATCATCTGCCTTGTGGTTGCTGTTGTGACAATGGCCCTGGTGCTCCCTGGACTGAGCTGCAGGGACAGAGAGAGCCCAGATACGAACTGCACCCCCAGCTCTGTCACACTCACTTTATCATCCAGCACCTTGATGCTCCTCTCAGCCAGGGCCAATGATGTCAGAGGGGACAGCACCTGCAACATGTTAAACCTCATCCAAACTGCAAATGGATATTCACTATTGTAGCATGCACTGCACCTGTTAAAATCACACGTACACACTCACACACTCACTCATGCACTCACACACTCACAGAAACCTAACCAAGATCACAGCCATGGCTAACCTGTACAGTGGTAGTGCCCACAGCCCGTCCCTGCAGCACCACCCCATCCTGCACCCTGGCTACATCAGAATCTGCCACTTTTAGAGAAGAGCGTACCAGATTGGTCACATCCACCTGTCAATAAAAAAAAGAAGAGAAAAAAAAACGTTAATTGCATTAAATCCTTACCCAAAGCTGCTGCGCTAATTTATGATTATTATTGTTCCACTAATTCAGTGTCAAGCTAAGTGTTCTGGGCCATTGAATTTCTATTTTCTATCTATTTTCGGACAAACCCACATAAGACTGGATAACCTAAATGCTGCTTAGTGTTAGCATGTTATCTTCAGTCAGACCGTTAAATGTTTTTACCTGCCAGTCAGGACCCAGGAAGTACTCAACAGGGTCTGCACCAGTAAGCGGGTCAGATGGCGCCTCAGCATCGGTCTGGGCCATGAATGGTGTTAGCACCCTGAGTGTAGAGTGCTGGTACTGCAGCATGCAACCCCTGCCTTTCCTCATCTCCTCCTCTTCCTCACTGTCCCAAGTCGACCTGACACACAAAGGTAACACAATAAGTCACATACTTTATTAACAGTTCAAAGGAATAGTTAAGGAAACATTTCTTTCTTTTTGTTGCTTTTTTTGCAGTAAGTTGATATAACGTTCAAACCCGTATGCTTAGTGTGAAGTCATAGTCAAGAGGCAGCTAGCTTAGCTGAGCATAAAGACTGGCAGCAGGGGGAAACAGCTAGCCTGTCTCTGTCCTGAGATAACAGAATTTGCTGAGCAGCACCACTGAAGCTTATAAAGTGTATAAAGGACAAGTTGTTGTTTAACGGGATTATTTGCTGAATTATTTTTGTCCAAGTGCAGTGACTCCAAAAAATATCCATGCATGACCCTGTTTTTTTTTTACCTGGACACATCCAGGCTTGCTATATCCCACTGTCATTGTGCTAAGCTAAGCTAAGCTAACCACCCGCTTACTGTAGTATACTATTTAGCGCACAAGCATTAAAGTAGTATCTTCTTCAATAAAGAAGAAAAATGTCAAACTAATACTTAGAGTGCTCATTTTATGCTTTATCTATGAAGGTAAATATGGTGCAAAAGGTGAGAGTGCGTAGATGCGATGTAAGCACTTGTAGAATATGATTTGAGAGCTTGTAAAAAAAATGTGTACTCATAGATGTGATGTGAGCACTTGTAGAATATGATTTGAGAGCTTGTACAACTAAAATAGAACTCATAGATGCGATGGTGGTACAACCACAACTCAGTGATTACAACCTATTGAATCTGTTGCTGCAGCGAGTCTGCGCCCTCAAATTTTGCAACACTTCTTGCGATACGTGTGGTGCAAAACTAATTTGTACCTGTGGACTCAGTCTGTGGAGCACTATACCAACAGGACGGCCAGGAACAGCAGGGTTTCTATCGCCAGATGAGGGACAACTCTGTCCGGCTTATTTACTTAGTATGAAAGCTAGCGTTAGCTAACTAGCAGCCAGTCCGCTTCTAAATACTGTAAATACTTTATCTCAACACTTTTAACAGTCCAACTGAAACACTGGCGGTGAGCTTCAGGTCCTGCAGCTGTGGACGACGGCCATCAGTGGGGCTCGGCCAGCGTGGAAATATTGCTAGAAAGCTTCGCTGCCGACCTCGACCTGATCTGATCGGAGCTCCATTGGGACACGGAGTGCGCCAGACCCAGTAGTAACGGCACAACCCATGTTATACTTCTAAATACAATTATGACCCTGAAAATGAGCATAATATAAGACAGAATTATGAATGATGTGTTATTGCATGAACTCTTCTACACAATTATGTGAAGTTACTGAAGTGTAAATTCAGTGTGATGTGAATTTAAAAAATCTTCTGCCAAACAGCATGTATTGTTTAACCAAGCTTCAACCAAATGACTGAATTATTGAGTAAACAGAATGAGACTCATTAACAAAAAAAATATGCATATGAGTGTATGAGTGCTAATCCCTCTTTATTTTTACATAGGAGAGATAAGTAGACAACAATGACATGACAAAATCATGCATAATCTGTGATGTGAACTCCTAAATGTTATTTTTAGTGGCCAGCAGAGAGACTATAAGCTCAAGAACAATACTGGAGAACAGCAGTGTGGCTGTTGATGCTGTCGAGGCACAAAACATTTGCAGAGTGACCTTTCCTTCTAAATGAATTTAAGTTACATTAACCAGGATCCCACGGCTGACTGGTTTGTTTGTGGCCGATGAAGGTTAAGCTGTGAACCATCCTCAAACCCCTCAACAATGATCATTCTGCATCAATATTGTAGGCACAGCTGGTCTGTAACGCACTGCACCACAGGTGTGCTGGAGGGCTGGTGTGTTTGCTTTTATACAGCAGGCAGAAAGTCGTCAGGAGAAACAGTCCAAATAAACATCATTAATATAGCTATTGTCTGAGGTCAGAACTTAACATGTGATGGAGATGCTTTATTAAATAAGTGTGACTCAACGGCAGGCTGTAAACTAAATTTTTCCTCATCTCATTCCTTTTGTCTATGGTTTTTAATTACTTTAGCAGAGAATTAACTGTTTTAACTTATTTTTGTCTTATATTTGTCTTTGATTGGATTCAAAGTAAAAGGCTTTGAAATGTCAGCTTTTGTAGCATTTGTTTCATTGCCTTTTTTGTACTTAGTGACTTGCTGATTTCCAAAAACACTTGAACATAAAAGTTTAAGATTTTATGTTGAGTCTCTTTGCAATGATTACTCACTTTTTCAATTAGTTCTTTGGTGACCCTGAGACATTATGCATTCTATTAGCTTGCCAGCTGGCAGCCAATTAACATCAACAAATACCATCCTATTATAAATTTTAAAAAAATGCTGTTAGTGTTAACTGATAATAGTGTTTATTTCAATCCATTTTGAATCCAACAAGTTTTTAAGTAACAGTAAAAACTTTACTGCAAATCAAAATCTGTTACAACCTGATGCTATACACCCACAAAAAGAAAAGAAAGCAAAGCAGGGGTGAGGATATTTCATCAATCCACAGTTTCTAAGTAAGTAAATTGGATTTACATTTTGTGTATGAAGCCCAAAATCTAATACCAGTCTGTTTTGTCACTACCAATTAGACAGAAATTCCAGTTGCTTCTCTGCCACTACACACTGTAGCACACAGAAACACAACAAGCATGGCACAGAAAATTAGGCTGGCCATTACAATTACCATAGCAATTTCACATTTCTGACCTAGTATCTGTTTGTGGGTATTGAATGTTTTGGGAGATGAAAGCCTCAAAGAGTTTTTACCCCGGGAAACAGCCCATCAGTCGGCCATCATCATTAGTATTGAGTGAAAAATAATGACTTCTACTGTAAGTATTGAGTGAAATCCCACTAACCTTTGTCTCCAGGGCAACTGTGTTGCCTCTACAGTGTCCTACCCACTAATGCACCAAACCTATGTGTGATGGTTTTATGAGACTGACTGCATTTATAATGTGCAGACGGATATTAGAAAGCACACCTCTCAATATGCTATAATCCAATTCAATATCACCACTGACTACAGACCTTACCAACAAAACTGATTATTATAAACTTCACAAAGAAAAATAAAATGTCTTGCATGGCTAACTCAATGTACATCAGCACAGCGGATGATTTCTCCTTTTAAATATCTCTACAGCGTCAACTGCATTAACAAATGATGGGTTGTTTGCAAATGAAAAGGCCACCTAAACAAATTAAATTGAAAAGGAAAAACAAACATAAGTCTTTCCTGGAGAATTCAATCTTGCAGCAAATTATTTTTGACTTGAAATTACCTAATGTCCTTGCTAAATCTAAGCCAAAAAAAAAAAATACAGTATATTATAAAAAATGGGCGCAGAGAATCAACTCTTCATTTTTCTGACAACTGACAGAAGTGCTTTTGTCGGCGCAGACCAGCACACAAGCGTGATACTTTTGATTTTCACAAGACTGTGGTCACAAAAGAAACATATTTTTTACTCCTTCAGTCGGACGGCTTCCCTGATCACCGGTGTCCGCCAGGGTGTTCATGGGTTGCCGCCCCTTGAGGCACCTAAGACCCTAAGACCACAGCTCTCCCCGCCGCAGCCTCAGCAATGGAAACGGGCTTCCTCCGGGCAGGGTCACTCCCTCTGTGCCTCGCTCACTCATAGGGTTTTTGAACCATTCTTTGTCTGGCCCCTCACCTGAGAACACTTTGCCATGAGAGACCTTTCCAGGAGCACACAGCTCCAGATAACACAGCCCTCAGGTTCATAGGGACACACAAACCTCTCCACCACAATAAGGTAATGGTTCCCAGAGAGGCATTCTCACTCACATTGTGTAAAATTCGGATGCTTGGGCATGTGCCTTTGGCGTTTTTACAGACACTAAAGGTCTGCTTTAATAAAGGTCTCCTTTAGCGTCATATCTAAACACGCTTGTTTGTCACTTTAGACTCTCTGGGTTGGGACGTACGTTTTAACTGACATGCGGCACAAGAATGGGGTAGTTTGGTTAAGGGTAAGCAACGGGACAGGAACAACGGGACAGGAATCCCGGTCTCCTGGGTGAAAGTCCTGTGTTATTTGACCCATCCATCAGCCCAACCACCCTCCTTACGCAGCATTTCAGACGCTAAAGGGGGCTTTTGTCGATGAGAGACACTGACCAAGCGTCCATATTTGCCGAACGGGTTCTTTGACAAGCTATTGCTTAGCTTAATGTTAGCTAGGATCTAAATAAATTAGTAATTAGTTAGGGTGGCAACAAAATGTATAGATGCTGTATAGATTCAGTATTCTTATTATTGTCTTTTAAATTCAATTAACCATGGGTCATGTCTAACGTAAGTCATTAATATGTAGCAGGAAGTAAAGCCTAATGACTTGTTCAGGGCTTAATGTGTCTTAATGTGGGACTTTGCACCACCTTTGCTTTCGACTATTATGGTTACAAATTTATTAAAAAGGTTTTTAAACCAAGTCCCCCAGTGTCTACTGTATCTGTATCTGACTCATAAAGCCGCAGTGTGCTCATGCATCAGCACTTTTACAGTTTGAAATTATTTTTTTCACATGGCACCCTCAGAATCAAGCTACAACAGGAGCTCTCACAACATCAGATGCAACTGTTTGACACAGAACTGGCCTGGCCTTACCTCCTGTTGCCTGTAGTAACAGGGACCCTCCAGCCCTTTATCTGGCTGAGCTCGGGGTCAGCCACATCGATAAGCAAGGGCAGGCGAGGCATCCATACACTCATCTCCAGCTGGGCATTCAGGAAACCATAAGTAAAGTTGACCATCACCCTGCTCTTCCCTCTTGTCTCCTTCCCGTTTACATACACATATTCACATCGCTCCGACACCTGGACAAGACAGAGAAGAAAAAAGAGAAAGAGGAAAGGTAAATGAGAGAATGTCCTGTGTTTGCATCTGGCCTGAAAACAAAGACAGCCCTTTCTTTCTTGCATTTCTGTCACTCTATAAACATTTATTTGATTTGGCAAGAACGTGATTTTAAAAAGTTCAGAGTCCTTTAGAATCACTGGGCTAGAGTTGGGACTGAACTGTCATCTTGTGATTTGGATACAACTTTTCCATGTAAAGCGCAATGGAAAATTAATAAGAAAGTGTTAGTAAGAACTGACAAAGAGAGGAGAGGTGGAACAGAAGCACCAATAGAAATAAGCTAAAACCACACAAACAAACACATTTTATTCATTTAGTCTGGCCGAGGAATCATACAATATTTCTGTTTGTGTCATGTAAATTCATGACCAGGGTCTCTATGAAACTGTTACGGAATATAAATTAGCTCTGCCTTACGACTGTTCCTGTAGTGCTGTGTGGTAGGCGGGAGCGTTGCAGTCCCCCACCAGTGAGAGCAATGGGGTGAGACACAGCAGTTGGTTTGTTTTATTTCAGATTGGAGGCCTATCTCCACTGCCGCTTTACTTATCTTAACAAACCAGTGGCTGCACAGCGGTAATTGCAGGGTACTAGACTGGAGAGTAGCGTGTAGCACGGGAGAGAGGGAGGTGAAAAGAGGGAGACAGAGGGAGTGATGACGTCCAAGGAAAGTCAACTTGAACTCCTGTGAAAATCTTAATGGAGACAAGACTGTGAATGACCTTTTCCCATCATGCCAACTGGTCTAGACCAAAGTTTCTGATGTCTCCAGTGCAATTACATGTGCTGTAGATGGGTCGATGGACAAAAAACATTAACTTTATAAGCACTAATTTATTTGGATTTTTTTCAGCTCAGCAATGAGACATGTTGATAAAAGAGAGGTAATGAGGAAGAGAAAGGAAGGTGAGGGGTTTCTGTCGAACCATTTGGAGAATGAACAGATGCTTTGCCATCCTGGGGTAGAGATGGAGCAACCCCCACATGGGACAGCCCAGAGAGAATAAAGGATTTGGACTTTTGTGAAACATTGCGCATAACTGGGAGGCACGAGGAGGTGTCAGTTGTGGTCCACATGTAAGCCTGCATGCATTTGTAAATACTTCTTCAGTAAAAGTGTTAATGTTATTCTATTATCTCAGGCATTTATTTCAGTCCACTGGTTAAAAGAACATTCAAGAATATGCTATAGAGGATAGTTTATAGTGTAAAGCAATTAGAATCAGAACTGGAGGTGAGGGCCTGAGAGCCTGAGGTTCCAGATGAAGAACTTTAATGCATTTAAGTATTTCCATCGCAATGCGTTTATCATTTATTTAAGTAATCTCATTGAAATGAAGATATATTTTTCAAGAAAGACCTGCACACAAGAAAGTAAATACAGTTTGAGCATGGACAACACACACATACATTCACAACAATACATACATACTTACACACCAAAAACAGTGGTTACTCATTAAGAAAAGTAACATTCAAAGCCTTCACTGTTTTCAAATCTTCAAAAGAAATGAGAAGTGTCTCAAACCAGTTTTTCCAAATTGGGTTTGAACAGTATATATACAGCTGTATATACCTCTATTCACAAAGCCTTATAGTGACGACTATATTGTAGTGTGAAGAGAAGTACTTCCACTCTTGGTTATGGGTAACTAGAGAACAAAGTCACATGATCCTGCAGGGCCGTGGTGGATGAGATATTAAAGACATATGGTTCTGCCTGTATAGAATGCCTACCGTATTGGTCCAAAAAGTTTGGGTTTCCACAAAATGGTTCATTGAGTCCAGGAAAATTGACAGGTCCGCCGCCACTCTCAGTTCTCTTAAATCAAGGCTGAAGACCTTTCTTGTTGATGTTGCCTTTCTTTAAATAATTGCTAATTTCCTATACTGAAGTTGCATTGTTAAAATGATATGACAATCTTATCTGCTTTTGTATTTTTGTTGTTTTTAACTGCTCTTTCATGTTTAATTTCTTATACTGCATTGTATCATATCTGTTTTTAATTTGTTAATCATTTTAACTGCTCTTTAATGTTTTCTGTAAAGCACTTTGAATTGTCGTGTTGCTGAAATGTGCTATACAAATAAAGCTGCCTTGCCTTACCTATTGAAAATGTTACAGGATGTATTCTTAATGGTCAATAAAAGTGAAAAAGTACACATGATTTGCGGTTAAAGATGCAACAATCAATATGTAAAATACTGGTCAAATGACTGTAATTGTGGAGCTTCTTAGCATCTTTCAATTCATTACTTTGGCAGTTGTCTTCTGTAAAAAAAACTTTAAAAACTTTAAAAAGTTGCTAACTGACAAAGTTACTAACTAGCGGGTTCAGGAGTTGGTGGACCAAATCAGACTAAAATGGAGAGTTGTTATTGAACTTATAATCAACAGTTGGCCGGAAACACAACTCTAAATGAATGCTAATGTTGCAGTGCATTTGCTGACAACGGTTTGCTTGTTCCAAATAACGATTTTATAACATGGTAGCATGTTAATATGTCAGCTTGTTCCATGTTGCTTAAAAGAGGTCAAACGTGCAACCACACAACTATTCTATAACTTCTTCTTTTCATGTACACACAACCAATGTTATGTTAGTTAAATCTAAGAGCATGTGTACTGTATGTAAAGCAATCATTTATTGAGATTCACCCATGGCAGTTATAGTTTAAGACGTAGAAGTTTAAGAAGAAGTTTAAGGATTCTACTGGTCAATGGCATTGCTCTGAGAAAGGTCAGTGACAGCAGGAAGTGACCATTCAGAGACACAGTAATAACTGGATTAAGTTCTTCCCTCTTTTTGGCTCTTTCCCACTCTCTTAAACTTCCTACACTTAGCACACCGCCTCACACTCTCAAAGCCAGTGGCTGCCCTGCCGTCTCATGGAATATAATATAATTCCTTTTCTTCCTCTCTAGTATTTTCTTCTTTGTCTCCCTCTCTCTGTTTCTAATGTCCCAATAACATGGATACATTACACAAAGGTCAAATCACTGTGCTTATGGACTGAGTGCTTGGATCATGAGCTCAATCTTTAATGCCTTATGGAAGAGGCTGCTTTTATCCATGGTGCTTTGAAACACATCTGCACACACACGCACACACGCACACACACGCCTGTTAAATATTATGGCACAGTAACAGTGGATGTTATAAGAGTTATACACCAGAATGTATCATGTATTTCTATTCAAACTTGGCCTGAATGCAATTCATATTGAAATAAAATATAGGAGAAACAAAGGCTGCAAATGTTTTTTGTATGTAAAAAAGTTATTTTTCCGTTAGTTTGACATGCATTCAGTGGATGATATATTATCTATGCATACTGTAGAGCGTGCATACACATTTAAGATCAACTTTTTGAGTGGCACAAAGGCAAAACTCTACTGGGACAGCTGTGGCTCAGGAGGTAGTCTCGTATAGCCAGACCTTCACAGATCTCCACAATGCTAGAAGGTGGAAGCACATTTACTCAACATTACTCTGTTATAGGGGAAAAATGCTCAGGCTTGTTTGTATTTCTGTAAACCAATCAGAATCGTATTGGGCAGCACTAAGCCCTGGATGCAGCAACAGTGCCCTTGCTAAATTTTATAAATAGCTAAAGGGGAGGAGAATGCCAGCCAAAACAGCAGCTTTTACCCCAGTCTACAGCCACTGAGTCATAAGGTTGGTGGTTCAACCCCCTGCTCCTCATGTCCAAAATATGTCCAAATATTTTTTATTTTATTTAAACAATTAACAAACAATACACTGGGACACAGGAACGCATCTCAGAAAAAAAAAAAAAAAAAAAAAACAGAGAGGAAAGACCCAAACGTTTGTGGTTGTAATGGCTTACCCTGAGAACTTCCTTGTCTGTAGACCTACAGTTGGTGTAGTTGGTCACATCGATGACTGAGCCATTGGCCTCCACAGCCAGAGTTTTCACAGGTACTGACACCGTTTTCCCCGTCAGCACAGCAGTATTCAAGATATCAGTATTCTGTGCAGAATGAAGGGCAAAAATAATCAGAACAGGGCACACTGATGGATGCATTCAAATACTTCTCAGTGGAGATTAAGATAAGCCTAGTTTAGTTTAATTGCTGGATGTCAGATGAAAGATAGAGAAATCAAACCCTTCCAAAGATGAATGGCTGTTCTAACTACATCACATGTTCAAAATCAACAAAGAATTCAGTTTTTCCAGTCCACTTCTTCTTCACCCTCTTCACTCCACAGCAGCAGATATAGTAAGAAATAAGAGTCTTATTGTAAACAGTCTTGGATGTAATATTTAATACTACATGTACATTACCTTCCCTAGGAGCTGCTACCTGATCACATAGACACCCAGCTACTGAGCAAAGCTATAGGTTCATTTTCATCATTCAGCATGTTCAGTATGACTTAACAGAATGTCTCTAAAACCCAAACTAGCATACTGCTTTGTTATAAGGGTGAAAACATGATTTTATAGAGAAGGCAGGCTTTTGACACACTGATACATCTGTTTAAACATCATGCTAGACTTCTGTATGATTACCAATACAGGACTGCAGGAAGAGGTCCCACTCTACTTGAAATTCTGGTGTTTTCTTGCTTTTTACCTCCTGCAGCTATAGGATATAAGAATACTTTCTACATCGCTGACAATCATCACTATTTGTATGGGCCAGGGAGGACAGGCAGAGGGTGTACAACACTGATGTACAAATAAATATTCATTTGTTTAAATCACACATATGCAACGCACACGTACAAACTGGACAAATGTGCTAAAATACATTTCTCTGTGATGATATTTATACAGTACATGTCAGTCTCTCAAAAACTCGCACACCTAGATGAAACTAAATCCTCGGCTGTATTATCTATACAGTAGGTCAACACTCAAAAACCCATCTTTCCACCTTACACTGTACATCTTTAACAATGCTTAGCCACAGTTTAGCACTTATACATCAAGCCTGATGTTACTTTATTTTCACACTTTAACACCTCCTTCAACATGGATTTACAACTACTTTCCAGTTTACAATATCTCTGATAAGGTCTTTTTAATTTATTAAAGGTAGTGTGTGTGTGTGTGTGTGTGTGTGTGTGTGTGTGTGTGTGTGTGTGTGTGTATAAGGAGCTCTGGGTGATCAGCAGGGTTTTTTTTCCTCCTGATGCTTGTGGATCAGGCAACACTCGGCAGATGTTCCCCGGCAGCTTCACATTCTGTCGGCTTGACAGCTGCTGACCGCAATTCAAAAAGGACATGCTGTAGTTCTGACTGCAACGCTGACCCAAACATAAGCCACTGGATCAGGGGTAGCACAAAATCAGAAAGCAATATCAGCGCTCTGCGGTGCTGCCAATGGCACACTGAGAAATCTCAACGTCTGATGTTTCTGAAAGCTCCGCAGCAATCTGGCTCACAGTGATCAAGTTCAGCACAAGTAGCTCAGCTCTGCTTTAAATCTGCTTCTTCTCTGGAAACAGTGTTATATTTACACTCAGTGGCAAGCCTTGGTGTTGTGCCTTCATTCATTGTTTCACTTACTTGTTCATTCAGTGAGCGCTGAATCTTTTATAGGGAGCTCAGAGAATCAAACAGCCTTTTTTTTTACTGTAAGGAAACATCTACCTCGCCCTTTCTTCACTTTCCTTTAATAATGAATGTAATAAATGTATATTTTCTGGTTGTTGTGCGGCTTTTGTTTATTTACATCTGCAGTGGTGGAGTGGTTCATATGTGGTTTGTAACAGTAATTTGTTCTGCTATAAATATAAAGCACAACAACTTTAAAGAAAAAGTACTACTCATGAAATAGATCTATTCACTTCACCATTACATGAAAAAAGAAAAATCCCTATGTGAATCTTCTAAGGGACTGTCATAAAAACATATTTGCTCTTCAATGTATGCTTGATTCACATTGACTATTGCACCATGAAATAGCCTTCTAAATCTCCTGCAAAAAGTAATATATACCTACTGTAACTTATCATTTCTGTGGGTTATCCAAAAATGTAGAGGTATCGGAGTACACATCGCAACAGGGGATCAGTCAAAGTATAAAAATAATATGAAGGCCTCAGGTAATACTGTGATCACAGTGTGTCTTTCGCGGACAGGCAGAGGTGATCTGAAACTTATCAAACTCTGCAGTACATAATTTAACACAGAGGAGAAACCACAAATAAAGCAAATCTTTCAGACCAGAAACTATTTGTGTTAGTTTAATGCCAAAACAAATAATTTTCTAAAGACTTTTGTTCTATTTTGAATGCTATGACAGGCAGAACAGATCACATGAAAACAATTACATGGATAGAACTGATGTAGATAGAACATATGTGTAGTAGTACAACCAACAGGTGTAGCACTTTTTTTTACAAACAGTAGGGCACTATTAACCTTTTCTTCCAAGTGAAATTATGAAAAAAAACTGCACATTTATCATGTACACGCCAGACAACTTTTGATATGTAGAGGGAATCATCGGGATGTTGTGTGTGTGTGAGTGGATGAAACTGTGTTTTATCGAGACAAGGAACCAACCAATTTCATTAAAGCTGAGTGAGGTAGTGGGACACCCTTTCGTGCCCCGCAGTAATGTTCCACCTGTACCAAAGCCAAGTAACCTGCTGTGAGGCTTGGCTACAATAAACAGATCCTCTCCTTCCAATGTAAACTTTATAGTGCCCCCTCCTTCCTCAAACATCAGGATCAATAAGACTACATTAGATGTATACGTTGGAAGCAGAAAGATGTTGATAGTACAGAAATGAATACAGCCATTGTCCTCACCATGACCAGAGGTGCCAGCCCCACATAGTCTCTCTGAGTTGTGTAGATCCGCATTATGCCCACATCCTTGACGTTCCCTGGCAACTCCAGACGCCAGGAGATCGTCTGAACCTCAGCCTGCTCTGAAACATCTTTTGGCACAAAGTCCAGTTGCAAAACTTCCAGAAGACCCCTGTTTTGTACAACATTTTAAAATACAAGACATGGTAAAACAGGGTAACAGTAGCACAAATAATAATGTACATATTACAAGAAAGAAAATAAACACATAATAAAACTTAAAATCTAAGAGGTTTGGAGAGTTTAATTGTGGAGAGTAATGAAACATAAACTAGCAATTAGCCTCTGCATTTGGAGGGTAATATTGATGAGTGTTAGCACAATATCTAAAGTTAAATTAGTGTCATGACGGGGATTATTTTGTTCAGTCTACTGTTAAATTACTAGAAGTGATGCAGTTAAATTGTCAACTGTTTAGAAATTCAATAGAAAGCTGCTGAATATTTGTTATCAAACCACGGGAAGCTATCCTATTTGACTTTTTGTAAAAAATAAAAATAAAAATAAGATGAGACAGATGAGCTGTGTACTTGTGTTCAATGGGGGGACACATGTAAATATTTGTAAGGTAACACTGCCTATGAAAATGAAAAATATTTACAGAAATTACTCTAAATTTGCAAACTGTTTTGAGTTTAAACCAAAAGTGCGGGCAATACACAAGAGTTCTCATTCCATCAGCAGATGGATGGATAAAGGTGTGTGGAAGGAAGATTAAGTGAGCTGGCAGATGCTTGAGCCAGGTATTCTGGTCAAAGGATTGTCAAAGAAAAGGCATGTGATGTTATTTGATACTGCAGAGAGAGTGTATGCATACCTGCCAGTAGAAACAGATCAAAGGGAAAACAGAACAAAATGTGAATGTAGCTGTGGCACTTTGAAGTGGAGCAAAACTTTGCATGGAGCAAAACAATGAACCTCTGCAGTACATTGCTAAAACTCCCCTTCAAAACCGTCACAAATATTGAAAAGCAGCAACCAGGACTGACACAAATGTATACCGAACATATAGAAATATTCCCGCTCTATCAAAAGCAACTCAAGGACTGAGTTTTCTTTTTGCAATGGGTGCATCAATAAGCTTTTAACTGTGTGGTTAAAGATTAAAAAGGACTGACCGCTGATATTTTAAAATCTTAAAAAGTATTTCACACTACAGCTGACGCTCCAGGCAGCACGCTCACAATTCAGTTGAATTAGGCTTTCCCATGTTTCCCCCTCTCTGAGAGTGAGATTCTCCTGCTGCTCACAGAGGCTCAGTGATACTAACTTCTAGCTCCAGAAAGACAAACTTCTGCAGAGTCATTTCACTGACAAACCACAAATAGACCTGACAAGTAAGAAATGGAGACCAGGAAGCAGACCAGAGATAAAAACAAGTCTTGAGCACACTATACAGAATGAGTTATGTTATCAAACCTTGCAGTTAAAAAGAAGAAGCTCAAAATTGTTGGGAATTGTGCTTATTGCCTTCCTGTGTTTGTCCCCTAAGTATTAAGCTACCGCCAACAGCTTTCTAACTTAGCTTAGCATTAAAGACTGGAAACAGTGGGAAAACACTAGCCTGGCAATGTAAAACTACTAATAGTCGGTTGAAGATTTTGTTGTTTTAACAACCTCCATAGAGTGTTATTGATCCTGGGGTGGACTCCAT
Source organism: Etheostoma perlongum (assembly GCA_026937815.1). Taxonomy (NCBI): domain Eukaryota; kingdom Metazoa; phylum Chordata; class Actinopteri; order Perciformes; family Percidae; genus Etheostoma; species Etheostoma perlongum. The sequence continues at coordinate 15,653,459 of CM049386.1, read as the reverse complement.
ATGTCAAATGTCCAATTAGACAAAATAGATTGTTGTTGTGATATTGTGTGGAATTATAGTGGACTAAAGTGAATGTCTAATCTGTGTCTTTGTACCTTAACATCGAGAAGTCGTGTCTGGGGCAAAATTCACTTTTTTCACACTAAGTCCAATTAAAATGTCTACTATATTCTTGTCTTCTTGTATTTTCTTAAATGAAATGGGCTCGGGTATATTTTAAATGGATTGAAATGAGGAACACAGAGAAACACAGAAGGGGTTAATGGCCTTATTTCCTGGAAATTCATCTATGAGGGGGGGCCTTAACCCCCTGGACATATCATCACTTCAAAGCACAGTGGTGGTAGTGTGTGTGTGTGTGTGTGTGTGTGTGTGTGTGTGTGTTTCCTGGCAGGAGCTCAGCTCATGGGGCACAACTTGGAATATCTCTCCTTCCTAATCTCCCCTTCTGAACGTGCAAGCGGTTAAGCCTGGATAACGTAGCCGTGATTATGGATGATTACATATAAGTGGGTCGGGCGGCCGGCGGATGGTGTGTGTCTGTGTGGGCGGGAGGTTGCTGGGCAGAGGTGGCCGCTGGTGTGTGCCACAACCAGCATCAGGCAAAACGCTTGTAGTCAACTGGTGTGTATCATGTACATCAGGTATTGAAAGTGCCATGAAATTAATATTCACTTCATATTTGTAATTCAACGAGAAGAAGCCCTTCAACAGCACTTGGATTTGTTTACTGCTGCCGTTTAAATTTCTCATTTACAATTTATTTTAGTCACATCAAACCGGTGATCCTATAGTTGAAATGATAATTAATGGGTTCACGAAGATTGTTTAAGATGAACAAAGTTTCTGATTAACCAACTATTTGATGTAATATTATATACGTTAATAAATAAAGACATTCTCAAATAAAAACAGAGGCTATAGATTGAGATATAATATATTTCAGATTCCATAGTTATATGAACATAAAGAGGAAAAAGGGACGGTATAAGATATTGGGAATATACAGTAAATATGCTTTATTTAAAACCAATTCCCCTTATTTTCATTTATTTTTTTTAACTACGGCACATACCGGTAATCGGGTCAGCAGATTTTTGGAGAAACAAGTGTACTCTCTTACCTCAACTGATAAAAGCATGTCTACTATATGAAAACTGATACCATAACACATTCTTTTACACAGACAAAAACAAAATTGTGTGTACACTATAAGGCCACAAATCGTTAATTTTCCTGCAAAAACACTGAAGATCACTGATTGATTTTCAGGGAGCAGCAGGTTTATTGAAATCTCAGAAAATAAAGAGAATAAGAGACAATATGAAGGGACAAAAAAGATTTTTTTAATGTGTGGAGAAAGTACATGACTTACCTCTTTGTGGTGACAGCAACCTTCTTCTTGCAGACAACGGAGACAGTGTTGGGAGTCGCTCCTCTGCCAGGCTCCACTACGATGTCCCAAAGCGCTGAGTCACTGGGCCGCGCCCCGCTGAATGACAGGCCCGTTTTTACTGCTGCCCTGCAGTATAAATACATGAGTAAATACATAATCCAGTTAGTCCAAAGTGTGAATTTTACTAACAACTTGGAAGATGTCTCCTAAATTAACTCAAGTCATAGGTTAACCCTTGAGTTGTCCTCCCAGGTGAAAAAAACGGATCAAAATTTGACATTTTTGTCCCTTTTTCAGACTTTTTTTTAGTTTTCACTAACATCACCTTACTACCACTAGTTTTACACTACTTTTTGGAATTCATGGTCAATAACCCTCATTTATATAGAATTATACCTAATATTTGAGTTAATTATTTTGACTAACAGTTAAGATCAGAGGAATGAACAGATGAGTTTTGTCAGAAATGAAAGTGATCAATTGTATTTGCAAAAAGTGTTGAATGGAATCCAATCTATTTTTTGTGTTAATTTGGTTAAAAAGAAACCTATATTTCAGATATAGACAATTTTTAAAGGGGTCACATTTGACCTGAAGACAACAGGAGGGCTAAAGTAAAAGACTAAAACATCTTGTGCTGTGCTTTGTTTCTGACTCTTGTTACCAACCAAAGGTTTCATTACCTCTACAGGACATGGTGCAATACTGTATACTGTATGGCCATTTGTGTCTTCTGAATCTACAGCAAAACTGTAACAAAGCTTTTGTAAATCATGGTAACATCTTTGTATCTTTTGTATGTTTGTTTTGTGTGTTTAGTCGTTTATGTGCTGACGAGGTGAGTCACCGACAGACTGATGTCGCAGACTGAGAAGTAGCAGGGGTATTTATTCCCGTTTGCCTCGGGGACAACTGGGAATCAGTTAATCAGATGTCTGATTCAGACACACGCATCACTCTGCTCGGAGAGATAGAACGCTTATTATGAATAATGTGAATGCAACAGACAGTCCTGGAGGTCCAACAATAACCAAGCCTTTGTCTTAATAAAGCAGATGTCTTTCTGCTAAATCGTTGCGTTAAATGTCAGACAGGGGTCACAGAACAATTATCTAAGTCATAGGTTGAAAAGTGATACGAGGGACAGCAAACACTTCTGATCCATGTTTAAAATGCAATGATTCACTAATCTGCACTCACACAGACACCTAGCTACGGGTGGGAGCCTCATGTGTTTCCAAAACAGGCCGATTTCCTCATGGCAGGGATTCAACGAGGTGCTAGAAAACCTTCCAGTGGGAATACAGCTCATGCTCACTCATGAGCATCACTCAGCTCCCGCGGTTTTATCAGCAGGATATACACACTGAGAATAATTTGAAAAGCCTCAACCTCAATAAGGTGTTGCATTAGGTTTGTAATGTGACTGCTGCTGGATTAAAGCCGCCAAAACTATCCTGAGATGTGTGACATCCACGTGGGTAGACTGCAGCCGTGAGAGTAGCTATGTTTATTGACGGAACAAAATGAAAGCTAAAGTAAACACACTCACAATACCATTAAACCTCCATCATTTGTCCCATCTGTTGATCCCAGTAAAAGGACAAGTCTACACTTTCATTATGTCCACCATGAATTCTATTCCCGCCGTCAACATGTTGAGCCACAAACAGGATTTATTAGAAGTGTCAGTTTTCTACTTTCTAGCAGCGGCAGCACATCCACTTCCTGACCTGATAATGATATATTTTATAAACACAACGCCCAAAAATGAAGTCTTGAAATGCAGATAATAGCCTATACTTATACAATTATTTTAACACTTCTTTTTTTTAATATACATATTCGCTGCCCAGTAATGGTTTAGAGTGGCAACCTGTAATTTTCTAGCAGTCTATCTTTTTATTTCACATTCAACAACCCGTAGTTTTTCATTTCAGCAACAAAACAGTATTCAAATAAAAACTGACAGACACAAAAAATAGGCGTCAGTATTCATGCCCTCGTTTTCAGCACACACGCTTACAAATACTGATTAGTAATCAAACCACAACCAGACACATCAATAACCATTGAGACAGGGTCAAGGTCAGAGCACTGACAGACACAACACAGCACACACACACACACACACACACACACACACACACACAAAAACACACACACAATCTCTGAGGCAAGTTGACAATTCAACAAAGTTTGGAAAGGGACATTCTTGTGCAGAAGCTCATTTTCTACATTACATTTTCATTTACAATTTGAACAAATATTTAAAATATAATACATACAAATAAAAAAAATCGGATTTCTTCTTTTAAAAAAGAGGTGATGATTTGTTCATTAAAATGTGCTTCAATTAAGGACAACTGTAACTCACGATGAATATTTTCCCGACGTTTAAAATGTATTTTTTGTATCCACTGACTCGTTTTCTTGCTGCTTGTCCAGCTCAGAGTCACAGTGACAACAGCACCTGGCGACCATCCTCCCCAGGGGTACCAACTACTTCAACTGGCTCCTGTAGAGTGTGGCAGAGCAGTAACTTGTCCTGGATCACTGAGCTTCTCGACAACAAGCAGACGCGAGCCTCCCTGCAGAGAAACCTCATTTCGGCCACTTCTGTCCCCACTCTTTGTCTTTGTCAGTCACTACCCAGAGATCATGACCACGGATGGATATCGACTGGTAAAGTGAACAACTCTCCACTGTTGTTTTGCCAAACTCAGTCAATCTCTCTCTCTCTGCTATGCTGTATATTTCACTTTTTGATGTTTGACCTTTTCTCTTCTTTTTTACCTAAATACGAGCCCACAAAATGTTTTGATATTCAATCTGAAGAAATGGTTGTAATTCCATGTGATGACATTTTTTAAAAATAGAATATTACAAGCTGCCTGTGCCCTTAATAGATGTGTATGATGGCCTTGCAACACACACACACACACACACACACACACACACACACACACACACACACACACACACGGTTAATCCTAGCAGTCAGTCCAGATCATCTCTACCCTAAAGGGTTACCCTCTTGATTCATTTTCAATCAGTGCCGAAGATTATCTGGCCTAACCCTGCTGGAGTGGGCTCAATCTTGGGCCAAAGAGTGAAGTAGAGCAAGGATTTCTCCCAGGAGGAATAAATCACTTTGCCAAGCTCCTCACAGCTAGCCTTCCCTTGGATTTAACCGCTGGACTCAGTCCCCTCCTCTTGTCCAATCTCATTCTGGATGTTGCACTAGGTCAGAAATACACAGACTGAAATCACTGACCTAACTGGAGGAACTCAATCGGTACAGTCAGTGAGTCAGAGTTTTACGGTGAAGATTTACAGCTTCTCAGGTGGAGAAGCTGTAAATCCTTCCAAATAGTCAAAACAACAGCAGATGTTAAGGGGTCAGCGTCTCTCTACCAAATCTTATTCAAGTAATTTCAACAATGCTAGCAGAGCTTCATTCAGGTCAATGGGTCTGTGTGTGCACACTGTGCAGGCCTGTTTGTGTTTGTGGATGATAAGTCTGATATTTGACAATGGATTGACTAACACACAGTCAAAGGTTTAACTATGTGCCCTATGGATTACAGTAGGGCTGGTATGTTGTTTGCTGGTTAGAGAATAATGTGTGTCGCGTTTCAGACAAAACCATCAAGATGAGTTAAGACTGAAAACTACACTTTACTGATCTGAAGTGATGTGATAAAAACTATTTTACTCCACTCACATCACTGAGTGGGGTAAAATTGGAGGCAAGTCGAAACTTTGAAACAGATTGAGCTGTGGGTGTCGGTGCGACAACGCTGCTTTTATATTAACTTCACTTTTACCCACAGGAGTGAGGGAGATGTTAGTTATTTGTTATCCTGCTCCATTAAATAGATGCATTATTTATGAAGTCAAATACCCAGAGAACCTTGTTGAAATGTTAGTGGGATGTTGAGATATGGAAACCGGTGAATAATTTGCCAATTATTTCCCTGTTTATGGAAGCATGCTCTCCATAACTCCCCCACTAACTGAGAAGTTGAAGTAGACAGGATATAACATGTTTGTAATTTATGAAGCCGGTGCAACTGGCAGACAACACAAGTCATGTTGGTGCTCAAGCAATTTATTGAACGGCCTTGATGGCGAGCCCTATCAGTATTCAAGTGCCTTAAGTAACCATTTAAATGCATGGCGTTTATCCATCATGAAGATGCTCAAATATACTGTTCATCATTGGGATTTAACTTGGGTTGAGTCTCTTTTTCTGCTTCATTTGTTTTAGTGACAATTACATTTTATGTGACTCCTGAACTCTTGGCTTCTGCACACTCAGCAACATAGTTGAATCACTAATATGGTATCTGGGAATTATTCATTTTAAAGCTTTATTTAATTATGTAGGGCAAACATATATTGTTGGCACTACAGTGTGTAATGTGGTTATCCTGGTTCAGTGAAATATTAGTTTATTCTCGACCAAAACAGCGGGTACAGGCTATAGCACTGACATCTATGGATAACAGACTAGCTACTTAGCTATCCAAATCTGACATCTTTACCACAAAGCATACAAAACAACCAGCAGAATGTATCCAAAAATGGGTCTAACCTCTACAGAATAATACAGAAATGTTTAAAAATGTCCATAACATTTAACATGTCAATGAATCACAACTGTAGACATGAGAGGGGAGACCTAAGTCAGAAAAATGAGAAGCAGATCTTATCTAGACTGCTGTGAGACTTGATTAAAAGATTTTTACTTGATTAAAACTTGAAAGCAAAGGCCTTGTTTATGCGCATACTGTACATTGAATATTTAATGTTAAGGCTTCTACCTTGAAATTACTTGGTCTCAGTTCTGTAAAAAGCCTGATAAACACAAATTTGATTGAAACATTTTTCAATACCATGTTTAAGTGTTAGCATACAGAGACCTAAAAGACATCTTTATTACGTAACTCATAACTAAAGACCCGACTGGGACTTGCACAAAAATACTTAAAAAACAGCTGTGCAATGTACCTACAGTACATTATCAGAGGCCAATGGGAAACATCTAGCCTGTCAAAAAACAGTTGTTTTTTGCTTTTACGTGGGGGGGGTTATGTGCCAGGCTGTGTCTTGGTCTTGAATCTTGTCAGAAGTCTCTGCTCAAGGCCAAGAAAATACATCTGACACATAACGCCCTGTAAAACCACAACTGCTTGTCTAACATGTCAAGAGAGGTCACAAGGTCAAACAGTTCCTTTAACCCTTTTGTTGAACATAAAAATTAATACTTTTTTTGACATCTTTGACATTTTTGTCACTTATTTTTCTGTTTTTTTTTTTTACATTTTTGTCTCTTTTAAACGTTTTTTTTCAACATTTTTATAGCATTGCTTGACGTAAACAACTTATTACCACTATTTTTGGAATTTCTGCTCACTAAACCTCATGTAGCCAAATAAATTCTATTTAACTTTTGAGTTAAAAAAAAATCAGAAAGCATGAATTAGTTTGACTTTAAGATCAGAGGATGTGGATGGATAATCACACACTGTCAAAGTTTAGTAATAATGCTATAAAATTGAATAAAACACCCAAAGGCCACTGATAGTAGTGAACCGATCCTTAATTTGTCTTGGGAAGTTTCATGGATGGTTGAAAGAAATCCAAATTTCTGCTACAGAAACTTTAAAAATGGGTCAAATTTGACCTGAAGACAACATGAGGGTTAAGTGCAGATAAAGAAAAGATGAAAGTGACAGCTGATAAAGAAAAAGTGAACATATCTTACCTGAGAGTGAAATTTTCCAGGGTAGATGTGCTCGCCAGGAAGATGTAGAAAGTTGCAACATCTGTGGCCTTCAGGGGCTTGGAAGAGGTCTGGATTACCACGCCGCCTCCCAGCCTCAGTCGAAAAAAGGTGGGGTTCCCTGGTGGAGTTCTGAGCAGATTGACACTTCCTATCCGCCTCATCGGGGTCCCTGATCCCCCAGAGTCTCTTCCTCTTCCCACTCCTACACGTTGCAGGCTATCCTGCGGGGTACACTGGCTTGTCGTATTCCTCTGACTCTGAAAGTAAACCTCTACAAGATTCCCCTGAAGCCCTTTATTTCCTTCGGTTCTTCCTGCTTCCCTGCTAGAGCTGCTCGATCTGCTGCCTGAGCTGAACCAGGCAGGTTCAGGCTTCAGCTGTGCCACACAGAATCCACCTGGAGACACCAGACATGCCCCTCGAACTTCCCTCGTCTCCCAGAAAGCGTACGCTGTCACACAGTGGGCTCCATCCTTAGCCTTGGCCATATCTTCTCCAGACCTCATCTTTTCTTGCCCAACAGTGATGTCACTTTCTGTGGGCATGTGGAAGAGAATCTTGACAACAGGGGATGAGGAACGAACCTGTCGGACCAAAATGACTGGCAGGATCCTGCGCCCACTGAGGAGCAGGTCTGGAGGAATCGGGGCATCCACAGTCAGGGGGCCGTATGAAGCGTTGACAGCTGGCTGGAGGAGCCCAGCGCCTTTACCAGTGATGAGAAAAGTCTGAGACTTCAGGTTGGAGTTCCCTGATGGCTCTGGGCTGTCCTGCCTCAGAAACACATGATCCACATTGAGGACCTGAAAGTTGACAGTGGGATAAACTGGGGTGGAGGATGTCCCAGTTTCCATAGAAACCTTCTGACTTTCAGCAACTGGGAGGGGAGAATTTACAAAAAGGGATTAGTGCAAAAACTACTTTACCGCTTTTTAAACTCAACTCATTTCAGTATTAAGTTTCAATCTGCTATTAACATACGCAGTTGCCACTTACAAAACCAGTTACTTTAATTGAGAGCATTTGATGAGGATGGCAGGAAGGCGAAGGGTTGACAAAAGGATCACAGCTTGAGAAACGGGCAAAGGGTCGAGGACAAGAATGAGTTGGGTGCTACAGGGATCGAGAAAAATTGGTGAGGGCAGGTAGGTCATCTTGAAGAGCCAAGAGAGGTGCGACCCTGGTCAAAGGCAATGGCTTATTGATTCCTGCACTGAAAGAAAAGGAAAGCAAAGGACAACACACAAGGTGTTCATAACGAAGAAATGTTAGAATTGAAACCAACAGGAGAGAGGGGTTTGGCATGAAAAGGATTGGCATTTGATGAGTGAGTGTCCGGTCCTAAAACTGGGCTAGGAAACGGATTGATCTGCACTCTTGAGAGTGAAATGTACGTGAAAATAACACTAAAAGTAATTACTGCAACATTGAGATCATTAAGTTTTGGAACCATCATAACCGCTGTGTAACGAAGAACATAAAGGGATGTTTTAAACAGTTGTTTGCTCAGCATTTTTTCCCTCACACTGCCTTTAAAGCGACCACAAACCCTGGCTATCCTGTCTCTGACAGACTATTAACATCATAAGCAAACCACGGCATTCCTTTAAAGCGATTAAATTCTATGAAGTGTTGATGTAACAGTCAAATGATGGTGCTCAATGTAGTTGGATTGATTGGAAAAGACCATACCATGTCATATCTAGTGTATGCAACGTAACCAGATGGTAACAATTATAGCACATCCACAGGTTGCATATTAAATGCTTAGCCAAATGACACTCTATTCTTAAATGGCTTGATTTCAGGGAATAAACACATTAAATTTGGCATTGTAGTTATCATTTCTAGCAATAAAACACGGGCATTCTGCATGTATATCTTTAGGTGCTATTTTGTGCACCAAAGTTATATATGTCAATAGAAACTTTTTTCTGCTCTCCACGTACTACTTTAATGCGATGCAAAAAGGGGAATGCAAATGCAGTGTCTTAGTGGTAAAAAGCCTTGGTTGTAACTTCCATGTGGTGACTGTTTGTCCCAACAGGATGCTGTGTGTGACAGCTCCCACCTCCATCTGCAAAGCGGAATCTCCTTTTCCAAGCAATGTATAATTATTTTCCTGATTTTCTAACCATATTTCATGAATATATCTAAATATAAATCAATTTTCTGTCTGAAGGCAAAAGAACATCTGTGAGGAAAAAAAAAATACAGTCAGCCTTACAGGTCAGAGTTTATATTAAAAATGTAGTATAAAGAAAAGCACACAGGAAACTGTCTTATAGATTCCAGAAATCAGACAGATGCCTCAGAGTGTTTCATATGAAAAGGTCAAAGCAGATATTGGCTGGTACATGTTGCATTTGCATAATAGCAGCACAACTAAGACAAACCAAAAGTGAAAATGAAACATACTGTAAAGATGAGCCAATCTGTCTATCTGCGGCTGTCAGAGCAAAAATGTAATTGTCTAATTTTGTTTAAATTAACTGACATTTTATGGGACTCTTTATCATCTCCACTAAGGAGATGACATTTATCAATGAACAGACCTTTTTTTTTAAATAGGCCCCAGGCCAAGGATCAACTAATTAGATGTTGGTGTTGATCCAGATCTTCTTTTAGACCATTATTGGCTTTTATCCATAAAGGAATTAATAGTTAAAACATCATAATCAAGGGATGTGACTCCAAATCCTTGCAAGTTTTACAGGATAAATACATGAAGTTTTTATAAATGCTGAATTTGGGTTGAAGTTAGCAGAGGTTGGCAGAGGTTTGTGCTTTGTAGTTTATTTTATTGTCAGTATTCTACTCCCTGCAAGAGAGATCTGATAACATACTACTACTCCACATCTGTGATAGACCGGCCGATACTGTCTCACGTTTGTGAATCCATCTCGTTAAAAATATATCCTCATCATACTGACTGGCCCATATGCCATATCAAGTTGCAGGTGTATACTGCAGGTCAAAGCAGTTAATGGAATGGAGAAAAAACAGGAAAATAATCCTCAGTCTGGTTTTAAACAAGACTGCAACATGTGTGACCATAAAGTGACTGCAGATCTTAGGATATATAGTAGTTCTTACTTAGATGATTATTACAAGTAATGCTCACACACTCATTCACACACTCAATGATCACACACTCGAGTAATAAATGTTCTGTGAAACAAACATTAAAAATAAAAGTGTAGATAGATTTGTTTGTAAAACATTAATGTAATAACATCACAGTAGTTTTAGTTGCAGCCTCTGATCTGAGGCTCTTTTAATTAGTCCACTGCTGATATACACAGCTGTACATCAGTGAATGTTATTTATTGATCAGATATTAATTTGATGAGTGCTGGCTGGATCCCAGTATTTTAACTTGTGACATTATAGGAACTATTTGAAATATTTAAATTACTTTTGTAAATGTTAGTTCAATCTCTGGACTGGACTGAAAGATAAGGATGCCATGCATATTCATGAATCCCAATGCAGAGGAGATATCAAAGGCTGACCTCTATCACTTAGAAATACATTAACAGCACAGCTGCACTGCTGAGTCCTGCACAAGCAAAAATACAGCAGCCCCACATATATGTATGATGATGAAAAATGCACACGCAGATATTGTGCAGATATAAACCTAAGCAATCTCCCAAAGCAGTCTTTCGCATGATATCGGTATCACTGGGAGACAGGCGGCTTACTGTGACTTCATAGCTGCCAATGCAGGTTATCTTTAAACAACCAGAGAAACAGCTGTGCAACCACGGCTTCAGGCCTCTATAATCCCACAGATGAAGCAACTGGATGCACACTGGAGAGCATGCTGTCACTTTCTTTTAGGACAATGAAATGGACAGAGAGCATGGGCAGTAAAGTAAGCACAAAAACTGAAAAATAGGAAAACACAACACTACAATCTTATAAAGCAGGTCACCTGAACACATCATTGCAATCACACCTCCTTATCATAAACGTCCTCCTCCTTATGCATAGATTACAAAGGAAACAGCTGCATATTGTCCTATTCTGTGCATATGTGAGATTACACCAGAAGTTAAATAAGGGAGGCAAATCTTGTTATTCCAATGTGTGTGTATTTAGATCATCAAAGCAAGAACAAATACTCATTTCATCTTAATGAATGGAGCCTTCAGGCTACTTCCAACTCATTTCTTTTCATTTATGTGAGGGCGTTCCTGTGGGTCTGCTCAAACATACACACATGACCAATAGATGAATAGAATCAGAAAGAGTTAATTAAAATCAGTCATAAACCTCACCTTTAGCAGCTGTAAAAACAGCCACTGCGACGACTGGGAACAGTAAACAGAGGGGAAGGCTGAGCATCATTTCAGCAAAGTTTCAGCAGGTTCTGCTGCGCTGCGCCCTCCGGTGCGCACCTAAAGGTGAGCTTTGGTGACTTGTTGGCAGTCGGTTGAAAGAAAGCAGGTGGAAGCAAATCACTACATTGTCTGATGTCCGGTTAAGTCACCCCGTTTGACTGTAGAGGATCAAGTGAACAAAAGAACGTTGGTTTACTTCCTTATCCACATAAAGTCTTGTTGCATCTGGAATAGTGTGTCCTTTAATTTCCTTTAATTTGTCCTTTAGGTTCATCTGAATGACGAGGGGGGATGTTTTCCTCCGGGAGCACACAACTGGAGCTGGCACGGCAGGACAGCAACAGGCACGGCTATTCCTATGATAGAAATCAGTCAACATGTGCAGCCTGTCAGATTAACAGGACCCACGTGGGTAATCGCCGGTAGGGGAAGAGCTGCGAGCAAATTAAATGCACATGAGGTCAAAGGGATCAGAGTTATGTTAATGTTGATTTAACAAATTAGAGCATGTGACTCTGGGCTGAAGGGCAACTTTATAGGCTATGCAGGAACACATCATGATTATTATTATTATTATTATTATAATATAGTATATTATATATTATTATATTTTATACACTTTTTATTTATAACACAATTTGATTTAAAGTTCTTCTAAGAAATCCCGAGATGTTCATATTACACTCAGAAGATCTTTCTACTAATCACAAGCTTTTGAGAGGTTAAAACAAGTTTAGTGTAGGTTTTGCCAGCAGCTGTAAGCTGCATATTCTCAGTCCACAGCATCACATGGGATCATACTATGTAGGATGGAGCAGATGGATGCAGGCACTTTAGCTAAAGCTTTGTGGTGTCACAGCACACTATACATTTGGCCACATGGTAAAGATCAACAAACACTCATGCAAACGTCACTTTAGTCCTTTATGAGTTCTGCTGAACTACATAAAGTTGTTTATTGACAATTTGAGACAACCTCACATATGTGTCGGGTTCAAAATTCAAATTAAGTAGAACTATTTTATTTCTGTGCTATATCAGGCCTTCAGGCCACATTTGATTTCTTAACACTCTGGTTAATTTTCTTTTTTTTTATATCTATCACTTCATCTGCCTTGACCTAAAATTTCATACGCTCATAATAACGAGGCACACTGAGCATCAGTGCGAGTTCAAAGCCAGAAGTGAAATAGCCATGTGCCTAGTCTATATCCTAACGTTTACCTTCCAGGATTGCTCCAGTGCCGTAGGAACGTCTTTTTCGCCAATGTCCGTTTCCTTCTGCGTCCTTTGTGTTGGGATTTTAAATTTCGGTGGATTTATGAGGACTGTGGTTAACTGCTTCCTCAGATCTCTGCAAGATAAATTGAGATACCTAGCTAGACTATCTGTCCAATCTGAGTTTTCTCTCGCACGACTGAAACCACTTTTGAACATACACGTTCCACCTAAACAAATTCCTTAGCGAGGCGACTTTGCAGAACTGGTTCTGCACAGAGAGATCAGACTAAGTGCTGACATCAGATTTACAGTAAAGGACACCTTATTGAGCTTGGTCAGACTAGTCAGAGAAATGAGATTCAGCCTTTTTCTCCCCTCCCCAACATCCCCCTAAATACATGTTCACTGAAACAAATGTGTGTTACTGGCAGAATATGGCTGCCAACTTAACCCACTGTGCCCACTGCCTCTATGCCTGTTTTATGGAAAGGCGCCAGTGCCAAGGTTACAGCGTTATATATGGCAAATAAATATTTTCTCTCCTGACAGCAGAGGCCGATATGTGCCTCAGAGAGATGTTTAGGGATTTCTAAATGCCGATAACACTAATGGAATCTGTATTACCTCAGGAGAGGAACTTGATTTTATTGTACACATTGCTGTAGTGTTTACAAGGCAGGGTTAGTACTGCATTTTGAAGCCACTAAGCTTTAATTTGAGCAGTTTGTTTGTGGTTTTTGGCTGGATGTGATTATTAAAGCTGTCAGTGACAGAGGCCACTGACTATTGAGTCTGGGAATGTCTCCAGACCTCAGTTGTTGTTCCAGACATGCAACCTGCTGCTGGTGCTATTAAAGATGACTGAGAGGTGGTCCGATGCACCATGTGTGACTTGAATACTCGATAATAAGCAGCTGCCAGGTGGCTCAAATGTTTTGGAGGCCATTTTAAATGTGAGATACTGGTGAAGAAGAACTAAATCACTGTAGATTTGTAGATTTCAACATTTTAACAGGAAGCTGTGCTTTATTAAGAAGTTGAAAAATATAGATAGCAGGAGAAATTACTTCATTGACAACTGGTCAGAGCTAGTCTGGCTATCACCAGACCAAGCCAAGCTCAATAGATTTGAGATTGAGCATTGGTCTGGGGAGTCTGCTCTGTATTTACTCTGCACAAGAGACGTGACTGACGGGCGTAGTTCAAATGACTTTGTATGCAATTGGATAGTCCTTCAACCAATCAGACCAACGATCCGGGTGATGTAAAAGCGACAGCGGCATCAACGGGTTGCTGCGCTTTGGTGGTGTTTGTTGCCCGCCATGTTGAATGTACACAAGAAGCTGCTTGGTCGCTTCTCTAATGTCATAATGTTAAACCTGCCAATAGTATGCCAGGTAGATAATCCAGTTTGTGATTGGTTCCCGCAAAATTGTGAACTGAAGCAGGAGAATTAAATTAAATTAAATATAAAGGTTTGCAGACCAAGCTGCAGGGTGAAATCAAAGCAGAGTGGGGGGGTGGGGCTTACCAACTCTAGGTCAGAGCCAGAACTTAGTCCAGAATTTAGGAAATAGACCATTGACTCTTTTTTAGCCACTAGCAGTATGACTCTAGCTATGGCACTGTCGGTCAGACGGTCGATTGATCCTCCACTTTCTTCCAGACAATCTCAACAACTAGGCCTATTGGATGGCTTGCCATGATATCTGGTGCAGATGTTCATGTCCCCCTCAGGATGAATTATAATTACTTAGGTGATCTCTTTACTTTTCTAAATACTAAGTTAATTGCATTCCCATCATCAGCAACGGTGTGTGTGTTTAGTGCTAATTAGCTAGTGTTAGCATGCTAACACACTAAACTAAGATGGTGAGCATTGTAGCCTCAGTTCCCTGTTCTAAGCTGCTATAGCCCATGTGCCTTAAGGTTTGATATGTTGTGTGTTAAATTGTGTGCATCCCTTGGTTTTAACTAGTGGTTATTTGAGTTACTGTTCATATCACTTAAATCATCTTTCTTTCCCATCCTGATGCTTGGTTTGAACTTCAACAGATCGTCCTGACCATGTCTACATTTATCTGGAAGTTGACATCCAGGTGATCTGTGACCTGACTCCTTCGGTGCACACTGGGGTCATCATATGATTGGTAGATCTATTCAACTTTACTGACAGTAGTCCAGCTCACTAATGGATACTGAACTACAGCAATGTTCCATCTTAATAATCCTATTGTTTTTTACTTTCATCAATCCGTCAAACAAGGATTGGATCAACTCATCTCCGCATCATCCTGCTGATGCTGCATCCGATGGGAGGGTGGGGAACATGAACAGAATAGTCACAGAAAAGGTGGTTGAAGAACACCCAAGACAAT
Organism: Etheostoma perlongum; assembly: GCA_026937815.1. NCBI lineage: Eukaryota > Metazoa > Chordata > Actinopteri > Perciformes > Percidae > Etheostoma > Etheostoma perlongum. The sequence goes on along the minus strand of CM049386.1, from coordinate 15,638,321 downwards.
TGAAACCGCTTCTGTATTCTCTACTCTGATCTCCAGGATGTGCTGGAGTACAGTATCTTAACATAAAGTTGCCGTTACACCTGTGTAACAACACTTAGCACTACAGCTTGCCAGGAGGCAGCCAGCCAGCCAGTCTTTTCAACACTCATGGTACTTAAGCTCTAAGGGTACTTCAGCCAAGACGCCCTTCAAGCGTCTCCCATGTCGAGCAGTCTCAGCTGAAGATAAATCACCACGGCGAGGCTCCTTCTCTTCGCCGACGTCGGCCAACATTCTTCCACTGAAGATGCATGAATGCTCTTCTCAAAGCACGGGCACCATAAATATCAGTTTTCCATCCCGGCAGGATGCCTCAAATGAGTTACCGGCCAGGTGGTATATCCTCCCGTGGGCAGCCTGCCCTCAGAGCGCCGTGAGGGACAGGTAAGAGGCTTGCCTCAAACCGCCCGCTGGGATGTTGGAATGGATGGACACACATGTGAACTACTCAGTTTGATCTAGCTTGATCTTTTTTGTTAAGAAAGTGCTGAAAAAATGTATGTAAAACTTACTGTACACAACCTCAGGTTAAATCACAGCACCATGTTTACACCAAGTATAATTAGAATGAGTATGTTTCATATCATGGCGATAAATTCACCTGTGCTTCCGTTCAATCATATTGCCACAAACTAAACCAGGGGACTAGTCGGAGTATGGTATGATCAAGCTGACATGCTTGATGTGTACATTAAGGTTAAAGATAAGAGAATACATACACAATGTTAACAAAGTAGGGGAAAATAAGGGTAAATAGTGGCCCAAAGGTAAATTGTGCCCCGGGGACCTCAAGCTGATTAATTTGGCCTTGTATGGATTCATAGAAGGATAGTTAAGATATTTAAAGAAAGCAGAGCGTTATTACATGCAAGCCAATGGGTGTGCATGCCCCCTTAGATTCTTTACTATACCCCTACTGAATGGGTCTAGGGAAGTTTTAAAAAGTGTTCCTAAAGACTTCAAAAGAAATCTCCAACTCGTCTCTTGGTATATCAAAGTCAAATTAAAATATTTTACCTGCGAGATCCCTGCTGTGATCTTAAGGCAGAAGGGTCAAATGGATGTTGAGCGTTTAACTGGCACTCTGAGTTTTTGTGAAATATTCAGAAAGGCCAGCAGAAGATGGATATCTCCTTGTGCCCCCCTCTGGTGGCGTGGCAGGCAGGACGAAAGCGAGTGATAGAAAGGTTACAACTGGCAAGAATTTTAAAACATCCATTGGCCCTCAGGGTCTCCACAGACTTACAGCTAAATATAGATGTGTTGGATAGCGAGGGGAAAATAAGCGCAAGAGCGAGCGGAAGAGTAGAGGAGGTGGTGGATAGGGGAGGAAAAGAAAAGAAGGGAGGTGGAGTGAGAGAGGGAGAGGAGACGAGAGGAAGGACAGGGACAGAGGAGAGTATAGGGCAAATATATTAGAAGCATCAAAACAAATATTCATTGCTTTACAAATTCAATCTCCTTTCTCTCTTGACAACCCTGAGGGCACAATGGGTGTTTGAACGTAACCCAGCTGAAAAACTGCAGTATTCTCTCAGTCTTTGAGTTTCTCTCTGGTTTAAATCAACATTCAAATTAAGCAAATGGTAAAAACAAATATAGGGTATAAAAAGGAGAAGGAGGCTGAAGAATCTCAAGTTTAACCCTACATACTTGTTGTGATGTGTCTGTGTGCTTGGTGTGACTTTGTTGAACTGTGATCAGCAAATGTTAAATCAGACAGTTAAATATGATGGGACACAGGTTTGTCCCTTTTACATTACATCCCTCGTTGTCGTCACAATCACAGTCTGTTACTGCCCAACTGAAAAGCACTGCTGCCCTCCTGAGGATTGTAGTATAACAGCAATAAACAGCCACCGGTCAGGCTGTTATACACACACAAGTAAAATGGGGGGAAAAAATGGTACGTCATTTTGTCTGTTGTTTTGATGGTTATTTGTTTTTCTGCATTTTTGATTTGAAGCAATAATTCACCCACAACGCTGACTTCAATTCTGCTTGCCTCTCATTTGAATGTTCTCTGCCTTCATGTAAAATTGGTGGACACACTGAGGCGTGTGTCTGGTAAAATGGAGATATAAAACTTGAGGAAAGGGGAGGAAGTAACATAGTTATAAACAAATATACAGTATACAACCTTTACCTCGCTATAATGGACTGTAGTGAGATACATAAGGATGATGGGTGCCCGGATAGCTCAGTTGGTAGAGCGGGTGCCCATATATACAGAGGTTTACTCCTCGGGCCCAGGCTCGACTCTGACCTGGGGCCCTTTGCTGCATGTCATTCCCCCCTTTCACTTCTTTAGCTGTCCTGTCATTAGGCCTAAAAAGCCCAAAAGATAATAATAATGATGATGATGATGATGTAGTTAGATGTGTTATTTCTTATTTCAAACTTCTGAAATGACACAAATTAATCCAGTCCGAGCATCTTTGTTGGATCTCTTTGAACTAGTCACTAGTTGTTAAAATGTGATTTAAGACTCAGCCTTGTGAGGCTCTTCCAGTCCAAAAATAGTCATGGATGAGAGGCAACATCTGTTATACCCAGATCTCATTTAACAGCACTTCACTAATTCCCTCCTCTTCATTTAGTTGACAAAATTGAAGTCCTCTAAAATCAAAATTGTGTTGAGAATATCACATTTAGATAAAAATGCTAACCACTTGGTGGTATAATAAACTGCATAAATACTGTGTGTCAAATCATATAACTTGTCATATATGTCCTAATCAACATTCTAACAAAACACATGCCATCCTGATATTGTCATTTTAATTAATGTTGCCGCAAATGGCTGGTCGGACTCGAAACCTGAGCCGCTGCGTCGAGGACAGAGCCTCTGTTGGTCGCCGTGAGGTGAGCTACCAAAGGTGGCCCACCGAGAATTTTCTAAAGCTAATTTAGGGATTTTCCATCCAAACAACAACTTGTTCCAGCAAATTACAACCTTGGGTGATGATTAAATCAGACAGTTGTTGTGCCATTAAGCGACCTATGGCAACCAATACTGACTACTGACCAAAGGTACTGACAGTGGGATTTAATTTCCCGGCTGAGCAGTCTTACAGAGTGTACCGAGTGCCATAATTGTGAACAAATCTGCAGAAAAACCTCTGAAATACATTTTACTGCACCGATTAATACACAGTCTCTATCTTTACTCTCTAGCTTTGTTCGGTGCAGCCATAAAAATGGCGATGGACATGATCCTGATAAACAATCCCAGGTTATGTCACTAAAATGCGCCCATTGAAGGACGTATATGTGTGGAATTTCATATGTTGTGCGAATTTCAGGCGCTACGTGTCTACAATCCTATTTTTTCTAAATACCAGTGTCATTAAATTGTGAGACACTGTGATGAGAAAGATAACCTAAGTCTATGAAAGCCATCAGTCAGGTCCATCAGTCCAGAATATGAAAATATGATTGGAAATGTTGTACATTTGTTCCCTTCTACAACGAGACATATAATATTTTTTATGAATTAATTACATAACTTTAATATAATCATGATAACGTAACACCGTGTTGATTTATATAAGGAACCTAATGTATTTTCAGGTGTGAATGCAGAACCTTAGCAACCACATTTAGAACACTGATTGTTAAAGGATGGTCAAGAGCAGAATGTTAAGTCACTTAGTAACATTTGTTCTGTATATGTATGTATATACAATATTTTACCTTCCGTGAAAATGTATAACATACACAAATTAATGTAAACAAGGATTTTTTTTTTAAATATCAAATTTAATTTGGTTATAAAAGTTGTGTTTTTTCACATGCACACCCACAGATAATGAATCACCATAAATAATGTCCAATGATGTCTCTTTTTCTTCTTTTTTTTGATTCACAAAGCAAGCACATACGGTGGACTGATACATGTGATTTCAAAGGACACTATGGAGAATGCTTGCAGTCTGTTACAGGGAGACGAAATTTCAGTGCACTAACAAAAAGGCTGTCGTAAAATCAAGTAGAAACATTTATAAATTATCTTCAAATGGACAAAAGTACAAAAGAGCTACAGCGTTTAGAGACTCTTCGCCCAATCACAAGTTAATGATTTGGTTTTGGGACACCATGTTACAGTAATTCAACTTTGTGACTTTGTGAATGAGAAAGCATACATAAACAGCTTTGGAACCAAAAGCATGTAAACCGGTTGTCAGCCGAACTTTTCTTACATTCCATTTTGGCAAACCCTCTCTGGTCATTGCATTTAATCAATAATATAAAGAAATAATGAGGAGAGAGATCCCTCAAGTGCAACTTGACATAAAGGACAACTGGAGACAGATTTACTGGATATTTAAAACTAAACAGAGAGAGGATAAGCTTTTTACATTTTAAAGCTATGAGACTATCCCTCCAGTTAGTAATTCTTGAGCACTTTTAGTCACCTCCACAGCACACAGAACGTTGGTACAGTATTCCTCTTAGTAATACAAGGTTGCTTTAAAAAAAAAAATCCAATTTATTATTTCTATACTCTTGTACAATGACTATAATAAGCCAAGAACTGAGGTAGGTTTTCCCTTTTTTCTTCAAAGGTAGCATTGGTAGCGTTGCGCATTTTAGGGCTTCCATTCTTTCATTTAGAATTTGGTTTGCTCTCCAAGCTCCACATTTTCCAATTTACCTGGATGTGAAAACCAGCAACAAAAAAATGTAGGATGTAGGATAAAGTTTATCATTAAACAAAATGGCCTACCCTAAAATACGACTTGGTCGTATAAGAGGGGAGGAATAAACCACCCATGTGGATGTGTGTTTTGGAGGACTTGTGGGAGAACTGGAACTGAATAAATTGAAGGATAAAAAGTGAAAGTGAAATGCAGTCATTCACTTAGAACACTTCATTCAGATTTTAGAATTTCCTCACTGCAGACTCAACCATCTTGTATTCAAGACGCATTTTAGATTTTGGAGCTTTTTACAACGAATGAATGACAATGAATAATAAATTGAATTAATAGACAGCCAGTGTGACACTCTGCAGGATATAATAAACCCAAGTAGTTTCCACTGATCTGATGACATTTCCCATTGCAAGATTTTTAGTGGCATAATGCAAATATGTGTGTTGGTGTCAGAAGACATTCAGTGAGTCAACAAACTACATGGATAAACAGAAAATTGACATCACTGATAAGTGTCTCCATGCAGACTCAAGCTTTGACTACATGTGCTTATTTCATACATTTTTTTAAATATCCAAAATCAAAGGAAAAAGGTCAAAATGTATTCTGTACCAGAAAAGGTGAAACATGTTAAATTGTAATGGTATAGTCCTTAAGTAATGTAAGTACAAGTCATGTAGAACATAAAAGCAACCAGATATGAAATGTGAAATCAGTTAGTGTTTCTCTCCACAGACCTCAGTTTGATGAAACATAACCAGTGAACAATGCACACCTTGACATTTTGATTTGTAATTTCTATTGGGCTTTAACAGCCTTTTAACAAGAGACAACAAATCTGAACAGTGCACGGGCAATGGAGGTAGAAGCACATCCCTAAAACACAGGACCAAGAACTGCATGGCCTCTCTTTAAGAAAAGAATAGTGAACAAGAGACATGAAAGGTGCAAAACATGAATGCATCACATACTACTGCGCACAAACGCACACACACACACACACACACACACACACACACACACAAAACATGTCTTTTACCAATCAAAACACCCACCTTTGTGCAATAGGAAGACACAAAGTTTTGTCTTGAACTAGGCATTTCATGACAGTTTGACAGCGAGGACAACAAACATTTGTACTCTTATTTCCTTTTTTTTTTTTTTTTTTAAATGACAAAGCACAAGCAACCCATCATGAAACAAAAAAACCCTGGTGTAAATCAAACTTGTAATCAAACGAGCAATGTCACGCTCACATTGTTTTAATAAAGGCCACTGAGACAGCTAAGCTCGCCCGGTGTCTCTGACGTTAATGCCCTCTTGCCAATCTGCTATTCTATTTTTTTTTTTAAATGCCTTTCATCACAGAAAAACTCCACTCTGCTGAAATCACAGGTACAAGTGGAAATATTTATTTTCTTCCCACATACATATGCTACCGCCTCTCTATGATATTGCACAGAATAAAGCCTTTATGTTAGCAGCCAGCATTACTTGACAGAATGCCTCGATAACAGTGTAGTCTATTTGAGAGCTTCATAGAGGAGTAAGGTCTCTGTTTTCTTGAAGTGACATCAATACTCCACAAAAATGTATGTTTTTGTTTCTTTGTGGAGAAAAAAGCCCATTAGAAGATGTAACCAGATGCTTTGTTTTCACAGCTACCCTGCTTTAAACAAATGAACAGTTTCTTTAAGTAATGATAAAGAAAACAGAAAAATACTGTCATGAAAATCCTAGTTTTTTTTTTAGTCATCCGTTGATTTAAAATACATCACAGTAGTGTTATTGTGTCGGCAGGTGACCGCTCTCTTGATTTTGGCACTGCACTGTACATAATTGATTTGTGTCCATCACCGTACATGAATAATTGTATCACTGGTTATATTAAAATAGGATCAGGCAGTCCAGGAGACAAAGCTCACATCTTCTCTGTCATGTGTTGTTGGATCAGAGTTGATTGTATGGATGCAATTTACAGAGCCTGGCATATACACGTATAGTACATGTGTGCCTTTTTTATTATTTCACAGGCGAGAGTTTCTTCAGGAGCTTCTTCCCCTTGGAAAGTAGTCCTTTCTTCTTCTTGTTTGCCAGATCTTGGTCTCGGGGGTCCCTGGATTCCAGAGGGATGCGGGGGCCCCTTGTAGGACTGAGGGGTCTCATGGTGCCTGGGAGGAGGGGCCGAACAATCGGGGATGGCGCTCGGACAGGTGTGGCATCGTTGTCAACCATGTTGGAGGTTTCTGTGGTAATCTGAGGAGAAAAGCGATTGGGGAGGTGTGGAGGCATGGGGCAGCGTATTACAAAAGAAGCAACCCTTTTACACTGAAGACTAGGCCTCTATCTGTCTGTCTGTCTGTATGTCTCTATATTTTTTCCATCTGTGTGTCTGTCTGTCCATCCATCTGTCCATCCATCTGTCTGAATTTGTTATCAAACTACTTTAAATGCAGAAGGTAATGTGAACGTTGTGTTCAATAAGCAGTGTACATCCCTCTGAGCGTGAGTTCTCTGTGATCTAAAACCTCTACACAGCTGAGGGGCACTCACTGAACACATAATTAACAAATTACCCACTGACTTATGACGTCTTACTTGCTTGTTTGTTGCCTGACTGTACTTGTTGAGTAACACATCTGATTGTTTTTATCCTGTAATTCAAATGCATTATGTATACCCCCAGCAAGGAGGTTACATTTTGGCCCTGTTTGTTGATCAGCAGGAAATCTCAAACTATTATTTCTATTCAATGTGATTGATGGTTAGGTCATGGGTTAGGAAATAACTTATTTTCTTCTCTTTTAACATTACCACATGGCACATGTATCACATGGCTGTGCAGCACAATCGGCATTTAATAAAGGTTTTTAAAAAGCTAAACAGCACAACACATCTATCTATAAATCTATCTATAGTTACTATCATAGTTTCATAAAAAATAGTAAAATAAAAAACATTCACATACACACACACAAGTTGTACATATGTAAAAGAAACACTGAGGAAGAAGCCATCAAATGTTGAGCACAACATCAGCACAAGACAGAGCCGGAGAAGTCCACCATCAGAAGGCCATGAGGAAACATTCAGTACAGTCATATACAGTACAACACCCAGGGACACAACTGTAGATACCAGGCTTCTCATCTAATGCAGCAGCTGGATACACAGGTATGTGTCTGCATCATCAATAAGATGACATAGTTTGTATTTTGATATCATGAAATTTCAGATTTGGAAGAGTCTAGTTTTCTTAGACTCTGATCCAAATTATCTGGGTGACAAAAATGCTTCTATTCATTATTGTGAGGCCAATAAAACAGTTTAAAACAGTTGTACAATTTGAAATAAATATGTATACATTTGAAAACTTTAAACCAGGAGAAATGACAGATTTCACTGATCTGATACGTTGCTGTAAAAAAAGCGCTAAAGTGCGTCCATAATGGGAATTGGCATTTGAAAGCCTTTACTGTGACCACACAAGCTGTGCGCATTAGAGCCGCGAGTTTGGTATCTGAAGTTGCCAACTTACTGTACAAGGCAGACAGAGCCATTTATGGTGTGAAATGAACAATCTTCTTCTGTGTGTTTGTTTTGTTTTGCCAAGCGGGTGAGGAAAAACAAAAAAGAAATCAGATGTGGCAGCAGAGTTATTGTCGCTAAAAAAAAAAAAAAAAAACACCACTATGAAAACTGAAAACAACGTCAACAACAACACCAACACATGAACACAGAGCGCAAAAAAGAATGTTTTTAATATCCAATGTTGTCTTTTATTGTTCTCTTGTAACAATACAGTTTGGATGTATCAGTGCTGCGATTAGTTTTGTCTCTTGAGCTCAAAGCAAACATGGCATATCCGCTGTCAACAGGGCTGAAAAATAGATTTGATGTGTGTGCAATATACATAAAGAAACAAAGCCTCTTTAAGGAAATACAGCAGTCGAGCCAAGAAAGTTATTATAAAATGTATCAAGTTTGAAAAAGGCATGCTTCGCTCTCTTTTTCATCTTTAAAATTTTCTCCCAAATTATTTATTTCAGTGTCATTGGGTAGCCATTGTTATGTGTTAATAAAGCACTTATTATTATACACAAAAACCACCATTTGATTTTGTGTTCCAGTGCAAAGAGATACCAAATTATCTTGTGGAAGGAACGAGTTGAGCCTTTTTCAAGTCCTCCATAACCAGTGCTACATGCATAAATTACCCGCAGCGCTCCCACAGTCTATCCTCTCTCTGTCCATGTCAGGCTTTGCTTCTTCCTTTCTCTGAGACTCAGAAAGGTGTTAACACTGGAGTTTTGTCCCCTTTTCCAAACGGGGAGGGGGAAGGGGGAGGGGCTTGTTAGTTTGTATAGAGTCACCACTGTCACCACATGGACAAACACAGACAATGAACAGCACACAGACGGCAAGTGGAGGAAGCGAGAGACGGAAATCAAGAGAGAGGACGGAGGATGGATGAACACAGGGCCTAGCGCTGAGAGCGGCGATGATGATGTACCCGTTTGCCCTCTGAGACGGTGGTGGCAGAGTTGGCAGGCGGCCGGTTGGCAGGCTCTTCCTGGGGGTAGTGGGACGGAGTATCGGTCAGATACACCTCCACGTCATCAGGCACTTCTTCCAGGAAGTTAGAGGGAACCAGACCACGGTGGCCGTTGATCTCACCCTGGAACGGAAATGAGAAGAGGAGACATTTCTGTCTGAACATGATGCATTTAATACTGTTTACACAACAGGTCATACGGTATATGCACTGTTCAATCAATTTCTCATATCGGGTCACTATTGATGAAATCTTTCTTTTTGTTCTCTAAAATCTGCATGTGAAACTAATATACACTGGGCCTTTTTATTATTACATTCATGTCTCTGTTTCAAAATGTTTCATTTACAGATCCATCATCCTTCCCAAACTACTGGTTTGTTTGACACCCATGATCCTGCCTGTAATCATTCAATGGAACCTACAGTTAACGCGTTGCTGTTACAGTAATAACCAAGGTCTGTATAATGTTCCACATTTGGGACATAAGCTTATTTACTTTCTTGCTTAGAGTTTCATGAGAAGATACCACTGTCATGTAGAAACAGCTCGCCTCGCTCTGACTTAAAATAAAAAATCTGCCCACCAGCACCTCTAATAGTACTTGCTGGTCCAGTTTTGTACAGATCAAACAAACTAAAAAATAACATGTCGATTAGAAAAGCAAACATGGCCAAGCAGCACTAACGTAATAGAATCCGTCTTCATCAATATCTCCAAACACAGCCATGATGTCACCAGCACAGAAGGTCAGCTCAGCCTATCAGGAGACAGAGATACAGAAAGGGATAGACAAGAAATGTGATCCAAGTATAACCACTATAATAATACCATTATTATTATAATAATATGTATATGTAAACAGTATGTATGTATATATTCAGTATAGTATATATACATACATATATAAGGTTGAAAGCACTTAATTGGAAGTCACTTCGGATAAAATGACAGATAAATGTCAGATAAATGACATATAATGTGTGTATGTAATACAGTGTATATGTATATACATGTATATATATATATATATATATATATTATTATTATTATTATTATTATTATTATAGGAATGGGCATTGCATATTAGCTTATGCTATAAATGCTGTGTTGTGTGGCATAGGTTTACACTACATACTTATCCCTATACAAATCAACATTAAAATCTAAAATAAAAATGTGTTTATGTGTGGCTATTGTCTGATACAGCACTTCCTGGATGTGTAAGTGTGTGTGTGATTAGCGAGGGGTCATTATCAGTTTAGTTAGTGATACCTCAACATCAACATTAGGGGAGCTCTCTCGGGGATCGTAGTCGTACAGAGCCACCATCCTCCTCGAGGCCTGATCTCGTCGGAGGCCTCTTCTGTTCTGCTCTGCAATCAATAATGGGTGGCATGTTTGACACAAAGTATTTCATCTTGTGTTTCAATTCACAATCCCACTTTTCAACCCCACTGACTCTGAAGCAGTTCTAACTGTCTAACTTGTCTATGAGAGTGAGAATGCCAGCGTGGTAGACCTACCTATTCTGTCCACAGGGGTGCTGAGTGGCAGAAAGCCTTGTTTGATGAGCTGGTCCATGGTCTCCTCGTCCTCTGCTCGGATCTCTGAGACCATGTTACAGGGGATCAGCCCCATCCTGCCCCTCACTTCTCCTCTGTAAAACCCATCTGTGTCTTTATCACCATACACCTGCCAGACAAGAGAGTAAAAGAGTGATGTTAAGCGCTCCCACTTTAAAACTGTCACGCTAGTGATTTACATGTTTTTAGGTGTCCTTTAGCATATGTATTTTATCTTTTCGGATGAACATGGCAAACCCTACAGTATGTAAAGGTCAATGCCAGAACAATTTGTACAAAAATATATGTTTGTTATGACTATAATGCACCACTGATGCAAGTTTTTTTTTAAATTATACTGTACAATTTTTAATTATACTGTACAATAGAGTTTGAAGGACAAATAGAGATTCAAGACTTAAATTTGTTAACATGTTTTACTGCCACCTATACAGCTTGTTGTTCCTGCAAGATTCATTGCAGGAACAACAAGCTGAAGTCAGTCTGAAAGAACTGCGCAATAAAACAACCATTTATTTTAGTAATATAGTGTTTGTTCATAGCCAAAATTCTGAAAATCAAAGTATCTGACCAATCTTAATTGTAATCTCCCACCCTAATGATCTGCCCCTCTTTGAAGGGCAGTTCCTCATCAGCTGCATCTGGGTTGGGGGACATGGACAGAGGATCGTAGTCAAAGAGGGCCACAAAGATCCGAAAAGACTCCTCAGGCTCCGACTCATCATAGTAGGTGGGAGAGCGGCGATCCCGATCCCTGTAGTCATCTTAAACACATTGAAGACAACAGATTCCATCATCCTGCATCACTAGAACGAGCAACCACTGAATGTGGACCAACACACAAAACAGGAACTTTGGAGGAGACTTTGTTTCTTTGTAGAAATATTTAATATTAGCAAACATAGTTTTTATTTGTCTTCTGTAAAATGTAAGCCTGTGTTTGTGGTGTTTAGACAAATTGAACAGATTTCAGGGCTCAGAAACAAAACTTGAAAATCATTTGGTGACTAAATTGTTGCATACAGTATGTACACTTCTATGAAGTAAGCAAGTCCATATGTTTACATATTGATGTCTTAGCCATGCTTGAATCAATTTTGTCTCAAAACGTCTCATTGATTTGCTGCATTGCATGACAGATTTGATTTGTCTGTCTAGCCACAACTGTGCCTATCAGCGTGCAGGAAGAAAAACGTATGTGGTCAGTCTCCACACACACGCACACTCACACTATACTATACACAATACTTCTGTCTATTTTTTGTTTGAAAATGCAGTGTGAGACAAATGAGAAGCAAGACAAACCATGGTGCAATACACAGACAGAGTGTGATTCATGTACACCAGAAACACACAAGACATGCATGCTACATAAAACCTAAAGGAAAATAAAGATACAACTCCATATGTCTATTTTCATTTCATAACATTTGAGTAAAAGTGATTTGAAGCAAAAAACTTCCCACACAATGCCAACCCTTGTAGCCGCAAGAGGTCTAAAGCAGAGATGACAGAGTTGTTGTGGAAGCCTGCCATATATATTTGAATTTGAAAAAATGCACTAGCTGGCAAAGTGTGATACTGTTGGGCCAAAGCTTTATTTTGATGCGAAATGCATTGCTCCCAGGTGAGCATATGCCAAGCTACGGAAGGTTTGGTAATTGTATTTATGCGGTACTAGCAAAAAAGTAAAAGGGATAACTGCATTTTCAACAACTGATACTGTATTTCATACTCAAGAAACTTAAGCATCTATAAAAAAATAAAATAAAAAGCAGTGAATGTGTAGTCATTCTTTAATGTCTACCACTTATATTTCTTTAAAAACTCATGCATGAATGCTCTCATTAAAAGTGTAGTAGGTGTGGTTGTACCACAAAGGGAAGGGGTTTAGCAGGCATCTGGAGTTCAGTGCAGTGAGTAAGGCATTCTCTGAGCAATCAATCATATATCATCTGCAACTGTGGAAACGTTCATCCTGGACAACAGGTATGGCTTGCCAGTGGGTCCACCATTTCAGTGCAGTGCAGTCATGCTGTTCAACTGTAAGCATAATAATAACTATTATTATTTGAGACAGAGAAACAGGCACTTGCAAGTGTCCACAGCTACTTCTTGCTGTTTTGTTTTGTTTTGCCAGTTGCTGGTGGCATTTTTGTTGCCATGCTGTGGTGCTAGAAACAGGACTGCAGGCACATACCATGGGGAGACCTGGTGCCGCCCATGTGCCTGCGGGAAGACCACGTCCTGTGCCGAGCTACTTTGCCATAGTATACATCCTCGGTGATGGGGTTTCCCTCACTGTTATTCTCAGAGGTTACCTCTACAGGAAACACCAGTTAGAGGGTGATGGGGTTACAATGCAAATCTCAACATTCCCCTCCCAAAAGGTTAACTGAAGATGTTTTGTTGCTTAGACAACAAGGTAAAAACACATAGACACAGGAAAGTATAGAAAACTACTGTTGTGATTGTTAGATTCTTCATCAGAGTATCTTAGTGTAGTTCAACTGTGTACAGCGGTTTAAGAAAAGTGTTAGCTTGTTGCATCATAATAATCTCTGCAAGATCAAACTTATGTTCAGGTAGTGAAGGGCATGAGCATGGTTCATAGACACAGTGGTGATCTGGAGACACAGAGAAGCTCATGATGGTTTTAACAGAGCAACAAACACTTCTGTTCTATGGCACGGAAAAGATTAAAAAAAAATGTTTTTAATGACACTCCCCTCCGCTCTCTCTAGCCCATACTGACCAATGGAGGGGACCATTAGAGGTCGTCTCTGAGGCTGGGAACTGCCATGATGAGTTCTTCGGCTAGTCTCCCGATCATGACGGCCTCCACCAGGAGTGTTGCTCTAAAATAAACATAACACAGAAAAGAATTCGCAAACATTAAACATTCAAGAGCTGCTCACAGACAAATGGACATACTCGCAAAACAGCATGTGAAAATAACACACGTTGACAATTTGTATGTAAACAAAATCATGCAGCACTCAAAGGCAGGCACACTAAAACACAGACACAGAGACACACACTCAGACACACACACAAGCCCACAAGAAATATTAACATTCCAAAATTAAGCAAATACTGACAACATACTATAAAAAATTAATTAAAAAATATTGTGTCAAAGATATCAGTAAGCACTGTCTACCGTATGTTACTGTGTAGTCTCCCTTCACAGCACTAAACTGTTCAAACCCAGTCTCTCTCTGTGTCTCTCTCCAAGGTGCTGATCACACCCAGTTTATCTTCATTTCTCTGCATAGAGCTGAAACATTAAAGGTGCTCTCTGCAGCATTGTGACGATGTTCTGTATTGGTAAGGCGCAGCTCCATGCTACCTCCAATCTATATCGACAACGTTTCATTTCTGACACTATTCAGGTGCTGCCAGAAATTCCGCCAGGTGTCCCTCACCTTCCGCTTTCTTTGTGTTGGCATTCTTAACTCTGGCCGATTTATGAGTACTATGGGGAACTGCTCCTCAAACAACACTTGAACGTAGACATGTTCCACCAAAACAAGTTCCTTTCCAAGGCTATTTTGCAGAGGCCTCATCATTGTGTCCGTTGCTTAGCGCCGCTCAAGAAGATTGTTATTGGTTTAAAGAAATGCCAATAAACCAGAGCACGTTGCACGTTGCACGTTTCACGTTTCTCCCATCTCGGAATGTTGTGTGGACTAACCAGACCTTTCTGCAGAGCGCTGTGGAGGAAGGTCTGGCAACGAGACTACCTCCATTCCTACTTATAGCCGGTATCATGCACCACAGGCTGCTGCTATGTACCAAATATAATCTCATCACAGAGCTAAATGGAGAAGATTGCATCTTAAAGAAAGAGAAGATTGTTAGCAAAATAGCAATAGTTTTGATGACTAATATCATAAAAATTGGTCCAGACCCAATGATCAAACTGCTCCGGTACCAGTATGTTGATTTGCTGCCTGAAAGCAGTAAACCCAGTCTGTCTCTCTCTGTTTCTCTCCATGGTGCTGATTTCTTTCTCCCTATTTCTATGAATTTGAATTAAACTCAGCACACACACTAACAACACATTGAATGCAAGTCAAGGCAGCAGTCTCAATTGAAGTATCTGTGCCTGTGCAGTTCACTAAATAATAATAAATTTGGGTAGTTATGACTCTTGGGTTTAGAATAAGTGCAAAGAACTGCACCTTGGGTGTGTTGTGCGAGTTGCGTCGACGTCCCTCTTCCAGCTGCATCTCAGAGTACAGCTCCTCCTCATCCTCTTCAATGATGTCAGACAGGTCAGAGCCCCGGCTGCTTTCGCTGTGATAATCTTCATTGTGACCATAGTGAGGCTTTTGGCAGTCACACACGCACACACAAACACACAAACACACAGACGCATTTGTTTAAGTCCACATACATACATACATACAGACATGCACGCACCAAACACACATGGATGGGCAAACACACGCACATGAACACACAGAGACACGGGCAAAGGAGTGTATGCATGCAACCACCCAAACATGCATGCACACACACGTTCAACATACACACACGTAAGAGGTTGTCCATTGAAACAACATTGGGACTAAAGAAGGTAAAAAAGATCCATCACTTATCACGTTGTTCTTACCGGCCTCCCAAGCTCAGAGCCTCTGAGGAACTCATCAACTGAGGGTCCTCTCCGACGGCCGCCTGCAAACCCTTCTTCGTCTTCCTCTTCCTCATCAGAGTGATGCTGGTGAAATGAACGACCCTGTTCTCCGTATCTGCCCTGCCTCCTGTCCCCCTGAAAACATGCATGAAAAGTGAGGTTAGTGAGTAACAGAGACAGGGGGTACCAGTGGAACATTATTGATTTTTGACTTGATATTTACATTTTTACTAGTTTGACAATGCAATCTACTGCCTTTATGTTGTAAATATACTGACAATCATAGAAATTATCATCAGACCTTGCCACTTTCTGCTGCCACCCTTTGCGCTGCTTCTCGGGCGATGGCTTTGGCCACCGTGTCCCGGGATGAGTGTGCCTCGAGGCTGTGGAAGAATCCTCTGGGGGGAGGGGGAGCGTGGATTGGCAGAGGGAGGGGCCTCAAGGGTGTGGCCTTGCATGGGCACAGGAGGCTGGGAAGAGGGAGAGCGTGTGGGGTCCCAGCCAGGCTGGCCAGGAGGAAAAGCTCCCCCTTGGTGAGCCGCATGCTCTTTGGCATCCAGGTCTCTGGCACATACTGGTCTCTGAGGTATAGGGTGGGGATGGGGGTGGGGTATCAGAGGCAGTTGGTGTTGGGGCCTGGGACCTTGTTGGGAAGGGTATGGCTGAAGGTGTAAGGGCTGAGGACGTGGGGGTCGAAGCTGGGGTTGCGCGGGGGTCCACCTGGGTGGGAATTTCTGGGATGAGGTTGAGGGTGAGGAGGATGGGGTTGGAGTGGTTGTCCGTGTGCCTGGGGTGGAGCAGGAAGTTGGGGTGTGGCATGAGGATGGTGAGGGGATTGGAGGTGGGGTTGAGCATGTGAGTGCGGAGGCGGGCCTGCGTGGGGGTGCATTGGCGGTGGCAGGGGCAGTACAGGTAGAGGCACAAGGAGGTTGTTTGGAATGACGGCAACTTGGGAGTCCTGGGATTCTCCCTGTACTGATAGCGTCCTGACGATGACTTCCCTGGCCTCCAGGCACTGAATCCTTGTCAGCTCGACAGTAACATAGTCTGCCATTGGGAACAACACCTCAGCTATCTGGATTTTAAAAAGAGAAAATTAAAAGGTGACATCAACAGAAGCTGCACGATTATTTTTAACAACTGACACAACTTTTTCCTTTAGTGCCACCCTAAGACTCCAAGACTAAGATAAAAAAAAGTACTCTTTTTGTTCTGAGCAAAACACCCACACAATTTATCATTTTTTCTATACGTATGTGAAGAACATAATAAGGCAGAAAACATGCTGTCAAAGTTTCAACATACTGTGTTGATTTACTTTGGCAGTCACCAGAGGGAGTGAGAGACCTTTTTGAAAGGATTGAGATTGAGAGTCTTGCACTGAACATAAATCACAAGTAGGTGGCACTGCTGTGTGTGCTGAGGGCACTGATGACATAATGCTTAACACAAGACAGAGGCTATTACCACCCTATCTGTGATGTAGGTGCTCATGTTTCAACTGGACTAAATATGATTAAACAGCTCACACACTGGTGTACATCCTGTATCTGTGTACTGTATGTGGGCATTTAAAATATGGATCCAATATGCTTGTGAATTCTCCACAAACCGGTCCAACGGTACTATGCATGATACTGTACAATGTCCCTAATTTTTCCTCTAACCATGAGTGATGCCTTTAACCCAAGATAAGCCCCTCGCCATACCTTTTAACAGAAGATGTAGTCTTGGTTGGTAATACGAACACTTGCTAACTCACCCTCTGTCCTTTAGTGCAGACTGCATAGCCAACGACATTTGCCCCATTGGATGTGCCCATGGGAGAGAGGATGGGGGGCTTCCAGCGGACCTGTAGGACCCCTGGAGCCTGCCCACAGAGCACCTGTACATCCTGGGGAGGCTGGGGAGGGCCTGGGAGGTGACAGAACAGATATTTGTTTTTTTATTAAAAAGGTTATGTTAGATATTTACTGTTTTAATATCACTAATATATAAACAGGAGGAAAGAGGTTGAAGCATTCATCAAATGCACAAATTGGCACACACAACATGCATAGAAATGTCCACATACAACAGGGGAGGGAGGGTGGGGGGTGAGGTGGGAGTGAGGATTCAAGAAACAACAAACTAGGTTCATATACAGTGGGTACGGAAAGTATTCAGACCCCTTTAAATTTTTCACTCTTTGTTTCATTGCAGCCTTTTTCCAAAAATCAAAAAAGTTCATTTTATTTCTCAGTAATGTACACTCAGCAACCCATCTTGACAGAAAAAAACAGAAATTTAGAAATGTTTGCATATTTATTAAAAAACAAAAACTGAAATATCACATGGTCATAAGTATTCAGACCCTTTGTTCAGTATTTAGTAGAAGCACCCTTTTGATCTAATACAGCCATGAGTCGTTTTGGGAAAGATGCAACAAGTTTCTCACATCTGGATTTGGGTATCCTCTGCCATTCCTCCTTGCAGATCCTCTCCAGTTCTGTCAGGTTGGATGGTAAATGGACAGTCATTTCCAGAGATGGGGTTTAAGTCAGGGCTCTGGCTGGGCCATTCAAGAACAACAGAGTTGTTGTGAAGCCACTCCTTCGTTATTTTAGCGGTGTGTTTAGGGTCATTGTCTTGTTGGAAATCGGCCCAGTCTGAGGTCCAGAGCACTCTGGAAAATCGTCCAGGATATCCCTGTATTCTTGGGCATTCATCTTTCCCTCGATTGCAACCAGTCGTCCCTGTCCCTGCAGCTGAAAAACACCCCCACAGCATGATGCTGCCACCACCATGCTTCACTGTTGAGACTGTATTGGACAGGTGATGAGCAGTGCCTGGTTTTCTCCACACATACCGCTTAAATTAAGGCCAAAAAGTTCTATCTTGGTCTCATCAGACCAGAGGATTTTATTTATCACCATCTTGGAGTCCTTCAGGTGTTTTTTAGCAAACTCCATGCGGGCTTTCATGTGTCTTGCACTGAGGAGAAACTCTGCCATAAAGCCCCGACTGGTGGATTGCTGCAGTGAACACTACAACTTTCTCCCATCTTTCTGGAGCTTAGCCACAGTGACCATTGGGTTCTTCTTTGCCTCTCACCAAGGCTCTTCTCCCCGATAGCTCAGTTTGGCCGGACGGCCAGCTCTAGGAAGGGTTCTGGTCGTCCCAAACGTCTTCCATTTGAGGATTATGGAGGCCACTGTGCTCTTAGGAACCTTAAGTGCAGCAGAAATTTTTTGTAACCTTGACCAGATCTGTGCCTTGCCACAATTCTGTCTCTGAGCTCTTCAGGCAGTTCCTTTGACCTCATGATTGTCATTTGCTCTGACATGCAAGCTGTAAGGTCTTATATAGACAGGGTGTGGCTTTCCTAATCAAGTCCAATCAGTATAATCAAACACAGCTGGACTCCAATGAAGGTGTAGAACCATCTCAAGGATGATCAGAAGAAATAGACAGCACCTGAGTTACATATGAGGGTCACGGCAAAGGGTCTGAATACATATGACCATGTGATATTTCAGTTTTTGGTTTTTAATAAATATGCAAAAATTTCTAAATTTCTGTTTTTTTCTGTCAAGATGGGTTGCTGAGTGTACATTACTGAGAAATAAAATGAACATTTTTGATTTTTGGAAAAAGGCTGCAATGAAACAAAGAGTGAAAAATTTAAAGGGGTCTGAATACTTTCCGTACCCACTGTATTTCTGCATATTTCAATTTGTGAAAGAATGACAAAACACCTTATTTGTACTTTGTAGAAATACACAGTTCATGCGGATACTTGTGATAATGTGACATTGCCAGTGGGGGACATTCAAAAGTTGCTGTATGCTGTGTTTATAAAATGTCATTTAACTAATTGATCAGGTTATCATGGCATAACAATAACATAATCGAAGATACCCCATAATCAAATTGTAAATGCAAATTAATGTGAAATTCTCTAGTGTAGTCATACTTTTACAAAACCAAATATGAACAATTTTGTGTGTATTCCTCTGTTCTAGCACTGTCCCATAACTCTATACTACTCTTTATGGGAGGAGAAAAATTGAAGGTAAAAGAAAACAAAGTGGGATTCTGGGCCTCCTGAGAGAAGCGCTTGTCTCCGCATGCAGGACACAATCCAGAGAGACTGACTGCAGCCAATTCTTTCTCTTCTCCTGTATCACTGGATAAAACATGCACAACTGCATTCAAGCTTAGGCAAATGCACACTCATACCAAAATGGTCATTCCAGTGAGCAGTGGAGGGGCACTGCTTTATAGCACTGGTTCCTACAGGCTAGGCTATATGCTGAGGAAATGACTCATCTGAATAATAACTGATCATATCTTGCGAGGCATGACTGCTCTGCAATTAGTGATGTGCTCAGTGCAGTAAGAAAACTTGGGCAACATTGCATTTGAATGTATTTGTTTTTTCTACATATATTTAAATTCCAAATAGATACACAAATGACCGCATTGTGTTCAATGAATGCCATGTTGCCCAGATCCCCTCATTGATTGCTCATATTGAACAATATGTCATAATCCTTCCCAATGTCATGACTATGGCCCTCTTCCAAAAGTATCACAGCACTAATGTCATCTCTGCCCATTGGTTTGCAATAGAAGAAAATCATTTAGTGCTCAGACATTTGGGAAACCCAGCCCAGGACTGATGTTTCATTCTGACCTGTTCTGCAATATGGTGGTGGACCTAGACAAAATACAATACACAACAACGGCATGGTAAGACAATGCTGTACTGTACTCTTCTACAGCACAGTACAATAACCCTAACATTGATATGGCATTACATATTTGAGCTGTCATTACAGTAAACTGAAATAAACAGTAGAATAGTAGTAGTCTGTCATCTCTATCTGTCTCCAACATTGTTTAAAATGTGTAAAGAGCAATCATAAAAAAAATACTGACAATTGTCTGGTATGGAGCTCTGCATACATTATTGATACTGTATATCTATGTATAGAAATGAGCTTTGCTGACCTGCAGCCTGAGTGCAGAACTCCACACCGGCTTCTTTCCTCTCTCTCTGCTCCAGAGGCAGTTGCCATGGCACCTGGTGCGGCTGTGCCACCACCGTCACTTTGTATACTGTCAGGGGCTTCAGGTTGATAAAGCGTAGTATATACCTTCCTGGCTTTACAACTGCATGCTCTACCCCATCCAAGAACACAGTGTGACCATAGTTACTGTTGCTAGGCAACCAAGAGAGCTCAGCTGTGTCACGCTGGATGTCGTCCACCCGAAGGCCGCATGGCGCCACCACCACGTTGGCTCCCACCAGCAAGGTGCAGCGCAGCTCGTCTGAGAGGCCCCGATCCGTGACACTCTGCACTGACACACGATGAACGCAGCCGTCCAAGTCCAGCTTCTCCAGCAAACACTTGGTCCGGCCACCGTACGCTATACTGGCACGAAGCTCTCCGTCTACTAACACATTGTAGCCAGAGATGTTCCCCCAGCCCAAAGGCACTAGTGGAGGCTCCCAGGCCACAATGACGCTCCGTGCCAGCTGCTTGATCAAGTTGATCTTTCGGGGATAAGGCACAACGTCTTCAGCCAGGTCCTCAGGGTCCAGGGGCCCCCCTGTCCCATTGCTACAGGGAACCAAGGCGTTGGATGAGCCCAGGAGACCATCCTGTGAGGCGCCTCCATCCACTGCCATCAAGGCCAGGGGCATATGGTCCAGTGGCCCCAGGTCTTCTCCTCCCTCACCAGACTGAATCGCTAGCTTTTCCTTGTCCTGGACAAATGCCACAAAGTTGGACGGAACAAGTCCTCGCTGACCATCTAGCAGCTCCCCTGTGAAAGAGAGACATAGAGAGCCAGATGTAGTGTCTTGTTCTTCTTGTTCATGTTGAAGAACAAAAAGTCTAATGCCTGCAAATGCTACCCTTTAAAACATGTTTTATAGGAAAGCACAGCAGTTCCTCAGTGATGCCTCATGCAAATGTTAAAATTAGGTTTCACTAGAGGCTCCCTACAAGACAAAGACAAAAGGACAGTTGTAACTTGAATACACTTAATAGTCAGTGAGAGCTACTTTCATTGCAAGGTGGGAATGAATCAGTGAGTGAGTGAAAGGTGGAAGATATGTAAACATACAGTATGTACTATTCCCTAAGATGTACGATTTACCATGGCTTCACTGAGGCTATCTTTAGTACTCTCTCCAGTAAATGCAGGACTAAGAAAACATTTCAACATTTAAAAAAACTTGAACTTTAGCTTTGCTGTGCTTTGGAACATTTCCAGAAACACCCCTGAGCATGTATGTTGCTGCAACGGTCAATGTACAAAAAACACCATCTTAGACTTGCACTGTAGTTTATTTCATGAAGGGAAGAAGTTTGTCTTCAAAAAAATCTCACTATCATCTTGTCCTTCAATCCCTTTCTCCACAGACACTATAAGACTGTGTGTGTGTGTGTGTATGTGTGTGTGTTGTTTGTTAGTGCTGATGATTTAGCTGAGCCTCGTTGGATTAGTCATCAACCTAAAAAGGGACCGAGGTCCCATCTTGACAACAGCTTTGTTTAAAGCCCCAAGTCTCCCTCCTGCGTGTTAAATACAAGGCTCCTCCACGATGCCATGCAATCTTACCGCCCACAGCTAATGAATCACTGCAGCTGAGTACTATTGTGTCTGTAGCAGGCTGCGATGTCTGCAAAATTGATAGTCAGGAGGATTAGGATTGCCTCTGATGGAGAAGCCTTCATAACTCTAAAGAGATTAGACAGCAAATCACTCCAATCACCAGTTAAATAAATCACCAGTAAATAAAAATAAAAACAAAGTGAACAGGAATTTTTTTCTTGGTGGCACTGGTGCACTGACACAGAGCATACTTACATACAATTGTAGCCAAAATAATCACCTATTGAGAAAATGACTAACTTTGAAGAAGCGTTGAATGTCAACTTGGTAATTCTGTTCTGACAACTTTAATATGTGAGCTTTCAAAACAAAGCAGCTTAAAAAACACACAATAACCTGTGCCTAAACTAAAGGTGGATCAGTCAAAAGAAAACTGCAAAAGTATTTGAATTCTACTTACTGTTTATTTATTAATATTTTTAAACAGGGACAGTTAATAAGCTATAACAGACTTAGCTATAAGCTAATAGGTCTGGAGTCCCTGGCCAGGAAACAGACATCCCACAGATATCCCAGTCTTAAAAGGCATGCCAACATGAGCCAGATACACATACATTGCACTAATGAAGAGGAGGTCAGGTCGCAGGGTGAAAATAACCAGCAGGGATGTGACATAAACAGTATGAGGGTGACAAATGCTGAGTAAATGTAACCAAGAAGAGCCACGTTTGTAGCAGTGTGAACAACGATGACTGCGTCAGCATTATAGTCTTTTTTGATTATGATGTAAGCTTGCAATAGATGTGATTGTACATGTACAAGATCTACTGTATATACCCATAATGTACAGTACAGTATACTGTATGATGTGGTCATTTTAAAAGGATGTCGAGGGGATTTAGATGCCAAATAGAACACCATAAATAGAACAAATTCATTGGGGGATAACTGTGAGCTGACACACACACACGTCTTGGCATTTTGTCTGATTGTGAGATAATTAATACTTGCTGATGCACATGCTTGTTGAGACTGTCAAGTGTTCTCTGCTACAGCAGCAGACAGGTACTTACGCTTAAATCACAGACCAGAAAAGCAACAAAGGCTACTGTACTGTAACCTCTGACTGCAATATTTGCAGTTAAGTACCTGCCAAAGCTTGACTTGCCTAGTTAGTAATGACAATTCATTTTCCATGTCATCTTGGAGTCTTGTTTCACTTCTTACCTTGATAGAAGCCGTCGTCATCCATGTTTCCGTACACGTACAGATATTTTCCAGCTACAAGGGGGAGTTCTGCCTCAGGATGCTCGTTTGGGCCATCATAAGGGTTATAACTAAAAGGAGAACATCACTTTTTTTTTTAGCTTTCACTACTGCATCTTTTATTTTTCAATCATTTGTACATTTTTCAAAAGTTTAAATGATTATGTGCAATAAAATCAACAGATTCCTAAAGCTGATCTCATTCACCTGTATCGGGCAGTGCAAAGGCGGACCTGGCCAGTGTAGCGAGGCTTGGACCTGGGTGATGGGCTGGCCTCATCCTCCATCTATAGATTGATAAAAGAACCCCCAAAAAATGTCATTAACCTCCTATTCATAATTAAGATTCAACCCAAGAGTAAGCAAAGTAAGCTATTAAAGGATAACTAACGTATTATTTTTTTTAAACCTGGACCCTAGTAACACATTATTTTGTGTCTAAGTTATTGATGAGAACAACAATCTTCTCATTAGTCCAGTATTAAGCAAGACCACGAAACAAGCTACAATGTAAGTTAATAGGGCAATTGTACAGCTTGTATTTACGTTCACAAAAGTTTGTTTGATATTCTAAGTATTCATTCAAAGTTGACAGAAACAAAATAAAACTATACATGTAACTATAAAAAAGAGTTTAGGGTTGTCGTTCCAGTTTCCAACCATCAAAACTTTTGTTTTTCAATTTACATGTGAAAATATGTTGGCTCTATACACACTAAAAGTAAATAGAGTCTTGGTGAACTCAGAGCTTTTAGTTAAACAGAAAGGTCTTAAAGAGGTTTTAAAAATGCCTCTCTGTAGGGATCCTTTCTGTAATGTTGTCAGACACCTAGAATAATAATCTGAGCCTTTCAGTGGCAAAAAAGGCCCTTTTAGTGGACCAAATTGACAATGCACATTTTCCCCACATTTTACTTAGTCTGTGGCTGCCAGTTACAGCGTTCACGCCTAATACTGGATAAGTTTAGAAGATTGTGGTTCCTATCCGTTACTTGCACACAAAAAATAGTAAAATAGGGTCCAGGTTGAATAAAACGGTAGTTATCCTTAAAGTTTGAATACATGGCTGTAGAAATCAACATAATCGGGTTAATAGTGAGAACAGAGGAAACTTAAAACTATCTTGATAAGTTACACAAGCTTTAATGTGATGGTGGTGTCACTCAGACCCACCTCTAAGGGGGTCCGCTGTCGAGGGCTTCTGGGGCGGTCTGTTGTCACGGTGCTGGATTTGACAGACAGCAGTTCTGGTCTTTCTCTGTCTCCAGTCTGTGGTGTGCGGGGCAAGAACTGGGAGATCAGTAGCGGCGTGTGTTCCGCGCTCTCATCGCCTGGGAGACATTGATTTCCATAGCAAATAAAGAGAAGTCATTTCTTCTGCACCCATTTGCTGCTCATTGTACAGCTATTGATCTCCTGTTGAAGCGTGAGTACAGCAAACACTCTTCATGGCAAAGGCTATTCCTCCCCCATCAACACCTCACATCTGCAACACATTTGTCCTTAAATAACACTGATGTCCTCAGGGGGGAAAAAACTTGAAAAACGCAGGAGTTACAAAATGGAAAAGCAGTCAATGAGTGTGAACAGTTGAATTCCTTGAGGAAATTAAGGTAAGTCAACAACATGGGTCCACTGTATCAGTGGGTTCTTGTGGATTTGTGAGTGAGTAATATTATGCAATAGAACAAAAGCATCAGTGAGTCCCCCCTTTGTTTCAAGTGAAGAGAAAGATAAAACAGGATTTCCAACACTTCAAAGACTTCTGGTCTGTGCCAGACGGTATAAATCTACATTGCTGATATGGCTCTATCTGCTGGCTCTGCAGGTTGCACGTGTGCATGTGTCGTTGGAATAGTAATGTGTTAAACCACATTCATGTCATACATTAGGCCTGTGATCAATTAGGTGAGATATTGATCATGAATAAGCAGTATGTGCAGTAATCCACCTCTGGTCAGGAGTGAGCTGATCCAGCTGTTGTGTGAGCCGTCTGGCGATTAGATCCTTCGGACTCTCATTTTGTTTTGATCACAAGCCATTTTGATCACATGTAATTTGGTGTTATGCTTATATGGTCTAGAGTGCATTCATTTTCTTTAAGAATGGGTAGACCTCACTATTAGTGAAACCATTTAACCCCGATAGTCTTTGTAACATTTTCAAGTACTTCACCAATTTTAGCATTGCACTTCTATAACATTCTCGGACTCCTGATGGACAGTTTCAAAAAAGAAAGTATCAAAATCATAGCAGCAGAAACAGATAACATGCTTGTATTTGAAACCACCTACTGCATACAACCAACAAACTGCGTTCATCGATAGAATGACGTATGAAACTGTTAAATTGATTTATTTTGCAGTATGCTAGGTTAGGTTTAGTTGGTTTCCAGTTTAGAAAGTGAAGTTGTTGTGACTGTTCCAGCACTTTGCATTGTGGGACACAGTAGGCAAGGGAGACTGGTCCGGGACATTCTGGCAATTTCTACTGAATTTGTTTAACATCTGGGTATTTTTGGTGTTGGTATTTTGCTTTATTTAATTGCTTTTGTTTGCATACTGTACACTACATTTTGGCCAAATCAGTACATACTGCTAAAGTAGGCGTTTCGAAAACAGCCACTGTCTTTTTCCATTAAACACCTTTTTCTTCCTAGTCAAAACCTGGAGCCTACCTACAACGCAACTTAACAAGTGACAGTCCGAGTCCGGAAATAATGTGTAAAATTGTTCCCCTTTAAAGCACACAGTGCCACAATCAGCATCAAGCAAATATATAAAATCTGAATTAAAGCATTATAAGCCATCACCATAAGCACTACTGACTAACAACTACTACTACTTATAATAATAAAAGTGGGAAGTTTGGCTTTGAGCTGAGACCACTGACCCACCTGTCTCTTTCTGGGATTCAAATTTAACGATGACTTGTGAGAGTTTCTTCTCTGGTGAGAGAAGGATCTGGGATGAGGAAACGGGGTTAATTTTTAGGATGTCCACAGTATCTGATTGCAGACGGAAATTCAGCAGCTCTTTGGACAGCTGGTGGTAGGGTTCACTCCGTGACCTGCATTTCTGCTCCAGGTCATGAACCTTGACCTGTGATAGGCAACGAAAAGAGCAGAGAGGGGTGGTCATGATCAAGAAGTGAGAGGAAACAGAGAGAGAGAGAGAGAAACAAATAAGAGGAAGAGAGGGAGAGAGAGAGAGAGCAAGAGCAGGAGGTAAAGAGTGAAACATGAGGGAAAATACACACAAAGCTTACTTCATCGCATGTCATGTTCAGATATGAATTCTCTGAAGAATGTCCTACATTTCATCTATTAATGGTGATCAAACACAGAGCCAATTAGAAACGGATCCCTAAAGAGCCATTTTTCAGCATATAGCAACATGTTGTTTCAAACAACTGCAGTCTAATCAAAGCATAGGAAAGTGTAAAATGATCTGCTATGATACATAACTGTTTAACTCCATAAACGATGCCTGCGTACTGCAAAGAGTTAAGAGGATTATAATACTTACAGTATAGACATAAAAAACATTAACATGGATATCATAACAGAGGAAGTCAAAAAGATGGACGGGGATACAGTGAGTATGATAGTACTCAACTCAGAGCACATATGGATTCTCAATTTGCACAAAATACCCACCAAAGGCTTTAAAAGCTTTAGTGATTCGCTGAATATTCAACATGAAACTAATCAGGGAGAAAAGTAAATACCTGAAACATTCTGTCCATATTGTTCTGTTTAGACAACAAAGGAGAGAGACAGAAAAAAGTAAAGACAGAAGAAAAATTAAAAGAAAAAAACATAGTTGAGATGGAACCAAACACCAATAAATGCCATTGCAATCTACGCAAAGAAGGAAAAGAGGAATGCTAAATATATTTATCAGTGCAGATAAATATACAAAACATCACTGTTGGGCAAAATCCTTGTCTCTACATAGTTTGTCATTTTTATATTTTTTCATAGTTCAATGCTACTGGTCACCCTATATATCTATTTGTGGGTTTTATAGATATTTAAAGAGTGACAAGGCAATTTCGTCTACTGTAAATTTCTCAATAAAATGTTTTCAAACTAGTCTTTTTTCATTTCCTTAAAAACAACAGTTTATTGTTTTCACCCGACAG
Source organism: Etheostoma perlongum (assembly GCA_026937815.1). NCBI lineage: Eukaryota > Metazoa > Chordata > Actinopteri > Perciformes > Percidae > Etheostoma > Etheostoma perlongum. The sequence goes on along the minus strand of CM049386.1, from coordinate 15,610,817 downwards.
CAACAAAAAGCATGAAATAAAATAAAATGAACTAAGAAAAACAAATTATGTTTGTCAAACTGAAACTTCCAAGCACAAAGTGATTGAGGACTGTGGTTTCACAGAATAAAGAGCTTAGTTCGCTTGTTTGAGCCTACAGACTGTCGGGTTATGTTTTTCCTCCCGTTGAAGTGTATGTTTGCCCATTAGTGTCAAGAAACACGCCGAGAAACAATACATTTATTCAATGGATTTGCAAGAAGAGAAGTTACTCCTTGACGGTGGAGCTTCCAATCCTCTGACCAAACGTATTAAAGAGCTTCAGATGGATAATAACATGACCTCACTTGAACTACACTCACCCAATCTGCACCCTGTTGTGACTAAAGGATTTGGAGTGAAATGAGAAAATAATTTAGAGTAGATGAGCCAGTGACAAGCATATTAAGGACATGATGAAACACAGCAGGTCAGTGATTTGATCATAGAGAAATGTAGTATTTAAGGTCAGCCTGGTTTGCAGGGTTAATGAAGTCTGCAACGAATGTGAAAGTTTGGAGTAATATTTTACACAACAACAGTACAGAGAACCTACAGGGAGACAAAGGAAGAGGTAGGAAATCTATCTGCACACACATAAGCTGAGCTACTGTTTGTTTTTCGCTAAAGTATGAGTCACAAAGTAGTGTGGAGTATTGAAAAACCTACAGTTTTACAGTGTTTGTTCTCCAGTACCTCTCTGGGCAGGAAGAGGACAGTGTACCGTCTGTTAAATTCACATTTTCAAGTCATAATGTCTTCCACACCGCCCTTTGCAAGACGGAGGGCATTGGCCAGCACCCTGACAATGTTCCTACAGTATGTGTCTCATTCACTGCCTCATCTTGCTTAACATAAAAGACACTATACCTGGGGTATCAAACTCATTTTAGTTTATGGACCACATAGCCCTAATTTGATCTGAAGTGGGCCAGACCAGTAAACCACTCCAGAAAAATCCAAAACTTTATCTGCCACAGAGTTTCTTGTCAGCTTGATATTGGCAAATGCAAGTTGCTTCTGCAATGACAGCGTTCCATGGCCATTGTAGATAAAAGAATAATGTTATGGACCCAGGAGAGAAGGGTAATATTTTGATAAAAAACTCAAAATTTAGAGAAAAAGAACTTGGATATTCTCTGAGATTAAAGTGGTATATTTGGAATTGGAATTAATTACTTCCCTGCAATTTTCACACTTTTCAAAGTCATCTAATGGGCCCCATTGGACCTTTTGGCGGGTCGGTTTTAGCCCACGGGCCGTATGTTTGACACCCCTGCACTAAACATTTATTGTCGATGATTTGGGCTGTGTGGACGTGTGCAGTCTGTGCTTAATTGACATCTCTTTAATATGTTATTATTCCACCTGTTCACACCTTTATCATTCTTATCAGCGCATGGAGTTTAGTGACTTCACATAATTGACCACTCAATAAATCCCTCCCCTGAACAGCAAATCTTAGCAATAAAAAACAAAAAAACAAAAGAATCATTCAAAACTAGCTCCTCCACTGTTTATGTCCCCACTGTGCTGAAACTGGTCCTGGATGCTCTCAGAGTTTAGGCTAATGTTACTGGATATGGAGTAAGTAAGCCCCAGCAAACCCAGCCAAAGTTGCTCACACATTGGTCAATCCTCATAACTAAAAGTCATTACTCTTACGTAAGTAGGTAAGTTAAGCTTCCAAACAGGGTTATATTTGATGAACAGTCTAATCTTACATTTTTTCCATTTCATATTTACTATACTATTTGGGAGTATACCATTTGGGACTAAGTAGCTTCCTAGATGAATGCTGTCATTTTATTGATATATATGATGAACATGGACTGAAAAAAATCTGCTAGCAAAATTTGTTAAAGAGCAAAATTGATGGTTGCTGGCTAGAAATGTGAAGCCTGCTTTAGCCTAGCTCTATGTGAAAATATAGGACACATTGGTTAAAAATTAACTGAACATTTGGAGTGGTATATCTTCCTTTATTATTTTTTGTAAATTAACAGAAAGCTTGACAGGCGTAGCAACGGCTTAACAAACAGTGGATTCATAGCAAAGGTGCAATAATCCAGAGTAATTTAAGTACATTTGCTTTGATTAATTAATATTTTATTGTGTGTAAGCTGACATAACTACTTTCCCCTAAAAGTGCTTGTGTTGTTCATTTTTAGCTACACTGATTTGATATGCATTGTTTTAGAGAGTTGATATTGTAGTACCCCTTAATTCTAAATCTGTCTAGTACTATGTGAAACAACCTGAGGTTATTCAGTTTTATTTTAACAGCTTAAAACAGAGGTAAGTTATATTTAAGAAGGGTAACACTGAGGTAGATCTGTGTTTGTTGATGTTACTGGACTTCTACCAGGTGTACTGCTTCCTCATGCTCTTGGTCAGTTTGAACACGAGCTTGCAGAGAACACACAGGAACACACAGTGGCAGCTGACACTGTGATCACAGTCCATGAGGTAACATAGACAGCACACAGCTGACATACTGTCCACCCGGATCCCTGGCATAGGCTCCCTGGTTGATCACAGAACTGGTACTAGAAGAGATGCCTAATCCTAATGGCACAGCTCTGATGAGCAGTAAGAGATTTATTTTGGGGTTTGTAAGTGTCCAAGTAGAGGCTGGTAGCAAAACTAAAAGCACAGTTTTCAACAGTAAAAACATCTTTGTGTAGTTGTACAACAACTCACTTAGCCTCTGCTTGGATATATTTGTGGCTGTTTTACTTTGTTTCTCTTTAAACGGACAACACTGCAAATACAGGACAATAAGCAGGTACATGGAGACAACCAATTGAAAAACCTCACCGATTTCTGAGGAAGCAGTCACTATTCAGCTCGTCTATGACCATATCAGAGCCTGAGTGGTCTAATCCTGTGGGTATTTTGAGAATATTTACATATCAGACATTTAAATAAGAACATTTTGGAAATGGTTTTTGTCTTTATCTTTGCACATTGTGTAAACGATTAACAGTAAATAGGGCTGCAACAGTGAAATAAAAATGTTTAAAACTAAATAGTTAATAATTTAACACTTATAAATGTTGGCTCAGATGTTGATCATCAGGGTGATCGAGTGTATTGAAGACATTATGAGGTCAGTATTCACAAACTCCTAAATTGAAATGTACTTGCATTATCTAAGAGCAACAAATTTGGGCCAGACTAAGTCATCAGTAATGCAGATTGTTTAACATCATAGACATTTGAACAGCCTCAAAAGTATCAAAAACACTTTCCATGTGTCCCTTGTGATATTTGCAGTCTTATTTAATCACTTTCTAAGCAGAGTAAAAATATATGCCAATCTTAAAAAGGCACCAGACCGAATACAACAGCCAGAGAAAGAAGATGTTGACACGGTGTATAAATTTATCAACAACTAAAAAGACAACATTTTTGGCAGAGAGCTCTTCATCACACTATCAAACAATATGAAAGGTGCTGGAACTGCATTTCTAACAAAAATGTTACGACAGCTTTCGGAGATCTTCATATTTTCTGATACTGTAGCAGTAATTTAATGACAGAGATTCAGCCCAAACTGACACATCAATTACTGAACGAGGAGCTTTGGTTCATCACTGCTCTAATCACAAAATCAATGACAAAAGAGGGTTGCATCAAAACTATAAAAACAAATAGACTTTCAATGACCAATGTTCTGTTTTTGCCTTTATTTATATGGCCATACCTTTTGCAGTTGATTGATCTCCTTCTGCTTGGTGTGAAGGGCCACCAAGGCTCGCTCATGCTCTATCTGCAGCTGCTGCTTCAGCTCTACAGCCTGGTGCATACGCTGGGGGAGTAACGGAGAGAGGGAGGGGATGTGGACACGTTGAAGGATGTTATTTCAAGATGAAATCAACTATTCCTTTAAATCAGATTTTGAAATCTAAAGCACTCAAGTGTTGAGTTCACTGTGGAAGTACAATAGAGAGTGTCATTCAGTGTGAGTTTTTCATATCATTTGCAATGTATGTCTATTAGATGCAACCCAGTGTACACTCGGAACTGACTCAGACAAAGCTGTCACGCATGGTCACCCACGCTGATCCTAAATCTACGGTCTCCCAAATTAGCCGAGTCATGACTATACAGCATCTATCCGTGGAGTCACGACCAGCTGCCTCATCTCGCAGAAACAGAGTTAAGGCCATAAGATGTTTCTGTGGGCTTAAGAAGAAAAGACAGCTTTAAAAGCTCTGACATCCATCAGTTTTTTCTCTCTGTGTTCTCTCTCCCAAGAAAAAAAGAAAAGAAAAGCCTCTTTACCTCCCGGAGTGACTTGGAGGTGTCCTGTGCAGGCAGCCACTGCTTTGCATAATCAAGGAGAAGTTTTAAGCTGCAGAGGACTGGGCTGGCTGAGAGGCTGTCACTGGAGTCTTAGTGAAAACTAAGACTCTTTTTCAGGGAGGGCTTGATATACTCACCTACATTTTCAGCAAACCCCCTGTGATGTCATGTTAAACAGAAACAGACATTGGATTTAAACCAACAACCTGTCGGACTCAAGCCTGCTGCTACCGCCCTTGAGCCGCAAGAGGAGATGCACAATGTGTTGAAAAAATGCCATAAGGGTGTAATTAGGTTGCAACACAACAAAGACGAAGATCTTGACCTGAAACACATCTGGACTTAAATCAGACTTAAAGGGGAACTCCACCCATTTTACAAATTAAAGTATATTTACAGGCCTTGGGGAGTACTGCTGTATGTGAAACATACAGTACGTTGTATTAAGCATTTTGCACCAAGTCCGATCAATTGTCTTAAGTGATGTCGCTTATGGCAACCTCAGGGAAGACTACAGCTTTGTGAAATGAAAGCAATCTGGGGCTGTGGAGTACAAAAAAGTGATCCTACCAGAACTCTTTAGCTCACTCCTCATCTCTACTATGCATGTATCTTGCCCTTCACACCTTTTGTATGATAGAAAGGCTCAGAATAAGATGTGCTAATGCTGACTTGAGTGGTAATTCCCCCCATAGAATATATATGTCAATAAGTCTTTTGTTGCCAGATTAAAACCAAGACTGACAGTGCTGCATCTCATTAGTTTTGACTGAAAAAGCCTTTTTTGTTTTTTAAATCAAGTCTGTCTTTTTCAATTTTTTTTAAAAGTTGTGACTCCTCCATCTATGCTTTCTCCACCCACATCGCCCAGTGTAATTTACTTTAAATAGTCTCTTTGTCTTTATAATCAATACACAATGAGAAAGTGACAAACCTTTCTTTGCTGTATTAGAGAGCAGGTCAGTTTTCCTCAGATGGGTACATTTCTCTTCCAAATATCCTGACAAACAGACAATCGATAGGAGATGCAGGGAGGCGAGGATTTGTAATGAGAGTGCTTCTCGCGGCGCAGTGAGACTGTGTCTGATTACTATTGGCAGAACTTAACACAATAAAAAAGAGCCTCTGCATGAATCAGATGACAGTTTACCTCATGAGATGCATCACTTTTCCTTCTAAAGTTTTCTTAGAAAACAAACACATGGGAGATGGGGATGTATCCGGAAGAAAAAAACTCTAAAAATCTGATGAATAGTGTGAGCCGAACAGAACCAGTGAAGTCAGGAATGAATGAGTGCAGGTTGGAATGCTAGAGAAATGTAGTGAGATATACAGTATGTCAGGGAAAAAAGTGGACAAATAGAAATAGTGGTGATAAAGTAAGACAAAGGATTTAGGCTTGGATCTCCTAATTCCTTCGCTTTGCCTACTCAGCAGTAAAACATGTAGGGTGGGAGACATTGCTCAGTGGTCTTCTCCACCAAAGAACAGAAGAGACGAGGTAGAAACTATTCCAGATTTATACGAGCAATCCTTGAACTAAATTTTGATTGATTTATATATAATTGAATCCATAACTGCAGATCACTAAATGTGGGGAGAGAAAGAAAACTTGGGCAAATAAGAATCCTGTGTTCAAGTAATCCAAGAGTTCCTTCAGTATAAACTCATACTGACAGGTTTTCTGAGTTCTCCAACAATACTCAAAATTGTTTCTGACATTGTTACGTTATTTGGAGCTGGGTTGTTTTTACTGCCATCTAACTAAAATTACCACAGCACTACAGTAATGATGACTCAGAAGACTCAGAAGTTGTCATTTAGTGAGAAATCAAGGACAGAATGTGAAGCGGTTAAATAATATTGTATGTACAGTACATGTATGAAAACTTCAAATGTTAAATGAAAATAGGAAATATATACTATCATGTCACTTGTAAAGAATATAAACTGCAGGGATAAAATTACGAACGCACAGAAGAATACTGGTGGAGGGAGGAGACACAGAAATAGAGCAGGGATCTTCAACAGGTGGTTTGGCACCCCTAGGGCGGTCCTCAGAGTCAATGCAGGGGGACCTCCAAATTATTGATAATTTTTAAGTCTTAACATGAATCCAACATATTATTAGCAAATATAAATCCCCACTGCTAACTGTCCTATATGTAAGGTAGTCACAAAGGCCATACACAGATCCAGTTCATCCTAAGGATACACTGTGCTATGTGTATGTTTAACATTAAAACATGATTTATAAAACCATGCCAACAATTATTAGGCTATTTTAATAGCTCAGTATTCTATGCAAAAGGTATGTATATAGGCTCTAGGCCACCCTACACATTATTGTAAGCTCAGTTTAATATGCAACTTCATTTTACACAATATGTAGTAGGAAGTTCCTGCTCTGTCTCTCTTTCAGTTAAGGGGTATTTGGTCTTAAAAAAACATTGAAGGCCCCTGAAATAAGGGTATGAATAGAAAGATGAAGCGATGAAGACTTAATTGATATTTGTATTTCAGGGTATATGGGATGAAGACAAAAATAAATGCAGCTGCGTCTCACCTTTAGAACCTGTTCCAGGTCCTCCACTTTGCCTTGGAGATGGCTCCTCTGCTGCTGGGCCACGTCTCTCTCCTGGCTCACTACAGCAAAGCTCTGTCTCAGCTGGTCATAGTCTGATCGCACCTACAGTACGTCAACAGATGCAAGGGAGGGAGAAACAAGAAAAAGATTTTTTTTAAAAGAGCAAGAGGAGGTTAACAGGATTATAAGCAACATGGATGTAAACGGTCATAAAAAAGTGGGGACACAGGCAAAAAGAAAGACACAACAAAGTGAGGAAAACACCTTCCTTTCCTCCCTGTTTTTTAACTTCTAAGTAACCCTATGTAACTTTTAAATGTTACTGAAACTGTGTATTTTTACATCTGATGATCATAATGACCTGTAAAAGAAAATGAAACTAACTTTTTAAACTTTTTATTAATGCCTTTGCCCCGATCAGGCAAAGTCACAAAATGATGTACGGCAGGTAGACCAGGTCTACAGTAACACATTCTGACGGGTCACAGATTTCGGCAGAAAACCCAAGTCGATCTCAGTCGGGCTTTCAACAGATGGAGACAGTTATGGGATTGTAAATGATTGAAAACCCATCTAAGATTGGCCCTCTGGTATGTAATATGTCTATTTCATTAATAAAATAACTTTAATAACTTTTACAATGTGGTTGTCAGTAGCCGACAATTAATTATGTCCTGCTTCCATTTGGTGCCTGGTTTTATTTATTTTCGATCCATGTTTGCGTTGGCCTACTATTTTCTTTTCCCTTGTCCCCCTGTGCTTGTATTAACTGTCCGTGGGTTTCATGAAATGCGCTATATTGATGATATATTATTACGTTGGTTGCTACAACAAACTCTTAATGCTTTGGCTGTGACACAGGGTTTAGCTTATGAATCAGAATACATCCTAAGTAGGCTAAGTTACCGTATGCAACACTTCAAAATGCATCGATGCATCTGTAACGTATTCTCTAATTGTAAATGAATGATTTTCTGTCTGAGCAAAACATTCATCGCAACTACAGTACCTTCCGGTAACGCTAACTTGGTAATATACAGTGGGCAATACAGCACCGTAAAGACATTTACCCATTATTCCGTTTTTTGTTTGAGAAGGAAAAACGCATGCAACTGTTATGAGGTTTGTTCTGCCACTAGACCTACTTTTTGCATTTATGAATAGAGGCTGTTCTTTTCTCTTTTTTTGCTGGAGGGTTGATTGGGAGTTTACAGTCTGAAGAGAAATTAATCAGCCCATTTCAATTTAGCCTTGATGAGACAGAGCTGCTGACTTGAGCGTTTAGTCTTTCGTATCTCCATCAGTCAGAGGCCTTGAGCTAAGCTGGTTCCTCTAAAGGTGGCCTCATAGGATCGAGCACAACCATCCCTCAGCCAAACACCAATCATCTCATTAACTAGCAAAAGTGATGAGTGTACAATAGATAAGATCGCTCGAAGTGCATAGAACTAGACTGTTGCAAAGGAAAGGAGTTCATTTATATTGGGTAATTCATGACTGGAGCTGAAATACCATCTGAGCTAAAGGAAGTTGTTTTCAAGCATTTACGGTATCTTGATACCCAAAAGACGCTTCATATTGTAATTAAATCAGGTGAGTAAAAAAACTAAAACACAATATAAGAAGAGAATAGAGCAAGACATAAAATAAAACATTAAAACAATGGTCTGGTAATAAAACCATGTTTTAGTATTTCAGTGTCTTCCTTAAATAAATATTCTAACCTAATTTAGATATGTTATGTCCTTCGCTGTGCTATTTAAATCCCTAATATTAACTATTTCTTCCAAAATTGAAATCACTTCAAAGTTAACACACAACCCTGTGACGCACCATTGGCGAGTCTGTATAGGGGTGGACAAAATAATATGAACATTGAGTCCAATCCGAGCCCTACAATAAATACAGTGATTACAAATATATGTTTCCTATATCCACAGTTTATTGTTAATAGTTCAATTCTGACAAATACTCATGTTTCTCTTTTCTTCCTTTTTCACTCTCATATACTGTCTCTCTTTTCCCTCTTTCATCCCTTCATTTCTCTCTATGAACTGTCCACCACATGCTGCCTATGTCTTTGCCCAGGATTGCCCTTACAAGCCAGTCACACTCATTGATACTGTATCATCTGGAGGGACAGGACACATGTTTTGCCCCACTTCCATTTCATCTCTGTGCCCACCTTGTCAGTGCACAGATTGCATCTTTTTGCATGGCACGGTGAAGCAAAAGCTCTGAGCTGAGTCCCTGGACACGTGTCAAATCTGCCCCCTCTGTGAAAGTCACTATTAGCGCCAGAATAGCTAATTGCCTACCATCACAGACTGTCTCCGTCTGGGTATGTGTGCCTCTTTATGTATATGCATGTGTGAAGACTCTGGCTGACTGTGCCAGTAAAGACACAATAATGGGAGAGAACACATAGCAATGATGTGTGCGTGTCTGTGTGTGTATGAGTGTGTGTGTGTATAAAATGGAAGACATGATATTAATAGCACATGTATACATCCTGTGTGTGAGAAGAGGCAATATAAAGAACATGAAGACGTAACACACAATAACATGATGCAGGTGTACTGATCTGCAGAGATGGATTACAGACTATAACATAAGACTGATGTTACAGCCATTTATAAGACATGTGTGCATGTGCTACATATCCCCTATATCACTGGTAGTGAAATAAAGATTTATTATACATTTATTATAGCCTGGTTGAGCATTGATCATCATTACGTGGGAGTCCTTGCTTGTACGCTGCCATGTGTGAATGCCATACCTGGTCATACTTGGCCGTCTTCAGGTGGAGGTTGATCAGCTCAAGGTTCAGATGATTTTTCTCCTGCAAGGCAGCATGGAGCTTTGCTCTCTGAAAAAGAAACAAGAGAAACAAAACAGAGTTGAATGTGTTGTTAAATGATATGATGCATCATCTTCCTCCTTGCAAAGACTTTTATGTCTGACCGCATCATGTTTGCACGCCACACAGCGCAACTCCATCTGAACAACTATTACACAAGCGACAGATGAAAGACTCAGGTTAGTGCCGATCCCTCCCTCTGTCTGTATGCCTGTTTGTGTATGTGTGTGTGTGTGTGTGTTGGGGGGGGGGGGGCTAAGCCTCCCTCTAAGATGCTGTCTGGAGGACAAAAACCCACAGCTGCATACTGTCACCCTCCATTTGGTATGTGGCATTAGGAATGGAGCGGGAGAGCTGAAAAAAAGTGTGTGTGGGGGGGGGACAGGAAGAAAGAGACGGGAAGAGAGCCGGATGGACAGTTAGAGGAAGGATGCTGGAATTGAGGGATGGTCAGAGAGAGGAATAGGAAGTGGGGAAAAAAGGTTTGATGGAGAACTATGTGAGAAAAGGAAAAAAACTGAGGAGATGAAAGGATAGAATAAGAGAGTGCTGAATGTCTGTTGAATGGTAAATAAGCAAATGAGTGCATAATGTCAGTAAATAGCTACCAAGATCAAGATGAGAATAAGTTGCATACCACATAAAAAGGATTGGGTGGCGGGGTGTGCAGTTGCTGTCTGTGCTCTCTGTTGCCCAGACTCACATTGAGAAGTTGTCATGCCGCTGGTGCTGCAGGTACTCAAGCATTACATAATTACGCCAGACTGAAACTAGGGCAACACTCTCCTCCTATCACGGCTCTGAGCATTCAACTGGTCATATCCTGGTACATAATACCACTTCATGCTAGTGCACTGAGCTCATACTGTTGATTGATTGGCATTCTCAGCATCCCGACTATAATATGTGGCTAAGTCAATTGTAATAGCAGGCAGGCTTTTTCTCTATTCAGCTTTGTTTTTAAACAAAAGGCAGGACTCCATCACCGCTTTTACTTTTCTGGCATGTCAAACAGGATAAAATGGTGGATTCAAGAACAGGAGGGTTTCATTTCAACGTGTCTAATTGATCTAAAAATATAGCCCACAAAATAAAAATGTTGATTCAGTCTCCAAATGAGAATTGAATGTAACTGCTTTCTAAATATGTGTCATAAACTGGTACAAGAAACACAATCTGACTGGCAAATGATGCATTATAGTTCAATAAAGCACAGCTGTCTGTGTTGCTTTTATTCTACACGGATGAGCTGCACCATGTAAACACTGGGGTACACCACAAATACATGCAATATGTTCTCTTGAGCCTGATTGCTATGACAAACTCGAGCAAAAGAGGAGTTCAAGCACGAGAGCGTCTGCACGAGAAAAGATTGTGCAGCTCAGAGGTTCATGATCAAATTTATCAGGGCAAATCGAGGGAAGTCAATAAACGTGAGCCAAGAGGAGAAGAAAGGGAAAAAACAGACAAAGTGAGGGGCCAGCCATGTTCATCCATCTCTTTGTTTGCAGGCAGAGAGACAGGGCTGTCGGAGGAAGACACAATCAAACTGAGACACAGATACAGAACAGACAAGGACAGGAAGACACAGAGACTGGTGAGTGAGTTCACTCGCTGCTCTTATTGTGTAACGCTGTCTCCGCATCACATCACTGCAGACTACAGAGCACCTAGTGTACTGAACCACACCTAACTACAGTCGCAGCCACAAATGATCTTGTTCTTCTGCCTTTGACTGCTAATTATGGAGAGATGGCACATCATGAGGTGCCAGCTGCAGTTGTCCTCTGTGCTGACACCACAGGACATGCCCTTGTAGTTGACACCATAAGTGCATGTGGTGGGGGTTGGCAGGGACGTGAAGATAACTGGAAAGAAGAGATGGATAGTTTGAGAAAGAAAGTTTAACACATGGTTAAGGCTGCTATGATCATAAAATAAAGGTTTCTTTTCATGGGCCTTGGGAATGATGTCTGCTTATCCACAGCCTCCCACTACCAGTGAATCACACATTCACAGCTCTGCATAACACTTCATAACATCTTGGAAACACACTGCTATGCCAAGGGAGACGCACACACATTCCTGTGCCAATTTAAACCTTCAATATGCACAAACAAACAGAGAAATCTGGTTTGAATATATAAAATATATAATAATGAGCCTGTCTTTAAGGATAAACAACTTAACAAGGGAATAACAGCACTCTGACAACATCTGTGCAGCTCCATGTTTGAATGAAAAGTGTCAGGTGTGTGTGTGTGTGTGTGTGTGTCTGTGTGTGTGTGTGTGTGTGAGACTCTGAATGTAGTTTGAAATTTGAGATCCATATGTGCGTGCAGAAAGACTGGACAGGCTAGGGGGACAGACCTCCATACCAGTAATGCTTAAGTTTATCTGACAACTTCCTTCCTTCCTCTTCTGTTTCTTTATCTCTATCTATCTCTGTGACTGACACATACACACACACACACACACAAACTCACTCACCCTCTCTCTCTCTCTCTACCATTACCACCATCATTATCATTCTCTCCCCAAACCCACTAATTTAGCTGCTGGCCCTAAATCTGCTCTGCTCACTGTGGCCTCTCACTGAGCTTCTAAAGTCCCAGAAGCTGCTGTGCATCCATACAAGCCACTCCTCTGTTTCAATTCTTTCAACTGCTGAGACTTTAAAGCTTTAAATGAATAGCTATCATTTTGTGATATTTGCTAATTATCTACGCTTTCTTGCCAAGAGTTACAGTGAGGAAAATAAGTATGCAAAATAAGTACTTATTTGCAGCTGTGTCATACAAATAAAGAGTTAAAAAATCATACATTGTGATTTCTGGATTTTAGATTATGTCTCTCACAGTGGACATGCACCTACGATGACAATTTCAGACCCCTCCATGATTTCTAAGTGGGAGAACTTGCAAAATAGCAGGGTGTTCAAATACTTATTTTCAGGAGATGTTAGCTTAGCTTAGCATAAAGACTGGTTTCACTTCACTTGAAGAGAAGATAATCCTCAAGAGATACATTTTGGGTGGAGCTTAACTGTCCTTTTAAAAATCCTTCATGTTTCAAACTAAAACTATATTGTGATCTGGCCATGTTGAAGGGAAAGGGGCCGAGAAGAACCACATATAACACAATTAGAACATATTAGATTTAGGCAGTGCTTCTGGTTATCGTAATATCATATGTTTGCTCTGGTCTAAACCAGAGCCGGAAGTTACTTTGATTAGTAAATAAAATGGTAAATTTGCTTGTGGTATTTCCAATTGGATTCTGATTACCTGATGATGAGAAGTTGAGTAGAAATTAATTGAAAATTATTAAATTTAATGTACTTGTACTTGAATGTACTGAATGCAGCATGGTGTATTGAAAGCAGCATGGTGGCTCAATGATTAGCACTTCTACTGCGCAGCAAGAAGGTTCTGGGTTCGAATCCAGGTCATTCATTTGTATGGTTTGCATGGGTTTGCTCCAGTTTCTTCCCACCATAACGACTAGGTAACTAGCTAATACATTTATAGAAATGTTGCTTAATTAATGTTCATTGTCCTAATCAAATAAATAAATCCTAACATATTCATAGTGATCCAAATTGTGTTAAATATGAATCTCTCATCATTACAGAGCACAACCATCCATGTCCGTATTGAATTATCAAACCTGTATCAAAATTCCCTTTCCCGAGCCACATTAACCAGGTTGGAGAAATAATCTCTCCACCTAGTCCTGGGTCTTCCCTGAAGCCTCCTCCCAGCTGGACATGCCTGGAACACCTCCCTAGGGAGGCGCCCAGGAGGCATCCTTACCAGATGCCCGAACCACCTCAACTGGCTCCTTTCAACGCAGAGGAGCAGCGGCTCTACTCCGAGCTCCCCACGGATGACTGAGCCTCTCACCCTATCTCTAAGGGAGACGCCAGCCACCCTCCTGAGGAAACCCATTTTGGCCGCTTGTACCCTGGATCTTGTTCTTTCGGGCATGACCCAGCATTCATGACCACTGGTGAAGGTAGGACCAAAAACTGCCAGTAGATTGAGAGCTTTGCCTTCTGGCTCAGCTCTCTTTTCGTCACAACCAATTTTGTTTAATCAAATTTACTTCTGTCCTCACAGCTGTTTTTAGAAATAAAGGCTTTACAGCTTGTACATGTTGTATTTTACAGTGATGCAGGCTTCTAATGTATTTATAGAAGTGTTAATGCTTTGGAATTGTGGCTATGCCATTTAAGAATAAAACATTAATTAACTGCAACATTCAAATAATTTCTCTTGAAAGCCAGAAAATGACACGGACATCTTGAATTTACTTAATTTAGAAATATAATTTTTTTTTATCATACTGTTAAATTCCTGAACTTTAGCAAGAGGATAGTAAAGTATCTATCTATCTATCTATCTATCTATCTATCTATCTATCTATCTATCTATCTATCTATCTATCTATCTATCTATCTATCTGTGCTGCAGTTTTAATGAAGAATAGATGAAGGATGAAATAACTGGTGCAGATATTTCTACAATGGCTACTGCTGATTTTAAATGGGATTTTATTTTTGTGGATAGAGGACTGCTGCTGCTCTCCCTCAACTCCCAGGGGGATATTCATTAATCAGATGTCACGGTGGAAACACTTTGTTCCACTTAACTGTGGTTTGAAACACACTGATGACATCTGCTGTCTGCCAACAAGCAGTGTGTCCATCAAATGTAATAAGTGAAGATTCATTCATATGAATTCATATATAATCTTATATATAATCTAAACTTTTGCAGCATAGTGATTACTGCATTTGACCACACTATATATTACTTTAGTTTTCTTTTCCTAACAGCAACTCCATGTGAAAGTTAAACTGGAGTTCATGACTTAAGTTTGGAGAAGAGACCTGAACTCACTCTCAACCCATAGATAAAACATAATCTCCTCTCTGTATTTCTTTGTAAGTTTTAATAAAGACAGTGCAGACTGGTCGCTTAAACTGATCCTTAAACAAAAGGCTCCACACTACTGTTTCAGATTATTTCATTCTTATTTGAAATATTGTGATATTATAAACAGATGACTTCCTCCACTGCTATCCACTTCACTTTGTATTGAATGATTTAATAGGATGACCACAGTTAGAGTGTGTGTGTGTCACACATCTGTGTCTGTGTCCGAGATTGTTCTGCCCTTCTGTGGGTTGGAGAATGGGAAAATGGAGGCAAAGCCACGACATTCCCACCACTAATCGCTGCTGCAACATCAGCTGTCTGTTCAGCACTGTCTAATGTCTGGAGCAGTCAGGACCACGGACAGTTCCTTAGCTGGGGCCCTTTTACACTACTGTAGATCAAGACAGATGCTGAAAAAACTAAGAACTATATAATCGTCCTTCATAGTCAACAATACAACTGTGATTTTGCATGTTGTGTCAAATTGTATAAAATATGGATGTGGTCTGTCTGATTTCATAGTGTCTGGGATGGTAGGGACTCCAAATACTAAAATGTATGTTCACAAGCACTTTTCATAATATTTCCCCTTTAAAATATTCACATACACTAAATCAGCTCTGCAAATGTGTTATGAGGAAAGAAATGTATCAACACGTTTGTTAGACCTCAAAGATACACACTATATACTGTACATTTTTTTGTTATATTATATTGTGGTAATGCAGTTCTGAACAGGAAATGTTGCCCTTTGCAAAACCTGCACGTCATGGGAAAAATGATTTCAACCGTGGTACCATGTAGCTTGAGTATCACAAGTATATTTTCACATTGATGGATCACCCGTGTCAAGCATATTTCAAGACCCATACCATACTGAAATGAAAAGAAAAGAAACCAATAACCAACTAGAGTGGGACCAAATCTAAAAAAGATATTCAGTTTGAAAATGGTTGGCAGTATTATAAAAACATTTCTTTTAAAAATCAAAAAACTTTAATCAAAAAGTTTTGATGGACTAAAACATAAAACTACCAGTAGGAAAATGCACTGTAGATTGCATAACCATTAACACCAATATAACATATCAAAAGATCAATCAATCGTTATAATGCTGTTAATGCTGTGCATCCCCTGGTTTACAACACTTGCATTACACCTGGACAGCTACTCTACAATTGCTGCACAGGATAGTACACTCACAAACAGTGATTTTGTTTAACCTTTACGTTGTATTGTGTTCATGTGTTCCATTTTAATTTGGAAAATCCATCTTTCGAGTTCGACTGCAACCTTTTGCATTGCTCGGCTTTTCTTTGTGCTTCAAATGAAGTGCAGGTCACCGTGACTGTTACCATAATGTCATCAATAGATTATTCATCAACATGCTATCAAAATATTCCCCTTTATGTGTCAACCTATGCCACTAATGTGTCTCTGCATGTGCCTCATTCATAAAACATTAACATGTGGCTAATCTTTGTGTGTGTGTGTGTGTGTGTGTGTGTGTGTGTGTGTGTGTGTGTGTGTGTGTGTGTGTGTGTGTGTTTGTGTGTGTGAGTGTGTTTTTGCATGTGTGTGAGTGTGTGTGCAAGCATAAATGAGTTGCATAACTAGCATCTCCAGGCATACATCAGCCCTAAGCTCTTTTGCATCCACAGTGTTTCAGACCTCTCACCTGAATCCAAGGATTCAAAATCCCTAAAAATTATTGTGACATTAAATACCTCACATAATAAACACACACACACACTCTATTAAGTTAAAACTGTATGTTCTTACGATGTATAATACCCTAATAATTTGAGGAAACCCCCTGTTGTTGGTGATTACGTAAATAAAGGTTTGAAATGTCTAAATATACAATTTGTGACTAACTCCTGCAGATTTATTGATGTGGATCAACTGGTGCTTGAATGGAAACCCGGCCTATGAGGTGCCAGACATTTAATATTAACAATGTCTCAAGCTCTAAAGACTACACATCAGCTCAATGTGGCAGTGAAAATTTTATGCACAACAAAATTTTACAGGGAAGGAATCCCTGTACAGAAAGTCTTTTCTTCTTAGTGAAACCACATACTCAAGATTTTACCAAGAATGGTGTGTTTAAAGACACAAATAAAGAGCCTTCCGGGATATGTAGTTTCAAATTTTGCTCACCTACTCCCTTAAGCAATAATCAAACAGCTAGTGTTTTGTATAAACGCCCTGGTTTTTCTACATCATGCTGCGTGTGTTTTAGTGTGTGTGCATGTGATTTCCACGGCCTGCCTCTCAAAGAGCAGAAGACAATTCACAGTTTTATGGAAGAGAGACGACAGAGGAAAGGCAGGGAGAGGCCAGCGCTACCGCCAGGAGAGATTAACTTCTCCACCACGTAACACACATCCTCATTCACCTCACTCTTCAACCTCCTCTGTCACTTCTCCTGTTTCTCATCTGAGCTCTGCCTGGATTTTGTAATGTTTGTGCTTGTGTTGTAAATATACATAAAGTTTATACAGTGTTTGCTTTTAAGTCTCCAAAGATACAGTAACAAAGCAGATCTGGTTTTCACCCATCAAACACATTTAAAGTTTGAGACCCACATTTAAGGCAAGATACCAAAAAATAGCTGTGGTTGTCATTTTCTTAAGCAGGGGCTAAACTGCACTTAGCAACATGAGATAAGTTCCTCTGTCATTAACATGACACAAACCAAACAGCATAATTGCAACCAATGTGTGAGCATGTGAGAGCAGTGTAGAATTCAAAAAAGTATCTGCAATTTGCAAGCAACAATATTTTTTCTATATAATGCCACTAGTTTGTAATGAGCATATAGACCTAAAACAAACCGCAGAATGAGCAATCATTAAAACCACTGTTAGTTGCAGCCTTAATGCATCTATAGACTGTGCAAAGCAACATGCTTACAAGATAATTGCATGACATACTGTGCAAGGGTCAAAACGTTTTGATCTGCAATGTGTCAGATTGTGCGATGAATGCCTGATGAATCGTAGCGCTGATGTAAAAACAGATGCAAACAACTCACATCATTCCCCTGCACTACTGTCATGTCACTAATACTTTGGCCATAGCGCACTTTTATGCATAAAAAAACCTTCACAAAATAAAGAGAGGAGATTGTGAATCGGCCTGGGGCAAGAGGGAAACGCCTATATTGCAAAATAAAAAGCAGTAGCATCAGATAGTTCATCAGGGCATTCGGGATTTTGCTAGATTTCGACGTAGCTTTGCTTTGGTCACCACAGCTGTAAATCGTCAGACTGTGGACAATACCATCTGATGACCATTTTCTGAGGTGTTCCAGCTGTACTGTATATGGATGGCCCTGCGGGCAAAACACTGACCTCTCTTGAGAATCAACATGCCCCAGGGGGAATATTAGGGCATGGGAATGTGCATACTGAACTCTGTGTGTGTGCGCTGTATGTACATACTGAGGGAGCAGGCAGTGACAGTGAACTAGGGCTCCCATGACGTGGGCAGCCAAGCTTCCAGTCACATTGATGACATAACACATTTGATGTGAACAGGACCTATTGTTCCCTCAGGCCACACAGAGAATATCAGAGGGCTGGAAAATAAGTTCTGAGGAATCAGGGTAATGCTAATGAGCAGCCCAAGAGCTGGTTAGGGATTACATGTGCTTCGATGGACCTTCATGCTCACATAATGCTTGGATGGAACTTCATGCTCAGAATACACAAGTGCGCACACACACACACACACACACACACACACACACACACACACACACACACACGTTAACCACAAATACATACTCACGTGATCCCAATATGCAGCAACACATACTGCACAAGGTTCTAAATAATTTACATCTGACCCCATTGCACAGTTGCTAAAATGCACAGTATGCTGGAAATACACGGACAGAGCCTTAGCAGAGGTTTCCTCACCACTGGTTTCTATGGGGGATTACAAACTGCAACTATATATAGAAAAAAAACTTAAACAGCACCTACTGTATGCATATCCTATAGCCAAAGATTGAAAAACAAAACTACTTCTGCAATGGCACCAAACTTGCATTTTCTACTACTCAGCACATACTTCAAAATGCTGCGGACCATCTTCTAACAAAAACAAAGTGCTGGGAGAAGGCTGTTAGCCTCTTTCCGTTGGCTGCCCCTCGATTTTAGAATTATATACTGTATATATTTTAATCTAGCAGGCACTAGACATTGAAATCCCTGAGTACATTTCTTAATTGACTTAAAGTCTGTCAGATCGTCTACTCTAACCAGTGACTACTGCATATTCCTCTCTGCTTTGCATAAAATGAAAAAGGAGCATTAAACTTTCAAATAGTTTCCGCACTCAATATTAAAGTGGATCATAAATATTTTTCATATTTTATAATGGATAAATTGCTCTTTTGTTGATGTCATTTCGGTTTTATTATTTCTGTGCTGTTGCTATTGCATTTGTTAATATCCTGTCCGTTTGACATTTGAAAATGCTACTTAAATAAATCATTGCATCCTTTACGTATTTACCTACTATATCTTTTACATTAGTATTGCAAACAAACTACCAAATGGTTCCTCTTGTGAGCAGAGCAACAATGCAGCTGCTATGGAACACAGAGGAAAAAAGAATTGAGATTGCTGCCATGACTACATCGCTAGCCTTTGGACAAAACATGCAAAGCACCAGTTTAATCTCTCACAGACTGCCGTCTCATCAAGCTCACAGATATCTGGAGAATGTCGCATAAAAAAAAAATTAAATAAAAAAAATAAAAAATATTGGACAATGAGACTTTGGAAAAAAAAAAAAAAACTCACTTACGGACATCAAACTTTCACATCTGGTTACAAAAAAGATGTTACGGTAAAAACAGATTTCGATCTGCTATTTTTAACCTATATTTGTGCGCTTCAAATTTTGTTCATGATTCAATGATATGGAGTAGTCTATAATGGCTCCTGTAACACTGTACAGCATATGGCCAAGTTTTAAGTCTCAAGTGAGCAGGACTCAGTGACACAGACCAATAGGTGACACAGGTCCTGTCAAGTCATCTGTATCCGAACAGGCTGGTCTGTCTGACACGGTGTACTCCTCTCTCCCTCCTTCCCCCCTTCCCTCCAATCCTCCATCTAGATGCCCTTGGTGTTCAGTCCACCAAAGGCTCTTGTCCTATGTTTAATCATTAAAGCCTTTCGAGACACACTGGGGGCAGAAAGAAAGAAAGAAAGCAAGAAAGAAAGGGTTAAGTGAAGGAAAATGTAGAGAAAGACAGAGGCACAAGACAGGTAATCAAGTAGTGATCTTGAGTGAAAAGAGCCACAGGAGAAAAAAAAGGGGAAAGAGAGGGAGAAGACAACCTAAATAAAGTACAGGAGACAGCGGGAAACAATTAGTGCTGCAGAATTAACAGGCCTTTTATCAGCATGTTCCTTTGCTAAAAGGCTCACCTTGCCTGGCGGTGCCATGGTGGAATTATGTAGCGATACAGAACCAAATAGGTCACAAAATACTGTTTTAAAAAAACTTTGATCTGCTACACTACCCTACACAGATGCCAATAATTTATTTCAGGAAATAGGGAATCCTATTGTAAATTGTATTTATATTTAGACTTCATTCAGACATGGATTTACTTATTACACTCCCTCTCTTCCACCTCTCACTTTCCTTCTTGGCCCCACCCTCCTTTTTGCTGTTTCCCTCTGCAGTGCTCTGTGTCTTCCCTTTAATATAACTTCTGTGTATCTTGAAAAGCTGCCAGGAAATGTGCGGAGGAAATGTTCCTTTATCGTCTCCCTCTCTGCTTCCCCCCGCTGGCTAAGTGACATCAACACTTATAGCGTGTATGCTAGCAATCAATACAGCACTCGCTCATATTTAGGCATGTGTTCGCATTCAGAGCTACACAGATTGCGTGTCCACACATACACTTATACACACACACACAAACAATGGGAGTGAGGGGAGGGGATGATGGGGTTGCTATAGAAACTGTTCTCTTTCAGGTATGAAGTGTCAGAATGATAAAAAGTAGCAATGAAGTATCAAATCCAACATATCTGATGCCCTTTGAATTGTGTGAATGTAAGCCAGCGTACAAGTATCGCAAACAAAAGCCGCCCAATTTATTTGCTATTTAAACCTGCAGGATGACTGTTAGTACTCCAAAGATGCACACTAAGCAATGAAAAAACACACACACACACAAATGCATCATTGAGTGGGTTCTAAATGATGTGAATTTGTAGTGATGTGGATGTGTAGTACAGTACAGTAAGTGTAGGCATGCATGGATACACTTGGTAATAATACAGTGGAAATGTGGGGCAGTGTGTATGAATTCATGTAATCGGGAGTAAACACTGAAACGTGTGATTGTCTATGTGTAACGTCACAAAGGTATGCTGACGTGCAACTCTCTGTCTCCATGTTATTGCATGTGTGCATGTGTGTGTGTAATATGTGCTGCCACATCCCTACAAGGCTGTTTCTGTTCATGGACTATTGCAGTGGCTGCATATGTCCCGAGGAACATTTTGATTAGACGAAGAGGGTGTCATTTGGCTGCCAGACTCACTGATAATCTCAGGAGAGGAGTAAGGAAATCAGCCATGAGACAGAAAACACAAGTTTAATTTCCCCAACCTTCTTTCCTGTTTCTCCTTCTCACCCTCTCGCATCCAACTGAACATCAGCTGGCACAGACCACCAGTCTGCGGCATGGAGATGAAAAAATGGGAGAAGAAATGGGAG
Source organism: Etheostoma perlongum (assembly GCA_026937815.1). Taxonomy (NCBI): domain Eukaryota; kingdom Metazoa; phylum Chordata; class Actinopteri; order Perciformes; family Percidae; genus Etheostoma; species Etheostoma perlongum. Next base: position 15,589,336 of record CM049386.1, on the reverse strand, counting down.
AATGAGGCAAGAGGCGTGCGATCAGAAGGGAGAATATACTATTTTCCCCCATCAATTTTACCAATGGGTTTTTCTACCTTCATGTGGTAAAAAAAAGGAAAGGGAGAGACAAAAGAGGCTAGAGTTAGAAAGAGAAAGTCTATTAACAACACAGCAAAATTCTGCAAAAAAGAGACGTCAAAGAACCAATTCCTTCTCTACCAACTTCTATTGTTCTTATCAAGAGGTCTTTGAAAAATAAATTGCATTTGCTCTGCTAATAAAACGTGATTGACTTAAGTTTTCTTACCATGAAAGGTTTCCAGTGAGACATGACAAGAACCGTGGAGTTCTCTTTTGTTGTTTTATACCTAACCGTCACCAAAGCTTTAGCTTAGCCTTGCCCAGTTGTTTAAAATTCCAAATCTTTTCACAAAAATGAATGCTCACTGAGTAGAAAAGGCTTTAAAGCTTTGCAGCTCTAAACACCTGGTTAACACACCTGGTATCACGTAGTAGGCAATATGTTTGACGTTTACAGAAGCAGAGGCAATATATTTTTGGAATAAATAAATACAACAGCTAGTATGGGCAGAAACATGGGAGGGAAGGATCCAAAAACTTTATTATTAAAAATGTGATGTTAGTGTATTTATCATCTAAATAAGGAAAACAGTTTGTAAGTGTAATAATTCCTAATATTTAGCCAACCCAAATCTAAACTGGGTTGACAAAATATAACACCTTTTAAATATAAATACAAAATATATTATATAAATACAATATATATATATATATATATATATATATATATATATATATATACACATACACATACACACACACACACACACACACACCGTATATATATAAATGCAATTCAACAGTGCCACAAACTATAGCCTAGAAATGGACCATGAAGTTGAATCAATATGTCCCAAACTATTTCAACAGAAACTGAACATGAAGGTAGGAAGTGCGGCTGTATTCGACTGCATTAGTTTTTACTGTAGGTGTAACTCATACACTGGAAAATTAGTGTAGAGAGTATACCGTGCGCACACACACAAACACATTTATCAAAAGACTTTGGGAAGATGAATAACTGAAGAGCAAGTGTCAATCTGCCCCGAGTGGGTTAATATTCATCACCAACACCTGGCAACCACTCAGCAGGCAGGAACCAGGAAAAGCTCAGGTTACAGGAGGTGATAACGCCAAAGCGCACGCATGCACACACACACACGCACACGCACGCACGCACACACACACACACGTTTGAGAAAGCACCACACATTTTTTTCTCTCCCAGTGTGTCTAAGTGCTCATGTGAACATGTGTCTACATAACCCTTTTACAAATAACTCTAGCACACTTACTATGGAAAGATGAAATTAATTATTTGAGCAGTCAAAAGGGAAGCACTACACTCCATACACACACGCTCACATGCACATACTAACCTTTCCAAGCCACAAATACACCATTAGACCCACCCACCCATCAGCAGACACCGCCAAACAGGTGGCCCTGCTACAGTCAGGAAACAGAGAAGCAGGAGGTTGCTTTTTCTTCATCAAGTCCCAGTAGAGACAAAATGTACAAATCCTCCTCTCCTTTCCACCACTCTGTACATGTCTGTCTCCTCCTGCATCCGCTGCACAGACAGGTTTTTCCCAGCTGCTTGGCTATGCTAACCCTGTGCACTATATATAGGACTCAACAGAGCTAAATCAAACACACACACACACCCGGGCCAAATGATGAAGAGCCAGAGAAACACAGCGGCAGTACAGAGGAAGCAGAGTGGTGATAAAGGATTGGTATTTACCGTGAGTGTTTGCTAGCACAGGAGCATGTTGGATGAGGCGCCGCTTACTCCTTCTTCCTCCTTGCTCTGATCTCCTCCCTTCTTCCCTGCTCTCTCTGGGTGGGGAATTGTCAAATGCAGCAGCAGCAGCAGCATCAGCAGCAGCATCAGTAGCAGCTTCAGGGCCTGCGTGTGTTTCTCTCTCTCTCTTCCTCCGCCCCCTCTACACACACTCTCTCTTTCCTATTCTCCCTTTCCTCTCACTCTCTCCCCACCCCCGAAGACCCTCCTCCTTAACACCCTTCCTCCATCATTTTCTCCTTTTCTCTTACGGTCTCTCTCTCCCCCCCCGCTCATTTCCCTATTTCTCTTGTGTGCGCTGTACGCGTGTGCAGCGAGCTGCGGAAATCCACTTCGTTGAATTAATCAGCCAGCTCCAATGCTACAACCATCAGCTGCATCAGAAGCTACTGTTAGGAGAAGAGGTATCACTGGCAATAGGGAACAGACATCTTGGGAGTCCGGGACACAAATAACGATGGTCTATTGGAAAGCTGCCCTGTACAACCACAGTCTGGACCTTCCTGCCTGTCTGCCAAATTGACTGAATTGACAGCAGCCTGCATGATGCTGGCTGCTGCTGCCGGACGGATCCTCCTCTCCTCTCCTCTCCTCTCCTCTGCTCTGCTCTGTCTTAAGCCCTGACACTAAGTGAACAGAGTCTTGACTGATGCCACTTGTTTTACTAACACACACACATCTAATAATGATGTTGATGGCATTCATAAATAGGGTATAGCTTTAGCTGGTAGGTTTTATATTAATCATTGTGAAAAGCCCTGACATCAGATTATTGAAAAAAGGCAAACTGGTTTATGGTTGGAAAGAAAATACAAATAAAAGTATATTTTACTGAAATTTGGATCTCACAACTCCTTTAAAAGTGCCACTTACATTTACTTTAAAATGAATATAACGGGGTGGCCTCTAGATGACCCAGTAGAGTGTGCGCCCCGTCCAGGGCTGAGTCCTTTGCAGCGTCCGGGGTTAGAATCTGACCTGAGGCCCTTTGATGCGTGCCATCCCCTCTCTTTCTGGTCTACTGTCACTATCGAACAAAGGGGAAAAATCCCAAAAGAAATCTTTAAAAAAATAATTATATAACAAGGTATGTCCGCAACTGGGAGTATGATGTGTGCTTGCACATTTAATACACTTTATAATGTATAGTTTGCGAGTTGACACTTGATTCTGTTTAAAGGGTAATTTGTTTTTTCCCCCAACCTTTCCTCTGATTCAAATGAACACCGGCGGCAATCAACAACCTAATCCACAGTCAAAATAATTTAAATATTGAGAAGTGGTACTCATTTTTTAGATAACACAAACCTATAATTGTGGTACTCCAAATCTACATCTCCTGGCACACCGTTCACCCGACTCACGTTCCACACCCTACAACGCTGTCTTTGGACAAGAAGTCACCTCACAACATCGATAATGTTGTCAGACACTTTTAATAACAATCTGAGCCTGTCAGTAGCAAAATCAATCAATTTTAATGGACAAAAATTGAGGGTGCACAATTGCCCCATTGGGTTACATTCCAGCTAGTCTCGCATTGCCAGACCACCCTCCACATTGCAGCCCACCCATCCAGTAGTTGTTGAGATTTTTCAGTCTGGCCCGAAGTGTCGACATACTGACCATGAAATTAATTGAAATTTTACTCAACACTTGTAGGCCTGTAGGACTATAGGACCCCTGTTGAGATACTCAGATTTTATTTAGGTGATAAAAGTGTTGAAGTCTCCCAAAAAACACTACCAAACTTAAATTCTTCATGCATAAATTGTGGGGCTCAATTTATCCCCATGCAACCAATTATTCCATTTTCTGTCTGTTTTAACTCTAATCCTCACAGTTTCACAGCTTTAGCCTTTAACTACAACACATAACACACTTGCTATCACACTGCCTACACTTTCTTGTCACAATGAGTAATTATATTATATTGACAGCTTATGTGTGGGGGCTCACGCTTGTTCATGCATGTGTATGTCTGAGTGTGAGTTTACCACAGTTAGCCCCTAAAATGATTTAATCCGGTTAAGGGGATTTTCAATTAATCCAGGAGGGCCCTACATTTTGACAGTGCCATATTTTTAGCACAGCTTCCTTCTGATGCAACATAATTTATTTTCCCTTGCATTTTTAAAGCTAATGTGATTCAGCGCTCTCACAAGATGGACGGCAAAATTGTTTCGGACACTTGCGTCAGTATATGCTCTGCAATCGAGCCAATGCTGGACAGTTATGCAACTATCTGTCTCTGCAACCATTATTCACAGATTTGTTTTACTGCTATTCCTATAGCCAGTTCCAACTCAAAGACGGATCAAAGCAGCAGTTGCCAAGGAAGCAGCACTGTGGAGTAGACTACATTAATAATTGTGGCTTTGCCGATTTTGAGTCTTGATACATCTATGAATAGACTGTAAATGAGTAGTACTGCGGTGGAAATGTAAAGTGAAGTGTAAAGTTGGTGAAAAATATGTGATAAGCGAAAACCCTCCATTAAACATAGTTTGGACCGAACGTTTTGAAAATCAAAAACACGTATGCTTTCAAGTGTGGATGTTTCCTAGTAATAATAACAATCATAGGGGAAACCTAAACTGCATTCCATTCCACAGTGTACATAAACAGTGCTCCCTGCTCCCTGTTCAGGCAATAACGGAAACATCCCTCGACAGAATTCCTCCATTAAAAAGACTGTGAAACGTCACCAAGGCAGATTTCACTTCCTCTGTTTACCCTGGAAACATAAACACCTTGAATACCTGTTGCTACTACTGTGACAGTTTTACACTACTTAATGAAAATATTAAAAACAAAAACTGATACCATAAAAAACATTCTATTGAAATGTATAACTTGTGAACAAATGTGATTTTGAATAATTTACAAGATGTACAGTGTCATTACTTAGAAAATTAATATTACATTTACAGATAATCTCTATAAACAGTAATCTGCAAATAAATGCGGAATCTGTAGGAAACAGGACATTGGTTTTAACATTTAAGTAGTATCCACTTACTACCAGGAAGAAGGTATAACTCATTTCAAAATTTGTGTCTCTCAGAAAATGTCTGAAATTTAATTATAGGCTGGCATGGTCCTCCCTGATACATCAAATCTGCTTAAATTACTGCAGGGATGAAATTGCACAGGCCAGATCAATGCCCTCTGTCACAGCTGCCCTGCTTAGGTAGGGGGAATTAAGGAGGTTAGGACAGGAAGTAGTAGGGGGGAGAGAAAAATAATGGACACAATAATGGAATAGGTGGAGTGGAGAGAGGGGAAATACATGAAATGCATGGGTGACAAAGTGAGGTTGTGAGAGAACAAGAGATGTAAGAGGGAAATATAAAAAGCAAGAAAGAGGCTCAAGATGGGAGACTCAAAGTACTATAACTTCAAAGGTGAGGATCACATGACCAACAAAGCTAGCACTACTATTAGAAAGCTAATCTGCTAGCTCGCACGTTTTCTCTGCTGGCTGCGTGAGCTTTTACAACATTATCTAATAGACCACATTGACTGTGGGTGTCAAAGTGTTGTTATATGAGATTGTATTTAAAATAAGTACAATGGACACATTTCAGTACAAACTGATTATTATAATATTATAATGTTATAGTGACATGTGTGGTCAAATAATGCCAATGGCATTGAGCTGAGCCCTCTTCATTATCCAATATTTACCTAGACATTGTGAACATAGCTAGTAGAGGTCTTTAGCTGTGTGATGGATCCACAAATCAAAGACTCTTCAGGCAAAATTCAGTGTTTATAAAACAGCGATAAAGAATAATACATAACCTAGGGTTTTGTATAAAATGTCATATAGTGGATGAAGATTAGCTTGATACATGTCTTAAAGCCCATGTTGCAAGTTAACCACCACTGTTGATTATTGGGTACAAAAAACACTCAAGATATGTATATCATTTTTAAAAATGTCTCCAAATAGTGTTAAAAGTTAGTTTTTGGTCATTTTTGGTGTTCGCGGGTTTATGAAGTGAATTCGGCGATGACGTCACGTAGGGGAGTTAAGTCTCAACCTGGCACTAGAACTACGGTGACTGACTGGGATGTGGAAGAGGAGGAAAGGCCAGCAGCCGAATAATTACCAACCTGCCAGACGGGCAAATGAGGAATTGTCAAGATTGTGGGGAAATCTCCTTCATTTATCTCCTTCATTTATCTCCTTTATTTTAGCAGCGCAGCAGTGCATACAATGACTTTACTTTTTACTGTCAGTGAATAGCACCGAGTGAACGTCAACGTATTCTTTCGATCTAGTGACAGTGATCCTGTCGTTAGATCAGATAAGTACTGGTACACTTATCTAGATATAGTAATAGAAGGCATCCCCGAGTGTTATTTCTAAGTGTTTACCTCTTCCTCCGGTGAAAACATGTCGCTGTTTGGCCGGTGCTTGTGTGTGTGGCGGCGAAGCTGCGGTGGAGAGCGGGTGCTGTAGGCGAGTGAGCCTCCGGTCGGCTGGCTACGCGACGTTAGCCTGTACGGATGCTAGCGGATATAGCTAACTATAGCCAGTTAGCTTTGTGTGTAACGTAACAACCCCCCCCATCTCGTAGGAGCGAAGCTTACTATTGTGTTCAATACAATTATGGTACAACAGGTGCACTAACGCCACATGTATGATGTTGACAACATGGACGCATATATAGGTAACACCAAAGGCAGTCGTAGTATTTACCTAGCAGGCTAGGCTAACGCTGTTGTGCTAACGTCCGGCGGCGCAGCGTTAGCTAGCAGTCTAAACTTGTGAAAAGCCGAAAACACCCCCGTCTAAGCTGTGTTTCACTTTCCCTCCAATATCATTATAAATATAATAAAGTCACATGGACTTGATCGAGACCATAGACTGTTAATATTAAAGACCAGAAGCCACATTAGGCCAGACCAGTGGCAAATACAACGCAGGCTGCTCTGTTAACTCCCCACCGTGACGTCATGCAATGCATTGTGGGGGGAAAATGAAACACTGTAAAATTGTGCCCATTTATGGATATATATTCAGTTTTGCGATATCCAACACCATCAAAAATAATGAATAACAGTTCAAATATTTACTACCAACAAGCAAATTGCACAAATTCGTTGCAAAATTAAACCTGCAACATCGACTTTAAGTTTGTTGTTATTGTATTGCTTAAATCACTTTTTAATCAAGCAGATTGAAAAGATTTACTATTTACTTTTTCAGGGACAGTTGTCTTAAGAACACATTTACTGTGAACTAATCTCAAGCACAAGGCTACCAAAAGCTCCTGCAGGTTGGAGCAGCTCATTAACCCTTGTGTTATCTTCCAGTTAAAATTGAAAAAGCAACACTTTTTATCAACGTTTTTAACTTTTTATGTTTTTGTCTCTTTTTTCAACACTTTGACGCTTTTTTTCAATGTTTGTCACTTTTTTTTTACGTTTTCAACACTACATAACACTAACATATTAACTTTAGTTTTACAGTTATTTTTGGAATTTATGGTCAATAAACCTCATTTATATGGAATTATACCTAATGTTTGAGTTAGAAAAGCAGAAATTAGGAATTATTTAGACTAAAATTAAAGGAATGGATGTTGATGGATAATCACAGAGTGGAATATGTCAACTTTTCATTTCAAAACCACTTCAATTTGTTTTTCAAATGCTATAAAATTGAATAAGATCCCCAAAAATTAATGAAAGTAGAGATTTGTATTTGCCAAAGAGCATTGTGTGGAATCAATAATGTTATTTTTATATTATATTTTCAATCATGTTATTTTGGGTAATTAAAAAGAACATTGATATAGGAAAACGGGTCAATTTGACACAAAGATAACATGAGGGTTAAGATTCTTCCCTCATTGGAATTGGACTAGATACAGGTTGGATGATGCTTGATCTAAAAATGACCCATTTGTTTCATGGCTTTGTTCACGTTATGCAAAGTAAGTGGTACAGGAAGAAAAAAACTGTTTCTTCTAAAGCTTATTGTGCTCTGCCTTAGCTTTCAGTAGTTATACTTAAGCTATATACACGACAAGGAATGGAATATGGACCGGGGAAAAAAAAGAGGATAATGTAGTTATATAGAGACAACTTGAGCCATCTGAAAGAACACGTCCAAGATAAATGCAATTAAGAAAAGACTAGAAACTTCAGCCTAAACACACCCTGTCTAATACCAGTTGTTAAAACAGCCTTGTGAGACAAAACAATGGGGATTTTCTAAAACTCCTGTGGGCTGATTTGTGTTACATTGCACTAGACTATTATTAACCCTGGTTTGTGTGTGCATCTATGATTGGGAGTTAAAATGGAGATTACTGGGTCAACTGAGACAACATGGCTATTACAGATTATTGATTAGAGGTTGCTCCTCTTCACAGTGGGACAGCCCATATCATCATGAGAAATATTGTCTGAGTGGGCTAGCAGTACACAATCGTTGCCATAGGGATGGTGTCCAGGGAGACAGCTGTGGCCTTTTAGCAGCAGCCACACAGCACGCAGAAGGTCATTCCTTACCTAAGGTACCTTTCTCCGACTGTCCATCACAGATAGTTTCTAGGCAACCGGTCTAAAGCTTTTTGTTTTGTTTTGTTTTTTCTAGGAAGCAATGCACTCTCTCAGTATTTCTTATTGCCATTGCGGTTGCAAAATAACAGATGAATTGGAAGAACATGGAAACAGGAACAATTATAAAGCAGATGTCTACAATGTGAGAGGTGAAGTAAAGGAGGCGAAAAGAGACTAGGGGAAGAAATTGGATCTACAATTTCAGCAGAGCAACCACAAAAGCATGTGGCAAGTTGTAAGAACTATGACAGATTACAACCCCCCCCCCCCAGTCAAGTGCTGATGAGCCTATAGCAAGTCAGCTAAACACATTTTATGCTTGCTCCGAGGCCATCGGCAGCCAACAAACAAAAACAGCTGAAGCAGAGGTTAATGGACGGTGGGTGCACCTCTCACACCCATCTCCCTTTCATAGCATGACATCAGGAGGGCATTCAGGCATGGAAACACCAAGAAAGCAGCAGGACCTGACTTTGTGAGGGGGCTGGCTCTCAAACTGTGTGCTGACCAGTTCTGGGTACTGTAATCAGATTACATTTGTCTGTAAATAATAAGAAAATGAGAAAAGTAATGTAACACATTACTGTTGATAACACAGTAATCACATTACAGTTACAAATACATGTTTTTTTTAATTTACTGGTTACTGGTTCTTCTACTATCTGAATAACAGGAGGAGAGAAAAACAAATCAAACGTTTTGTGCGTGTTTGCATAACAATTGGAAGAGCCACAGCTTAAGACGTTTATTTAAAGGTGGAGGTACTGTGTGTATTTATGTATGTATGTATGTATGTATGTATGTATGTATGTATGTATATTTATTTATTTACACACACACACACACACACACACACACACATGCATAAACTAGTGTGTTTGTGTCTGTAACGTGTTAGGTTGAACTGCTAACCGGCAAACTAAATGCCACATGGTTCCCCGACTACCATTTTTGTAGTCTTTGGGCTAAGCTCAATTATTCTTCCCTGATTCCAGGGCGGTGCCCCATTTTGATTGTTTGTTAAATATTGATAAAACATCTTTGATAATTTGCTAATAACTGTATCTGCACCCATACCAATTCTCAACACGGCTCTTGGGGCTTTTATAGTTTGTTGTTGTCCGATCCGAAAGGCCCGCAAAAACAACGCCCTTAATCAATCTGCTATGTAATCATGCCAACGTACAGCCAATCATGTACTGTGACCTCACTGACAACCGCAGTGCCCCGAGCAGTTCTGACCACCCGAGAAAATCTGGTACCTATGATATTGATATTCAAACTGTCACTGTCTCAGTCTGTCATACCTATGTGCTTCACGAAGTCCACCATCATTCCTGTGCCCAAGAAAACAAGACCAGCCTGCCAGAATGACTTTTGTCCAGTGGCCTTCACCTCTGTAGTTATGGAATGCTTTGAACAACTGGTCAAGAATTAAATCTGCTCGTCACTACCCAGCACAGTGGTCCCATTACAGTTTGTCTACCGTTAACATTTAATGGCATACGCTATAGCACACATCCTCCACACATCAACCTATCTCACCTGGCAAAGAAAGAAAGCTTTGTGAGGTTATTGTTACTGTACTGTTCATTGACTACCAGCCAGCACTGAGAGGCTCAAAAGGAGCTTCTACCCTTTGGCCACTAGGATCCTAAATGAGGACACTGCCTAAGACTGGCCCTATAGCTGACATCCTGACCTAGCACCCTTAACTAACTGTACATCAGTTTCATTGACCTGGGTGTGGTCACTCTTTTTAAAATAAAACTCAACTACACTGTCTTTGCTAGGATGAGAAATATGTACACTCAACCAGAATGTGCATGTTGGGCATGGTACACAGCTGGCATGGGTTAGTTATAAAACATGATTACTCAAACATACACACACTCAAAAAAGAGTGTTTTGCCATTAGGGGCAGTAGAAACAAGCTGTAGGCACAGCACTGGTATATTGTCACCTTTTAAAGTTGGTGAAAATGTTAAACATCTGCTTATTCAGCCGATAGAGAGCAACATTAGCATTCATTACCTGGAGAATGTGAGTCCAATAGCTTCATGGCAAATATGAGCTGACCCTTTCACATATAAAAAGTCATGTTAATTACACTGATTAAAGCTGCTCTGATATTATATAAATATGTAATTTGTAAAGTTCATAATATTTTCTTGTTTATTTAATTTTTCTTTACTTTTCTGGTATATTTAGATACATTTAGAAATAGCGACAAATATGCACCCATCATCACATTGTGCAACAGAGCTAGAGGCAAACTATATCATGCTGCGAATATGTGACAAAATATGTGATTACATGTTATTACACATTGTTCTGTAACAGCATAGAATAGAGTTAACTTAAAAGAGCCTTGAAGCCATCCATTTAAACCATAACTAACTATGGCTAATCAGCCATCTGGTGTACAAGTGTGTGTGTTTTGTACTACAATACCTCTTAATCTTGTATCTTTCTTGTCTAATGAGTGTTTTGTCTGGATTTGCTACAACACATCTTTTGACAATCGCCCTCATTTGATAATTATCAAAACCTGTTGATAAATATAGATACAGTAATTTGGTTTGCCATACTTTCCTTCACCTAAAAAACTGAATGGAAAATTATTTTAGCATTAAAGCTTTAGTTAATGCTAAGTAATGACAACAAAACTGTCCACATGATACAAACCTTACATGACCGTGCCATCCTTTTTTATTCTGTCAATGCCCTCAATATGTGTAAGCCCAAGGTATATCTGCATGAGAAAATCCACTCTCATGACTGAGCTTTTGTTAGCATAACTGATCCATAGCTGAGTCTGTCTTTGCATGAATGACCATGATGCAGTCTGTGATAGTGTAGCTGTCAGCAGTGACAGCAAATAGACTGCCAGCAGGCCCCCAGCTGGACTGCACACACACACACACACACACACACACACACACACACACACACACACACACACACACACACAATTATATAACATTATTGAGTAGTGTTGCTGACGACTGCATGTTAGCTGCGGTGACAAACAGGGTTTTGGCTGTGAAGATAAACAAAATGTTCCACTAGGCAGCTTGCCATAAATTTCAATATTCAAACAAAAACTTGTCAATATGTTCAGATAAAATAGGGAAAAATGAACATTGTGCTGTTATAAGTGATTTCTCAGCTCATATAGTGAAAGGAGAATGCTACCCAGTGGTTCTTCATTTACACATGATGGACCTTGTCTATGCTTAGTTCTTCATTTGTAATGTACAGTGGGGTTTGGAAATTTGGGCACCCCAGGTAAAAAATTGTATTAATGTGCATAAAGAAGCCAAGAAAAGATGGAAAAATCTCCAAAAGGCTTCAAATGACAGATTAGACATTCGTATTATATGTCACAAAAAGTAGGATTTTATTTTCATCATTTACACGTTCAAAATAACAGAAAACAAAAAAAATTGGCGTCTGCAAAGGTTTGGGCACCCTGCCAAGTTAATACCTTGTACTGCGCCCTTTGGCAAGTATCACAGCTTGGAAACACTTGTTGTAGCCATCCAAGAGTCTTTCAATTCTTGTTTGAGATGGAAATAAAATCTAACTTTTGTGACATATAATACGAATGTCTAATCTGTCATTTGATGCCTTTTTGGTATTTTTCCATCTTTTCTTGGCTTCTTTATGCACATTAATACCAATTTTTACCTGGGGTGCCCACACTTTCAAACCCCACTGTATCTAGTTCTTTATAGAGGCAATAAATAGGTTTTCAAATATAAACTCAGGTATCCTTCTATAACACATCAATAAAGGGAAGGCGACAGTGCTCTCAATCACAAACCAAATGACAAAACTTTTTTTAGCCTGAGAGCTACACTGAACTGCAAACATTGTCAATAAACTGTTTGTAAATGCAGACTGTAGCAAGCAGGTTTTGATCTGTTTAACTTAAACTAATTTCAAACCATTGAGGTTTTTAACAGAAGCAGCCATTATGTTGTGTCAGTTCCCCTCTGCCTGTCTGTCTACACTCCTGCAAATGGGAGTGTTGCCAAGACAACGGCTCACACACCTTGCCATCCGAGACCACCTAGGGGAGGCCTCCAAAGGACTAATAACACAAATGCATGCAAGTGCAAACAAAAAGACACATGCCATAAACGTAAAAGTTCAGCTAGATTTATTTGGGTGAATATTATGTGTATTTGATTAACTTTGCCATGTTTTTATGAAGTTTATGTGTTTTCAGTAGAAAATCTCTCAAGTATAGCCAGCTAACTTTAACATGATGCCGTCTTTCCAGACAGAGCATGCGCATGACATGACGATTCAATGCTATTGTTCTTTGTCATAAATGTAGAAGAGGAATAAACCTGCTGTTACCACAAACCTGAAGGGCTCCGAGAGATTCAGTCAGAGATAGGAGACATTTCACAGAGCTCACACATGTCTGCATGACCAAGACCAATCAGAGGGAGTACATGTGCATGAGTCAAGGCCATGCAAGTCCCCCTACATTACACAGCTGCATCCTTAAAGAATAAAAGCTGCAACAGGGACTTGAATGTAGTGCCTCACAGACACTCTATGTACATACAGTAAAGTGTCACAATAATCACATCTCAGTAGATTCAATTCCAGATGAGAGTTACCAGTTACAATATTGTGCTCATTTGCAGGCAAAAAAAAACCTCATCTAAAATAATAAGTGGGAAAAGAGTGTAGAATGGCTGAGAACGACAGAGATTGGGTGTGTCTTGTTTCAGAAACAAAATACAAAAGTGATGTGGTGTGAGTGGAAAGTTTACCAGTTTCCTGTACTGCTGTTTCTCTTGGCGAAGCGTGGCTACCTCAAGCTTCAAAGCTCGGTTTCTCTCCTCTAGCAATCGAAAGCGGTTCACATTGTGGACCGATTGTGCTGTAGTTTGCTGGGATGAAACTTCAAATCTTGTCTGCATGCAAGAAAATAAAGAAGAGGAAAAATTACCAATATTAGACATTTCTGGTATTATTACTCATTATTCATTATCATTATTATGAGTTTTAGCTGTCATACTATACCATGTAAAAATCTAACATAACTATTAAACTAAATCTACAGATACGAGTCTACAGCCTTGCTAGCAGCTCTGGACTTGACTAACTAAATGAGCATACTAACATACTCATAATAACAATGCTAACGTGCTGATGCTAAGGTTAATGTTTGCCCTGTACCACAATGTTAGCGTGTCAGCATGCTATTGCTATTTGTTAATTAGCATCAATCTCAAAGTACAGCTGAATATCATTAGTTTTGAAAGTATTAAGTCATAAACCAAAATATTGGACACATTAAAGTTATGACAAATCTTTCTTAGGGAAGCATGAATGTACCAAATTCATAAATGTGAACCACATGGTGAACCTCATGGAAAAACTTTAGGGACTACCAAGGATACGTTATTATTGCGACAACCTGATATCTGTACAAACTCACATGGCATTTCATCCAGTAGGTGTCGACATATTGCAGTCCAAAGCGGTGGATCGTCCAGCTGACCAACACACTGACTGACTAGTCGTTATATTAGCTTTTCTGCATTTGCTTACTGTAAAATCCATGATGTAATTTCAAATCCTTCTCCTGACCTACAAACTTAATGGTCAGGCACCTTCATATCTTAAATCGCTCAAAGTACTTTATTGTCCCACTAAAGCACTGCGCTCCCAGAATCCAGAGTTACTTGTGGTTCCTAGAGTCTCTAAAAGTAGAATGGGAGCCGGAGCCTTCAGCCATCAGGCTCCTCTCCAGTGGAACCAGCTCCCAGTCTCGGTTTGGGAGGCAGACCGTGACATTTAAGAGTTATCCAAAAACTCACCTCTTTGATAAAGCTTATAGTTAGGGAGTGAGGAGTTGCAGTGTTTGCCTAGACCTGAGGGGGAGGGTGTATAGCTGAAGACACGGCACCCCTTCTCTTCTCTGCTTCTCTTCATAGTCGTGAGATTGAGCTACCAACCTTTATAGAGATGGATCAGGTTTGCCTTGGGACAGCTCTTAATTATGCTCTTATAGTTTTAGACTGCAGGGGGGCTTCCTTTTGACACTAAGCTCATCTCTCCTTTTGTCTGTTTGCATTAGTGTCCAAAAAATGCTTGTTACTGACTTAGTTTTGGGGATCTTATTCCCCGGAGTCCTTATGTTTTGTCACACCACAGTTTTCTCTGGATTAGGGTGGCACCTAAACCATGGTTACAGTTGTCGCCGTGGTCCTGCTCCGCACCCTGCAGGCCGTGCTACACCCTGCAGTGCCCTGCTACGCACTGCTATGCCCTGCTACGTCCTGCTACGCCCTTCAGTGCCCTGCTATGCCCTGCTACACCCTGCAGTGCCCTGCTATGCCATGAACTAATGCAACTATTATTTCTAGTCATAGTTCGGTTATCTTTATTGTGGCTGTAATTGCAACTGTTCATCACACCCCCAACCGGCACCGTCAGACACTGCCTACCAAGAGCCAGGTCTGTCTGAGGTTTCTCTCTAAAAGGAAGTATTCCTCACCACTCAAGGTTTCTGCCTAAAAGGGAGTTTTTCCCTGCCACTATAGCACGAAATGCTTGCTCTTGGGGGAATTACTGGAATTGTTGGGTCTTTGTTAATTATAGAGTGCGGTCTAGACCTACTCTATCTGTAATGTGTCTTGAGAAATCGCTTATGATTTTATACTAGAAATAAAATTGAATTATAAAAATTATAAATAAGGCAAAAAGGGGCACTTGATTAATAAAAGTTAGGAAAGAGGACATAGGGCTACTGTCACGCTTGCTTACAGTGATATACTCAGGCTATAGTTCCATCCCGTGGGGTCAGTCACAGGAAAAGGATTACCAGGCCTGAAAATGAAGCGGCTACGGCAACAGGTTTTGAGCCTCAGCAGGATTTGCCAGTCAGTGTTTTCCTCCTTAGAAGTTTTCTTGATGGGCTAGAATGGCCTTTGAAAGTGAATTTTCACTCTGACGCTTGAACCCTCCATGGAAATATACTGCATATCTGTAATAGGCAGGCCGGAAGCTTCTCTTGAGGTCTGGGAATAGTCTTGTATTGCTCAGTTAGATTTCCTTCATGCCAGACATCTATTTGATGGCACTTTTGAGTTCACAATTATCTTGTTTTGGAATAGAACTGCTCTGCTGTCTATCTCGTGCTTTTCGAATTTTAAAATAACTTGGAGGCCACCAGACGGGCTGCAGATAGTGGAGAAAGCTGTGCAGCTGTTTAGCTGAGGTAAGGGGGAAAATAATTTAGGATAAGTGCATGTAAACTGTGCCTGTGCCTCCTGAAATTAAACACCCTCCAAGGATGCGAGGATGCCCTTTGCACTGTTGTGTATCAGAGGAAAGAACTCTTTACTATGAGTTAATCTAAAAAATTTATAAGATGTCCCACTACAGAATATCTACTTTTAGTAATATAAATGTATGAAGTAGAAACATTTTGGAGAGCTACAATCTGAAATCCCAAATAGGGTGTAGACTTCCCATTTTCCTACTGAAAAAGCACACTTAGCCAGCCCAGCCACTCCAATATTACCACATCTATAAAAAGGAAAACATTACCACCTGAAACACAATAAATCTGTGCTGCATTACCCTAAAGCCTGTTCACTTTTCTCCTTATCTATGCTGTCTCTCTAAAATTTAAATGACCCTTTTCCACTTGGAGAATTAAAGAAGAGGTGAAAAAAACAGCTCATTGTTCCCTTTTGAATACTTTTTCCTTGTAGTAACGCCTGAATTGCCAACAGATGGTTTCTAATATCAGTTTATATTACTCTGATATATCAATTAGCATGTTAGCAGAGCATTTGGTATCCTGTCAGGCACAAAAAAGAAATCACACATACATAAATAACAACCAGTTCCCCTGAATGCAAGCCAGACTATCATCCTCCACACAAAAAATAAATACAAAAAAACTAAGTTGCAGGCAATATGTCAGTTAACACAGCCAGCCAACGCTACAAAAGCCAGTATGATGGAACTGCCAAGCAGACAGAAAGACAGCCAGATACACCTGCTAATACAGCCGACCTGCCAAGCAGACAAGATAGACCCACCAGTGTAATATGGTGGACTGTCCAAGAACAGTGAGATAGATAGACCTGCCAACCAGTACTGTTGGTTTTTCCAAACAGACAGATACATGTAGACTAACACATTCAGTCAGCCTATTTATGAGTGAAATATTAGTCCACATCCATGGGAGAACTGATGTATTGGTCATTTAGACCAGAAAACCGGAATGTGCTCTAGAAAAAAAAACAGGTTATCACTTTGGTAACCTGACATGTTGCTATTAGAAAATGATAAAAGGAATTATCGCATGGTTATTGCATGTGGTTGATTGGGCTCTGGAACAGATTAATGGTACTCAATCAATGCTCATCAATGCCAGTTTGAGACAACTAATTGAAACGTGATAAGCTCAGTCCTCCAAATCAGTCAGTCAGTCAGTCATGTAGACCAGTGGTTCTCAACCAGAGAGTTGAGACCCCCAAGGTGGTCGCGAGTTTCTGGGGGGTCACCAGATGGTTTGTTAAAAAAAATAAAAAAAATTTAAAAAAACTTTCTCAATTGCAAAATCTGTACGCCTCAGTTCTCAATCCTCAGGCTTGTGACCTGAAAATCATTCTCAGCACGCCATCTTGAAGGACGTGTCAATTCCTAAAGGGGAGGAGGCTCCCCGGAGGAGCTATAATCAAGGATACACAGATGTATCCTCTGTTTTTTTACCCATGGCATGTAAACAAAGAGGCGTGACACAAAGAGAGCAAGAGAGGAAAATAAGTTTTCCATACGCTTTGTCTTGTTTAGTTAGAAGGTCCACAAAATGACACCGCTGTGGATGACCATAAGGTATAGAGATATTTTAATTAAAAAAAATTCTTTCCTTTCCTGTTTCCTTATTCCGATGCGTAAACCTTCACTAGATACCAAGTACTGATCCGACACCAGCGAGTTAAAGCAGTATGAAGCTGTAAACTACAAACCTGGTATGGATGTGATATGATTGCTAACATCGTTGTATGGTCTGGCTCAGGTTAAACCCTTGGTAAAACATACACATGTACATACAGAGAATGAATGCCATAAAGCATTCTTTCATTATCTAGTTTGAAAGTCAGTCAAAGAGAACATTTATAAACTACCTTAAAGTAAAATAGTGTATGACTAAGTAGTCTGAAAATGTGTGAAAGGATACGATAGCTTTCTTTAGTAGAGAAAGAATGCACACTCGGCAGAAAGAATGAGATAGAGAAGATCACACGCCAGTCACCTTAAAACTGTGTTTAATATTAGGTCTTTCACTTCCTTTTCACAGTGGGAAAAAAATTATAATTTAAAAAGTGTTTGTCTAAATTTATTACAAATATATCATAAGTAGCTCATATCCAAGCCAAGCAGTGTATTAAAAAATGGTGTGTTTCTTCTTTCATTTCTTTAAATCTTTTTGAATAAAGCTAGTCCTTGTCAAGGGGTCAGTCACAAGTAAAAGATTACTCAAACTATGAATGAATATTTTGACGGTAGGTAAGACTGGGATGAGTCAGCTTTTAGGAAATATCAAACAGACATTCTAGCCAAATGGAAACTGACTTCCAAGACCTGCTAGTGGTTGCAAATAAAGACCATGTGAAAAAGATTTGAGGGAACGCCTACTCAACAGTACATGCCCCCTCGGATAAGATTCAGACATACAGCGCACAGAGGAAAAGTCAACTATAATGTAAATTTAACCACGTGTTGATCATTAAACCTACTGAATTGGAATAGCTAGGCAACTACTGTTGAAGGTGATGTTTGTATTCCCCAGTATCATTTAATGATCTAGTCCATGTCCTCCACATTGGTTCAGTTTGCTGGGTTGATATTTTGATTGTCATCGTTGATTTTTGTCACACAATATAAGATGTTTTAACCACTTCAGATGTTTATATCATATGCACAATATTATTTTGTCCTTCCAAAGAGAGAAATTATTTTTGTATTTACCAATCACAATACAAAAGGTCAAAGTCAGTGCATGGCTCAAAGGCATTTTGGCGGAGCAGAAACCCGAGGACAAAATGGAGTTTAACTTTATTACACAGGGACAGCACACTTTACAGGCCGAGATTCAATGAGATGTTCATGGACACATTGCTGGAAAAACAACAACTTCTAAAATCCTACAAAAACAGTTTTTTCCTATAAAAGCTACATCTGTAGAAGCATATTTCTCACTAGCAAGAAAAAAAAATAACATACGGGAAACTTCATTACTGTGAATTGTTCCAACAGCACCAATGATGGGTACACTGTGAATGGATTATCCATTTAAAACTGATTAACAACTGTAGGCTGGGGTAACGGTTTGTTAAGCAAAGCAGATAATGTGGGTAGCTATTAAGAGGTTACAGCATATAATTATGTAATAGGTTTTTTTTTAGTACTTTATGCCGTGCACAGTTTGGCTATCCTCCACTTTCTGCAATAATGAATAGCTACAGATTTTAATTCACAATAACACAGAGAAATGCTTTGTGTGTTTCCATTCAATAGTTCACTTAAAAATATATATTTTTTATAGGATTTTATGGCATTTCAGCTTTGTTGGATGACTTATGGTGGAGGAACACAGGAGAATAGATTAGGAAAGCAGCATGGGGTGGCTGGCTTCGAACCAAGGGCATTGTAGTGAGCCAACCGACCCACCAGGGTACCCCAAGGTAATCATATTTTGACTAGGGGTTATTTAAATAGATTGCCATATCGCCATCTGGTGTGTGAGTGAAATACTAGCATCGGTTGTACCTGATGCAGTCAGCCGTGGATGTACACCTATTGACCTGCCATTAAACAGATTTTCAAAGAAGAGAAAATCAGTCTTTTCAAGCCTATCAAGCTACTTGTGTCCAGCACAAGTGTTGTTATAAAATGTGTTTCACCTGGAGTGAGATATAGACAGACGGTTATAAATCTAGAGTCAACTGCTCATGAGGAATAAACCACTATTGTTCACAAACACTTAATCGCTGCTCCTCATTAAGGGAATACATGTTATCAAGTGTTGTACTAAATCTGAGAATCACAGCAGCTACAGCAGCATCAAGCCCATCACTTGTGGCTTGAGATTTAAGAAAATCAATCTGTTACAGGTAATGACTCTGTCCCTACCTTAAAGGCAGTAGTAACCCTTTTGTCCCAATATGACTCTCTTCCCTTCCCGCCACATCACACGCTGGCAGTGAAGGCGGAGGTGACGTGTCCTCCTAAATGCTTGTGTATGCCGGTGCATGAGTGGCTATGTGGGCAGTTGCAATGAGCGTTTCCGATCTGCTGCTTAATAGCGTGCCTAGAATGTATGTCACTGTAACAATCTGGAAGTCTCACCCTAACAGAGAAAGCAGACAAAAAAAAAGCTACAGTAGCTCACACACACACACACACACTCCCTGAGTCCCAGCCCTTAATGTGTTAATGCTTCCTCTCATGCTCTCTACTCTTTCCTCCAGTTGCACTTTAAAAATCCCCCCCTCGCTTCTTCTCCACTCTCTGTCTCACTCATACGCACACATGTGCGTGCTGCTTTCAACTGAACAAAAACAACATCACACAAAAAATAGACATGTGGAGCGGCTTTAATTTAAATGGTCCGTGTCAATCTGTGGAGCAGTGACGTGTAAATCATTACATCACAGATGAGCTTTGAACAGATGAGATCCTGGAATAGCATGCCTGTCTCCTCTGTATCTTACTTTCAAATAGACAGAAAATAATAGTTTTCCGTTTTGCTGACGGAAGCAACAATCCATACATCACTTCAGCCCACATTTATACATGATATCTCACTATGTTTCAGGCATTTGTGTTTTCCTTGGTACTTGGAACTTACCTCCTCTAGCATCAAATCAAATCTACACAGTCATGTTCCTCGACAGACCTCAGCTATAACCATCCTTTTGCTCTCTTCACCTCCTCTAAATCCCTCAAATTGAATCAGTGAGATGGTTTTCAGTGAGGTTGCATCAGCAGCAGGCATTCAATGTATTCTCTCAATGGGCATCCTCCGTTTAACGGTGGGAAGGAGGGGAGGACAGAAAGAAAAAGACTAAGTGTGCGTGAGTGAGAAGAGAAAGCAAAACGTACGCTCTGTTCCACTCTGTTGCCTAGCAACCATTGCTCACTGTCTGTTCCCATCCTTAATTTAGACGCATTACTCTCTTTGGTTTTCGGCCATGACATGAAGCCCTGCGAGACCAGGGTTCCGGAACAGAAGGAAACTTAAGTGGGAAGAAATATGCAACGACCCCTTTAAAATTGCAAATAGCTGAAGGCGAGGTGTCATTTAACTACTTAAACAAGATGCTGCCTTTGAAGCATCCCATGGCATCTGTCTCAACTTGTTGGATTTTTAACACTGAAAAATGGGCTTTCAGAAGTATGCTGTCATCTCCTGGCCATATGAAATAAAAGCAATAGCAGAAAAATCCAAACACCTGGAATGGTTATTTTGAACACTTTCTTTGCACCTGGCGACATATGCCACGTATTTTCCAGGAAGCTAACCAATTACATTTTGTAATAGAAAAACAAAATGCGGATGTATTGTTAAATGTGCATCTCCCAAAATAATAATAAAAAAGTTATTAGCCTGAGTGTTCTCAGTGAGCCATGGCAGGGTCTTTGTCAGTCAAAGATAGAGACCCTATTACAAACTATCGTGTCAGGCAGCGAATCTGAATCAGGACACAGCATGCAAGTTGCCATTAAGCTCCCACAAACTTCGTTGTTTAGGTAAATTTAACAACACAAAAGCAGACAGGTGTGCATTTGTTAGGGTTGGATAAGGTAAAGGATTACTGAAAACAACAGATTTGCAGTCAAAAACACAAAACTATCTACTTTACAAATGGTAAAACAGGAGGAGCTGGATTGAGATTAAATAACTGGTTTCAGAACCAGAGAGTACAAAAACTTTTGTTGCACTTGTTACAGCACGCCCTGAAAAAATGAGGTGTAATTCTCACAACATTAAATTCTTCCTCGTAAGGCTTGTAATTAGGTGGCCATTAATTGAGAATTTGAGGGTTTTTTTTACATATGCACGGCTAAATATTTTGTCAAAGTATGAGTTGTTAAATTAAAACACTACCCATCACAATTACTGCCATTGCTTATACCTAGTGCTGTGTTGTAAAGAGTGTATTGGATAAGGTGGTTAACAAACTGCATCAGCAACTCCATCATCACAAGTGGAGGAAAGTCAATAACTCTAAAAACATCAGCATCTAATATTACGTCATATTGATGTGTAATGAAGATCTGTCAGATTAGGTTAAGCAGATGTTCCTTTTTTCTAAGGAAAGACCATAAATGTGGTGCTTTATCCCCAGATTCTTCCCTCTCAAGTGGACTTCAATCATGGCTACTAGGTATATAAACTCTTACAGACAAGATTAGTATTCATGGGCAAATTTCCCCCTCATAAAGTTTGTTCACAGCAGTCTTATCACGTAGTAGCAGTAGTAGAAACACAGGCCAACTGTGTTTAGTACCACAGTACCTTGCCCTTGGTGTGCAGGTGGTGATTGTGTAGGTTTTTGGCAGCGATCATGGCCAGCTGTCTCTGGATCCACTGTAACTCCATATGAGACTGCCTCAGCCGCTCCTCCACGTTAGCACCGGACGTGTGATCCCGCATTATCACCTGCAAAACCCACACAACCAGAGATTACACAGACTAAAGTCCCACCGCAAACCTCACACTCTACTCACACCTCCATACAAGGATACAATTACTGTACCACACGCACACAAACAAAACCAAAACATAAAACTGAATGTGTGCAGTATAAATGTACTGTGAGCAGATATGTTAAAGTATTTACTTTACATTAAGCATATCTACCATTGCATTTGATCATGTTTTTTTTATTTTTCAATGACATTTTTTTTCCTTCTGACAATTAATTTTATTTTGGTAGACTGCCACCCAAAACAATGTGCAATTTAATTTATTTCAATGTAGCTGCACTTAGAAAATATAAGCACATAAAAAAAAAATACAAATCTAGCAAAGAGTTTCCTGGCACTGTACAATTTCTTTATCATTTTCCTTAAAAATCACATTACTAGTTTGTTAGTGTACGTATGTAATCAATTCTTGTCAACAACAATTTCCAATTTAACAATGCATTTGTAGGTGCTGACTGGTCTGATTGGTATGTACATCTTTGTTACCATGTGCGTGTTCAGTGAGCAAGAGAGAGAGAGAGAGTTGTACTCAGTTACATAAGAGAGGATTACTGTATCACAGCAACACAATGACGGGGGGGGCATCAGATTTTATCAGTCAGTGCTAAATCCCCATCTATGTTGTCCTGTTTTGTACCTTTGTGCAAAACACACACACACATTAATACACAGTAACTACTATACAGTGACACACGAAAGGTTAAGAAGGTTAATGCTGCTTGTACCTCAGGAGATTTGACATATCACTCTTCTGCTGCACCATCACACAGCAGATTCCAGTCATCTGTGTTCAGACTCTTAGACTAATGCATTTCTTTTGTAATAAACATAAACTGCACAACAAGATCACATTTGAAACATTTAAATAAATAGTTATATTTAAAAAGTATTGTCTTTTATACTATCAACAACAAAGTGTCAGCAACTAATGGATAAATAAATATGAATGATTTGTTTTCATACTTGCTTTTTCTCATGAGGTAACGGGAAGAAAAATGTCAAACTAATCAGCTCCCTCTTCCCCTGTCTCTCTTAGAGCATCAGCCAACTGCTCAATCTGCTGCGCCGTGCTGCTGACTCACCTTGGACAGCTTCTATTTCCTCGCCTGGGACTGGAGGAGAAAGACAGACTCAACAACAACAACAACAACAACACATGAAGCTCAAGAGTCCTGTAGATTTATGCAGAAATGTCCCATCCTGCCAATGAACCTGCAGCGGTAAGCATCTCTCTCACAGATTTACCAAGGTAAGAGGCGGGTACTGTACGTGCATGTGTGCGTCATTATCCAGGCCTGAATGGTGTTTTTCATTAGCAATCTACCTATTAATTATTCTATCAGCCCATTACCATGACTGATTTCATGATAACACTGCTTTTTTTAAGTATGTAATCTCCCTTTGAAGAAGACAGTACTATTGTGTCACCATGTAGTAATTGGCTTGATTCTGAGCAATTTTTATCTATCCTACTTAAGCACTAACCATACCCAATTAAGCAATCGATCATTTTAGATGTAATGGGGAGTAGAGTTCAGTTATGGGGCTGCTGCATCATTTTAAACTAAAGAAATATTTTCATAAAAAGCAGGAGCAGTGCTTCAAGCTGTACCTAAAGCTTACAATGCATGCACTTTGTCTGTAGTCGAGGAGTTTCAGAGAAACACTTACTGCAGTTTGCATATCCGTAAAAAAAGTATATCTAAAAGATATACTGTTGTACTGTTACTGTCCTCCAAGTGATGCTCGTCTATTTCCCTCATCCTCTTCACAGTGATCTTCTGTTCTGCTGGCTTCTCACCTTTCCAGTTTTGGCAGTCTAGTGCCATGTGTCTGCTTAATTCTTAATAACACAAATACACAAACACCCCAAAAGTGCAGGGATGCTGTGTATCCGTATAAGAATGGCTTCAAATGTGTTCTGCTTGTTAGCGTGTCCATTTGTAACTTTGCGTGTTTTGGACAACCCGGATATGATTTGCTCTAAAGGCAGTTATGATTCAGAATTTTCTCTCATGACGTACTTGTACCCAAGGCTGCATGTTGTGTGACCATATGGCACACAGGGAAAGGAACAAGGACTGAAGACGGAAAGAGCATTTAAGGATAACTTCTCTCACCTGTACGCACGACATTTGAGCAGAAACCTGACCTCATGGGGGTGTCACAACTGTCCACATCCTTAACCCCGGAGCACACACACACACACACACACACAAAGTGGTCCACCCACACAGGTGTTGGCACTTTGCCTGATTAGCGTAACAACTTATAATTAATAATAAATATTATACGTTGTTAGGCTAATCTGTTAGCAAAAGATTGCATATTTTACACATTAAGCAGACAGAAAGACCTTGAAATCCAAGATTTATTCTCCTTTTTAGACCGGTCTCTTCAACTGCTGTGCTTCTGTAGGTTTGCAGGGTTTAGGATGTTTTTTAGCTGGAAATGTCTCTCTGCTGCAGTGAAACAGAAGCAACCATAAAAATACCATTAAACAAACAGTCTACTTAGGACTGTAGAGCTGCAAATTTTGATGGTAAGTCTGTGTCAAGTTAATTAAAAAAATGTGTATGGCTCAATATCACAAATTTTCCTCAAGGATTTATCATGTGTGCAGCATGGGACACCCTGTAACTTTTGAACATCAATTAAGCAAACACAGTTTGTACAGTAGTCAAACTTGTACAAGAATTAAAATGGGAGTAAGACCTTCAGCTAAATTGCGTTAATGTGTAACCATTTTCATTTAAAAAACCCAATAGAAACAGTTTTATTCACCATGCGCTATGGGAAAGGTTTTATTAATGTACAATAGTTACACATCAATTTCCATAGAAAGAAAAACATAACTTAAGATGAAATGCATTTGTTTTTCTTGTTGCTGCTGCAGCTAGTCTCAGAGTGGTCTGTACACACTTCCTGTTCAAGCCAAACAGCTGTAAACATTCACCAGAGGACAGATGAACTGGTCATAGAAATGCATAACACGCTGTGAATGCCTTGTTTTAATCCAGACAGAAGTGTTGTCCTAACACATTAGCCCCTCCTTTTAGTAACTGTGTGGCAGTTTCAAACTCCAGTGGGACACTCTTGGTCTGAGACTGCTTCAGGTCTCTCTCCATCAGCTGGGGATCAGAACAAGGGACACATTACTCATCCTACTCAGATGACTATTAGGATTATTAGAGTTAACTTCCATTTAGTTTCTATGCACTCAAAGACAACATTGTGTAATTCTATGTTTGGATGTGTCAAACCTCATATGTTGTTATCTCCAGCACCTCGCTGATGTCATCCTCTTTTTCTGACAAAGGTGTGTTGATCGACATTGCAGTTTTGGCCACATCTGGATGGTAATGCTTCTGCAGTGTCTAAAGGAAAGAAAAACAAAAGAATTTAAACTTTCATTTGAAAATAAAATATGTATCCATTAAGTTATGGCGTTTTTCCATTTCGTTACCTATTCGACTCGCCTCAACTCTACTCGCCTTTTTTGGTTTTCCATTACAAAAAAAAAGTCTCTGGTACCAGCTAACAGGTACTTTTTTTTTTTAGTATCCCCTCTATCGAGGTTCCAAGCGAGCTGAGGCGATACCAAAAGGTGACGTGAAAACTTGCAGACTACCGATTGGTCGGAGAGAATCATCACTAATCACTGCGTCATCATTGCTGGTGACAGACAGGCGTGTCTTGAACAAACCAGCCATTTTAAAAATAGTTTAGCCAGCTGGGTTTTTTTCAAATACAACACACCTTCGATGTGTGTGTGTGTGTGTGTGTGTGTGTTGCTTTAGGTTACGGCAGTTAGACACACGCCAATAGACAAGGCATAGCTCAGTTGTACTCAGTGTCATGGATGATTCATTTGTGAATCCAAAACCATCACATGCTGCTGTACACACCTTAATCTCCCATAAGCTGCTCTCTAAGGCACGGCACTGAGCAGGATCCTCTTCATCCATTAGATATGGGTCCTCCAAAGGCTCTGTAATTATGAATAGGAACACACATCAACATATATCCTAAAATGCTTCCCTGGATTGTAGATGAAGATTGTACATCACAGTAAAATAATCACAAGCTTATTAAATGTAATTCAGATTCAGACAGGGAATCTAAAACCCAGACTGACAGTTTTGAGTAGTAGTTTTCAACCAGGAGAGTGACTGACGCTCACCATCTTCTGTGCTGGGCTTGTGAATAAGGACTCTGCAGGATGGGTGGCGACGGATCAGGTTGTAGATGAAGGGCAGCACTATGAGGAGGGCTGTAGGCGGTGCTGTGAGAGCCAAACGAGCCAGGCGTTTGGCAAATGCAGCCACTAGATACACTGGCAAGTGACTGGAGGAATGCACAAAAGCATATAGAGCATGTATGGTACTAATACATATATCCTTTTTGAGATATGTCATTATCTTGAGTGGTGGGAAGGAAATGATCAGGTTACCAGTTTAAATATCCCAGATACAGTCAGTTTGCATTAGCTAAGCAGTATCACTTGACCTCCATTTAGATTAGTGGGGCTCATCAGGGGCCAATCAAAGGTGTGGTTATAATGGGAAATTTAACCTGTAACTCAGGCAATGCAGGTCAACTGGAAATAGTATTAACTACACCTGTACACCTGTCAGTTCTCCAAGAGGACAGATGCAGACAATGTGGATAAACTGAGGGAAAGAACACATTAGTGAAGCATGAAGGATCTTACCTGGAGCTAAGAAAGAGGTTAGCTAGGTGGAAAAAACGTGCTCTGTACTTCACATGGAAAACAGAAGGCTCAAGCAGATTATACAACTTCTTGTAGAAATCTGGGTAATCTCTGTAAAAACAAACACACAAACATATTGTCAGCATTTATGCAATTCAAAATCATTTTACTGTAATTAATGTGACTACTAAAAGTGGTCAAATGAATGATTTTTTCTTGTAATACTTACAGGTTGTGTTGATGTATGAGGACAAAAAGGCCATTGAGGGCGAGCAGGCTGATAGCCCCACCTGTTCAACAAAAACATGACAAAATACCATTTTGTGATTACCAGCATCCCCCTATAGAAATAATGCATCCTAGAGACCAGATGTAGAAATGCCACCATGGTTATTTTAAATTAGTTATTGTCAGCTCACATTAACTTGTTGGGAGTATAGTCACTACTAAGGCAACTTACCAACTTCATAGGCAGCAGTCAAGAAGTCAATCATCAGTGTGGGTTTACTCATGTGGGGCAAAATGGAGTCATGGAGGATCACCAAAATCTTTTTATACATGTTGCTTGGCAACTACAACAAAGAAATGAGATGACACAGTGTCAAATATGTGTAGAATACATTTTGATATTAAAAAAAAATAAAGCATTTAGGCATAATACTGCAGTCGAGAGTTTTTATAATACCTTATACTTGAGAAAGCCCAGCCACATCCTCTCAAAGACACGCTTGTGTTCCTGTAATGAAATACAACATTTAAAATCGTATTCAGGAAATATTTAAAGTTAAGAAATGTGAATGTCTGATTACAAATATCTTACTTACATTCAGTTTGGCAACTTTCCAGTCATCATGCTTGGCTGGGGGAAAATACATCAGTTTAATGATTTGTGTATAATAATTTTAAAAAATATACTAAACTAACAAAATAGCCTTTTCTCCCCACAGTTCAAAAAGCAGGTCTCACCTTCCTGTTGGACCATAAAGTTGGTGAGTTCCGTCTCCTGGCTTGGTACACTGATGTTGGACATGAGGGTGAACACATTGTTCTGATATATGGGAACCAATGCCTGATAAGAACAAGACAAGCCAAGAGCATTCAGCAAACCAAGTAATATGTACTAAAGAAATAAACAAGCACAACTACAGCAGATTAGCCTAGCATTGAACAGAGTTCTCTTACCCCTTTGTTTTTCTCCATGACTTTGCCTACATTCTCTCGGATAGAGCTCATGACATAATAGCGTACATCCTCCATCTCAAGGAACTCCTGGAATCTGGAGATCATCAGGGAGTTGTCTGTAGTTTGGGACAACAGTCTTTTCACCACGGCCTGGTCATGAAATAATAGAAATATCAAAAGGTGCATGTGCCATCAATGACAAAATCACAACCATAAAAACAGTCCATTTCTTGTCTTGGCTAAAAACATGGGGAACTTCTTGCAGTCACCCAAAAGAACAGATAAAAGGATATTATTTTTTCAAGCAGGTTTACACGACACAAAGTTTACCTGGATGAGTTCTCTTGGGAAGCTGTAGTGTTCACTCCAGTCCAAGTCCTCGAGGGGATGCTGTCCTTCTCCTGCAGCAAACTTCATCAGGCAGCACAGGGCACTCTCCTGTATTCAGACAGTTATTAGTTTTTAAAAAACAGACAACCTGGTTTTCCTTCTCAGGTCCCCAAGCGCAGCTTGATGGATAATTAGTTTTTTTTGTTTTGCTTTTAAATGTAGACATCAGAAAGATTAGTAAATGACGATGCACTGGCAGACATGATTATGCAATGAAACTGCACAAGATATTAAATTATTCTCTTAATGTCATCTATGATTATTTTCATAGCTTTCAGCAATAATAATTAAAAAAACAGCTTATAGACAATAATTAATTTAACAGGGAGAAATGTTATTATCAAAGAAAAAGTTGACTCCAGGATATTGGCAGTAATAACAGTGTACCTATTTTTTCAAAAGTGAAAACCCCATGCACACTACACACTTATACTGTCTTAGAGAGGAAGTATTGTAAAAGAACCATTCGGACTGAAGGAACAAAGCTTCCTGCACAGGTCTCGTCATGCAAACTCACTTTGACGTCTTTAGTAAATGTACGACTAAAGAAATTAACACAAAGCATGACTTCATACTACAGTATCAGCTCAACCACATTTTTACATTAAGAGCAGCATTGCTCTTTGTCAAGGGTGTGTAAGCAAGCTTTAAGTCATCTACTAGGGTACAGGCGGCTGAAATGGGTTTCCTCAGGAGGGTGGCTGGCGTCTCCCTTAGAGATAGGGTGAGAAGCTCAGTCATCCGAGAGAAGCTCGGAGTAGAGCCGCTGCTCCTTTGCGTCGAAAAGAGCCAGTTGAGGTGGTTCGGGCATCTGGTAAGGATGCCTCCTGGGCGCCTCCCTAGGGAGGTGTTCCAGGCAGGTCCAGCTGGGAGGAGGCCCCGGGGAAGACCCAGGACTAGGTGGAGAGATTATATCCCCAACCTGGCCTGGGAACGCCTCGAGATCCCCCAGTCGGAGCTGGTTAATAAAGTTCAAGAAAGGGACGTTTGGGGTTCCCTGCTGGAGGTGCAAGATGGATGGATGGCTTTCAGTCAACTCACCTTGACTCCATGAAGTTCATGGCTCAAGTGCTCAAGCAGCATCTCCACACAGCTGTTATAACGATGTCGCATGAACATAAGGTACTTCTCTTCAGCACTATACCCTCCTGAACCAGAAAAGATAAAGACAGACACACAAAATGATGGTATGATTCGCATACCATGTTCTAGTCTGCTGTACAACAAAGTCAAACCCAGAGGAGGGAAAACGTTAGAAAATCATGGCTGCTGAAATATTTATTAAATGTATAATACCAATACTTAAATGTCATTTTCAATCCACGTTTCATTCAATATCCCACAAACCTCATGAGCAGTAGGTACAGCAGTGATGCTGGTGTGAACCTTGTTAACATCCACCTCATAACTTGGGTTAATTTCTGCATAATGCATTCTCAGCCTGTACTCACCACTCAACGCCTCCTCCTCTCCGGGCAGTTTCCCCAAAAACAGCTCTTTCTTCTCCAACAAGGTGCAGAACAATTTGCTGCATGCATTGACAGCATTGACAACATCCTTCTCTTTTGCTGACTGCAAAAGGACACGGAGAATACAAACATATGAGAAGTATTGCTTTAGTAACCTAGATAAGTGATATCCTGCTTGGTGTCAATAAAGCTAACGTTAGCTAACAAGCATGTAAAGTTGTTCAGTTAGGGTGCAAAACGTTAGTTGCATATATTTACCTGAAGGAACTCGAGGATATCAAAAACGTCGTTGGCATTTTTTCTACTTTCAAGTATTCTCTCGACTTTGGTATTTAGGTCAATTTTGGCTGTTTTTATACTTTGTTCAGTTGTTTTTGCCGAACTCACGTTGCGTTTTTTGGCCGGCGCCATGACTGAGTGATGCTACGTTCAGGTGTCATTTGAGGAATACGAAAAACATTTCATTTCAAACATCATGGAAGATCTTAGAAATCAGTTTGTGAAAAAAATAAAATGAAAATATTTAATTTAATTTTACCGTATGAGGCTTCACATTTTATATTTTTTTATTTATTATTATTTTTCATCGCCGTGAAAGTGTCATTATACATCCATGGCAAATGTGTGCAATTATTGTTGAGGTGAGAGTTCTGTGCCTGTATGTCCAAATGACAGTGAATGCAACACTGGTCCCAAACACTCAATTGTTGTGTAGCCTCCTAGTGACTGGAGGGTGAAGTTCTGGCTTAGGTTGTACCACCTAATCACTGCAGGAGAACAATTTAAAACATTTTATCAAAAATATTTACATTGGGTTTCTCTCAATTGTAATGAATAACTATATGATGAAATTGATTTTGTTTCGTGTATACCGCATCTTCACTACTGCAGCTATGACAAAAAAGCTATAAAGTCCTATGTTGCTACTTTCCAAGTGCAATGCATGCCAGTACAAAATGGAATGAAAATAAAACCATTACTTCAAGTTTCTCATTCCATTTTCAGTTTTTTTTTAATTAGCTGGATGTTCTAATGTTTGCGTCAGAGGATTTATAAATGATCTTCCAAACACAAATATAATTTCAACAAAGACAATTCACTGGCTATACAGAGTTGAAGACACTGGGCATAAAGATTGTGCTCTTTAACATTTTAAACATAAAAGGCATAATAAAAAAATTATGCCTAATAAATATCTGATCACTTAGATTTTACAAAAGATAGACACTTGATTAGGCTAACAGTGTGGAAATATCATATTAGCTTCAGCTGAACTTTAAAATTAATTCTTGCATAGAACCTGGATTTTGTCTCAAATCTTATAGTGGAGTTGTGGTGTCATGTATTTGCTTCACAGCCAGTATGGACAGCAACCAGTAAGTTTTACAATATTCATGTGGATATTGCATTGCAAAAAAAACAAACCTATCCATAAGAGTCTGCTTACAAGACAAAGAGTCAACAGCTTAACGATCAGCACTAATGGGGCTGAGACACAGGTGGGTGCAGGGCGTCTGCAGTTGTTACAAGGAACCATCAGGGTACAGTAAAGAACAGAGAGGCTTTATTGTCACGTTTTGTTTAATAACATGTGTATAGCTGAATTGAATACCACAAATAAAAAGTCCAACTTGAAAGATATACTAAAATATTTAACAAAGAGAAAATGTTTTGGTGAGAAAACGTCTCTTCTTACAGCAGGCAAGGTGACCTAATCAGAGTCATTTCCTACATCTGCATTGTCCTGGGGGAAAAGGAGAGCAACAACGATTAAGAATACATAACAAAATGGATTGTTCATGTCAAACATCAGGGTTCTAAATAAATATTGTTACTCTATCGTGGCTTCCAGATACCTGTTTCTGGTCTTTATTGTCTTGCGTGTCAGTGGCTGTGGCTGAAGCTTCAAAGTCATGGATAGGAAGTGTGGACATCCAGCTGACCATGGAGCCCTCCTGACACTCTGTCTCCACAATGGTGGGGTAGATGTAAGCCTCCTTGAAGGCCTTTATTGCCTCCTCCTCACATTCCCAATCCAGCCGCTCATGCAGCCCGTCACCTCCGAATCGTTTGTTATACCGGTCAAAGTGAACCCTTTCCAGGACCAGCCCCAGTCCTGGAGCTTTGGGCACATCCACTTTCTCCTGTCCCCAGCTCCGCTCCATCACGTCTTCCTTCGCATAGCCCTTCATCACCGCAATCACCAGGCCGATCATCTTCCGGATTTGGTGCAACATAAAGCTCTGGCCTCGTACAGTGATCACTGCAAACTGAGTGTTGCTGTTGATAAAAGGTTCTCCACAAGACATCTCTGTGATATAGCGGCGAGCACTTGGGTCACTTGGAGCCTTCTGAGAGGTGAAGTTGTGGAAGTTATGGGTGCCTTTGTAGAGAGCAAACAGACGGTTCACCCTCTGAAGTGTCTCTGGCTCAAGACGAAAGGCTGCTATATTGCCAGTGTCATAGTCTTTTGGGGAAAAGGCCACAGTTGGAAGCATATAGGCGTATGTACGGGCATCACAGTTGTTTTTGGAATTGAAGCCTTGGGTCACCCGTTTAAGACCTGTTGGAACACAAATTGCTTAAAGTTAAAACCCATCTTCTCAGCTCCAATCAATAAAACTGAATTATGAGAACCAATGTCTCACCGAGCACTCGGATCTGTGATGGCAGATGCTCATTGATTTTTTCAATGATGTCTTCAATTAACCGTAGCTTTAGAGACACCACTTGGCCAGCTGCAGACACACCCTAAACATATTCAAATAGACAACCACCAGCACAGTTTGTCAGAATGATATACCACCAATACTGATTTAAACAGACTTATACATGGCTTGTTAAAACATGGTAACACCACCCATGGCACTTGTTACGCATTAAAACTGACAACACAACCAACGGTTGGGCAGCACAATACAGTGGTTATTTGATTCTTTTTCAAAATCCCCTTATTGGCCTAGTGCTATGAAATTAACTCTTGCTGTGATATATGTATAAACACATACCTTATCTGTTCTGGCACATCTTTGAAAAGACATCTTCTTCATGTCGTTGCCATGGTTTTCTGGAATGCAACCTGATTTAATAAGTGCAGTGACCAGATCATCCTCAATGGTCCTAAACTGAGAGGTTCCTGGATTTCTCTGAAAAAAAACATTTAAATGCATTTAAATTTAGTAAGACTTGGAGCTCTGAAAGTCCTTGGAACTGAGAGTGAAAAACCAGCTACAGTATGTACCTGCATGCCATAGTATCCCTTTCCAGAGTATGCCAAGAGGAGGACCACTTTCTTTTTGGGATATTTCTTATCATCTTCAGTGGTTTCCACTTCCACTTTTAGTTTTTTTGTATCCTTCACTTTCTCAGCATCAAAGTCTTCATTTTCCTCGTTGGCTCTTTTCAGCAGCTTGGCCGTCTCTTCATCTCTGGATTCTTCACTCATCATGCAAAATAATTTAGGAAGGCCACCTGTTAAGAGGAGGATGATGATGATTATGATGCCCTGCTATACTACCACCTTTGTGTTACATGAACATTGAGTAGTACAGCATGGCATTTAAGCCTATTTGCACACATAAAACAAAAACGACAGGGTATGAACAGACACTTATCTACAGCTTACAGTCATATCATCTTTGTTTCCTTACCGTTTCTCTCTAACGTCAGTTTGTGGTTAACTAAGGCACTCAACAATGGTCGGATTTTAAACATGTCACGCTAAGCCATCATGCAGCTAAAGGATTCAAACATATCAGCTGAACTAACGCTACGGAAGCTAACGCGGTGCGGAGCAGATTATTCTAATATAACTAACATCGGTGGACGAAGTATACAGTCTTCTAACAACAGAAGTCAGCCTTTTGAATGTCTTTACTTAAAAATATTTATAAATAAAGTGCAAACTGTAGCTGTATCTAACGGTACGTTGTAGATGCAACATGCACACATGGACAATGTCAACTTTGAACCCTGGTGGAAATATCGCGAGACTCATTTGTTCTCACTTTTGCTTACGTCATAGCAATACTCTGTAAAACCCTACTTTCTTAAACTGTCTATGGTAAAATCATAGATATAGAACAATATCTATGGTAAAACAAAACTTTCTTTAACTGTTTGTGAAAAAAAACATTTAATTAAAAAAATAGAAAAAAGGGTAGTTAAATGTAGTCTCTGGTGGACAGAATATAATGATCATCTTTAATTGCAGTGTTGTCGCTGAATCATCTGTTTTTAAACCGTATGATTTACATGGGATTTTTTTATATCCAAAATATGGAAAACCTTTTAAATGTTTAAAACGTTTTGCACGTTTTAAGAGTGGATCTATTAGGATGTAATAACAATGGTTTCCCATAGAAATTGGATTGACATAAAAGACGATGTTCACCCATGATGTTCACCACATTCAGCAAATAGCCTACAGTTTACAGACAATTTGGAGAAATATACACATGCAGTAATGTTTTTGCCCAGTTGAGAGCAGCAAAATCACACGAATAGGAAAGTCATCCAGCTGCTTTGGAAAATATGTTTTAAATGCAAATGGCACCCAGTTGTAGCCTGTTTTAGGTTTGGGTGTGCAATCTTATCTGACTCTTATAGGTGGCTAAATCTTATGTTGTTACATTCATTTTTCCTCAGGTTGCATGCAAAGTCAATCAATTAATAGTCAGGGCCAAACATGAATAGGCTTTATAATAATAATCCCTATAATTGTCATATAGTGTAGACTCCAATTTATCATGTTATAAGGTAATACTATACCTTATTAGACTGGTTGTTTGTGTCTAGAAGTTTACAAAAGATTCAGAAATGATTGGTGACCCCATGCCCAGCCTGCAGGCTGAGTACACAGCCTTTTCCCACAGGCAATCTCTCCCGTGAACACTTAGCAATAATGGACATTTGTTAGGTAAACATGCCACTTTGTAAATAGCCCCCTCTCTCTTTGTAGTACTATTATATTCAGCCATGTCAGTGAAGATAATAATTAACACTTTGTGAAAAGACAGACTTGTAACCCAGGACTGGAGACAGACTCTCTTCTTGCACACTTAACTCTTATGAGTACTTAATCCTGCTACGTAGATGGGCAATATAAATGTATAAATACATATTCAACTGTATATTGGTCAAATGCATCCAGTCATAATAACACTCTGTATAGATGTGACATACTTTGTTGGGCATACATACTACTTACCTCCGTATCATTTTTCTGTTTTTGAGTGAATCTACAGAAATCAGAGTCAAATTCCCTGTTTGCAAAAGCAGACTTGGCCAATAAAACTGATTCTGATACTGATTCTGAAAAAGACCTCCCCTCACCTTTGCTCAAATCACCTTATTCCAGACTTCACCTGAGAGACGCTTCACACAATTTCAGCAAGCAAACTTAAACTTTCTTAAAATTGGTTTGTTGTATTAACCAATTACATGATGCACAGCTTAAGTCTTTCTTCACCATGTTAAGACCATATATGTTACTATATTCCTTTTACTCATCATGCTGTGCTATGACTCATGTAACCGAACGCTAAAGTAAAATTATAGTAGCAAAGAGGTACCGCACTTCCAGCAGAGAGATGTTTATATCTTTTTCATGAACACCACAACAACTGGTTGCCATGAGGCTGAACATTTAACCTTCTCATCCTGGGATAGCCTAGAATGCACCCTTGCATTTTTTCAAAGCACCTTATAAGGTGATAAAGTAGTTTTCTGCTGAAACCCTAAATCAAACATAGGCATGTGATGGGAAAAGGGCCCTGGTTGCCACAATCCCATATCACATGGCATGGGCCTAATTTTGTACCAAACACTGAAGTTACTTACTGCACACTGGTGAGCCTAATGGGAAACAGTGATTTTTCAAGACTGGTAATGCAACTTATAAAGTTTTCCTGTATGAAACAGATCATAGTAGGAGTACTTTTGATTAAATTATCATTGCTTAAGCCTGACAGTAGCAAATAGGACCACGGGTTGAATGTTAAGTCATACAATTAAAAAGCTTCAAAGTCTCTACCGGTAGCAAGAATCTTTTTTTATTTATTTTATTTATCTCAAACAATCAACAATGTTGCAAGACAAAACAAAACAAACAAAAAAACACAAACAATCAGAATTTAACATTATATATATATATATATAGTTCGAGAAGGTGCAGGCGGGAGCAGATAGCTTATTTGGTCCTGCCCCTATTTCACACTATCATATTACTACAAAGTAAGTAGGTATGCATAAACAGCATGCAATGTTTCAGGTTTTACAATAACTTCCAACAATACAACAATTAACAACAATACCTTTGCATTTCAATTCCGTTCCTATGTCTCAGTCTACTTTTTTTTAGTATGTTGTTTCACTCAGATGTTTCAAATTAATCCCCAAATATAAGGTTCAAATGACAAACGAGTCCTTATGTAATATGTCAATGGTGACTTTTGCAAACCAGAAAAAATATTTATCTATCCCCTGGAGTCACCTAAACAAAGCCAGCATTGTTTTTAACCTCAGTGTGTTGAGATGCATCTGAAGTCTGATAAGCTCTCTTACTGCAAAGAAAGATTCTTCTGTCTCCAAAGAGTGTGAACTGGCACACAGTGAGCAACTAAACAAGCTGTCCAACAGACCTAAACCTTTCCAGGTTTGGAAAAAAAATCATACTAATGTTCTGCATTGTTATGTCTGTATCTTTTATTTTCACATCCAACATGTTTGTTGATAATGAAGCATTATATTACGTCTTACCGTAGTCACAAAAACAACTAGTAATTGTCCTTTAAGACATATTATTTTAAAGCAAGTAGATGTTTATTGGCAATACCGTGAAAAATCACAATGAAATATGGATATAGTTTATTTGAATTAAAGTACTGCTAGCTGAACAATCTATGGCAAACTCATACACTGCACTGTTTCATTCTTATGTCAAGCAGCTGGGTTTATGAATACTTGCAGATGATTTAAAAAATGTTTTTATCAGGCTATCCCGACTGTCTTTAAAGCTGCACCGGTTCAGTCTTTACTTGCCATTCAGCAGGAGACTGATGTGGCAGCACGCCTTAATCACAGCATCCTAAAATAACTTGTCTTTCACATAGACAGCAACTAGGCTGCAGAAGACATAAACCATCTCACACAGGAGCTATCTTATCGTCTGTAGGGATTTTGATTTTAACTGCTTTAAAGTATATTTTGTTACCTATAGGCTGCAAGGTCAGCTTTGTAGCATAGTAGGATAAAATATTTGTAACTACTTTCAATGTAGCCTATATTCTATTTTCTTGAAACCATATATGTCCCAGTGCAAAAAATGTTACACGTGTCAAGGCCCAATGTAACTATGGTATCATTTCAAAGACAATTTTTTTGGATAACTTTAACAGATAAATAAATAATGAATAAAGACTGACTGTTTTATCACTGGTACTGTTGCTCTGTCAGTCTGACGGAGAATGGGATTCCAATAACCCTGAAAAATAATAAAACTGATATCTACAGCATTATGAGGGTTTGTGCTTGAAGCATTTCTTGGGGGATTTATAAATGTACTGTAAGTATTTAACATACATTTAAGCTTGTATCCTCATTCGCCCTACCACTCTCACTCAAAATAGAACGGAAGATTGACAGTACATGTTGAATAAAATAGTGGGTTAGTTCCTATCTGAACATGAGATACATTTGTGAAAATCTATTTTGTTTTGACTATTGAATCTACATTCTTCAACAGTACATAGAAGAGATCTAAAATTAAGACCTAATTATTTAACGGGGGGTATAATATTGCAATCTTATGATCATATAATATAACTATATGTATGTACAGTATACTGTATATGTGTATCACATTTATTTTTGTATTTCATTGATGAGAGCAGAGCAGACATACTTTGATG
This sequence comes from Etheostoma perlongum, assembly GCA_026937815.1. Lineage (NCBI taxonomy): Eukaryota > Metazoa > Chordata > Actinopteri > Perciformes > Percidae > Etheostoma > Etheostoma perlongum. The sequence goes on along the minus strand of CM049386.1, from coordinate 15,551,455 downwards.
ATGGAGGAAACATAATTTCTGTTATTACACTGTTAATTTCCCAACAAAAATTGAAATTAATTAAATTAAATTAATATCAGTAGAGAAGCCTATCATCATCACCATCACCATCATCATCATCATCATCATTTCTTAATCTCAATCACTTTCAGAGACAGCATCGAACAAAATAGTATATGGCTTGGCTGGTATTAGGAAATTGTGTCGAAAATATAAAAATACAAATGTAACGTGGACTGTCTTGTTCAATGTGGCACCCATAGACTGTATAGTATTATTATTATTTTTGATAACAGTCTATGGTGGCACCACACACAACAGAGCACCGTCGTCTGAAGAGCGGTGGAGAGCAGAGCCATAGAGAGAGAGTGTCTTTCTGGAAAGCATAGACAGTAAAAGGTGGAGAGAGAGGAGAGAAAGAAAGAGAGAGAGAAGGATTTCCGGTGTCTCCAACCAATGAGCTGATTCCACATGCGGACTGAGCACCGCATTCGACGTACGCGAGAGCTGCAGCTGACAAACGCGATTGGTGCTCGGACTTGTGATTCCGCAAGACAGGCAGAAGGGTGAAGGGAGCCAAATTACAACATAGCCACATGTCTGAGCCATCTATTTGGACAGAATTATTCTGGAATTTGCTGCTTTGAAAGAAGAGGACAAATTAAAACATCAAATTAAGACTGCGATAGTGATATGAATTATTGGTTCAAGGTCTCACATGAAACCTAGCCAGCGGAGTACAGCCGGTGAATTCAAGCGGAGATCAACGGTTAACGTTAGCTAGCTTTAGCCTGTAGCTATCCGTTAGCTCAGAACCCGATATTTCGTCCACTCTCGCCAGGCACCTGCAAGCCACGCCGTCCCGTGGTATAGCTAATTAACCTAATCGGTAACGGTCACCATCGTAGGGTCCCGCTCTAATATTTATATAGGTATATAAGTATTTTGTTTTAAGTTTCACGGACACACCAAAGGAGGAGAAAAACCCCTAACAGGTTGAGGCTGGGACCAGCAAGGCGAAACAAGCGGTGTCCTCAAGTGGCCGTTCACCATGGACAACGCACACACCAAGACGGTTGAAGAAGTTTACAGCTTTTTTAACGTGAATGAAAGCACAGGTCTGAGTTTGGAGCAAGTGAAAAAACAACGGGAGCGATATGGACCAAACGGTAAGAAGTCTGTTAACACCAGTTTGTTCAAGTAACCAGTAACTACACGGTGCCGGTGTCATGTAGCTAACGCTACGGCCCACGGCTCGCGATGATTTGTAACCGGACAAAAATGAAGGTTGTTGACGTCACCATCTGTTGAAATACTGGCACGCATAAGTTCTGTGACTCACTTTCTAAACAACACTCCACCGTCCATTATACTATAGATCTGCATACTGACATTTAAATAACTGCTTGTTTATCTCTCTTTTGTCGGCGGCCTGAACGGGATGATCTGCAGAATTGCCAGCTGAGGAGGGTGAGTGGACCAACTTGTATAAATGCAAGAAGTCTCCTGTGTATATATGTTTAACATTTCTCATTCATAATTTGTCAGGGAAAGGAAAATATTGATGTTTTTTTTTAAACTTAACTCTTTTCTAGGTAAATCTCTTTATGAACTTGTGATTGAACAGTTTGAAGATTTGCTCGTGAGGATCCTTTTACTTGCTGCCTGCATATCCTTTGTAAGTATAACACACGTTTTGTTAACCGTACAGGTGGTTTGTGCAGTGTTAATTCAAAAAATATTGACCTGATAGAAGTGTCTTTAGTAAAACAATACAATAGCCCCTATATGTCTTCTTTAATACTTTATCAAGATTAGTTGCAATAAAAGTTTGAGCAGGTTGTGTCACCTGATGAAGGGGTGGTGCGTTCAACACTCAACTCAAGAAAAAGGTTTGGGTATTTTGGTGCTGGAGTATTGAGAGGGTAATTTACATTGATCTCTTAATACAAGACTTAATTTCCTCAAGACAGAATATTCAATGTTTGGAGAAAAATTAAATACTAATGCATGGTATTGTGCCATTTAAATATTGTCTGTGTTCATCTCCGCCACCATCTTTCTTTCCACACTTTTAATAATGAGTTCAGTGTTTGCCTGTGTGTTTTTCTCAGCACAGCTCTGTCGTTCTACAAAGTGTTTTATAGACCTTTTCATATTGATTCAGTGGAGATCATAGTTTAGTAAGAATGCTGTTCAAAGTAGAGAAGAAAGACGCCCAGAATCTGTCTGGTGACACAACCCAGACAACCTTTTTTCCCCACAGTGTAGTCTTACTGTATTATCTCAGCTATGCTTTTGCTCTTGAAGAAAATTAAGTCATTGCAGTCTCTTTGAACCTGTTGTTTGAAAGAGATTTAGCGCATCAAAAGTCAAGTCTGTGGTTAATAAGGAGCGCTGACATGTTGTTAATCTGGGAACAGATAGCTTGTCACTTGATTATGTGGCATGTTGTTGGAATGAGCAGCGTGCTTTGCTTTTAAATGCGACAGATACATGAGGAGTTAAAATGTCTTTCTGATGATTGAATTTACTGGTGTTAACTTGCCACAACACTTTAGCTGTGACTGAAATATGACAAGACTCAACTTTACTTTGATGTTCAGTTTTAATGTCAGTCAATACAACATGACAGGTACAGAAATAAACAGGCATAACTTGGGATATTTGTGTTGTTGTCACAAGTGAGTGGCAATGCCCAGTATAGTTTGTCTAACACAGTGTTAACTATCATGTGGTCCTTCTACTAGGATTGGCTCTCAGCCTACTGGCTGAGAATATCAGTCAGCAAGGCATGGCGATGACAGCCAGCTATGGTTACAAAGCTTATACTGTAAATCACCAGCTGTAGTACGCAGCTCGCTCAGAATCACACAAGCACATGCAGACACCTTTTCGTTTATTTCAGCATGAAGATACTGAGACTACAGACTACAAAGTTATATACAAACATTTGTTAAACTTAAGGAAACTTAAACTTTAGGAACTAAGTTGTGCTCCATTTTGTTTTATTGACACTTAGAATTGAAGTTGACATTTGATTGGCCATGCTCAATAGGCTGGAGTGTGAAATAGGGGGGCATGTTTGACACACTTCACTCCTGGCACAGATTCTAAAAGAGTAGAAAGTGGTTACTACACTTTTTTTCCCCTTGCTGTCTTACCACACTTGGCCCAGTTTCTGTAATACTGGCAGAAGCTGACTTGGTATTTATTATGAATTATTAAGTTAGTGTTAGATACATAAAACCATTCTGCCAAAATTAAAGTCAAAGTGAAGTTCTGGTACAACTCCAACTACTTTCGAAGGTGCATGAAAAAGACTGGAAGGAAATCCCAAAATGATGTTTGTAACAAGGTCTCATGGCAAACATAGATTAGAAAATACTTGCACACTGGAATCAAGGACATGCTACTGTTGTTATCCAGCTAGCTGGATTCTGGTTGTTCTATGAGGGTACAGCTAATTTTATCCCATCAGGACTTCAGTGGTGTCATTATCTCACACTTTAACATTAATTGTTTATTTGTAGTGTATTTAATTAATGTGAATTCATTTTTCTCTGTTTTGTGTGTAGGTGCTGGCCTGGTTTGAAGAGGGAGAGGAAACCATTACAGCCTTTGTGGAGCCTTTTGTTATCCTGCTTATTCTCATAGCAAATGCTATTGTAGGAGTCTGGCAGGTAAACATATTACATTTACAAATCTACTTAAGTATGGGTTTTTAAAAAGTTGTCTTCTTCAACCAAAGGGTTAGGGTTGTCCATGTATTGTTATGAATACTCATAAATAATTGCTTTGAAAGTGGTGAAAACAGCTTCTTTTTGCCAATTTAAAATGGTCACATAACAGTGGAGAGTAAAACGTGCGTTACACTCACCGCAGGCGGCCTGTCGCGTGTGTACCACCATGAGAGAACTGTTTATACTCGTGCGTAGTGGTCGTGACACTTGCTGACAAGTGAATAGAAGTCTTACCAAAGGAGGAAACTGATCCAAAAAAAAAATAAGTAATTGAAAAGCTTATAATTACATTTTTTTGACATGCAGTGATGTTTCTATTGCTTCTAACATCTTTTTCTGAGCATCAGAGAGCATCGCAGACATTTAGATTTCATTGTGTTGAGGCACTGAAATTTGCGTTGCTATTCAGTCCGGTATATACCTGGCACTGGTATTAGCTCTGGATTTTAACATGCGCCGTTAACGTGACCAGAAAATTGCATTACCTCTATGTTTTCATGTGTGTTTGTGTAAAGAGGTCGCATAACAGCTGAAATATTGTGGTGCTTTTCATATTAAAAAAAATAAAATATATATAATATAGATAGAAAAGTTCGTTGTCATTGACTCAATCTGGTTGCCAAGGGCAACCAGGCAGCTGTTACTGTGCAGCCCTATTCAAGAGTGAAACAAGCCAGCAAATGTAAAGTGGAATTTTCTTTGCCTCTGTTTATATATGCCTGCAGAATATTGGCTTTCTCTCAGGATTATCCTATCCGTTACTCTGAGAAGCAGTATTGATTTGTCAACATACAGCTTAATTATAGGCAGGAAGCAAAGGCAGCAACAGTCATAGATGGAGGCACTCATCTGGACCCACAGAAAAACTAATACTATGTTACCTTTTTGATCAAATTCAGAATTGCCCAGAATACAGCATATTACCCTGGAGTCAGTTATGATAGATATGTACTCTGACGTCTTGTACTTGCTTGTGAATAATAGTGTTAGATTAATACACCCCCAAAATGGTTCAGGGCAGATATAATTGACATGATTAACAATAAGGCATTAAGTAATTTTTCTACACACACATTCGCTAACCTACTTTAAGAAAGTCCTTGCATGTCCCAAACAAATGTATACATATCTGGGGTACAAGTAGGGGAACCCCTGACATATTATCTGTGGACTACATAATTTGTTTACACTGATTGATTTCATTCACGAGCACACATCGACAACAAGCACAAATCAACAGAGAGCCCTGTAATACAACATCATCTATCTTAATAACCACCATGCTAACTTGGCCTGCACGGTATTAAAGAATAAGTTCAATGTGTGATAACCTAGATCAATATTGGGATGACAGTATAACTTGTGATAAATAAATACATTTTGAAGTGTGCATGTTAGCTATACATTTCCTATGTCAGCCTGGTTGTCTTTAATTTCTAAACCGGCTTATAATTGATCATTTTAAATATAACCAAGCTAAATGATGTTTGTAGAGAAGCTACAGTAATGTTTACAACTGCAATACTATGTAAACTAATTGTCTCACTGGAAAAAATATTAAATAAATAAAATAATATCCTGACAAAATACTTGGTAAAGTTTGAAAAATGTTTTCAAGAGATTTATTTGTTGCAGATATCTGTCAGTATCAGTAATTTATCCGGTCTAATGACGTCATTGACATCATCTGACAGTGCATAATAATTAGCCATGGGGATTTACTGCTGAAAGAGAAGATGGGTTGGTCTGTCTCAGCAGTTAAGTTAATAAGAATTAGCTAATTTTAAGATACTTGGCAAACAAATATAAACAATTACTTTATACATACAGCTTTTGTTTAGAGTGTCACAATCCGCAATAGCACTAGTTGTCTTCATGATGCTCCCAGCTAAGCTTCCAAATGAAAACCTCTCCTTTTGAGGTCAGTGTGGAATATCAGTGGCTGTAGGTCTTGAGTAAGGCTGTTTTTCTTACTCTTGTCATAGATCAAAAGTGTATTTTTGCTGGTGTAAGTGTCCTTGGATAAATGTCTAATGAAGTCAATTGAAGAACGATCTCTGTGATTGTAAATAACACCACAATAGGTAAAAGATACCTGGCATGTTGGGTAAGTCTATGCTGGATTGGTTTCTAAATGAAACGCTCATTGAAGGTTTTGCTGAGTTTTGTGTACATGAGGAGTTGTTACACTAAGTGACTGGTTGTTTGACTTTGTTTATGTTAACAAAGTATCTGTGATTCATGTAGAGCTGGGGAAGCTCTATCTGCTGTTTTTGTTATTGGTATACCCGTACCGGTTTAGAACTGAGGGTAGTAATTTTCTGAATTGAAAGCGGTTGAGGTTTTGTATGCTTTTTGTAGCTTCCTTTAACCTTGTAAACGCTCACCTTTACTGGCAGCCATTTTAATGACGGTGTCCCTGGTTCTATTTCCTACGAAATACCTTAATATCCTGGGGTTGTGTGCCCTGTCTTGCCATGTCTCGTTGAGTGCTGCCTGCCTACCAGCCAGGCGGGGAGCTGCAACTAAAACTGTCCAGTCTAAGAGCAATCTGTCAGGCACGTTAAAGTCAGCACTAACAGAAAAGTGCAAGTGAAGGGAGGAACTGAGCAAACCATGAGATAACATTTGGACAAACTGACTAAGAATGTCATAGTCTTACTGTCAGTTTCACATATTTTTGTATAGAACATCCCCATTGTTAGGGTAACTCTACTCCACTGTCTAGACTAGTGACTAGTGTCATGTGCACCTGGTTTATTTTGTTGTTGCTTTGCTTGTGTAAAGATTAGACACTTCAGTCCATTTTGAATAATGGTGCTCTTCAATTCCCAGGGACCACTCTGTTTGTGTGAAATTAACTTGTTTTTAACTTTTTTTTTTTTTCTCTCCCACTGTTCAGGAACGAAATGCCGAAAATGCCATTGAAGCACTTAAGGAGTATGAGCCGGAGATAGGGAAGGTGTACCGCCAGGACAGGAAAAGTGTCCAGAGAATCAAGGCCAGGGACATTATCCCTGGGGACATCGTGGAGGTCGCAGGTAAGGGTTAATATTATTAAATTTGTTGGCTCTGCACGATCGTGCACCTCTAAATTCTTCAGACTAGGTGCCCACTGCATGTGCAGGCTTTTTATTATTTAAATATATTCCATTAGTTTCATCTGATAAGTCCCTGACGAGAAGATCGTCTGCTTGGTACTGGTGCTTTTTATCTGAAAGATAGAGGTGATGAATTGATGCCTATAATTTAACACCGATGCTTTTGGTGACTGTAAGCAGTGAACAGACAAGGTCCTCACTTCTGTTAACATCAACAGTGTTATTACGTACACTTTACACAGTTTTACACACACACACAGCTGATCCCTCATCCTGTTTATTCCCCTTGACTATTTCAGAATAATGGTAGTACCGAGTAAGTAAAGCAGTTATGTAATACAAGAGCAGAGGCCCAATCTGTTCCCAACATGTTATTATATTGACCTTAACTTGAATAAGGCCACATGTGTTGATGGCTTTTGCGTCACTGCTCCTCATTTCTCTTTTCTGTGTTTTCTTACTGAGCAGTCATTCCCAGTGGGCCTCTTTCTGTCTTTTATCTTTGGTTTTCTTTTATTCTGTCTATGTTTTTGTTAATTATGTACGTAGCTTCCCATAAACTCTCTTTTTTTGTCCTAAAGCAAAGGTTAGCAGAGTAGAGTTTATTATGTTGTCAGAAGCTAAAAGAGTTAGGGTAAGGCTTGTGGATTCACTCATTTTTGTTCCAATGTTTTTCTGAGTCAACACTATGTTACATTCTGTGGCACAAATGTACTTAAACTATTTCAGTTGTTAAGTGAGCTAAAATGAATGTTAATTCTTATACTGACTTGGCTTTAAAAAGTGCAGGACTGACTTGTGAATCTCGGATAAAGTTATCTTGTATCTTCTACAGTTTTTTTTTTATTTTTTTTTATTTAGGAAGACTTGAAGCATCAGTTGGGTCAAAACTAGGCTTGCTGCGCTAGTCGGTAGCGGTGTTACATAGTGGTCGGGCATATATTGATTACACTTCTTGCCCACCCCCCGACTGTTGTTTTGCTACTTTTTATAGATAGAAATCCCATTTTGTAATTTTTTTGTATCAGTAGCACGGTGAAACTGTTTGCAGCATGAGCAGTGCAGCAAAAGCTTGACCTGAGTATCGGAGAGGCCAGACACAATCATGTTGCATTTGAGGTGTAATCGGTAACACAGGTGTTTATTAACCGATGGGAAAATGTTCTTAGAGTGTGTCCTAGTCAAAACCATAATCTGTGTTTTATATACTGTAACTGCCTAGCATGGTGTCATGGCTTATAGTGGCTGTAGCTTTTTACTGCAGCACAACAAAGTTTTGCCTGCCTACAACAAATGACACTGAATGACTAAAAAAAAGCCACTCTAAATGGCCACTGTACAACAATGGTATAGCAAAATGTATTGACTATAGAGTTGTCTTATTCAGGAATAATGTTATGCAATGAAAGAGGCCTGCCTACCATGCCAAAGTGTTTATTGCAAAATGGTATAACGTTGCAGCATTTTTGACGAGTCAAATGCCTTAGAATCAACTAATGTGAGCGCACTCATCTTAAGTGAAAACAACTTATGCATGGGGAAAATAAGGAATCTTTAAATTTTTATTTAAAGACCTTCACATAGAACACTATGCTATTTAACAGTACATTTTTGGCAGCCTTAATCTGCTCAAAAAAGTGTTATTTCAACTTAATATGGTTTCTTGTGTTGCTGCCCCATATTCAGAATCTTATAGATCATTCAGCCTGCCAACTTTAATGTTTATGTGGGACAGTTGCTGAATCAAACGAGCTGATCTGTATGCTGTATTTACGGCCACATGATTTACTGTCTGTGGCAGCAAGCTGTTCACATAAATATGGTCTTAAATCCAATACATGGGCCACTGACTTCACGTAAGTAATGAGGATTGAGTTGGTTAATGTGTTTGACTTGCACACTATCTGCAGAACCTACCATAGTTTACTTAGCCAAAGCTCTTTTGTATGTATTTATTGTTAGCTGCAGGGAAACCACCTGGTCGACCAGCGAGTTGCAGTGTGATGGTTGGTGATGCCAGTGGTTAGTGGAACTTTGTGTGCTGATTGTCTGAATTACTAAAGTTATCTGTCTTGCTCTTTATTGATAATGTGCTTATTTTTTTAATTTTATATTTTTTAGTAACCCTGCAATATGAATCGTGTATCATTGAGCACAGTTTTTCTTGTCTTTTTGGGCACAGCATCACATGACACAGCGGTCCATTTATGCATCAGTGTCATAGTTCTGAGCTGCCAGCTTAATGGGAAAGGATCTAGCTAGCAGTCACCTAGCGCAGTAACGTCTCAGAAAATGTTTTAGAGTAGATGATGTCATATTGACTTTAAATTGTTCTATAGTTCAGCTATTTCTAACCCAATTGACATTAGTTGTGTATTACAACAAGCTAAGATTGCTTCTGATTAAGATTGTGTGGTAAGTGAGCACAGAAGGTCTTTCTTATTGTAAGGCACTATTAGTCTAAAATGTCTGTCAAAGTAAGGTTTCCTGTGGCTTCTTATAGTCGAAGTAGGGCTACCTCTCCTGAATTAAGGGTTGTTAAAAAATAAAATAAAATAAGTCGGCAAACTAATTTGCTATCATGTTGGGTCTTTAGACCGTGGTTTAAACACAGACAAGAATGGGCCGAAGGAACCTTTAGTTCCTTTTTTAAAGCATGCTTAACATTAACATGAACTGGCGTTAATAAGTCAACCTTTCCTCTGCCTGTTAAGAACGGGTCAACTTCTTTACCTCCTGTTTGGCTGCTTGCTTTCCTTAGTACATTGTACCCCAAAATAACTTACAGAAGGCCCTCAAAGCACTTAATATGCAACTCAACTGGTACGACACCGGTAGCTAGAACTTTTAGTGCTGCGCGGTATACCGGTGCATTGCCGCAGAGAGCGCTAGGCCGTAGTAAACTATAAGTGAATTGAGAACGGAACCCCTGTTAACTTCGTACTCTTTTCACTCACGGTTTTAACTTCATAACACAACAATTAATAACCCACAACTAACTCCTTAACAGGGCAAAACACCATGGCACACATCAATTTGTTACATACCGGTAAACAACTAAATTTTAATAATTTACAAATTTACACCAAGCGACGTGCAGTTGCTACTGCACATTCAAGAACAGAGAAGGGATGATGAAGAGAGACCAGAGATACAGCAGGAAAATGTGTGCTTAAGAGAGCAGCCGTCATGTTTTTTAGTATTTATTTATTTTTTTATTTTTTTAAATCTGACATAATGTAGCCACTGTTGTTGCCAGTCCTGCTAACGTTACTCGGTCGTACTAAAGTTAAGAATAGTATGGTTGTTGGTATGTGTATTTATTTATTTAATTTAAATGGGGGGAATTGAAAATGGTACGTATTGTGATTTAATTATTTTTGCGACGTTTTTTAAAATTTATTTTCTTTAGAATTTCTTCTTAGAAAACAATTGAAGTTCCTTGCAAAAGCCGAAGAAATGTTTTAGATCACCTCATTTTACAGGGAGGGCTTTAAGTTTTCTTAGTTATCTGCCTGCAGTTTCTAGCTTGGGTTTCCCATATCATAATGACTTGCTGTCCCTCAGTTGAGCCATTGGTATACTGTTTGGTCTCTGGAGTATAAAAACCCAAAGTGTGTCTACTTGATTTTATTACTGCCAGCACTGCTGAGGAAACGGCACCATTTCTGCTTCGTTGCTCTCTTTTGAGTTGCTGGAGTTGCTGGCTTTTGTATTTTTGTATTATTGTCTCTTGGATATTATTGTCTTTACACTTGTTAAAGCACTTTGTAACTTGTTTTTGAAAAGTGCTCTACAAATAAAGATTATTATTATTATTTTGTTTTACTTTGCAATTCCTTATTGGAAAAGGGGTTCTGAGTCTGTTGCCAAAGTGATTGCCATGACCCTTGTAGCAAAAGCCTCCTGTGCATATGTAATAAACGAGTGCCCTTTTCTTCCAATTTCCTTCTCTTCCCTGATTAATTCAGGTTCTGGTTGTACGTAGCTCAGATGTGGATTGTGTGCGAAATTGATCACGTTTGTTCTCCTGGCTTGTGGTTTTATCTTAACCACAGTCAGTCATAAATGTTATTATTGGCGCACACAGACACTATATGGAATGCAGGGTGTCATGTGTGTTTGTGTGTTAGGGTTTGATCTAATTTTTTCCATTCATAAGAGGAGTGGAGGAGTCCCTTGAAGATGGAGGACCTTATGAGCAGTCCCAGAAGGCTGCAGACTACGTGCTAGCACATCAGGGGGCCCCAGTCACTGCGAGAGAAAATATACAACTCCCTTAAGGTCTTAAAAGTTGTCTCTCCCCTTCCGATGGACCCCATGGGACCTTATTTAAAAAAAAAAAAAATGTAAAAAAATACATGTATGAAACTGAGCCATGGAAAAAAAAAAAAAAATTCTTTCTTAACAGTCCTATATTTCAACAATATTATGACAAACCATCTTCTTGACTTGCAAAATTATCTTTCATATTGACAAACATGTAATACATGGTTTGATTTAAACAGGACTCAAATAATTCTTGTCCCTCGCCATTCTCTACCATAGAATTCTTTTCCTAAATAAGGTCCCATGGTGGTCCACCAGAAGGGGAGAGACTTCGCCTCTCTATCACTCCAATCCAAAAGACTTGGTTATATTGGTATTGTTGTCTTCTGCAACACTTTCTTAGATTTATCGCAAGGCTTATACTATCAGTCACATAGAGTTGGGGTTTTGACCATAGTAAGCTAATGTAAGGGAAGAATGGTGAGGATACAGACCCTGGATAATGTATGAAAATGATTCTACAAGCTCATGGGGTGTTATCACTTTAAGTGTATGCAGAATGACATTTGTCCCTCACTCCAGGGAGCAGATAAAATACTTTGTTCACATGGGAGAAAGAAAGGTCCCTATCCCTGAGGCTGTCCCCTCTTTCCCAGGAAAATGAGAGCAAAACGGAGCATGTGATGTAAGATTAAATGAAAGATATTGTCTTTTAAGTTGAGACAGCTGCAAGTTTTGGAGCACTGCAGCAAATTTCTGTAGATACCTGAAAAATAACTGTATTCATTGTGTGTAAAATGACTTGTAGCTTGTAATTGAAAAATGAAGGCATTGAGATTATGCTATTCATCTATTGACCAGGGCAAAATTGCTCATTGAAATTTTATAGGTTCAATATTTTCAGGAGAAATTAGTTTGTCATGGAGACAATATATTTGTGGAATTTTTAAGAATACCAACAAAACCTGTTTTTTGAGAAGTATTTAATTTATAGGCCTAAATCATCACCTTAATGTGGATGTCCAATCAGTGATGATGGTAAATGTAGTCAATTGAAGCAATTCATTCCTCAGTGCGGGCTATATTGACCAAGAAAGCGAAGTTCTCTTGCTTGCAGAGCAGAGATGGGTCAGACTCGACTCGTACTTACGTCGCACACACAGTGACTTCAGACTTGACTTGAGACTCGTCCTCAAAAGACTTCAGTCTTGACGCAGACTTGAGATGCAGGACTTGTGAACCATCTTAATTTTTAGGAAATGTCTGTTGAGCTGAATGGTATTCCCCTACCTACGTAACATGTAGTAGGTAACGTATCTGCTGCGTGCCGCCACACATGAGAGGACAACCAACAGCTGGTGTGCCATTCTTCATAAGCTTTGACTTTAAAAACGTCATACAACAAAAAATAAAATAGGTTAGTTTTTAATTTTAGAAATATTCTCCTGATAACCTGAGTACCTCAATATTTGGTATATACTCTATGTCCATGTTACAAGGCAAAGTACAGTTATTAACTTGAAAGTAAAGCATTACTGCTGTTTTTGTTATTTTGCAATAGCCTGTTTACACTGATTATATACCAAACAACTAAGGCTGGATTTGAATATTTGTTCAATTCTGTGTATGTTCGATTTTCAATTTTGGGATCTGGAAAGAAATGCAGGTCTTTCTGTTTATTTTGAATGTCTTTGGCAAAAAGTTAAGTCTGAATCTACTATAGGAGAAAAGCAACCCGATGTCAACAACAGATTTTGTAGCTGCAAAATGTACGAAATGAGGAATTTATTGCTTTAATCGACTGCATTTATTAGAATGGGCATAATATTCATTGCTTACTTAGTTATTGAGTACAATTTCCTTACTTCAGTCTCTGTATGAGTTGCTTAAATCTGCCCTATACTCATGAGAGTAGTGAGAATGAATGAACAGTTTATACCAAAGACCTCACACACTATTTGTAACTTGTATGACATGGAGAGGGTTCTCCTTGCTTAAAACAGAAGTATTCATCCACCTCCCACAAATCCAGCAGCACATGTTTTCAACTGATCAAAATAGTTTTCCCATTTTTGGACGTGTTTTTTGCAGGACTCATCTAATCCCCCTTCCCATTCTCTCCGCTCCTCCTTGCCCCCTCTCTTCCTCTCTACTCAGAAGTGCACTGCAGTGGCCCAAGGGCCGGTTTACATGTCTGTCACCACTCTCCACTGTCCACAGAGGGATCTCTTAAGATCCTCTGGGCCATTGCTTTTATATTGCTTTTACCTTTCAAGCTGTATGATGTCTAACTGTAAGCTGAAAGTCCTACTTCATTTTGGTGACGGTGACATTTTCCTTTGTGCTTTGGAATTTCATTAAAATGTCAGCCATTCATTTTTGTCTCATAGTCTTACTGTAATATAGTATTTTACAGAAACCTAATAGCTCCAAGAATTTCATTTACTTTACAGACTCCTTTTAAAAAAAAAAAAAAATTATATATATATATATATTTATATATTTATTTATTTATTTTTGCAGGTCATTTTTTTTTTCTTATTCTTCATCATAGATTTGATATCTGTCAAGAGATAGTATATTGCTAGTTTGTTGTTCCAGTCCCATTCCATATTAGTGCTTTGTAATGGGAAACTCAGAAAAATATCACTTAAAAGGAGATTTGCAATCGAATGCCCAACATGGTCTCATTTTTAAATACTCTTTTCTTTAATTAGTTCACAAAGCTGAAAGATTAATTATCATTATGTATCTGTCCTGATCCAACCCAAACTGCCTGGGAAATCCTACAGAGGAGTAAAACAGTTTGATACCCTTTTTAAGCAAAGCTAATAAACATCACTGGCTTTGATGGTACGTAACTGCTTCCTGCAGATGAAACGCTTGTTTGGAATTTGGTGTGTATTTACATTTTACATTTGTTTTACTGGGGATTGCTAAAACCATGTTAGTGGAAAGAATGAGGAGGAATCTATTTGCGTCCAGTGCAGGAGAGGAGTGGACCTTTAATACGTTTTTAATGCGTGACGATCCCTTAGCCTCTCTACAACAAATAACTGGAGTTTGATTATTTTATCAGTCACAAGGAGCATGAGTTGGGATAAGTTGTTGTTTTTTTCCAAGACTTAGTGTCTGTGTGCGGTGATGTTTTGTTTGTTTGTTAATTATGCTCATCTTAATGTATTATTTCTTCATAATAACATGCTCTAATATATGTCTTTGTACGTGTAGGACATTTACATGGTTGGATACAGTATTTGATCAAATCCAAACACCACCTACAGTATCTGCTTTTATTGCTTGTATTGTACAAAGGACCCATCCACCAGTAGTCATGCCATTTACAGATGTTTTTATATTGTAATGAGGTACTTAAGTATGTCCTGTGCTTTGTTGTTTCTGTCCACAGTTGGTGATAAAGTGCCAGCAGACATTAGGCTGTCGTCTATCGTGTCAACAACACTGAGGGTAGACCAATCAATTCTTACAGGTAAAACCATTTTTAAATTGTTCATCCCATTTTTGTATGTGATCTTCTATCTGTTCATGTTTGTGTCTCTGTGGCCTGACCTTTACTTATTATTATTATGATTATTATTATTATACATTTTATATGCTTTTGTTTGACATGGCTGCTCAGTCAAAACAAAAAGAAGTGTGTGACGTGGATGAGAGGAAAAGTAAATGGATGAATAATTGGACAGCGGTGTATGTGGAAAAGATTATAAGTGGAGATGGATAAGGAAGGATGGATGATGCAGGTTTATTTGAATCAAGTTCTTAAGTCGCTGTCTTCCTCTGCTGCCTTAATTGGAAGCAAATTCCATGGGATATTTTAGTGTTTCAGCTATTTTTCCCCTCTCTTCCCTTCCCCATTCATGGCTATACTGCTTTTCAAATGCTCCCTGTCTAACTCAGAACAGCGCAGACCTTGCATGGTTGATTACATGCTCAGACATACACAGTGCAAGCACACATCAAATATGGGTTTTGAAAGAAAGTACAGGATAATTGTCAGGCGTGTATACTATCACATGGGATAGTAACTACATTTACATACTGTGAATCCTTTTTTTAATTGAGAATCATTTTTTAATCAAATCGATTTTGAATCAGATCTTGAGCCTAAAAATCGATATTGAATCGTGATGTTTTCTGAATCGTGCACCCCCGCTGCCCAGTCAGCTGCAAAGCCTTTTTCAAACATTTTCCCAAATTGTCAACCATGCATCAAAACATTTCTCTCCTGTGTTGAAACTTTCTCACTGCTTCTCTTTTCCATATCCTTTTTTTCCTCTTCCTGCAGGAGAGTCTGTATCTGTGATCAAACACACTGACCCTGTACCAGACCCGCGTGCTGTCAACCAGGACAAGAAGAACATGCTCTTTTCTGTGAGTGACTCACAAGACCGTTTTAGTCTGAGTAATATTTTACACTTTGTTAGTGTTTGACTACACCTATTAAGGCAACAGTATTCTGCTGGCATCCTACTACTTATCCTCCTGGTTTTTAATGCTACCATTCCTCTTCACATCCAGTTCTTTGAGAGTGATGGCACTTTTGGAAATTCCATTTATATTTTTGCTTTGCCCATCTTATACATGCAAGAGAACTTACAATAACAGTGCATGACTAAACAGCTGAAGTGCCCATTCATCTACAATTCCATTCCATTTATTTACAAAAGAAATGGTCACATTTGCTTCCATGGCAGCTACCACTGTTTCTAAAGTCTGTTTAGGAGCCCAATGTATCGACTCGCTGCAAGTTTACACAGGCTGCATGTTGAACCTCCTCTCTGTGACACATATCTCAGAATAGTTGTTCAACTAGTTTACCCCTATGCCCAGAAGCAGAATTAAAGGGTGGATCCATTATTTTTCATTTATTTTTTTATAGTTTAGATTTTTGTGTGAATGTAATGCTGGGGATGCCATATTCATTCGGATTTGAAAGACAGACGAACCGATCGAAGCAGCAGTAGACCAGCAACTCCTGTTTTTCTATGGGGCAAAGTTACAGTTTTTGTCAAAGAAGTCAGGTGATTTTAAAGTGGGGGATAAGTACTGTTGTAGACAGGGATAAGGTAGCAGAATTGAGTATTTCCACCCACTATGGATAAGTACCTCATACAAACCCACTTCAAAAACATAATACTCAGTTATTCCCAAATTTAGCACACTAATGTTGACTCAGCTAGTGCTAACATTCACATTATTCATAACCTTATTGATTAGGCTACTGGGGTAACCTACGTCACGGCTGACTCTGCATTTCTATTTGAAAAATCCGGAAAGGATGCAGATAGTCAACTTTTAATTTGTAATATGTTTTGCTTTTTGCCTCCAAGGGAACCAACATTGCAGCTGGCAAGGCTATTGGTGTGGTGGTGGCCACCGGCGGCGCCACAGAAATTGGCAAAATCCGAGATGAGATGGCAGCAACGGAGCAGGAGCGCACACCACTGCAGCAGAAGCTGGATGAGTTTGGACAGCAACTATCCAAAGTAATTTGTGAAGTTACATTATTCTGTAAAATAAAGCAAACCTCAGCTATTTCTGTTTGATCAAAATGTGTAATGTTGATTTCAGTTAATTGCTGATCTTTGTTGATTGTATGATCTTTAAATGTAAACTAATGTTGTATGATTCAAGGTTATTACACTGATCTGCATTGCTGTGTGGATCATCAATATTGGACATTTCAATGATCCTGTTCACGGAGGCTCCTGGATCCGAGGTGCTGTCTACTACTTCAAAATTGCTGTGGCTCTGGCAGTTGCTGCTATCCCTGAGGGTAAGCTGTGGAGCCACACATGCAGCTTTGGTCTTGATATGATTGTTGCTCTGAGAGGTTCCAATGCTGTGCCATTACTCTGCAGGAATAATTCTTTGTTCAAGTTGATACTTGAGTAAATAAATTGTAACTGCTTATCTCCTCTACCATAGGTCCTAATTGTCTTTTCATCTGTGGCTCTGTTGCTATTTTTCCTCCAGGTCTGCCTGCTGTCATCACTACTTGCCTGGCTTTAGGAACACGGCGCATGGCCAAGAAGAATGCCATTGTCCGCAGTTTGCCGTCTGTGGAGACCCTTGGCTGTACATCTGTGATCTGCTCTGACAAGACCGGCACGCTGACCACCAATCAGATGTCTGTGTGCAGGGTAAGAGAAGAGTTAACCGTTGCAGGGACAGAGAAACACATATTAGCAAAAGCTAACTTGTGTTGGGAATTTCTTTGAGTTATTCATAAATCTGCTATTAATACACAGCATGTTTTAGATGCAGAATAGAATTGCATTTTTTATTAAAATGGATTTTCAAGGGGTCAACCGAGCCAACTTTGGCAATCGTAGTCTGTGATGTTAAACAAGAATTCACAGCTTCAACAAATTAAGTTCAATTAAAAAAGGGGACATAAAATCATGATATATATATATATATTTTAATTATTAATATTTAATTAATGTTCTTACAACAAACATGTTGTCAGCCAAGTCTGTCTCAGCCTTCTCACAGACAAGTTAATTGTACTTGGCTGCTAGATATTTCAAAGTTGAATGTTTATGTAATTTAATGTCAAAATCTCAATTTATATTTGATATATTTTGATTTCCAATGTGTTGCTAATGGCAGTTACTTCTTCTTGACGTTCAAAGTATTTTCAAACAAAACAAGGCTAGCTTGCCCCTACCTGCTTCTCATCCCGTCCCCTCTCACTCCTTTCCATGCTTCCGCGCACTAACCCCCAAATCCCTCTGGTCGGTTATTGGCTGGAACGCTGCAAGCCTGTTTGTTTGGTGGTGCAGGTTGGCACAGTTTGTTTTTGTTGTCGTTTGTGGAGCCTGGGCTGTCTACAGAGGCGTTTTTTACTGTGTTCTGGGGAAAGGCAGCTAGTGGAAAGTGAGGAGAGTTTTGCTGTATGTGACAAAACATGTTGTAGCCTAAAAAACATGCAACATCGTAGTGCTGGGCGGTTTGACCAAAAAATTGATATCACGGTTTTTTTTAAGTTTTTTTTTTTTTCATGCATAGTCACCTCAATGCAAGTTCAATGCATTTTCTACTGGTTGTGAGAGGAATTACTGCGGTTAATTGACTTGATGGTTAAATGTCATTAGTGAATATTTTAGAATAATTCCACACTTAAAAGGTTTGCATGGCCCCAGAAAATTTTCTGTTGTTTACAAATAAGACCAGTCATGATTCTAATGAAGTGAGAAATCAGAATGCAAAACAATTAAGTCAAAATATTTTATTTTAAACACAATTGGAACAACTTGAAAACTTTTCTAGTTCAAGTACAAGTCCAGGATGGCATTCAAGTAAATATAAAAAGAAAACTTAAAAAAAAAAAAAAAAAATAGTAAAACAAAATTAGACTTGCATTTTAACAGTGAACTAGTTGCCTGAAAGTCCCCAGGAACAAATGCCTTTTTCAGGCCTGTATGAACTTTCCAGTATGGTCTGAGTAGCTTGTCTGCAAACAATGACTTTGCAGCACCCATTTTTATTTTAAGGCTAATAAGTCCATAGGGACTGGACCATATTATTGAGCACTCACCAGGTCTGCACTTACTTTTGGATGTTGGATGGCTAATATGGGATTTAATGGGATCCAGCGCCTTGATCATCTTTGAAGAGATGATTTATTTTTCCGACTGTATTAAGCGGGACCATGTCTTTGGCTATGTGGTTAGTGATGAATTTTAATCTCGATCCATCCCTTTTTCTGTCATGAATAATTTTAGCAAACGGGTTTAATGACACTATTAGCTTTCCCCTACATGCTTTAGGGCTGAGTCTGACTTTAATTTGATACATTCTGAATTCCAAGACATGTATGGCTAAGGTTGGAGCAAATTTAGTGTTGCTTTCGAGAATTTTAGCCCGACAGCACTTACATAAAATGGTTTTTTTGAAACCAAAAACCTTGTATTTCAAGTTCTTCTGTGTCTGATGTACTCCAGCATCCATCGCCCATTTGAACAGAGCACTGCTGTTTGTTTACCCTCACTGCCGCCTTAGAAGTGCAACATTGTAAAGGGTCCTTGAAACAGTGTCGGCAACGTTCGTTCGTTGTATAATTAAATACACCGGTATGGCGGTTTATTCAAAATCCCGAAAATATAAACCGGTTTGAACCGGTTAACCGCCCAGCACTACAACATCGCTAAGAGCACTTTTTAAGCAGAAGACGCAGTGGACCCTTTGGAGTTGAAGCTGCCAGTGATTTAAATTGAGTTATCTGTCTCTTAAAAACTCGCTTCCTAACATTTTCTGGACCCTGACCTAATATTTAGGTACCAAACTAAACGATTGTATTCAAGTTGTTCAGTAAATCTGAGGATGGCATACACATTGTGTCAAAGTAGAGTTTTAACAGAACAGTTGCCATACAACTTTTTAAAGTATGAACTTTCAACTGAGACGTAAACCATTTTGGATTTTATTTTGATAGTAGGGATTTATTGAGCACTAAGCACTACTGATGTTGAATGGCTAATATGGGATAATGATGGATTTAGTTTTATACAGGTAGAGATGAATGATGATGATAGAGATGATTTACTTTTTCCATCCCTTATGAGCATGAATAACTTACGGGTGTATGAACTATTATCTATTTACTGTCTATTTTAGTCTCAAAGTATGTATGAATTCCCATTTAGTGTTGCTTTCTAGCTCATTTTTTGGACATTGTATTTCTACTTCCTGCTATGTCCCTCCATTTTTCTCAGTGCTATTCCTCAGCCCTTTATCTTGTTAGTCTTCTGTTTCCCTTCTCCTTTTTCCCCTTCTCATTTGACTCTCCTCCCCCTTCTTATTCAGGCGGCATGCTGATCAGTATGCAGTAGTTAGTCACTTGCAGAACAAGCAGTAGAGTTGCATAACTGACCTTGTGTTGAAATATTTTTTTTCCCCCCTGTCAGTTTCCTCTTCTCTTGAGCATCATTTTCTTTGTCAATATTGTGTTTTGAAAGGCCTCATTTTGGAAACTGTAAGATGCTATTGCTAGCTGTTTGATAATCGCTGACAGAGAAGCTTGTGCTTGACGCATGCAAATCAATCCTGTCCGAATAGGCCAGTACTGAAGTTTAGTGACCTGAGTGAATTCAATTCCATATTTGTTATTGTGTTTGAATAGGAGTGCAGCCATAATGCCAGCTCATCATTTTTTTCAGATATTTCTGTTTCATCCCTCATGTATCTTTGTCCTGCCCCTCTCAATGTTGGGCAAATGTGGTGCTTTTATGTAAGAATGTGTAATGAGTGAATTGCATACCCTTGATGTCTATGGTAACGGCTTGAGTGCTGTCTACCTCAAAACCTCCTATTGTGTTGTTTACCTCTGCTTTTTTTCTCTAATTTGGCCTTGGTTGCTGATTTCAAAATGTCCCTTTCTTTATATAACAGTGAACTGCCTTCAGATGGGGAACCAAATATTAATATAATATGGCTGTTTGTTTTTGTGGGCAAAAGAAATGTGTCCCTAAAATCTATTTGATGAAGATCATTAGTAAACCAGACACTGTAACCAGTCTCCTTACCCAAAGATTTGGATACTCAAGGTCAAACTATTTCCGCCTTAAATTGATTCCCTTTTATACATTGTATTCATGTAGTGTGACTGCACATGGGGATTCTGTGTCTGCCTTGCTGTAAGATGACATTTATGGACCCGTTCCCACCAGAATACTTAGCGTCTGCTTTGGCTCATCATTTCATTATTATACTCTGCTTTATGTTCAAGTGGACTCATGATATGAAGGTTCCTTTCCTGTGGATGGTAGTCTGCTGCCACCTGCTGGATACAGTGTCCTTCACAAGCTCAGCTTTTTTTTTGGCCTTTCTTTTCTCTTGGCATTAAGACGTGAATGTATTATAGAATGGATACAGCACTTAAAATGTGGCACAAAAATATTATTGCAACTCTAATTTGGGCATTTACCCACAGAGTCAACAAATAGCATGAATTTCTAATAAGTTTGTCTTTGCAATGTTTGTGTTTCTAGATGTTTATCATTGATCAGGCAGAGGGTGATCGCTGCTCATTAAAGGAATTCACTATTACTGGCTCCACATATGCCCCGGATGGAGAAGTGTGAGTATTCATTCTCATATGCATGTGTGCTATAAGATGAAAATAATATATCTATAACAAAAAAAGTCCCATATCTTATAAGCTAAGGTGAACATTTATTTGGAATGCTTTGATTTCTACCATGTGGGTCTCAACATGTTTCAAAAACAAACCCCTTCTCCACCTTGGTTTTTCATGAAAATCTGCACAATTGTCTAACGTGTTGCTTCCTGTCTACATCTGTGTCTTGTTTAGGTTCCATGATGGCAAAACAGTCAAATGTTCCCAGTATGATGCCTTAGTGGAGCTGGCCTCTATCTGTGCTCTCTGTAATGATTCCTCATTGGACTTTAATGAGGTTGGTATTGAATCTTTTTGCAAGTTAACTGGCCCATAATCCTTAAGTGCTAATGTGGCTCTGTTGACAATGCCTTACATGTTTTGTGTGACATCATCTATATGGCTTTTCATTTTTCTGCG
Source organism: Etheostoma perlongum (assembly GCA_026937815.1). Classification (NCBI taxonomy): domain Eukaryota; kingdom Metazoa; phylum Chordata; class Actinopteri; order Perciformes; family Percidae; genus Etheostoma; species Etheostoma perlongum. Next base: position 15,529,778 of record CM049386.1, on the reverse strand, counting down.
TGTCCCCAGACCAAAGGTGTGTATGAAAAGGTGGGTGAGTCCACAGAGACGGCTCTCACGTGCTTGGTGGAGAAGATGAACGTGTTTGATACAGATGTCAAAGGCCTGTCCAAGATTGAGAGAGCCAACGCCTGTAATTCTGTATGTAACCTGTTATTCAAAGTCATTTCCTTGCAATAGAAACCAATGTTTTGTCCTTTATTCAAATAAGAGGAAACAAACCAAATGCAGAAAGACTAACAAACTGTTAAAATACAATTTTCATTGTGTTCCACAAATCTTTAGGTAATCAAGCAGCTGATGAAGAAAGAGTTTACACTGGAATTTTCCAGAGACAGGAAGTCCATGTCTGTGTACTGCACTGCTAATAAGGCCCGGTCCTCTGTTGGCAAGATGTTTGTAAAGGTAGGAAACAGACAAATTGACAACTACTCTAGGATATAAATTGTCCAAGGCTGTGACATAAAAAACATGACATGACTGGTGTTGACCATCTTTTTTCTGGAAGTCTACCCATTCTATTAAATAAATAATAAATAAATGCTTTCCATTAATGAAAAGCTAGTACTATTACTACTGATCATCTTAGAGAGAGTCTTTTTTCATTGATTGCATACTAGACATTTTGGAAAATTTGTTTCCCAAGAAAGTTGGAAAATAAAATGCTTTGCTTGATGAAAATGTTTCTTAGTTGGTGTCTAGCCCACCTCTTTGTGTCCTTATTCTCCTGTTCATGCTTGCTCACAGGGTGCCCCGGAGGGAGTGATTGATAGGTGCACACACATCCGTGTAGGCAGTAACAAGGTGCCCATGACCCCTGGCATCAAGGAAAAAATACTGTCTGTGATCAGGGAATATGGAAGTGGCAGGGACACTCTGCGCTGTCTGGCTCTCGCCACCCGAGACCAGCGCATGAGCAAAGATGAGCTGGTGCTGGAGGACTCCACCCGCTTCATTGAGTATGAGGTGAGAGCCGAGCAGATTGATATGGTCGATTGTTTCACCTAAAGCTTCTTTCTCACTTTTGGTAGCCAGGTTCCTTTTCAGGTGTAACATTGTTGGCTCTAAGTGTCTGATGTAGATTTATTTTATTTGATTAGGACAATGCACATTAATCAACATTTCTGTAAATGCGCCAGTGTTAGCCAGTTGGCTTATTTTCAACTGTAGTCCTGCCTAACATGCATGCATGTTTTTATGGTGGGAAGAAACGGGAGCACCTGGAAGAAACCCATGCAAACATGGGGAGAACTGGTTATAAGTGCTGATGAGCAAAACTAATTAGTATGTTGCATCTATTTTTCTTTTATCATCTAGACTGATCTGACATTTGTTGGCTGTGTGGGCATGCTGGATCCTCCCAGGGCAGAGGTGGCAGCCTCTATTAGACTCTGCCGCCTTGCAGGCATCCGAGTAATTATGATCACTGGAGACAACAAGGGTATGTAGAGAACGTCACATATGCTTAGAGAGAAAACTGACTCAAATTATTGTATTTTTTTTTTTTTATGGTTCATTCTGGTATGCAAGAGAACATTTACCACTACACACAAACTAAAAGGGAAATGGCCACATATAGGTCTGCATACTAACTTGCATTCCAGGATGCCCCGTGAAGTAAATGCTCTCTCATTTGTATCTTAGGGACGGCAGTGGCTATCTGCAGACGCATTGGTATTTTTGGAGAGGACGACGATGTTTCCAGCATGGCATTTACTGGCCGAGAGTTTGATGATCTCTCTCCTGCTGCTCAAAGAGATGCTGTGGTCAAGGCCCGCTGCTTTGCCCGTGTTGAGCCTTCACATAAATCTAAGATTGTTGAGTATTTGCAGTCCTATGATGAGATTACAGCTATGGTAAGAAAATGGCCCTGTGTGTCTATTTACCTATTTAAAGTGTGTTTGGGACCTCTGGCATGCTGATAAAACATTACTATCTATCAGTTGGTTTGTTCCTTTTTTTAAACATGCACAGTTTCCTCTGAAACAAAATTCTCTTGAATATAATATGAGATCAATGATCTCAAGTGGAAAGTTTATAATGCACTGTAAAATAGTTCTTCGTAATTTCCTTGTTTTCACTGTTCCTTCAGACTGGTGATGGAGTCAATGATGCTCCTGCTCTAAAGAAGGCTGAAATTGGTATTGCCATGGGCTCAGGCACAGCTGTGGCCAAGACCGCCTCTGAGATGGTCCTGGCTGATGACAACTTTTCCACCATTGTAGCTGCAGTTGAGGAAGGCAGAGCCATTTATAACAACATGAAACAATTCATCAGATACCTCATCTCTTCAAATGTGGGCGAGGTTGTCTGGTAAGGATGACTGGTTAATACACATCAAGATACACTCCATTCCCCCTACAAGTCAATCCCTCTGAAATACACACACCCTTAACCTCACACGGTTTCTTTTACTCTTCCATAATCATGATACTTTTGTGTGTAGCATCTTCCTGACTGCAGCTCTGGGGTTCCCTGAAGCCCTTATCCCGGTTCAGCTGCTCTGGGTCAACCTGGTGACTGATGGTTTGCCTGCCACTGCTTTAGGCTTCAACCCACCAGACTTGGACATCATGAGTAAACCCCCACGCAACGCCCGTGAGCCCCTCATCTCTGGATGGCTCTTCTTCAGATACCTAGCCATTGGATGTAAGTGGTTGCTGTATGGGTAGTGTTTTAGTTTTCCACTGTATCGACTCAACAGCAATGATGATCTGGCATTTAATAAACACTACAGGCTGATCTTTTGTTTCCCTTTATTTTTGATACAAAAGTGCTGGTAGAAAACTTTGGGAAGCATCAACCATAAGCAGGCAGTCATACACTGGGATAGCTGGTTGTATGTCCACCTAGTCTGTATCCACGACGTTCCACTTCTGGGATTGCTCCGGTGCCGCAGGAATGTCGGCCGGATGCATGTCTTTTCACCAATATCTGTTTAATTCCACTTTCTTTGTGTTAGAATTCTAAACTCCGGTGGATTTCTGAGGACTATGGTTAACTGCTCCTCAGATCTCTGCAGGGTAAATTGAGACAGCTAGACAATATATCCATCCTGAGTTCTCTCTCGCACTACTAAAACATCTTTTGAACATACACGTTCCATCAAAACAAGTTCCTTCCCGAGGCTATTTGGCAGCGGCACCGTGCTGAGTTTAGTGCTGCCTATGACGATTGTGATTGGTTTAAAGAAATTCCAATAAACCAGAATATCCCATCCAGGAATGCTATGTGGACTAGCCAAACCCTACTGTTTAGTGTCTTAGAGTGCTGTCTGGCCAAGTGAGACTAATGCCCACCTAATCAATGCAAAATCTTGTAATTAGCTTGCTCAAATCTGCCACATTAGCCTGATGTGAAAGTAGTGTTAATGTAGAAAGTCACTTGAAAACGCGTCATCTTTGTGGTTTGTGTCACCAGGTTATGTTGGGGCGGCCACTGTTGGTGCTGCTGCCTGGTGGTTTGTTGCTGCTGAGGATGGTCCAAGGATCACCTTTTACCAGCTGGTATGAATTGCAGACAAACTACAATCATGCTAATTATGCACACTTCAACCCACTGACTTAATTGTATCTGCTGTTATATTTAATCTGCATTTTTTCTTCTTATAGAGTCACTTCCTGCAGTGCAGTCCAGACAATCCAGACTTTGCCAATCTAGACTGTAAGGTGTTTGAGTCCCCTTACCCTATGACCATGGCCCTGTCTGTGCTGGTTACCATTGAGATGTGCAATGCTCTAAACAGGTTAGTTCGAGCGAGGCATTCAGCAGCAAGTCCAACATGTTCACAATTGTTTTTAGTCAGGAGAAACAAATAAAATGTCTCCATACTAGTGACTATTTTAACTCCAGATGTTTACATTTTCCATTGTTATTCACTGCTAGCCAAATTGTTGTTTTATCAGTATTTCTGTGCTTCATCACCATGGTCTATATCTCCATTTCCACTTTTTTACACTCAAACCATGCGTAAACATTCACTGCAGTTTTTGTGAGTACTGTCTCGGATGTCAGTGAAAGATATTGTATTTAATTTTTTTTAACAAACCTGTCCATTTGTCTTTGTTGTTGCTTAGTGTGTCAGAGAACCAGTCCCTGGTGAGGATGCCTCCCTGGGATAACGTGTGGCTGCTGGGAGCCATCTGCCTCTCTATGTCCCTTCACTTCCTCATCCTCTATGTGGAGCCTCTCCCAGTGAGAAATATTTCTTTTACTTTGACACAGAATGGGATACTGTGAAATGAGGAACGGAAGTTGTGTTGTCATGATACAACAATTATTTTTTTTGCTGTCGAATATGAAGCTAAAATGGGACAGTGGAATGTGTACCATGCAGATTGAACCACAGTTTGACTTTGGTCTTGTGTGCTTCTTTTCAGATCATCTTCCAGATCACCCCTCTGAATATGACACAATGGCTGATGGTGCTCAAGATCTCACTTCCTGTTATTCTACTTGACGAGATTCTCAAGTTTGCCGCCAGGAACTACCTGGAGCCCGGTAAACAACTGGAGAAGCCCGCCAGCTGCAAAGGCTGCTGCTTGTCTGCATGTATGGAGGGCATCTCCTGGCCCTTCGTGGCCATTTGCCTCCCTTTGGTCCTCTGGATCTACAGCACCGACACTAACATGGCCGACATGTTCTGGTCCTGACTGACTTGAGCACAACCTCGACTTTTCCATTTCCTCCCCACCCCCTCCACCATCACCTCCCTCTGTCCTCTCCCTTTTCCCTCTCTGCCTTCCTACATGTGATTAGCTTGCGTGTGTGCGTGTTTGTAGAGTTAGCGTGTGTACTTGTGCGTGCTTACCGTGTGTGTGTGTGTGTGTGTGTGTGTGTGTGTGTGCGAGAAGACCAACTTTAACATGAAACGTAACAAATAATATAAAATGTTAACACACCTGGTTTGAGTTGGGATAGGATTTTTGAATGTGTGAGGCTTTAAATGAGAGTGTCAGAAGACCATCACTGTAGTAGTTGTGTTGCTGGTTTGAAAGAAAATATACTGATGCCATGTTTTTTTTTATTATTATTATTATTATTATTACTGTCAATATTGCCTTTTAAGGTTTATATTTTTTAATGATTTTGGGAAAATCAGTTGTCTTATGTCACTACACTACCAACAGCAAATAGTTTTATTTAGCTTCCCTCTTCATGAAAAGAAAATGAAGATATCAAAATCAATTAATCTGTACAGAGATTGCATTTTATGCGACTTTTTTTTCTAAATGGCTTAGTCAATTGTTGGACCAGCGTGGCTTAGATATACCGCCTTCATTTGTTTTCTCATGTTTACCATTGTGTCTTCAGTATAAACTCAAAACTCTTTCAGAGAGGACAAGCTCCGTGTGGCAGACGAGGAGTGGGAAAGGTTTGGGAGTGAACAATTGAATGCTCCGCTTAAAAAAAAAAAAAAAATTGAAAACGAAATCTTGAAAAACAAAGCCGCATGTCCTGTGACCAAGCATGAACTGTATGTGGTTTGTCATTTCTAATTTAATTGTGTATGTCCCCCGCCCCTCAAGCCTAAATTAACCTCATGGATGGATTTTTTTTTTTTTTTTACTAAAATGATTTGAAAAAAAGCCAGTTTTTCTGCACTGGGCAGAGCACAGCTACCTCAATATGATAAAAAGATATGTTGTTTTTTTTGCTCATCTCTAGATGCTTTTCCTAAATGGTCTTGCTAAAGCGTAACATCTGAGGTGTGCCCCTATTTGCTTGTGCAGAAAAAAGAACAAAATTTCCCTTCCCTCTAAATATGTTTAAGGATATATTTTGTTTGTATTGATTTTTGACTCATTAACTTTATTTGTGTTTTGCTTTGGAGATAGAACTGAGTGGGGGTGATGTATGTTAATTACATCTCCATAGTGTTTGATTCAAAGGACCGTAAAAATAAAATCTGAAGAAAGAATACTAATACAGAAAGGAGTCCAAATGAAATTGGATTGCGAATAAGAACCCAATATGTTGTTTTTTTACTTCAAGAAAAAAAAAAACCCCTCATAAACCCTTTGAATCAAAGTGTTTTCTGTCTTCATTTAATACGATTAAGGCCAATTGATATCCACATTCATATCCAGTGAGTGTGTGTGTGTGTGCATATAATACTTGAATTCAAGTCATTTCAGACCTATGAATGCTTCAGTGTCTTTGGCACAACATGACAGGCAAGACATACAGCGAAGCAGATGTGTGTATTTGACTCTTATAGACTTTAACATTTAGAGGTTTGGGCTGGGATCAGCACACTGTGGTGGTGTGAACATGCTGGATCAGAGGCCATACAGTCAACTGGACTAATCTTAGATATCTTAAGCATTATTTTGTGTGGAAATTTCCATGTGAGATTTCTAAAGCATGTTTTTTGGGGTTTGTTTGCACTGTGTGTTTGTGTTCCACATAACAACTGTGTGTTTTTCTTCCTCATTGCCTTCCATTGGCTCACCTGTCACTAGAGTAAGTATCCATTAGCTTTTTTTCACACTACTAAAATACCAATTAACTACAGTAGAATCTAATAAAACAATAGGACAACAAAGACTTGACAGAGGAACATTCAACCATTAAATTAAGAAGCGTTTTGGGGAAATGTTAAAATGTAATTCATGGATTGCCGATCCATACAAATAAAAATTGATTAGATGATGTTGCCCACGTGCCACTATTGTGAATGTCACTGTGTGCTGTTCTTTGCACTGCTCTGACACTTTCCTATATTCACAAAACCAATGCCTACTCTTCTGGTAGAATAAAAATAACTATTTTAAAATTGTAAACTGGTCATGAAAAGTTTAAGTGTTTTTTACTAATGTAGTTTCTCTCTCCTTTTTAGGTTGGCTCTCATAAAAGCTACTCTCCAGCATATGTGCTCTCTTATGTTCACACACGCCAGACATGACGACCAGCAGCGTACCCTTGCACAGACAAAATGGACGTTTTTACAGTAATAAGACCAAAAACATAACTTAAAAGTGGTTGGGCTGGAAAACAGTTACCTTTGCCCTAATGTACCACAACACACACTTCTTAACATACTTAAACCCTGTGTGCAGATGTTATATCAATATGATCCTATTCCAGTTTTGTGTGCAGAGAAGCGTTCAATACCCTCAATGCCCCTTCTTGCATGAAGAACTTCCAACTTCCATGTTAGCTTGTCACATAGATAATTTTTAACACTGGGTTGAATGATCTTAGCTGTACATCGGTGTACAAAACATTCATGCATGCATTTCCAGCTGTATGTAGGCTTTGCCATTTGTATTTATAGATTCTAATGTATAATAATCTGAAATTAAGATGGGTTTCAAATGGATATACCAGATATGTAAATCACTGTTTTTATTGTAACGGTTTGGGTAATTTGCACAATATTAGACATGGAAAAGTGATTCATGCTAAACTTGACTGTGCTCTACTTGAATTTTTTTAACGTTAATTTTCCCCTTTTGAAAACTACTGTAGGCCGATCACTGATCTCTTTACTTTCTGATGTAGTCCTTTGCATTGAGGATAACCGACTAACACTTTGATTCATTGGTAATCCTGCAGTACAGCAGTGTTCTTCTGTTCCCTCTGCATTATTATTATTATTATTATCATCATGTATCTTTATCAACTGCTGTAAAACTGTGATATAAGGTGAGGGGGCGTTTGCAGTCCCCTCAGTGACACCTGATTAAAGAACAATATTAATCATATGTAAAAAGATGATCATTATTGATGACTTGATAATGGTTGTAAATGCATTACTGAGGTTGTGGTTTCAGGTAAATAAAACAATATAGTATTTGAATTGTGTCATTTTGCATTCTTGCATTGCTAATGTGATGTTCCAGTTTGACACAATTAGTCATTTATAGGATTAAAAACACGCTTACCACTGGGTTAACAGTTTAGCAAAGGCCTACACTGAGATTGTTTAGGTGGTGAAGTCGAAAACATAGACCAGCAGATGTGTGTATACTGGAAAAAAAATCACACACATACATATATTACTCCACTGAGTGGCAGTGTTGGGTATAAGTTTAACAGCACTACATGTTCTTTACCACCTGCTTAACAGGTACAGCCGTTATCTTTTTAAAGGGAGCAAAGAGTTATGTGCTGAATTAATATTCTTATTAATAATTGTTAATAAAAAAAACTATAGGAATGGGAGAGGCTGTAGCTGACTGGTTCCTAAGACATTTTGAAGGATGTTAAAATCTGTTATATGATCTATAGGCTTTATAGCTGCCTGAATGAGTGACAGGACAAACCAGCAATTTGCAGTAGCCTACAGTAAAGAATAGAGCCGTATGTGCCAGGATATGCCCGAATAATTCGGCCTATAGGATTCTTATGAGAAGACTATTTAAAAACGTAACATGTAAAAATAAGATCCAACATTTCATATCCATATAGTAACTGATAGGATGTGAGTGCTGCCTGCATCCCTGCTCTGTCTCTTTAACCAGCGGGCTCTCAGTAACTCTGGTCCCTCCCATTCCTGCAGCCCTCCAGTGCTGCTGGCCTGAGATGGGAGCGCACACAGCGGCGGCACCGTCACGGCCGAAAAAACGGGATAAACCTGAAAAGAGCAGGAAAAAAACAATACCTCATAAGTACCTTGGAAAATGGGATAACGAAAACAATTATTTTACTTAAACCGGGTCACGTCGATTGATCGAGTCCTCTGAACAACTCAGATGTTGTCTTCGCTTGTGTTTTGCGCTTTTTATCCTTTCTCCTTGAGCGCTGCTGGTACAAAGGCGCTTGGTCTGGAGCAGCACCTGGGATTACGGCCATATGAATGGGCAAGAGCGATCGGACCTGCTGCCACGGACTAACTTGGATTGGTAAACACAGACAGTGAGTAACCCTAGCAGGATCAGAACACGTTTCTTCTTTTTTTACCCCCTCCTCGGGATCCAGATCCCAGTGTCACCCCGCGAGGACAGATGCTGTCATTGTGTCGAAGCTGAGATTTAAAAAAAAAAAAAAAAAAAAAATTCTGAAAGTGTCTTTTTCTGGAATAATGCATGAGAAAGACGAGCGCTATTGCCGCTTTTTATTCATTTCTATGTCTCACACATTCCCAGCTATTCCTGTGGCTAAACAGCCGGGTTCTCTTGTTCAGAATGGGATGTATTGTTGCATCTGCGCAGCCCACGACAAGTGTCAGCAATTAGACTGTGTGTTTCTTAACGGGTTACCCAAAGGCCTGTTTTAAACACTGTCACTGCTTTCTAACTGTAAGTGGCCATTGTTGTCGATAACTGTCGCGAACTGTACTAAAAAAGGACTAACGGTGCGCCCTTGGCTTCATTCACCTTGTGTGTGTGTGAGCCGGGGTCGGTCACAGAAATAAATTAGCCACAATATGGTGGAGCCGGTGGGATTTACCGAGGCGTGGAAAGCGCAATTCCCGGAGTCCGAGCCTCCCAAAATGGAACTGCGATCTGTCGGAGGCATCGAGCAGGAGCTGGAGAAGTGCAAAGCGTCCATCCGGCGCCTGGAGCAGGAGGTGAACAAGGAGCGCTTCCGCATGATCTACCTGCAGACCCTCCTGGCCAAAGAGAGGAAGAGCTACGACAAGCAGCGGTGGGGCTTCAGGAAGACGCCACTGAACGAGGGGATGGACCCTGCGGCCACACAAGGCGCGGAGTGCCACTCCCAGCAGCCACACATGCAGGAGACTGGTGGAGTTGGAGTAGTAGGAATAGTTGGTGGAGGGTATGGTGGTGGGGATAGGAGCCGTTATCAGCCTCTTGGAGATGGAGCCGGAAGGTCCAAACCCAGGCCTCCGCCAGCAAGAAAGTCAGCCTCCCACGGAGACGGCTTGGAGTCAGCCTTTGAGGTACCCCAGCAGGCTGAGTCCATGTCTTGTGAAAACCTAGATGGCCTCTCGCCATCCAAGCAGAGAGGGGGCATCGCTGTCTCTCCTCGCAGACTCAACCTTCCGCCCCAAGACAAGGAACTGACACTGTCCTCTGACCCCAAGGACAAGTTGGGGATGGGACTTGGCGTGGCAGCTCTTAGATCCAACTTTGAGAGGATCAAACGGGCCAACTCTCATTCTGCGGGGGATGTAGCAAAGGGCCAGGAGAAGCAGCTGCCACCGCCACCACCACCCTTCTACTCTAACATGGAATTCCACCACGAGAGAGGTCTGATCAGGGTCAACGACCGTGACGTCTCTGACAAGATCAGCTCCCTGGGCAGCCAGGCCATGCAGATGGAGCGAAAGAGATCTCTTCACTCCCTCCCAGGTAACCTGGCAACAGTGGCAGGGGAGCTGCGCGCCAGGCCTGTATACAGAGGCCGGTCCACTGAGAGCACATGTGGCTATGATGCAGAATATGAAGACGGGGAACCCAACCAGCGACATTTAGGGAGGGCCAATGGTGGTAAACCTCCACCCCCTCCTTGGCAGCCCTCCGAGTTCCAGGCCTACTCCAGTGTTTATGTCGGTGGGGTGATGATGGGTGAAGGTGGCGGTGGAGATGGGAGAGGTGGCGGTGGAAGTGGTAGTGGAGTCCCAATGAGAGACCTTGGGGGAGGTGATGACCACCTCCTGACCTGGCCGCGCCGTTCCTACTCCCCAGGGAGCTTTGAGGATGTCGGCGGAGGCGGCGGCGGCTACACACCGGACTGCAGCTCCAACGAGAACCTGACGTCCAGCGAGGAGGACTTCTCCTCAGGTCAGTCCAGCCACGTCTCACCCAGTCCGACCACGGCCTTCCGCCGGCCCTTTAGAGAGAAGAGCCGCTCGCCGTCCCAAAACTCCCAGAACTCCCAGCACTCCTTTGACAGCAGCAGTCCTCCGACGCCACAGTCCCAGAAGCGTCACCACCGGCAGCAGGGAGGCCACGTGGTCATGTCTGAAGCCACTATTGTGAGCGTTCGCAAGACCGGTCAAATATGGCCACCTGCTGCCCATCATGACCTTGTGCCCCATGGTAGAACATCCCATGACAACAGTTTCCATGGAGACCACCTAGGTGAGTGTTTGCTGCTGTCTCTAATCTTTGTTTGGTTGAAAGCGGGTGGGCTGGACATCTCAGCCCCCCACACACACACACACACACACACAAACATAGTATGGCTTTGTGTGGAGGAATGAGAAGTGAATGAAAGCCTGAGTGAATGAGTGTAATTTAGTCATGTGTTGGCATCTTGATTCTTCTTTGAATTTTTTGCCTCTTCTTCATGTCTTCCCTCATAAAACCACAAAGCAGCCAAATGTTGACATCATTGATAGGATGTGTGTGGAGTGCACGGAAACGCTCTATCCTGTGTGTTCTCTGGACGGCCTTGCGTGGGAGATTCATCTCTGCTTATTCCTGGAATGTCGGTCGGGTGGGTGAACAATAAATGTGGTCAGTCTGGGTTGAAGCGGCAGGTCTAGCCCTTCTCAGACGACTCCTGAGGCTCTATGAGTATGGAATTCAAATTACAGGTGTCTCTCTCTCTTTCTACCTGAAATGTGACAGAGTAGAAGACAATTCCCTGAACATTAAGCTGAAACTCTTCACCAGCTTTTAGCACAGGGCAGGACAAAAGAAATCCACTCTCCAAACAATTACGTGCAGTATCCCTAACCACTTAATTGCAGCCTTTGAGCTACGGCCCCTGTAATAGAACAGCAGAGCAGATAGATGTGCAGCCTGGAGCGAACTGGGCAGTGGCTGACATGGCTGTCACAATCAAGCTCAACAACAGTGGAGTTTGTTACTCAAAGAAGCACATTAGTAGTTGCTTAGCTTAGCTTACTTTAATTCCTCAGTAAAGTTTCCATTGCAGGGGTTGTGCCAGCTCACAAGAAGTGAAAACGAACACTGCGCGGGTGGTTCAAATATTTGACATCATTTTTAGTCATTGAGTTTTGTTTACCGAGGTGCGGTCAGCAGCAGTTGTGCACATTTTGCATGTTGTCTCTCTCTGGGTTTCTGGTGTTGAAGTGAGTAGTGTTTCACCATATCTTATATTTTGTAACAGATTTGGGACTGGCGCCCGGCTGGACCAGACAGGCAGCCAGGTGCAGGCATCACTCGCCCGCTCCAGTGCCAAGATGAACTGGAAAGAGGGGAAGAGGTAGTCAGATAGATAGTGAAAGAGAGAGAGAACTGGGGTATTCAATGGGAAGGGACTGAGAATCCTTAAAGAGAAAGGGAGAAGGCAAGTGTTTAAAGTGAAAAAAAGATGCCTACTGTACCGGTACAATAAAGTTATAGCTCATTTAAATGATTTGAAGGCTAAATATAACCATTTTGCTGTTGTAATATGTGATACAGCTCTAAGGACATTCGGGTCACTATTCTGGGTAGCATTACTGTCTGAAACGCGATGCCGCTCATTGCCTAAATATCCTGAACAGAGAACATGTCTCTGTGTATCTATAATTCATTTATTTGAATAGAACCACTGACACAGTGGAGCCTGGTGGAATCAACTAAACTGTTTTTTACAGACAGGAATGGGATCATCCTACTACAGGATCACATCCTGCCCGGAAAACCTTCTCAGACATATTTGCAGTGAAAGGGAAAGACTTCTTCCCTTTGAATTCCAATTCTCTCTCTCTCTCTGGTGAAAACTGTAAGGCAAACTCCATCAAATAATTAAATGCAGTGCTAACATTTGCAGCTCTTAACAGCAATTAAGAAAAGTTAGCAGATAACGATTCCCCTGAAAATGGCTTGCAAATTGTCCCAGCTGCTATGTTTAGGATTATCGCTGCTGCACTGTCTGTCTCTCTTTGTTTTAACATCTTTTCCACAACAGTGAGCCCTGTGGGGAGTTAGGCGAGCTGGCAGAGCAGGGACAGAGATAGAGGATGGAGGGGGGCGTTGCAGACAGTGATACATTTAGTGGGATAATCTGGTATTTGAGTATAAGAAGTAAAAATGTTGGTTAGACACCCTGCAGAGTGGTTTTGTTTTCTGGTTGGGCTTTAAGCCGAGGGCAGACAGGCGTGATGTTGACGGCGAAGGTGATGATAACGATGAATATTGCATCATTTTGGGCCCCGGCGAGGTGTAGTTTCAGCCAACCACAACAGAGAGAGGATAGTAAGGGAAGGACGAGTGTGTTTTTGGTGGGCGGCTGATGGCAATAATGAAGAGTGGGACAGTGTTGGGAGGAAGACTGAGGGAGGCAGAGTGCAAGGCAGAGCTGTCGTTTCTCGCTTCATCGGTCAGGGATGCGGGGGCTGCAGAGAGGCACAGATGGGAAGAACTCTCCCGTTGCGTAACAGAGACAAACAGACTCCGGCTCACACACACGCTTGATGCTCACTCTTATACCTTGAGGCTGCTTTGCCTTCAGCAATAGGTGTGCATGTTACGTATGTGGTGTTCAGACTGGGTCATAGAGGAAGGATGCTTCCTGCCAGTGGTTGACCCAAGTCTGGAGACGCCACTCTAACACCATCTGCCACAGCTATAGTGATTAGTTCTCTTCTCTTCTCTGCATGCCAACAACAGTAGTAATTGCCTCATGGTGTGTTTGGTTTATTTCATGTTGTGGGGGGTTTTCAGGATGAAAAGTTTCCATGCTTAGCAAAGACAAGCATGTCTTTGTAGCTCCGACAGAAATCCAAATGAGTGAAAGATTAAAATAGAGACGTATCCCTCAAGTGTCATTCAGCAGGGAAGCGAAGACGCTTGGCACGTTAAAGCTAGGCTCTTGAAAAAACAAAATAGCAAAACATGTTTGGAGGCAACTACCAACTTTTCATTTTTGTACTGAACAAACCCCAAACATGTTATGCAATGTTACGGTAAGCATTCATACCGAGTTAGATGACCGAGTGACAAGTTTCTTTTACATCGCCATGACATTTTTAACCTGCAAGTATACTGCTGCGAAAGTGACAAAACTCTCATGCGGGACTGTAGTTTAAGGTAGGAGGAATATCAGATTTGTGGAAAGGTGGATTAAGATAAAAACTAAATCCCACACATATTACCCGGTGAAAGTTTCAGGGAGGTCAGTTCATTGAAGAAAGCGAGCTTTCACTACCTTCTGTAATTAAATGGGTGGTAACTATTTCTCCATACGTTGTTTCCAAGGATTTATTTAAAGGGAAATCTGTCTCTAAACCAGGGAATACCTGTGGCTTTGTGTCTCTGAGGGCGGGGATGCCAAAGCAGGACAGACCTGAAAAAGTCTCAATGGTTGTATTGTCCACAACCTCCACCTCTCTCAGCTGGGGCCTGTCGGTTATATTTGTAGGCAGGCACAACCTCTAGCTGTGTGTGTGTCATGCTAAATATATTTGTGACTACAAACATACACTCACGCTTACTCCCTACTGTAGGGAATCCAAGTTGAGCGTGTTTCTTGTGTGTATGTTTGTCTCAGCAACAAGTGGGAAAACAGTGGAGGTGACGGTCAGTGGAAGGCTGGCGGCAGCAGTGTGTGTGTGTTTGTTTGTTCTTCTCTGAGCTTTTTTGTGTATGTGTGTGTGTATGTGTGTGTATGTGCAGGTTTTGCACATATTTCAATGTGTGTGTGTTGGTAGGGGGGGAATAAAAGGAATGATGGGTAGATATGGCTCACAAGACACCGAAAGAGATGTTGTTAGAGGTACCTCTAGCCAAGCCCACATGCTGTACAGTAGTCCGCCGTGGCACAGTGACCCCCTTTTCACACTGAGGAAGGGGGTGTGACAGTAGCTCTTAAAACGGATTGTTCAGTCTGTGCTGTCGAGTGAGTTTGGCAGTGAAAACCTCCGTTACCTCAGCCGGCACACAGGAGCTGCAGGCTCACAGTCTGACCCTCAGTGGTGGAGACGAGAGAAGAGAAGCATGGGCGAATACAAAGAAGAGGTGGAGGGAGGGGGAAAGCGGATCTGCCTCTTTTGCCAGCTGGGTGCTCAGCCTTTCATTGGGCTGGTGCAACCTGCTCGGACCAAGTATGGCGTCACAAAACAGCCCCTTTGTCCCTTTTGCTGCGATCAGTTGTGGAAGAAGAAAACTTTCTTTCTGAGAAAAAGCAAAAAGCCGGTGAACTCATTCAAGACACTAACTCATTCACAGTTTGTGCGCAATGTGCAATGTGTAGTGCTTTTTTGCAGCATGCTTGGTGTGACATAGCATCATGCTTCCAGCAACAAGACTCTTCAATAACAATATAACAATACAATAAATACAACTTTTAAGTGAACAAATAAAAGCACAAAATCCAGTCAGTATTCTATGTACAAAGCAATCATGTTTTTTTGCATCCCATGACGTCCAATCTGGCGCTGGGGCTGTTGTGGCGTTGTTCGGTTGGCAGTGGACAGTAGGGTGGAGCTGCTTCCAGAGGGTTTTTGGATATTCCAGCTAACCTTTGGGTGAATGGAAGCAGATTGGACTCTGCAGACAGACATGTAAATACAAACACACAGAAACACAAACTCCCAGTCTTCCAAATGGTAAACACTCTTCCCTTCTTCTGTTTATTTTCCTCCTTTTTATGTGAGTCCTTGTATACTTCCTATGCCAAGCATCCAGACACATTATTTCCTCTTAGTATCCGACAGCTCTTGGAAAAAAAGAAGTAAAAAAAAAGAAACTTGGAAAGTCCCTTAAATGAATTATGATGACTCTGTTCGCCCAATGTGTAGCTGTACCAATGTGTACCCTTTTTGAACATCAGCCATCTTGTCTCTCTGTAACATGGTTACTGATCTTGTCATCTGGATTAGACAGTGCAGGGAAACTGTGCTAGTTAGCGTCCGCCGCTAACCATTCACCACAGGCCACAGTAGTAATTGCTTGCTGGTGTACGTTTTCTGATTTTCTACACACAGTATATATATATATATATATATATATATATATATATATATATATATATATATATATATATATATATATATATATATATATATATATAGTTTAGGTTGTTAATCGTAGCCAGCTCTCTAAGGGACCAGGTTAAGTTTGGGGGGTGGAATGGAAAGAAGAAAGACTGATTCATGGTCTCTGATTGAGACCACAAGGCAGTGGGGTGTCTATGAAGACCCAAAAGGCTTTTTAGAGAGATCTTGTCCAGATTTACTAGTGCTCGAGTACATAAATTAAAGGACTGTTCCACCTACAGTATTTTACATGTCAAAATCAGTGTGCTAGTCACAGGGAGTACAACACCGCCTGTGAAAACAGTTGGATAATTTCCTCATGGCTCTGGAGGAGCTCCGTCAAGTCTAAGAAAATTACTCAAGTCACATCACTTAAATGTTACAAACTGTAGGTGTGGGTTTAAAAGACCTGGCTGTTAACCAGTCAGTCATTGCATCATGGGAAGGATCCAGTGTTTTTGTATCTCTGCTTTTCTGTTCTTAATCAGTTTCTTGTGAGCCCCCCAACTTTGTGCGATTCTAAATCGCTGGGGTGCTCTTTTAACACCAAAAATATAATATAAAACATAAAATATAGTACATATTACTGATGTCTGATTGAAAAGAACAAAACACATCTTGAACAGTCTTTTAACAGATGTATTTTCAGACGTATCCGAGCCCTTAGGGCTGGTAAAAATAACATACGGCAGAAATGGATCAAAATGTACTTAAAGAGGCAAGTGTATAGAGGAAATGGGCTACACATTGCAAACTTGTCTCACACACACACGTGTACAATTGAAAGCCAATTGATACTCCTCTCTGGATTAGAAGGCAACAGAAACCTGTCTATTCATGCAAACATGTAAGCCTTAATCTCCACTCTTTAGTCTGGGAATTAGAAACTGGCTAACAATCAGATTAACCATTTCTCCTCATATAACCACGCTGCACTCATTACAGCACTAATTCCTGTTGTCCTATATATTACAGTTGGGATTATCAAAAATGCGCGATCGGTGGTTCATGTAGACATTTGGAAGTATTGCTCCTGCACTACAGTGTGTAGATATTCCTGGCTTTTAGAAAATGTGAGGCATTCTATTTTTTTATTTTTCCACCTTATTTTTTCCGTAAGCCTTTTCCATTTCACTTTATTATCTCTTCTTCTCTCCATCTTATCCTACCTTTTCCCCATTTCCTCTTCTTTCCCTCCATCTGCGCTCCATTCAAACAGCTGCTTCTGGTTTCCTTTTGCTTGGAGCCGATTAGAGGTGCATCACCTTTCCATCTTTGTTTCCGCGGGTTTTCCACCAAGCAAAGTCACGACCCCCCCTGCAGGAGCAAGTAGGCTTTCTCTGTAATTGTCCAATAGGGGTTTAACTGACGAATGCCTATAAAACAACACAATCAAAGCCAAATGTCAGCAGTATGGACTGCTGAGTGTATTCCCTCTGCGCCTTAGAGCCTTTTTGTTTGCAGTCTTTTCCTCCAGCTATATCTTTATGTCTGCATTTCTTTCTTCCATCTGTTTGTCCGTTATGATCTGCTTGTACACCTATGTCCAATTTGTTCATCTTAAATGTGTGCATGTGTGGACAGATGGTAAAAGCTCACGATTCTAAGGACGACAAGTTTACTTGTCTTTAATGGAGTTAACCTCGGCTTACTGTCAGGGCTAAGGATTGTCTCAGGATCACTGAGGGTTCCGATATAGGAGGTAGCATTCCCCGTCCTTCGCTTCTTGAAGGTCCTCCGAGTCCTTGATATTGAGAGCATCATGAATCCAAACAATGTGATTATTATTTTTGCCGTATATTGTTCAGCAGAGTTTGTAGATGCTAATTATTAGTGACATTCTTTTGAATGTATCCTGAATTTTAGCAGACAAGCAGAGAAGTTCATATCCAAGTCCAGCTAGGCACACATGCAGGACATAATCCTGACGAAGCCCTTGATGGCCAATACATCGGCTCGTTAAATACTTGGGAGCTTGTAACATTGAGTGTGGGGACTACCTCCCTTTGCCAGAAGAGAAGCACATGAGTCATTAGTGCATCCTGCAGGGACAGAAACCCCCCTGGAATACTTTCCATAGCAAAGCTGAAAGGCCGGAGAAGAGGGAGGAAGTGCTTCAGACCTTATTAGCTTTATGTAGCTGCAGATGATGAAGAGCTACAGGATGAGACACCTTGTCCTGTGTCCTGTCTGGCAGAGAGGCCAGACAGGACACATGCACGCACATACTCTCTCACAGACTCAATAACGCAAGCATGCATGCAAACACACTGTAGTTATCTCTCTGGGTCATTGAATTGAATCTGGATCCAGTACGGATTTTGCTTTTTAAATTCCAATCCTTTCAAATCCCTTGTCACATTCACTTTGCTTTCAACATTTGTAAGCAACTGAAGTTGAAAAATAACTTTACTTAAAAAATGTAATTCAGACCTCTTGAGTAGGCAGGAACATCACTGATTTGCCGCTAGCTAGTAAAATACAAACAAGAATAGACTAAAGATATTCATTAGCCTGGACACACACACACACACACACACACACACACACACACAGAAACTGTGGAATGAGACAGCTATGCTATAAAAATAACACCTTATCAAATGAATGAGTGTTGCAGCTGGCTACTGCCATGGAACCGAACCAGTGGGAAGAAGAAACATAATGTTAAAAATGAGTTAACCTAATATTTCAGTTCAACCATTTGTTTAGGAGGGGAACATCTATATTTTGTCGCTCCTCAGTACATCTCTGCACTTTTTGTTGGGTTGAAAGTCCTGCACACAGAAACACATGTTTTCTTGTTGCCTGGTTCACTTTAAAAAAATAAATGGTCAGTCATTTAGTGTTTCTTTCATTTCAGTGTCATAATATGAACAAGAAAGGGGTAGATGCCAAAAAGATAAAGAGTCATTAATAAATGATGTCACAACACATCGTGCTGTCACAAAGATTTCCTCTTACAAAGTCGTGAAAATAACATCGGTGGGTAATTCAAATGGAGTCTTCTCGTAGACATGGTATATATGACTCCATATGAAGGCACCAATGGATGCATATACTGTATATTCCCAATAGATACTGTAGATGCTGTTTGGAGGATGGGTGCGCAGATGGAGGGAGGAGGCAGGAGTGGAAAAGAAAGACACTGACTGCTGTGGTCCGATCGATTTTGAGGAAGAGCAGAATCTGTCTTGTTTCAACAGACATTTGTTAAATGTCAAAAAACATGAAGGGAAACAAAAACCTTTTTACCAGATGGGAAGACAAGCTTGATTCCCATTACGCTTTCTCTGACTCTGGCTTCTCCTATTTTGTATTGTTTGTTGAGCCGCTAGTTGCAGAGGGACTGGATAACTGGAGGCTCCTGGGGAAGATCAGATTTCATGTTGTGATCTGCCTCCCTCCCCTTTCTCCATCTCTTCCCTGAATGCCCTTTAGTAATATCCCTCCTTCTGCGATATCTCTTTATGTCACTTAATATCCTTTTCTCTATCCCCCTGACCATTTGGCTCTCTCTCTCTCTCTCTCTACTTTTGCCTGCCTCTTTCACTCAGTGCTATTCCGCCTGGAGCAAACTATGCAATATAAAGGCAGATTTTAAGCCCAATTTGGCCTTGACAATTGATTTTCAAGTTTGTGGAGAGGTAGCTCTTCACCACCCGGTAGACGTTATCTTAGGGGTTTTGAAGAAGAAGCAATCATGGTTATATTGAAGGTGTTTCCATTATAACGACTGATTTTGAGATCAATCTGAATGGGATTCTGAGCAACGTGTGGAGTTTTTTCACAGTCATTCGGATTTAAAAGCCGTTCTGCACTGCTGTATTGTCCCGTTCTGTCTTTCTGTTTCAGCCCGTTGTTAGTGCTCTTTTTTCTTCTGACAGGCGGCAGAATTCATGCCAGCCGCTCTTGGCCTGATTCTCCTCCTACGTACCTACCCGGGAGCACAAGTGGAGATGAGAAAACCAAACTCTCTGGCCTTTCCAGCTCAACCTGTGTCCCTAGCCGAGCACTTAATACATATATTTTCAAGTTAAAGATAATTTACATAACTTTGAAATGATGCAGAGGCTCAGCGCGGCTTAACGATCACTCTGGATAGTTTCTCTCTGAGTTATGCAATCTGTAAGTCTTCAACAGAAACCTTGTGCAAATAACTGACTGCAAGAAAACAAAGCCATACTGAAGGCGTGTGATGTTTGCTCTGGAGCTGATACCCCGTCTCAGATGGCTAAACATAAGCTCTTATGTTAATCAACACATCAACAGTGAGACCAGTAGCATTATGGGGAAAAAACGACACTCTGGTGTGTAAAATGTCAAAAAAAACTCACCAGCTGACTGGAAACTTAGTTCACTTGACATGACTTGATTATAATTTGTGACAGATCTGCTTGTGAATGTAGGAGAAGGAGAATATGAAGTGACTCCTCATGTGCTGCTTTGTTGTGGGATTTTGAGCTTCCTCCATGGTGTCCACATTAACATTCTTTCTCTCTTTTTCTTTTCTTTTCTTTTTCTCTCTGAGTGCTCCAGTTTTTTTTTTCATATCTCCCTGTGTCATTGTCACTGCAGCGCTCTCTCATTTGGCCCACTTTATAGACCTATAAATGGCAGAGTGTGCTCAGGGCAAAAGTGGTTGTGTGATTGCTTCGGAGTGACAACTCAAGAAGTATTTTCTCCGTCACATCTTTTGGGGAATGCACAGTAGTGTGTGTGTGTGTGTGTGTGTGTGTAACAATAATAAAGTCAAAAAAAGGTTTTAGACCTCAAACTGTAGCACTCGGTGTACTTGCCTGTACCCACCAAATGAATACCCCAAAATGCAAATACAGGT
The DNA here is from genome assembly GCA_026937815.1 of Etheostoma perlongum. NCBI lineage: Eukaryota > Metazoa > Chordata > Actinopteri > Perciformes > Percidae > Etheostoma > Etheostoma perlongum. The sequence goes on along the minus strand of CM049386.1, from coordinate 15,509,094 downwards.
ATTTACTGTAGAAACAAACTCACCATCTCATACACATGTAGAGCTGAATACTTACCCACTAATTGACTGCTTGATTTTGATAAAAGGGCATAATTGCTCGCATTCACACACCACTCTGCCTCCCACCTAATTCCTTTCTCTGTCATCCATTATTGATGTTGCGTAGCCCACTTGTTGCAAAACTAGAAACAGACTGTCGTGACATAGGGTGTCATGTTCCCCACTCCCCATCCAGTAGCCAGCCTACTGTGTCCACACACCCTCATTCACACAAAGGAACATCCACATACCCACGCTAACATGCACACAACTGCATACTTACACACACTCTAGTCTGATGGGTAAACTGCAGTATAATGGAAATATTGGTAGTAAGCTTGATGTTGGATTTAGCTAGTAAATACTGTCATAGTTTACAACCCAGTGCCCCTACACAGTCCCTTATAAGCAGAATACAGTATACACAGCAGTGTAAACAGCACTAGTGCTTTGCTGTATCGCAGTCATGTGGCTCCATCTGTCTGAACAAATTTAAATTAATCACCCATCATGTGAAACAGAGTGCAAATATGTAATTGATTAGAAAATAGAAATAACAAAGATAAACAAAAAAAACATCTAAATCAGTACAATACTGTGCTGCTTTTTGTCAGTTTCGGGTTTTATTTCCTTTATCTGATTTGAGTGATTTGACATTTATGTTTGTGCAAAAATAAGGCTTTTCTGCATTGGAGGATAGATTCAAGATAAATTTATTATTGGACACCCACAGTGAGAGCGTCATTTCTGATTGGACAGCCTCTGATTCTAATTAAACATCTAGGACAAAAATGATAGTAATGTCTGCTGTCTGGTCATTCACAGAAACACCACTGTCACTGTTTGAACGTCCTTCTCAGAGGGATTAAGAGCAGCCGCAGTGCTGACACAAATGATTGACATGGTGTGGTCCCCCGCCACCTCTCTGCAGTGAATTGGACAGTGGCCAGAGGACAAGGTGTCTCAAGGAATCCCTATGTCACCTAAGAAGCTTTGTCACACACACACACACACTCACACACACACAGATAAAACACACTGCAGATAACCTCGCACCCAGTACTATTTACTCTAGACACACACTTCCTCTGGCTTTAGGCCTTGTCATTGAATCTTGAGACGCTGCTCTTTAGTTGTGTTCCCAGGTAGCGCTAACACACTAGTCCCTCGGTGGAAATGCTGATTCTTTGAAAGCTTCTTCTCTCGTGTGCACTGCTGGCTACAGAGGGATGCCACTCCCTGGTGTGGATGTGTGTCTGTCTATTAAAGTGCACATACTGTAGGTGTTCTTGTATTTATTGTGTGTGTACGTATTGTGTGTGTGCTTTTGTCAGACTGATTTGAGTGTGACCTTGTATTAATAAATGAAAGTGATCTATACGAGGACCTGTGGTGCCCACAGTCCGCTCTCCGGGCCAGAGTTAAGTGGAATAATTTTATTACTGCTGTACCACGCCAACAAATATTCATAACTCTATCGATGACTTAAGTGAGGACGCCCATCAGAAGACCTCTGTGAACCTTTCAGCAGATGATGGATGAACTCTTGTCTGTGTGAGATGATGGTAAAGTTAGGCAGCCATGTGGCCTGTCACTGACTGAAATTGCCCTTTACTTAGACAAGCTTTCAATTTGCTGAAGTTGTATTTTCAAGAGACAATTTTCTGCAACTGAACCAAGCGCGCTAGCAAGCAGTCCCATCCAACTAGAACGTTTCTTTTGTTTTGGTAGTTAGAAATGGAAGAAAAAGATCCACAAATTCCCTCCTGGGCTTGGAGCAATAGTGCAATAAGTGTATTTGTGCTGGTTGTTTAACACAAGCACATAAAAATGGCATCCAGCTACCTGCAATATTTCCTTTGTCTCCTGAAGAGTGAAGGCTTCCAGAAAACCAAACAGATGGCACAACCGTGTGAGGAGACGCAGTGCTCCACACAGTGGAAACTTCCAGTGTTTTACACTGACACAATTAGCCGTAATGAATTGAATTAGTTTGCCAGGTAGAGATGGCTTCAGTGAAAAACACAACACAGAGAGAATAGGATTCTCCTCTAGCACACACATTGTGGCATCTTGCTTCAAGGCCTCTGTTCTTTCATGGGGACAAACAGATGTGTTAGTTTTATGGAAGTGTGTTTAGATGAGAGCTCAAGTCAAATTTTGGTTAAGAATGCGTGTGTGTCGGTGTGTGTGCAATAGCTGCATGCAGGCAGCTGTGCTATATATACTGGTGAATCCACACAGGTGTCCCCACGTTCTCACCCACTCTGTGTAAACAGGAACCTGGTGACCGATAATTATAAAAGTTGTCACATATAGCTCTGCTGTTGCCATAGTAACATACTGCACATCAAGTTGAGAACACAACACAATCTCAAACTGGCCTCTGTTGTCTTTCCAAGAGGCCCAAATTAGCTTAAACTCATAGTGAAATGGCAGTTAAAGCTTTTTAGCTTCTGTAATGTGACGGGTATAATTATTATAAAAGGGATTTATTTAATGTTATACTGTACATATATAAAAATAATTGTCTAACATTTGAGACTTTATATTTAGCATATAACAAGATAACTGAACAATAAACGCACACATATTTTCTATTTCACTCTGTTTTTGAGGTTAAATGCACAGCAAATTTTTTTTTTTTTCCTGTGTTGTTTGACAGTTGAGAGTGACTGTCCTGTTATTTGTATCCCATATTCCTTTTGTACTGTATGTTTATGAGATAAAGACATACACATTTTTGAAATGTTGAAACATTTTCAACTCGCATGGACACGTCTCCCCCTCATTTTGCCCCGCATATCCTTCATAGGGAATTTGGATCTGTTTGCTTGTGTCCACTTGTTTTGTTTTCTTGAGTTAGTATACAATGAACTCACATTTTTAGTCTGCACCTCTTGGTGGGATTCTTTTTCACATTATAAATCTTTGAATGTAAAAGTTGAGTTTGTCCGATTTAGCAGTATGGCAAGATAACATCATGGCTAAAGCAGAAAGCTTGTAACCGGAAGATTGCTGGCAAATTAAAGAAGTAAGATGTGTTTAGCAATCCGTCCTTATAAGGACCTTGGTTGTTCTCAAACAAACAAGCCCAGAAAATGCAGTTTGAATGTGTTATAGGGAAGCTGGTCAGCCACTGGAAAAACTGCTCTGTGGTATGTGCACGTCAGGGGAAATGAAGGGGTCGTGTTACAGTAGCTTTGATTGCCATGCATCACCCTACAGTCAATGCCGTTTTGCCCGCTGTTGGTTGGCCTGTCAGTCAGTCTGGTAATTGGCCAGTCACAGAAAAGCATTAACTGTCAGTCACATGTGAAGACAAGAATCAGGGAGACTTCTAGAGACTGAGATTAAAAAAAGACAAATGTGTGCTTCTACAGCTCTCCAATGTCATTCAGGACACACTGTACATATACATATACACACAAGCTGGAAACAATTGTGATTCATGTGAAGAGGAAGTACAAAACAGCCTGGTAGCTCTGTCTCGACCACAACTAAAGTAGCATTTTTCCAGAAATACTGCAGGAGAATTACATCCCTTCTCTGTCAGCCAGAGTGTTGATCATTGTTACTAAATCTCCGCCGCCTGTGAGTGTGATAACAACTCCAAATGATTTATGGGAGAAGAAATCTTCACAGGGCGTCTGAGAAGTCTACTGTGATATAAAAACGTCCCGAAACTAAGAGTATATATTAGAATAATTGCTGTGTAGTTTATGTTTTGTGTCATGTTAATGTTCTGTACTATTTTTGGCTAAAATTCAAAGGACAATTTAAAATACACAGGCCTGTAATAGACAAGAAAATATGGACATGTTTGTCTTGCCCTCTTTGCCTCCAGCCTAGATGCTTCTCTGTGCTTATAATTCGTATTTCTCTCCGTCACTGTACTTTAAAATTCATGTCTCAGTGAGGCTCTTATGTAAGTGAATAAGCTGGCAATGTAACGTTTCATTTTTCATGTGCTGTGTTGCCGATCAGAGACTAGCTGGCTTATGTCATCCCTCTCGAGCTGAGGAGAAAGATTTAAACATAAAGTTGAATGCAGCTGATTCTGCTATGGATTTGCAAACCTTTCTTACTGTCATTACTCCAGAATCTCCCAAAACAGAGAAATTCATCTTTGGTAAATTTTTTTTCACCAAGATGAACTCATGTGTGCATTCTTTCGTAATGAGTGCAGTACTATTACATATCTACTCTATATGGTAAAGGTCTATAAACAGCTTTAAGCAAAGAGTAATGTTGTACTCATACCTTTTCACTGCACTAAATAAAGCATAGATACTGTAATTCAGTCAGATCTGTGCTCATGCACTCAAAAGATACATTAGGTTATTGCAGAAATTCAGATACTTACAGTGGCATTTCTCAGAATGTTACTATTGAACATATTAATCCAAAAGAAAACCACATATTGTAGATTATCCAAAGTTAAATTGTATGTAATAGTGGCTATATCCAGGTTAAAGGGTGTTATCCTATTCAGGTAAATAGCTTGGTATTGACAGTGAGCTACTTTCTGTTGCCGTTTTAGTCCCAAGGCCAGACCTCTTGAGGAAAAGAAGCTATCTGTGAGTAAAAAGCCATTATCTCCTTTTCCCTGAGCAAAAAAACAAAAATGCTATCTCACTCTTATGACTTATTTTTAAAACGCTTTAAGGTGGAAGCAGCGCAGGATTTGAACGGAGATGATAAGCAAAAAATGTTAAATGCTTCCCTGGTGACAGAAGGTTTTCAGTAAAATATGGTGGAAAACAAACACTCCTACTTACAAAGGCAAGTGCACTTTATTTGCTGGCTGAGTGAATTGAAATGAATTGATGTGGCAAACCTGTTAGCAAACAGTAACACATCAAGTCATTTACCTCCTGAACATTTTCACACTGCCAACATTTCAGGAAATTCCAGTATTTATTGAAGAGGTAGTTTTCTAGTTGGCTAACCAAACAGCTAGCTTGGTTAGTTGTATTGTTTCCCTGCAACATGGTCCCTATGCAGTTAGCTACAATGGCTAATCTAGAGGACTTCTTTTTGGGTTTTGTTTGTTTGATCTCTGACAAGCATTTGGAATTATTTATGTACAATATTCAGTTTATTTGGAATGCTTTATGCTGTTTGTCCCTGTACTGTTTTGCTGGAGGTGCTGGCGGTGGCGAGTTAGCATGACCCCACAGTTATGAGAAAAATACCACAATGTCCTTCTTTTAAACATGGCTACTTTGCTAATGCATTTTAGTAATTTCATTTTAATCTTGTGGAGACAGTACTTTGCTGAATTTGTGAGCCACAGTGCAGCAAACATAAAACATGAGTATGACATTTATATAGAGGATTTAAGGACCTTCATGGGGGTAATAACATCTGTATATCAACTTTGTGCATTAATGTGGATATATTTTAAAATGTGTTTATAATTGGTTGAGGCTGGCCAACTGCAGAAACACTTCTGCTAAGCTTTTAAGTCAGATGTCGGCAGCACTGCTATATTTTGAAACTGATGTCATAGTCACTCATTTTGTCTGTTCAAGGCTGATTCATGGATCTAAGGCGGAACATCTGACCGAGGGGACAGCAGGGATGGCACATCACATATGAGTGTGTTTATACATGTGTGTGTACATGCATGTCTTCATCCGCGGTCGCTTGAATAAGAATGAGTATTTTTGTTCCGGTGGGGTAATTATTAAGGCGTGAAACATCAACTGACAGAGGAAAAGAGGACAAAACTGATTTTTAAATAAACTCATTGGATGAGTAACTACAAAAAGGGCCATAAAAGGCTTGCAGTCATAAGAGCGACCACTGCAAGAACAAGTGCTGTAAGTATTTTCAGACTGGGACACAGTTAATTTTACTCTGGAGGCAAAGCCTATTAAAGCATATTTTAGACATGTGCCATTTGGTGACTCAAACGAAACAGGCCTGGGTCCCATATGGTTGTTAAAGAAACAGTCTGGAGAATGCAGGTAGTAATTTGGATCTCAGTCACATCTGTTAGAGTGCAGTGGTGGACCTTTTCATATTCCTCTTGATATTTAAATCCTGGCTTGTCTCTTTTAAATGCGGTTGCGAATACTTTTCTGTTAAAATGTTAGAGGTTCAGGATCAGAAGCGTTCTGTTGTCATCATCTCAGGCAACAAAATACTCCCAAAACTAAATTACTAAACATGCAAAGAAAGTCAGTATATAAATAAAGGAAATACCTGGAATATATAAAAGATTAAAATGTAAAAATAATTTCATCAAAGATTTTTGTGTCCAATGAGGCTAAAACCATGGCCGAAGGAAGATATTTTGAGTTGGGGTGCTGACAAATTTTCGAGAGTGACATTTTCAGCCAAAGTCAACCACCACGCACCACACTGCATCAATCACAATGCTCAACAAGCGGAAAAACTAAAGCCAGAATGAAATCCAAAACCCAAGACAGGGCAAAACTAGGCATGGGTAACACAGGATATAGGCCCAAAGCTACAACAATGGTACAGAATAGGCCTACTACAAGCTCAAACACTGAATCACAAAATACAAGGGTATAAAACACATCACTAACTAAATTAAATCAAAAGTTAGCTGCCTCGTCGTCTGTTGCTAGCAGGGTGGCTGTGGGAGTGACAGGTGTAGAGGTACTGCTGCTACTTCTTTCAGTTACAGACTCAGGTCTATCAGGCTTTTTAGCCTGTGACTGATTTATGAAGAAACCCAAAATGCGCTTTTGTGTTAAGCTAACTTCCGTACTATTGACACGCCGGGAAAGTTTCCACAACCAACTTCACTCATGAATGAGTGTCAGAGGTGTGCAGTGCGCCTCACTCTTGGCAAAATTGGCATATTCATTCTTATCAAATTATGTGTTTTTTTAATTATAGTTGTAGTTTGTCTAACTTTTGCTAAGGGGGTGCTGCAGCACCCTCTGCACCCCTAGTTCCCGCGGCCATAAACTTAAGTGAATATTCAGCCTAAATTGTTGAACAGTGATAATACCTCTCCATGCTAAAAAGACTTATAAAGGGCAGCTGATAATAGCCTCAGACTACATCAAGGTTATCAATGAGTTGCCAAAGTTGTACATTTTACAGGCCTCAGAGAGTGTGTGTGTGTGTGTGTGTGTGTGTGTGTGTGTGTGTGTGTGTGTGTGTGTGTGTGTGTGTGTGTGTGTGTGTGTGTGTGTGTGTGTGTGTGTGTGTGTGTGTGTGTGTGTGTGTGTGTGTGTGTGTGTGTGTGTGATAAAAGAGAATGTGTGCAGATAGCTTGTCAGCCCCCCTGATATCGCTGTGAGACCTGCGTGCTGTGTTCCTGATGGCTTCAATTAGAGACTGAATCACCCCAGGCACTCACACCATGCCTTACCTGTTTATTATTTCTCCTCACTATCTTTTGCTCATGGGTAAAGTACTCTCAGGGTGTACAGATCAATGTAATAAATGTGGCTAAAGAGGCAAAAAAAACCAAAAACAGACTGGAATTGGCTGTTGAAGGAACTGTTTTACTGTTTTGTGTCATTTTATAGATGAAACAATTAAGTGATTAATCAAAACAATATACAGCTGGTTACCCGATGATGTAAAAAATCATTAGTTGCAGCTGTAGATCATTTATGACTGATGTTGCAGCAATCGGAGAGATATAAAAGGGGAGAAAACACAGCTGACAGATCAAGAGGTGAATATGAACTGAAGCACATGCTGCTTTCCCATGCCCCTCCCCATATCTGCAGACACACATGCACATCTTTCTCACACACACGCCTCAGCCTCACACAGTCACACAGACTTGCCGATCATTGGAGTATCACCAGAAAAAGTGGGTCACTCAAGGGTCTTGTCCCATTTTTTGGGGGGAGCTATTATTTGTTCTCACTCGAGTGTGACGAAGCCCCAACGTCCTTTGTCTCACTTCTCAATGGATAATGGTTTTTCCTCTATGCCTCTCTCTCTCTCTTTCTCTCTTTCTCTCTCTCTCTCTTTCTCTCTCTCTCTCTCTGTCCCTCCTTGACCACTGGTTGACTCAGTATTGCCTCAGGCTCATTGCCGAGGGCTGACGACTCGGTGCTAAAAGGTTACTTACTTTGGCCAGTGCAGCTAAGGACGGTGTGAGATCACTCAAATGTTTAGCTGAGTGCACTGACAACGGTGTGTCAATTTGTGTGTCTGTCCACTTATGTGTTTATTTTCCAATTTTAGAGCCAAAAACTGGTTGTCAGAAAGATATCAATAATTGTAGCTTTAAAGTACTTCTACTTGATTGTTTCCATTTTGTGCAATGTTTTACTTCTGCAGTTATCTGACAGCTATAGTGACTACTACAGATTTAACTACCCATACATAAAGTAGTTTAAATTGGCTCCACTTGGCAATTAGGGTTAATTATTTTCACGCACACAGTTGAACTGGTGCCTCCTCATGTTTCCTCCTATCACAGCCTGTCTGACAAGTCTAGTGACACACACTCCAACACACACACTTTATCTTCTAACCTCTGAGCCGGACATTCAGGATTTGGGTCAGACACCTCCTCTCTCACACGTGTGTGTGTGTGTGTGTGTGTGTGTGTGTGTGTGTGTGTGGGGGGTGGTCCCACTGATATCTCAACAATAGCTCGGTGCTATCTGTTTCTTCTAATGTCTGTAAGATGTGTGGTGTTATATGAAGGTTTCTTTTTTTGGAATTTTAGGGTGTGTGTGTGAGAGTATACATAACTACGTTTTCCTACATTGTCCATTCAGTTGGTCATTTGTGGGAGCATCCTGGTGGTTGGGTGTTATCTGATGAATACTTTAAAATATATTGACAGATTACAGATACACACTCCAGTTCACTTTGCATTTTAGCATTTGTACTGTACAGTATGTACTAATAGCAGGGAAAATAAAGACCCTTAGTCCTAAAACCAAACATAGACACTCGAAAGTTGAAAAATGCTTCATGAAACATAAAAGTAATCATCCCCACTTGAACATTGTGTGTGTGTGTGTGTGTGTGTGTGTGTGTGTGTGCGTGCACTGACAGTGTTTATTCCAGCAGAATGCTCATTTGAACAGTATATTCCAGAGGACAGATCCCATATTAACAAATACATACACATGAATAATCTCAACAAACAATATCGTCATACACACAGAGGTACGGCTAGACATTTGTGCACATACTAATGTTATCTACCTTATTCCCCCTTCGTCTCTTTCCTCTCTTCATCATTCAGAAGCTCTTGCGTGCAGATTAGTGGAGCGCACAACGGCCACAGGGGAATAGTTGCATTTGTGGCTCTGCTGACTCAAGCTAAGAACCTTTTGGGAAACTAACGTTTTCATTTCATTTTTGTTCTTGAGGTCACATCTCTATTTCAACCCTATTTGTTTTTGTTTGACGGAACTCTTTACACTCTAGTTTCTAGATCGGCTTTTTCACTAATTTGTCTGCTTTCCTATTAAACAAACTTTAACTGACACAACATAACAACGTGTCTGCAAGCTTGTTTATCTGTTTTTTTGGTTTAAATTGCAGCAAATCTGTTTTGAGAATTCCTGTGCCTGTTTGACAACCTCCACCCATCTGTGAGTGATCTGTGAGAGCAGGTTTGGTCAGAAAGGCCAAAATGTCAAAGTTGAGCAAAAGTACAAGCAAAGGACTGAATGCAGTAAACGGTACATTTATTCTGGGTCTGTTGCTGTAAAATGATATTTGATAGTTGTATTTGAAGAATCAAGTCTGCATCAGGCAAAATTAAATTGTGAAAAATCTTTTAGTCTCATACAGAGGAGAAGCTAAAAATACACTGATGGTGTTGTGTGCTCTGCGCTGTTCCCCTGAGTGTTTGTGTTTTTTGTTTGTGTACCTTTGTGCATCAGCCCATGTTGCTGTGTGAGCGTTAAATGTTGTCTCTGCCTCATGCATGTATTTTTTAAATGTGTGTGCCTGTGTGTTTGGATCTCATCATAGATTAATGCAATGAGTATTATTATCAGCCTGTCAGCCATCTGTAATCGCAGTAACCGGTATGAAAGATAGATTAATAGATATAGGCATTAAAGGGAGTAAATATAGTCAAAAGACAATACGCTGAAGTTATCTCTTTACATTTACCTGTAGCATATTAGTGAATTATTTCAAATTTAAAAGGCTGGGACTCTTTTGTCAAATTGAAACAATGACAGGGTCTAATAAGGGCTGGCTAACACCTTAGCAGTTAGCTCACCAGCTACAGTAGTTTAGCCCTATAAATGGTCCTTACGTCACCAAGCCTCTAGAACTACTTAATATGTGAAGAAGTCAGATGGAATTTCACTTTCTGGTGTGACTTGACATTAGGATTTTGATAAGAAAGAATTGTCACATCTCATCATCTCTCCACCAATTAACCTTGTTTTTAATTCCATATAGCATCTATCCATCAAGCCATTTGTGCATCTGTACCTCCATCCCTTCCTCATGTGTAAACCAATAATTTTCCCTCTCTGTGTCCTCTCGCTCCAGTGCTGCTGAAAACAACACGAGATTAGGCTGAGTTCAGCTTCTCTTTAATTAACTGCTGGCTAGTCTAATCAGAGGGATGTGTTGCTGCTTGCTTGCATAATGGACTTCAGTATCAATATCATTGTCATCATTCAGCCTTACTTGTACACACACACACACACACACACACACACTCTTACACCTGACATGCAGGACAGTCAGAGAGCCATGTTGGAAGATGTTTTTCAGGCCAGAAAGCATTCTAATACAACTGCCCTGCGTAAAATCCTGTCTGAAGGAATGACAATTTTAGTTTAAATTTGACTCATATCCTGTATGTTTCTAGCTATCTGGCAGTTGTGGGTGGTAAATCAAGGGTATTCAGACAGAAAGTGTTTGGATTCAAGAGCAGAAAGACAATGGCTTTCAAAAAAAAGGCTTTAGTTAAAGAAGCAGCGATTTTAGTTGCTCAACTGCATTGCTGTTACAACATGGGAACAGATCACACATCATGTGTGCAAGCACACAGACACACACACACACACACACACTGTCATGGAGTGGAGTGGTGGGACAGGGCTGATTCATTGTTACACACTCCTCTCAGGGATGATGACAAAAGTGACTCCTTTGTTCTTCCACTGTAGTTTCACATGCTCTACTTCTCTGTCTGCCTTCTTTTTTGGGGGTCATATAGAGTTTAATGCCCCTGTATGTCTGTGTTGATAAGAAAGTTGCCATTTGAAATTGTTGTAGGCTGCTGGTGCAAAACATGCACACCTGGCCTGAGTGTGAGTGAAGTACAGTTGCTAGATTGCTAGGCATTCATGTGTCCTTGTGGTGCACTGAGCTCTACAGTATATGAGGTCATGTTTGCGCAAGTGTGTGTGTTTGTGCATGATGTGTGTGTGTGTGTGTGTGTGTGTGTGTGTGTGTGTGTGTGTGTCCTGCCCTGTCCTTGGTAGGTAATAAGCATGTGGGACTGCGGCTCTTTGCACATCTGTCTGGTGGTCGAGAAACAGTGCTGCTGCTGTGCACCATTTCCACCAGCAGCTGCCCCACCCCCCACCTGCTCTGCCCTATCAGTCACTTTGTACACACACACACACACACACACACACACACACACACACACACACACACACACCAAAGGAGGTCGTTTCCACAGACTTGAGGACACCCATGCTGGGAAATCTGCCTTTCCTGAATGAGTGCAAGAACTGCTGTGCTTTCATCACGTTTGCCCTTACTGTATACACTGATGTACAGCATGTATTATTAGTTCAGCTCAGGAGCAAAACTGGTATGTTACCTCACTCAGTCGGTAGCAGACTTTCATTGAGGTTCCTGGGTTGTAATGACAGACTTGAGGTGTTGAAGTCATGATTTGTGGTGAAAGCCGAGGTCCTGCTTTCTTCTGTAATTCAATGATCATTTCTTCAATCAGTCTGTCTTAAAAAGAAATGTGTGGTTTACAATCCATATTTTTTAATTTTTTAATTTTTTAGAGTCAAGCTAAGCCAATATAAGCATTTTGATTGCCTGTAGGAATTGAAGCTTTAACAGTACTTATTTGCTATACTGCTGTCTCATAATGAAGGCTACTCAAGTTAAATGACACCCATGGGCATACACACCCATGCATACATATGAGCCGCCCTGCAACCTGCGGTGCCATGCCCTCCCCTGCTTGTAGTGTCTTGTTACATAAGCAGGATAATGTTACCGTCGCAAGCCATGTAGCTGGCACCTCAAAGTCAGTCATCACCCCAGAGAGAAAGAGGGGAAAGATGAAAAGGGGAAGAGAGGCAAAAAAGATCAATGAAATGATTAGTAGAAAATTTGAGATATGAGAGATGTGACTGAAAAGGTAAAAGACGCAATTGGAGTAAAGAATCAGAGGTAAAGATGAAGAAATACAGAACGAGATGAACCCATGGACAGAACGTTTGATTTTTAGCAGTTTTGAGTGACAGTCAGCTGCCCTCGTGGCCATGTTTGTAGTTTTCATTGACAGCTTGTAGTCTTGATCTGACTCAGTAAAAGCTTCCCTCATGAGTCTCTCAATTACGATCCAGCAAAGAAACACAGAAACAGCATTAGCCATCCAATGCCTGTCTTGCATGCACTCAGGTCCCGAAGAGAGGCAAAAAAGATCAATGAAATTTTTTCTTTCTAAAGAATCAGAGGTAAAGATGAAGAAATACAGAACGAGATGAAAACACATTCTTTTAACCCAAATTGAATATATCATTCATCCCTTGAGGCGCCAGAGAAGAAAGACTCTAATTCACACTACCCCCCTTACCGTCTCTCTCTAAGTAGTTAATGCTTCTGAGAGACTCCTATGTTGTCTCATCTCTGTTTTTTTTCTCACTACTGCGTTCCTTGTTGTGCCTGTCATTTTTTCCTTCTCAAGTTGTGTTTACAATTTAGGATAAGGCAGATTTTAGTTGTAAATCTTTTGCTGATTTCTACGGAGACATTTCATTTAGGGTGGCCAGACTTGTTCTTTTCTCTCCTGTATAAGCAACACAAAACACAAAGTTCTTTCAACACTCTTCTCCAGTTTTGAGCCTTTCAACACTGACCGTATCTCTCTGTATGAAGAACTCAAACGGCATGTTTTCAGAGTGGTTTGTTTATCACAGTGACTAACAAGAACAAGATCTACTCTACGCATGGCTAAAGGTTGGGCCCTCTCTTACTCACTTACTGCTATTTCACATAAACTAAGCCGAGGCCGATTCTTTGTTACTTCTCAAACAGCACCATGCATTTGCATACATATCTTGCATATATAGACATATAAATCTATCTAACATCTAACAAATTATGATGAAGGTGGTTATTATATTAATAGTATGCCATGTAAACCTATTACTTTGGTGCAATTGAAGGACTAAAATACACTGATGGTGTTGTGTGCTCTGTGCTGTAATATTAATTAATATCAACCTTTTTACACCTCTCTTCTCTCGTCTGGAATAAGGGGGCTGGGCTGTCTGAGGATAAATTCCAGTGAGGTTTCAGTAAACACATCCAGCTATGATGGGATTTAGAAAAGTAAGGGGACATGTCCACAACACCCCCAACGGAAATTGTTCATTTGTACACTTCATACTTTACTGTTTCTAGATTTCTGAAGACTCTCTGGAGAATTTCAAGGTTAAACAGATAATATATGATCTAGCAGTTATTCCCTAGTGCCCGTTTTTCACCTAGAAGCGAAACTGTAGTTTTTAAGAAATTAAATGCTAATGAAGCAATTCATCTATGTTTTGTGTAGTAATTGTAGTAATTTTGGTTCATACTAATCAGGGCTGCACAATTAATCAGTTTTATCCAAATTGCAATATGGACTATTGCAATATCCAATTTTGTCATATCGTGCAGCCCTAATACAAATCTCTTGAATGACATGGATGGGTGGACATCCATTCAATGGTCCGATGGATCGATGGGAATATATACTCCCCTCTCTTTGAGGAAACTCTTACTGTAATGTTGACTAAACATTTTTCAGGGCTTTTTCCCATAGAATGTGCACTCAATGTATACATGCATTTATTACATAACACACTGCACTATTCCATGCATATATGTATGTACCTGCTATATAGAGCCACATGTGCTTTGCTTCTATTCATTCTGATTTTGTCACATACATGTGCCATATGTCTATCTTGTTGTATCAACAATATCTATCTGTGCACTTGTGTTTGCTTTTGTTTTCCCATTTTGAACGTACAGTATTTCCTACCTTAGCTTGTGTTTATGTGTAGGTGTTGAGTGTCAGTGTGACACTGGGTTACTATGAGTTCTTGCGACAGAGACGTGGAAGACACTGTGCCAGCTTGCTTTTCCACGGGGAAGCAAATAAACAGCACACACACACACACACATATATATACACACACAGGTCTACTGAGAGCTTCCTGTGTGTCCCTGCTAGGTTCTGTTGCCAAGGAGACCAGACCTGGGCATAATGCATCCAATAAATACCTGGGAGGATTTAGTAGTGGGAGTGAGGGGTGGAAAGGGGTTTGCTTCATTCAAACATCCCTGGTTATCATATCACAATGCAGCCGCGAAGGGAAAATAAATTCCATGCAGTTGGCTGGGCTGCTGGCCATTGTTGTCTTAACATCACAAGTTCACTTTGGAATAGGTGTACAAGCCTCCATCCTTCATAAAACCGGTGGATAAATGCTTTAAATGAATTATTTTTGCCTGATCCAGACAGTCGTCACATATAGCGGGAAAGGTGGGATGGAGACATAGCAGTTCTTCAGCAAAGTGATGAGATCTAGCATGGGATCCTGCGTGGAGGGGCATCAAATAGCAAACTGGTTCCTCATGACTAAGTCCCAGAGGAGACTGTGGTGAGCTGAGCCCAGAACCTTAAAGAGACAGTAGCCAGACAGCCAGAGGAATAGAGATAATTGAAATGACTGTCTGTGTAGGCTGACTCTTTTTTCATCTCCCTAATTATTCAGTGTCCTCGTTTTGTGAAAATGTGCGTGTGCGTACAAATGAACAGAGAAAGGCTGAGAGTCTAGGTTTTTGAAAGAGTGAATACATTCTAGTATCTCATGAGTGTGTATTTGATCAGACGTTGTACAGGGGCGAGACTTGTATGTTGAATGGTGTGTGTGTGTGTGTGTGTGGGGGGGGGTTTAGAGCCATTATGGGAATATGTGAGTGCTTGGTTCAGGTAATTGATGCTGAGACGCTTGAAACTGGCAGACAGTCAGACTGGCCCAGTGCCAGTATAAAATAGGCTGAAGGAGAGAGGGGGGAGGACAAATTCCATGGTAACAATCGGATCAGGTTCGAAATTAATTAAAAGGATGCTAAAATGACAGTTTACCTTGTGGTGGAATCCAATCTTACAATTTTCCTGTTCTATATTTTGAAGGTAGCATGCTTTAGAATACTCTTGAGTGAGTTGTAGAGAATTTGACTCTTGTAAAGAGCACCTGAGGAACAACAAAAGATAAGACGGGCAGATGTTTGCATAAGGAACCATGAGCCAAACATTAGTCTTTTTTTTTTTTTTGGGGGGGGTTCACTGTTTGCACACTTCCCTAATTTTTTAATTCACTTGGGATACTTAATTCCTTCTGGTTATATTTCCTAAGTAGCTTCAATAAAAGCCTCCTCTGCATCTTGACAGGTTACCTAATCAGGAATGAAATGCTCTTCCTGTTGGCTGTGGTAACCAAGGCAACAGTTCCCCTGGAGATGTGTTTTGGCAAATCTCTATGGTCCGTTTAGCAAAGTCCTAACGTGTGTCCCCTGAACAGCTCCAGCATAAAGCAGCAGTTTATTGCCCTGAGCAGCGATGATGCTGCAGCTTGTGTTTGACCAGAGATTAGGCAGATTGGAGCCTTTTGTGCTCGTTCTGCTGTGTGCCGATGATAAGCGCCGCTGCAGGCTGTAATGTCTGACTCAGGAGCTGTGGGAGAGGGGACAGGGCTATGAAACTGAGTGTAGCCTTTTCAGGTTTGATCGGACATATATTAGTGATGGATGATTTTCCTAATGCCTCAAAGTGTTACAGTGTTGCACTTCCAAAGCCGGGGGGGGTCATTGGATATTCAGTAGTTTGTACAGTGAAATTAGAAACAACTTTTTCAGCTTGTTAGCTGATGTCATACACCTAATGAAAAGTGAATGCCAAGAAGTTCAAATTTCTGGCATTTTTGTGTATATCTTTGCCCTTAATGGGTACCTGTAAAAAATAACCCAAACAATGAAATGATCACCACATTTGGAACAGTCTCACCCCTCCCATTAAACTACCTAACTGATAACCTATTGCTTAACAGTTTTGAATGATCCCAACCCACAAATGCAACATCCTGGTTTGACAAGAAATGCACAAGTCTAAAGAAGTGTTCACAACTATTTCACTGTTTTTGATGAAATTCTGCTGCTTCTCAAATTAGCATTCAATCATCAGCGTATATCAGATTTTGTATGTAGCTGTCCGCTGTCATACTTGCCATAATAATTATTGGATGTCATATTTAGATATTAGAAGTGCTTTGAATGCCTGTCAGCCAGTTGTATAGGCTATATGAAGGTAACTGAAGTATATTATTAAGAGGCACATGTCAGTTGTTTGGAAGAAAGGTTTTGCAGAAGGGTTACAGAGGGTTTGACTTGGTTTCTTAGAGACAAGCTCAGCTGCAGCAGAAGGAGTGCAGCATTACCTGCATAACAGGACTCAGGGGGATTGTAATGTGGATGATGTGATGTGCCTTTAGAGATGAAATAAAGCCACAAACACACTCATTGAATGTCGACATGCTGTAGGAAGCACATAAAATGATTGGATGTGGTTTCAAGCAGCATGTTTGGAAGAACATATGAGCCATTTCCCCCTTTCCTTCATTATTACTTCAATGATTTTATAGCTTAGTCCTATACTGGAGAGAAAGCAGCAGCCCTTCATTGGTTCATTTACACAAATCTGAAACTCCACATGCTGAGGTAGCACACTCCTCAAAACTTAAATAAGTAATTAATTCATTGACATGATGGCTTTACATTTAGACAATCACCAAGCTTATGACACTATGTGGAAGTAGACACATTTACCGGCTGGCTGATGCTAGTTTTACATCTGTCAAAGTCAAAGTACTTTTTATTGGTCTCCCTAAGGAGAAATTTGCTTTGGACACTGAGCAACATACTTAGCTGCAAAAGTTACAGACATAACGACAAGCACAGGGTTAAAAACAATTAAAAGACAATTATACAGTCAACATATGGGCTACTCGAGGGCCTGTGCAAATTGCAGATTTACGATTTCCTATACTAAATAAGATAAAAGCCATACTTCAAAACAAAACCAATTTCATTCATCCATCACAGTCACAGATATACATTAAAATAGTCATAGTCATACATTCATCTCTGTTCATTAATGAGCTTTACTGCGATAGGTAAAAATTAGTGCTTATATCTGTTATATTTACACAAAGGAACCCTGTACCTCTTTCCTGAATTCAACAGCTCAAACTGTGAAAACAAAACATGAGAGTTATCAGACAGAATGGTCTTAGCCTGCCTGATTTGCTGCCAGACTGTATTTCCATTATGTAGCTGTGCACCACCTAAACAGTACATATACCATGATCCCGTAACCATAAAACTCACAACTACTGCACATAAGTGCAGTAAGTAATAAAATGTGTTACGCATGGCTACACAAAACCACCACAGTTAACAAACTAACAAAGCATTGTAATGGCTTGGTGTTGGTCTGTTATTTAATGGTGAAACCAACCACCAGTGGTGGAAGAAGATCTTTCACTTCAGTAAAAGTAGAATTACCACAGTGTAGAAATACTCTGTTACATATAGCAGTCATGCATTCCAAATCTTGCTTAAGTAACAGTACATATTAGTATAAAAATTTATACAAGGTACCAAGTAAAAGTACTGATGTTACAGAAGAGTTTAGAGAATTTTAATTATTTATGCATTAAGCAATGCACTACTTTAATGTTGCAGTTGCTAATGTTAGCTACTTGATATACTGTTTGTGGGCTTAATCTGTAATCCATCCATCAACTATACTAGTTTATCCTTGAGGGTTATCGGGGGGCAGGAGCCAATCCCAGTTGACAATACTTATGTACAATTAAAAGTAACTGGAAATTGTACAGTGCATGAATAAATGTGCTAAATTTCCACCACTGCCAACTGTTTGTCCTTAAATTCTGAGTAACCTAAGAAACCAAATACAAGTGGATAGCATGCTCAGTAGTGGTTGTAATAATAGGAGTAAAAGTAGTGTTAGATATGTGTGGAACTTAAAATTATGTGATACAAATAAACTGAAAAGACGTGTCAATAGTAATTAGACCCTTGTTAAACATCTGTCTGTCAGACAGATAATTTACCTTTTATTTGTGGGATATTGTGTCACAGATTATTGCTCAATCATTTGTCTTTGCTAACTGTCAGCATTGTCTCCAATCAGATCCAAATGTGGAGGAGGAGGAGGAAGAGGAGGGTTGTGGCCTTGCACTCAATATCCCTCATCATTGATAACTTTAAAGTGTCAAATATTCAAGCACATGTAAGACAGTGATGTGAAACAATCACTCAGTACATTTTACATCTGGTTTCACATCATGAGGCTCTGCCAGACTGGGTTAAATGAAACAGGAGCAAAACCTTGTTGACATTCTTCTCTGTAATCAGCTAAAACAAAGCCAAATGAAACATGGAGAACAGTCACCTGATGTCGCCTTTAGGGTGAGAGCAATAGAGAGAGATGAGATTTAGGAAATGTAGTGACAACCAGAAAAGTTGTCAACCAGAAAAAAGTAACTGACTTCCAGTTTGGCTTTCAGGAAGCACTTATGGAAAACAAATCATCCCCAGCCCACAGACCCTCCCTCTTCACATCATGTTGTGTGTCGTCATACCTCCCCAGCAGCATGACACCCACATTTTATCACTCTATCCAGACTTAAAAGCTGATATAGACAGATATAGACTTAATTGTGTATTTCTATTTATTTATATATCATTTTGTAACTGATGTTGGTCAGTCAAAGCCACTTTGGTCCAGTTGAGTAGAGATTCTTTTATGATTTCAAGACATGCCAGTGTTTTTAAAGGAGAATTCCAGATGATTTTTAACTTAATCTTGATGGCTAGATGTCTACGAGTACTGTCGACAGGGGAAAAAAAACGCCAAAATCGGTGTTTGCCAACTGGAGTTGCTGCAGCTAATGGCCAGAGCTCCCAGTTAGCTACAATGCCAGTTGTGGAAGCATATTCTAAAGAGTACCTTTGTGCCTCTTAGCTGACTCAAGATGCAATTAAAATTTCTGTGCAACATGAACAGGGTCCTTACATGACAACAAGATGTGTTTTTAACTCAGACATTGTGAAAAAAATGTTTAAATTCGAAGTTTGTACTGTCACTTACCTTGTCTCGATATTGCCGTTAGCGAGCTCGGCCTGCTAGCTGCACGCTGTTCCGTGTGTCAAGCTACAGTTCCAGCACATGCACTTTGTGTGCGATAGAGCTGGCGTTGGTGAGTAGGAGGCTTGGCAGTGGAGGTCTGTGTGGTAGTGTCCTTAGCTGGGCTAGCAGGCCAGACCGGCATCCTTGCTTCTGCTTTCTCTCCCATCGCCGCCTTCGTCGTCTGCTGCTGCCGACAACAACCCAGGGGAGGTATGGTCTATTTCCTAGCTAGTGACTATATTGATTGAAGTAGTAATACTGCTTATTAATACGATTTGAGCTCTCCTGGAGGCATACAAGGACACACAAGCGCACACACACATAGGAACACACAGTAACACAAAACCCATGTGACCTTTGTCCCCACTCTTTCACTGCGTTAACCTCTAACCTCCAACCTTTGCTCTGCTTGGGGCCTTGAGTGCCTCCACCCTCCAGCAACAGACACATGAAAGCACTTAACACCTGTGATTGTGTGGTAACCTTTTGTTATGTCAGATACTCATATGTTGTCTTTTTAGTAGCCACATAACGGCATGGCTCTGTAGATGACAATATTGGTCAGTCAATCTGTTCGCCACTTTGGTCTAGACCGCAATAACTCACCAACTACTAAATGGATTTGAATGAAATTGTGTACATACATCTATGGTCCCAGAAGATAATTCCTGATGGCATTGATCACCCTCTAACTTTTCCACAATGAGGTTGACATTTCTGGCTACCCATACGCCTCAGCTGTATTTTGTATTTAGTGCTAATTAGCAAATGTTAGCATGCTTACACATTAAACTGAACACAATAAACATTATACTTGTCAAACAGTTTGATGTCACATATCAAACTTTTACTACTGGGTTCTGTAGGAATTGAGAGCACAACAACTGTTTTCTGATCAGTTTAAGCCACCCTTTAAATTTTTTTTTTTACAAAGATGATAAAGCATTTACCAGATGTGAGGAATTGTCATTGTGATATTTTATCGTGCCTCCCAATAGTAGGATCTTGAATTCAGGCTTGATAAACCGTTTTAGTCACACATTGGTCTGTGTCTGCATCTTTAAACCAAGTTCAACAACTACTGCAAAGATAAATAAATAGCGTTCCTGTCAGTCCCATTCATTTTATCGGTTACAGTAGAGCGTTTAACACCCACACATTATTTAGGATAGGTGACGGACTGTTTTGCAGATTGCCATGGAGGTTTAAATGCCAGCTTCAGTGTAGATAAATGAATGAGGCTGCTCTCCACCCACACCAAAACACACGCAATGGTTACGGTGCTCATCATGCATTAAACAGAGTGTCAGAGGGCTGAGGTCTGCCCTCGAGATTTATCGCCGCAGTGAGATCGCAGACTGGCTCCCGCAAAGGCCATCGTTGAAAGCCAATGAGAGGAAAGCAGAGAGATGCACGAAGGGATGCTGAGAAAGGTAGTATTTAGAAGAAGAAAGTTAGAGAAAGAAAGCTTTTGTGTATTGTGAAAGGAAAGAGCAGAGTATAGTTAGGAATGTGTTATTATTGTTCTTACCTGCAGGACATTACATGTACCATAAACACCACTTAAGACCCTCTACTCTAAATACCTATCTCTACCATTTGCTGATCTAACAACCTAAAAACCAAGCATCTTTTATTTGTCATCGTACATTACCATCTTTGCCCGTAGAAACCACAGTCTAATGAACGTCGTCCATGTTCCAGAGCGGAGCTGGTAATTTAGCATGCTGCATTATTAATCAGTCTCTGTGTGATTTTGCAGCAATTTGAACGCTTATTTCCCCGATAATGCTTCATGGGTCGGGGTAATGAGTCTCTTTCCTAATGAGTTTAGCAGTTGACAGAGAAGACATGACAGACGATTGTAGAATCAAAGGTTTGTCTGGCAAGATGAGGGTAAAGTTGTGTGTGTGTGTGTGTGTGTGTGTCCACGGAGGAGAGCGCTCTCCTTGAAAGTCTTGTGTGATCAAAGGAAGCGGCGGCAGGAAGGAGAGAGAGAATAGAAAAGATGTAGACTGAAACAGAGAGAGAGAGAGAAACGTTAACACACACAGCGACAAGGGAATCTAACACAATACACAAGATGTGACATGTGGCTGTGTGTATGATTGGTTGTGTAACTATCTTTGTGTCCATGTCTTTAGTTCTACTGTAATTATGTTTATTTTTTCAATTGTCTCATCTTCTGTATATATCCGCCACCTGCCTGTCTGCCTGCCAATGTTTGTCTTTGTCTCACTGTCTCTTTCATCTGTCTTCCTCTATTAAATCATTTTTCTTTTCTAGTCCTTGTCTCACTGGTTGTCTACATATTTTACAACCTACTTAAGTCTGGGATTCAGTATCCCCTGGCAGCAAACTCCTGTACACTCTATAGGGCTGATACTTATGAAAAAGAGAATTGATACCAAACACTCACTTTCTCTGTATTATATCATTTTTAATTTAATAACTTTGGGCTTTGGACTGTTGGTCGGACAAACTAAGAAAGTTGAAAATATCTTCATGGTTATTTTTTCATTATTGTCTTACATTTTAGAGTGGACAGTCCATTGATTGATCAAAAATGTAATCAGCAGATGCATTGCTAAGCAAAAATAATCGTTACTCGCTGCACTTTTCAAGTGATTTTTAGTTGACTAAGAATCATTGCTTTCATTAATTTTGGGGTGGGCAGTTTTTTGGAAAAGGCAAAAGAAACTTTATAAATACAGTGTTAGTTACTGTGGTGAAAATAAAAACCTTCTTCTTGTAGGTGCCACCTCCTCTGTCTTAAGCCCCTCCCACCAGACGAGCAGGGCATATGCACACGCTTTAAACAGTGACCTGTACAGTACTAGTCATTCATTTCAGTTGTCCCCATTGTGATTGTGATCCTGATTCCCTTATATAGCTTATGTAGCTGCAATTCTATGAGAATTACCGCCCTGTTTTCTTTGTAAAGCTACATAAACATGAACTTCAATTAGCCACAGTCTTGTCTACAGTTAGCAGAAGGCTAAAATAGCAACATTTTCTTTTGCAGTGTAGGCTGTTGTTGCCAATGCCAAAAAAGCAAATTGTTCTGCAAGATTTTCGGCCATTGAATCAGGCTTTCACCATCTAAAAAGACGTGCAAAGGCATCTGCATTTGTAGAACAGCCAATAGGAGTATTCTCTCTCTCTAAAATGACCTGTGATTGTCCAAAGTCTCCCATCACAGGCTAGATTTTCTAAAGCCTGAGAACCGAGCCAAGAGGAGGTGCAGAAGTCTAGTTTTTTCTCAGACCACTGGAATTACAATATGTTGAAAGATTATTATGGAATTTTTGGACAAATGACGCACATCAAACTACCTACCCCAGCTTTGAGTTTTAGTGAAGTTTAACTATAAATTTGCTGATGCTCCTTTGACGACTGCCATGAAAGACATACAAATAAGTTGTTCTTTTAGATCACAGTAAGCAGCATACTACAGCCACAGGCAATGCTGCGGGTGACTCTAACTCATCAATGCGTGCAGCCTGGTTGTTGCATCTGACGTTGTTTCGTTCCCTGTGGCTGATATTTTTGACATGACACATAGGCCTGTCCCCATGAGTAGTTTAAGAAAACCACACACACATTTAAACATATTTTATCTAAGCTCATAACACAAACGGTAGCATTGTGAAGCCACACCGTAAACACAGCACCTCTGCATGCACACACTAATATCCTCATTCCTCTGCTCATCTCTCTTCCTACAGTGGTGTGATTTCAGCCGATGCCCTTTCCTATGTAACCTTTTTCTTTCGTCCCTCTTCTGTCTCTCATCCCTCCACCCTAAGACAAAGGGATGATTACTTCACAGCAGGGGGCGCTGTTTGTTTTTAAAGGAGCAGCATCTCGGACTTGGCGATCGTCCCGGCGTTATAACTGAAACTGTCTGCTGCTGGGTTGTTTCCACAGAGATTATCAATGCTGAGGCAAAGAGATTACCTCCAGGAAACAAATTGGTTTATTATGATTTCTCAACTCGTGTAATGTTGATAATGCCAGGAAGCGGGAACTCCAGAAGGAATTCTCCAGCAGATAGACGTCAGGCTGTGATTGCTGGTTGAAATAGTATTCACGATAAATTGCCTGCAATTGAAAAAACGAGATGAGGAAAGTTGCTGCCTTTGTATGGGGAATGTGTGGTCCTTTGGTCCTCTCAAAGGTCCTCTAAAATAAAACATAAAATAAAACAAGCTTTCTGGGACACCTTGTCTCTGCAGGGATGGTGATTTGTATAGCCAAATACACACTTTGCTCATTCCATGGATTCCAAAACAGTTGTATATTTTACAGCAATTCTTTGAAGAATGCCTTTAGGATTCATCTTTATCTCGTGAGAGTCCCAATCTAGTTCCACTGAATTGTTTCTATGAGGGATGCATGTGCCCACTGTGACCTCCAAGTGAAAGCAAGCCATTCCTCTCTAAAGTGTCCCCATGGTTGCATCTTCTGAGTAGGCTAAAGGAGCCAAACCTCCACATTTTCATGCCTAATTTGCAGATATTGAGGACTTCAAGAATAGATTCACATGTTCAATGTCTGCCCTCTAATGACAAGATAGTGACATTTATCAAATTAACTGCTGTCAAGTGCCCGTGCAGTCGCGGGAGGATTATGAGTGAAACGCTGTGTGCAAGTTCATTTGACGGCATGTCTGTCCCCCCCAGCGATGCTGTAGCTGAGCCTTCACTTTAATTTCCACAGCTTTCCCTTGTCTACCAGCCCCCTCTCTTCTGAGTTAAATTGCCTCTAAATTGGATATTTAAAGGAAGGTATAGAACTCATGGGCTTTCTCTCTGCTTTCTCATTTTCTCTCGTCCCACCCCACTTCTTTTCCATCATAGTTCACATCACAATACAACATATGTATTTTACACCATTTTTTAGGGGCAGTAATGGAAAGTGCAACATTATTAACAGGACAGGGGTGCATCTTATTTATCTCCAGTATCCAGACATGGCCTCTTCAATAAGCTTAACCCTCCCAAATCCAGCACACTGTATATGAATCAGATTTAGGGTGGAGGGGGGCTGGCGGAAGCCAATAAAACACACCATTCCATCTCTGATTACATCTTTTCTCATCAAATAGCAGGATTAAGAGAGAGGACTAGGGAGTGTTACATTAGTAGTGTGACATTATGGTCCTATGGGGCTTGGTGGGGCTTTATGGTAAGTGTGTGAATGTATTTGTAATTGTGTGTGTGTCTGAGTGAGTAAGAGCCAGAGGTGGGGTTATGTCGGTAGTGTAAGGATGGCAGGCCTCCTTCTATAAAGGCGTCAGCAGCCGGGGCAGATTTATGACGGCCATGCTGAGTGGAAAGCTAGCGGGGGGTTGGAAAGGCAGCTCATAGTATCGAGGATATCTTATGCCTCCTTTGAGAGTCACTTGCTCTCTCTCCAATTTCATGGCTCTCAGTCGGTCCTATTGTCTTTGTCTTCTTTTTCTTTTTTTCCTTTTTCTAATATTCCTTTTTTATCATGGTAGTTTTCATATTTATATATTATTTCTGTCCTAACAGTGGCTCGTTTTCTTTTTGTTTTTTCTTTCTCCCCTCCTTTCCGCCAGCACCACACAGAGCATTGCAGGACTTTAGGCCACAATTGTTTCCTTTGTCTTTCAGCCAGTGCACTCTTCATTACGATTAAACACAGACAAGCCTCTTAATTCCTTGTATGTGTGAGAATGAGCGAGGCAAATAGAGGGTCAGATTATTCATCTCTTTTAAAGCTGTTCCAAGTAAAGAACCATTCCTACAATCTGATCTAATAGAACTAAACAAGATAATGAATCTATTTTGATATGTTGGCCTGTACCAAAAATGTATTGAGGTCCATACCAAGCCCTAGTCTTCTCAGGTACTTGGTGTGTTGCACACAAACATCACAACTAGATGTACAGTCCATTCTTTCCAAAGTGTATCAAGCATCATTGCACATTCTTGATAGTGTGTCACACACAACATACAGAAATAGCAATGATTTAACACTTGCAAACAGATCCCATGTACAGTATTTGAAGTCTTCTATTATTCATAACGTCCCCTCAACAGATCAGTGTCACATGACACCCTGATACCCCTGCTCTGTCTGTGATATTGTTTTGGAAAGACCTGTGTGTTGCCATGGCAACTGAGCACCAGCTGTTACCAGTGTGGTTGTAGTTTTCCACCTGCAGCAGGAAAAAAACCTGTTCCCCTCCCAAACACTGTTTCCATGTAAACATTTTTTTACGTGTGTGTGTGTGTACCATGTTTAACTACATTTGTGGGGACCAAAATTTGGAAATACAGTATACTTATGGGGTCCTGACAGCTTTGTGGGGACAAAATGCTGGTCCCCATACCGTTAAAGGGCTGTTTGAGGGTTAAGACTTGGTTTTAGGATCAGGGTTAGAATTAGGTTATGGTTAGGGTTAGGGTAAGGGTTAGGGTTAGGCATTTAGGTTTGATGGTTAAGGTTAGGGTAAGGGGCTAGGGAATGCATTATGTCAATGACTTGTCCCCATAAAGATAGTGAGACAAGACTTTTCTCTCATATTTGCAGGTTATTCTTTTCCTGAGGGGGGGGGATCGTTTGGGAAACGAGACAGGAGGGGAAAGTGAGGCAGCTCAGATCAGGAAGAGGAAGATGCTGATCTTTGAGCAGCATGAAGATGAAGAGGCCAGCTGTGGATGCCAGAAATCAG